>MU270014.1:4730762-5417379 GCA_021432705.1 Caranx ignobilis
CACCTTAAATTTGGGAAGCTAATGGGCAAGTGCTTAAAATCAGTAATAAGTAATTATAAAAAGGTTGAATGCTGAGGCTGTATCATGCATTATTCATCAGCTGATGAGGTTTGTGTTGTCGTCTCTGACCTGTATATTTTAAGCATTTAGAGATGATGGTTGATTTAGTGAAATCAGACCGAAATGTTTACATTGCATCACTTTAGTTGCCAACGATGTATTGAAACGTGTCATCATGCTATATGCTCAATATATGTCAGATCAAGATCAGATCAAATGACATTGGGAAGATGGATGACTGGCAACCTGTTGGTGAGACCTGGCAACTGCCAGATGGGCTGGCCCATCAGAGGGTCGCTCTGTTGCTAGCGCTCTAGGAAACAGTTGAAACTGTTGTTGGTAAAAAAAAATGAAGTCCACCTGCCAACCGGGGGTCTTTTACTGTCGGAGCAGCCCATCTCAATAGAGATTATACCGCTTTAAATAGGCTTCCTTCACCTGCACGGCATGTGCAAGACCGTGGTCACACCCCCCCCACACACACACCTGTTCAAGTGGATGCGTTCACCCGTGTCAACATGTCAAAGGTCAAGAGGAAAAAAAACGTAACAAAACCGGAAAAAGCCAACGTATTGACTCGAAATGGATAAATGTCCAAAAGGCGAAAGGCGAAAAGACAGGGCCGCTGTCTACTCCGAGGACAAGCCAGGCGACAGCCTCGCAGGTACCGCTACATTAACGGTTACTGGAGGAGTAACGGCTAACGATTACTGGCGCTAGCTAGCAAGCGGAGCTAACAGCTAGCTATGATAAGATCTTGCCGGGTTTTTTTCGCACCGGTGCTGAGGCTGCTGTGAGGTCCGTTTTGACTTCCAATAATCATATTTTCTCACATAATTGCTGATGTATTAGTGAACCTGATGGTTTCTGCATTTTGACATGGCTCTGTTTTCAGTGTTTGGTACAAAACCAGGGCCGCTCTGTCTAATTACAGCTGCCTGTTTTCTCATATTAGCATGTGTCAACACATATCAACATTTCACAGTATTTGATAACAGGAAAAATCCACCTGTCATTTCTCGGTGACTCAGTTCAAAAAGCAAAAAAAAAAAAAAAAAAAGGGGGGCCAATTAACTTTTCTAGCTTTTGTAGCCCTGTCACAAACATTTAATCATCATACGTTCATTTCGTTATAGGTTCACTGGCTGATTCATTCAGTTAATTTCTTTTATCCGCTCCTTTCTTCCTCTTTTTCTGTCTGTGTTTTCGGTCAGCATATTGCAGGGAAGAGGAGATGAAAACAAAGTGACAGACAGAGAGAAAGGAAAGATGGATGGAGCAGAGGGAGGAAAAGCTTGCTGGCTGGCAGATCTCTTAGAAAATCTACTGTGTAGTTGAAGAGTTGCTGGCTTGATCCCCAGCGCCTGACTGTGCCCACTACAATGCTTTGAATTACAATGAAACTCCTGAGGGATGTTTTCTTTCTCCTCGCTGAAGGAGACTTTAATTATTCACAGGTTTTATTAGTGTAAGCCATTAATAAACAATAGTCAATAGTCAGTATCAATCTCAATGCTTCAGATTTTGTCCCGCAGTTTGGTGCATTCATACGAAACCTGTAGTTTGACGTTGACATTGTTTACTTTGTTTTTTCAGAAAGTGCTGTTCATCCTCACATGACCTCAGCTCCTCCATAATGTCATGCTTGGAGAAACCACACTACCATACTTTTCTCTATAAATGGCCCAAGGAAAGGAGTGGTGAGGTGATGAAAGGAAGAGGATAGGAGATGTTGGGAAAAGAGGGAGGAGGGGAAGCAGAGGAAATGAGAGGAAGAGAATGAAACAGCAGATGAAAGGACAAGAAAGAAAAAGAAATGGGAGGGGAGGAGAGGAAAGGAGAGGAATCACAGGGAGTATGGGACCATTGTGAGTTTCACTGCCTAGGGCGACACTCTCCACACATCCCTCCTCACGTGGCTTTTGCCCCCCCCCCCTTTCTTCCTTCTCAATCTCCTCCCCTCTTCACTCCCCCTCTCCTCCCTCCTCAAGTCCTTCCCACCTAAGGCAGGGAGATGCAGATGATGGGACGTACTGTATGGATTGTTTTCCCTTGGTATCTCCTCCTCTTCCCATCTCATCACCCCAGTAATGCATGAGCAGAATGCATGTGGCTTTTTGCACATGTAGGCCTTTCATTTGTGTGTCTGTGTCAGGGACTTAATGTAGATTGCATTGTCGTTTTGTGTGTGTGCGCGCGCTTGTGTGTGTGTGTGTGTGTGTCTCTCTCTCTCTCTCTTTCTCTGTGTGAGCGTCCCAGAAAAGGCGGACCTCAGGGAGTTGTGCTCCACTTTCACTCCGTTATTAATTCACCCTTCGCTCCCACTCTGTTTGCCAGGATGGACGGGATGGAGAGAGGGAGGACAAACAGATGGAAGTGAATGAGTTCAAGGGAGAGTCGAGACAGACAGTAAACACCCTTTTTTTTGTTGTTTTTCTGGCTCTTGCATTCATTCATTCATTATGGTATATTAAGTAGGAATTTCATTTGCGCTGAAGATTTATTTTAGAAGGAGTCCATTTTAACCACTTGAGTCCTTGACGCTATTCATCCAACAGGAGGCACTGACTTTGTTTTTTTTTTTTTTTCTCACAGATAAGAACAGGGTGAAGCAGCCAGTAGACTGTGGGCGGGCAGGAGAGTCAGCATTCAGAATATTTAGAGAGCAAAAAGATTTAGTCTGTGTGAGCTTCTTGAAACTGAGGGGGGGGGGGCCGTGGAGCGATTTTGTGTAAAATGTGTGACACCTGCATGATGTGCTTCACTACAAGCTCTATCAAAAAAAAAAAAACTGCAGAGTTTGTTGGGATGTTGTGAGTGTCTCAGTTAGGTGGTGGGCGGTTTTGCTCCAATGTATGACCATTGAGAGGAGCAACTGTGACCCCATGTTGCAAGTCAGAGAGTAAGTTGTGGTGAATGGCCATGTGGCATGCTTCATGTAGGACAGCTGTGCGCTTGCATCCGGTGACAGAGTTGCAATTCAAGTGGCGATAAGCACTTACAACAACAGTGTATTAAAAATGACAAAATGATTTGGCTGGCGACAGAGTGAGAGAATATATATATATATATATATAGCCTCAGGCTCCAAAGCTGCTTTTATTCTGAAATGGGAAGAATGACTGACAAGCATGGGATTGTATAGTGGAAAAGAGAGGCTGTGCTGTCTTGAAATGAAGCTGAGAATATAATGGTTCCTTATGCTGAACTATATTTATATCCACTATTTGCATATGCATCCATGCATGTGCACTGGGTGCTGGTATCTAGGCTAACCCTCTCTGTTTCTAATCACAATCATACATCCGATACAGGTCTTTGTTTCCGTAACGAACCTCACAATGACTCACACAGCGTTGCCATGGGGACGAGCATCCTCGCATTATTGGACATCATTTGGATTACTTGGACAGACAGACTGACACACACACACACACACATGCGGGCTGCAGCTAGTGTTATCTCAGCACTGGTTTGACACTGGTTCATTTTCCACCAATAAGAAATTAACTCTCCATTGTCGAGCAATACTTTAATTAATTTGTGTTCTGTAGAGATTTAGTCTGGAGTAAATGAACTGACTGGAAACAAGGAGGAGGGATGTACAAGTTTGTGTTGAGGTCCCTCACCAAGTGTGAGGGGAAATAAACAGCCCGGTTTTATAGAAACCTGACTCCTGCTTTTGAACTCAAAGAGTCACAAACTACCATGCATAGCTATCGCTGTTTGTTCCCCAGGTAATCTGAATGATAGGATGCCGAGTATGTGTTAAGAATGTATTGATCTTTAGTTAGATGTAGGTGTAAAGTGTGGAAAATGTAAATAAAGCTTTTATTAGCAGCAATCACTGTCAGAGATGCAAATAAGGAGTAATTTTAATATGCTAAGAAGCACAGGGCTGAATAAAGAAATCACATGATTCAGAGAAGTATTTATAACGCTCTCTACTGAAGTTTGCTGTCACTGCCAAAACAGTCACCTTGTTATTCCTCAGATGTGACAAAACATCAACCCAGCATTGTCACACAGAGATTTTATGCTGATTGTGTTAATTGAGAGGAGAGAGGCAAGTGTTTGCTACTTTTAGTGACAAAGGAAAATGGTTTTACAGCAGTTTGGAAATCAGCACAAAGCTTTTATGGTTTGGAGATGAGTTTTGTTAAAGTTCAGTTTTTAACTGGTAATATTGTGACAGCTCCTACTCTCTCTCTCTCTCTCTCTGTGTCTGTCGGGTGCAATCAATCAACACAGTTTTACATTCTTGTTAAAATGACTCTGCATATTTTTAAGAGGCGCACCACTGTACATAATGTCTATAGCTCACCAGGTTGTTTGAACATGTATTTATTCAAGAAAACGTTCCTTCAGTCAGTGAAAACACAGCATTGAAAAGAGGGAATTAAAAAAAAAAGGGTTTTGTGGTGGCCACACAATGTGCTTATTGTCTGTTTTTATCTACCTCTGTGTGAAATCAAAGAGCGATTGTTTCAAAAACTGTGCTGCCATTATCAGTAAGCGAGTCGCCATTCACATGTAGCTTGTCACCAAACTCTGAGTAAATCTGTTAAAGGAAATGAATGCACATTTTTATTGGTATTGTTATGTCAATAGTAGGACTTAGTGTGTCAAGATATACAGTAAGTAACCTATTCGGATGCCATTACATCATTAGAGAGGAAAAGGTTGACAGACTGTCAGAGTAACTGAGTGAGGCGGCTCAGCAAACAATACATCCATTCATCATCAGTTTTTCTTTGTGTCTGTTCTCTCACAGGAAACCTATATGAAGACGACGCAAAAAGTTTCAACAAGACAACTGCTGCTGAGCACTTAACGCACGACAAACGGACAGGATCATGGTCAGCAGAGCGCGGTACCCATAAGGCTTTGCAGGGGCCCAGTGGGAGGGGTTACAAGGAGGCAGCGATGAACCTGACCAACCACAGGCCGTCCCCCGGGGATATAAGCTCCACCCACCACTGATCTCCAGGGTGACTGACAGCTGGACCATCGCCTCACACATCGGCATCTGAACCCTCATTGGCCCGCAGTACAGGTAGGAGACGACGAAAGGAGCCTTTTACTACCTGACTTTTTCAGAGTTGCTTGTCATCAGCTTTTCTAATTATCACCCTTCCTGTGGAGCTGGAGGAAGGGAGCACAAGCAGGAGCTGAAGGGTGAGGAGCTTGAAGTCTGAGAGGTAGGAAGTAGATGGAGGGGCGGCTTATATAAGCAAGGCCAAGCTGACGGTGATATTTGAATTTTAATGGAAAGAGAAAGAAATAGGAGAAAGTGTTTGATTGTAGACATGAAAAGTGAGAAATAGTTGTGTGAAGAGAAAGAGAAATGAAATTATCTGCATGTTCTCTCACTCGGCACCTGGCGATGTCGATGTGAAGTGGGTGTAATTGTTGCATTGTTGGTTTTTGGAGAGTAACACAGTCCCTCCAGTTGTGACGTCGACAAGGTCTGAGGAGCGGAGGTTTGAGATGCTCCAACAAGCACATAATCAGAGGCATACGGAGGTTCCTCTGCACTCACTGTGCATTTAGATGGAAAGCTCTACAGTGGTTTAAACAGATTTTCAATGAGGAGTGAAGAGGAGTTGGTCTTTGAAGTTTTTACAGTGAAACTATGAAAGCAGTAATGGCTGATAAATCCAGTGCTAGGGGTTACAAATCAGAATAAAACCCCTGATGTCAAACTAAATTCACACAATTTAGATTAACTGTCGTGTTAATGGTAATAACATACCAACAAACCAACAAACAACAATGTAGAGAGTCTTAAAAAAAAAAAGCTCTCCTTAAATATTCAGTCAGCATCATGCAAAGAAGATGCGGAGCTGATTCTGCTGAATTACAACAGGAAAAATGAAAATGTATAATGCACAGAGGTGCAGGAGTTCAAGCTGCACGGTGGCCTCTATCTGACCTATTTCAGGACATCCATGAGACAGGGTGAGGTGTTGTTCTGCTCATGTGGAGGCAGAAGAGCTGTTACAGGGATGATCGTGAACAGTGTTGTGTCTGAGAAGAAGGGCAGGCTGTGTTCACCGCTACCTTGGCAAATGAGTCCATATGTTTATCTCACGGGTTTGCATTTGTCATCAATGGGGAAACTTGAGTGCCTCTAAAATCATTGATAAATCTGCCTTGAATCTATCATATATCCAGTGTGGATGGCACTGGACACGCCTTCGTGCGGTTATAAAACAGTAACAGTCGTCCTCAGGTAGCACAAAAGTGTTCAGCAGATTTCATATCAACGTGACGACTAGATTTGATAGCCTGTGTAGACCTACATGACATCTCTGAGAAAACATAACTACTGCAGTGCCCTTCCAGTGAGTCCTCCCCACAGTGTTACCTGTGTGGACAGGTCAGACAGTGGCAGTCCATCTGGTCCTTAATTGGCATGTCACTCTGCTGCACATTGACATTCCCTGGTTTCCCATGGCTGTCCAAATCAAATTCAAATCACCGATGTTTGCCTTCGGAGTGTCTCCTGGGTCTGCTCCCCTGTACCTGTATTCAATCAGACAGGCTCATCACTGGCTTCTTTCAAGAAATGTCATCTAACATTGCCATCCGTAGTCCAGACTGTTCTCATCTGTGTTCACCAATAACAGGACAAGCTACCGGCTGCTATCAGAGCATGTGTGTTCCTCTTTATCAGAGAAGCAGGGCTCCTCCTCTAACCTAACCAGCACTTTACTGCAGTTGTAGTACTTGGCACCTCTTACCACACCTCAGTTTTTAAGTTGGCTTGTATAAAAGCGTCTGACGAATGAATAATAGTTTTAAGGCTGTGACAGACCAGTTAAAATCTATGTATCTTGTCTGTTTAACATTCATGTGTATCGGTACATGGGTTTGTACTATTGTAAGTATTAGTATTTTTCCAGATTTAGGTTTAGTGGATGACATCTGCCATTCCTATGATAAAGGCAACAGAAGGACCTTTGTTTGATGAGCATGTTGATACTTAACCAGACACATGGCTAAGTCATGTTACTCTTGCAAACAGACTTTCTCGTCGATTTTCCAAACGTCTGTTGTGGGACTGAGCATGCACAGAGACGGGTCTGCCAACAGTTCGATCTAACTGACTAATGAAACTTTACCTCCCCCTTCGTGATTCCTCCACATTCTTCTTCTCTTGTGCTGCTGAGCTACAGACTGGATTAACTTAAAATTACAGTTGTTGGTGGATGACTCTTGTGTGCTTTCAACAAGGAATTAAAATGAAAATGTGATCTTTGTATCACCTAAACACCTGTGTGTGTGTCTGTGTGTGTGTACGTGTGTGTGTGTGTGTGTGTGTTTATTTTCTAGTGGGTGTTTGTGTGGGTGCACATGGACCCAGTGAAGTGTAGCAGCCTCATTGTGTTTTTTTTTTTCCCTCTGTCCTTCCTTTCTCTCTCTCTCTCTCTTCTCTTTCTCTCTCTCTCTTTCTCTCTATCTGCTGTTGCCATGGAAACCAGTCCTACTCATCCTCCATATACCCGTTCGCTGAGTCAGGAAAAGGAGGGTGTTGTTTGATTGGGGTGGTCCTATTAGAATCACTAGGTGGCATCTCATACCCGTCTTACCAAACAGCATCAAGCCTCTTGTAGCAGTTTGGAGATACCGAGTCTCATTCAGCTTTCAAGATCAAACCAGTGAAATCGCTTTGAAAGACTGGATTTCTTTAGGGGAAGGACCTTCCCTCTCAGCATTATTCACTGATGTCTTACTAGGCCGTGTACTGTATCTCCTATATGGCTCTGTTTAATGCAGTTAAAATGTAGGCTAAGCCAGGATTCAGCAGAGTTTATTCTGATCTCTTTTTCTTTTTTTGAACATCCCAAGGTTAAAGACAAAATGGGCACTTGAACTCCCAGGAAGGCTGCTGCTTTCAGAGGAACATCTTCAGCAGTCACCTCATAGGGACATACAGACTGAAAACCTCATCCAACACAGTCATCGCAAAGTTTAACAGGCTGGACTTTTCTTTCTATATAACGTTTTTTTTTTATTTATATCTATCTTGTTTATACCTAAAATTAGTCTTTCTCTGTCTAATGTCCCCACCATGTGATGTAAGGCATTTAAGACTAAAACAAATGTAAAGGCAGCAGGCACATCCCCCCGGCGCTGGACAAAGAAACATGTAAAAAAAAACAAAAAAAAACAAAGTCCACACACCAGGAACAGCTCCTGTGAGTGCATTTAATAGTTGATAACCACGTGTATGAGTGGCATTCGTGGCACCTGCCCTCATCAGACATGTCTGAGTGTTCAGCTTCTCAAAGTGTTGTCGTCACTGTTAGGTTGCAAGCTTTGGGATCTGGTATCTGCTACTTTCCACTGTTTAGCCCCAGTGCACACAGCTCAGCTACCTTAATTCACCGTAACTCTAGTTCTGTGCTTAACAATCAGATGATAATGCATTCAATCTTAAGAGCTCCTACCATGTAGCTAACTGGTTTTTGGAGAAAACATCTTGCTCACAGTGGCCAACAGTAAAGCTTATTTCATACTCTAAGTAGTCTACTGTATATCCTAATACTGTATGTAGCAAAAGCAAGTTGGGAAATGACATGATATGGGAAAAAACACAAATGCAGAAACCTTAAGGTTAAGATTGTACAAATCCTGCAGAGAGATGAGAGGAGGAGAGAGATTAAAGGTGTCTAGATAAACTTTATGCTCACTGATATCAATGTATTCTAACCAGCCAGGCAGAATCAACTGTATCTGCGGGCTATGATATAATTGGCTCCAGTGTTGGTTTTTGTTTATCTTGCCACAAAAATATACACAAGCACACAGCTACTTCATCTCATGGGAGCTATGTTTTCCCTCACCCCCCACAGACTCAGTGGGTCGGTGGGTGGGTGGGGGGGCTCACTGACGTGACTGAGCTGTAATTAACACGATATGAAAGGTGTGTGGCGTGTACTCTGGATGGCGTCATGCAAGTGCACATATTTTTGAGAGATGAGATGAAATTGACTGTTTCAAGGTTAGAGGAGCACAAGGTGCATGGAAGACGATGACTGCAATTTTCTGATTTGTATTTTTGATGGGCGCTCCTGTTAAATAGCTCTCCTGGAAGTGACATCTTCTCTAATGACTCCTTTGAGGTTGCATTTTGTTCTCCATAGAAGAGGACAGTAGAGTAACAGTGAACAATTGGGCAAGTCCATAGCAATTGAAGCAATTGCAAATGAATCCCATGGGACAGATTCTTCAGTCAGAGCTGAGCTGAACAGAGTTAATGGCTTTTGTGAACAGCTCCTGTGTGACTCAGTCCTGGGGCCACATTGCAGGAACATCCGAATGAGAAAAATCTTATCTTAATCCCACTTAAGAAAGCAATTTTGAGTTTTTCTGAGACAGAGGTGTCGCAGAATGCACTGTGTGTTGTAAGTAAAGCTGCATTGTAGCAATCTGCAAATCACTGCCTCTGCAGCAGAGATGTGAAATCATTTGATGTTTTTGTGTGACTCATGATTGACACTGCGTTTGTAGGAACCACAGAAATGTACTTAAAGGGTGGAGCATGCCTGTCTGGGCTGTTTTTCTGCCACCTTA
Source organism: Caranx ignobilis (assembly GCA_021432705.1). Taxonomy (NCBI): domain Eukaryota; kingdom Metazoa; phylum Chordata; class Actinopteri; order Carangiformes; family Carangidae; genus Caranx; species Caranx ignobilis. The sequence goes on from MU270014.1 coordinate 4,740,405, forward strand.
CTTTATTTACAGGCTTGGAAACAACGTTGTTGAAGTTTAAAGATGCCATATATTTACACTTTTAACACTATATTGTAGTGTTTTAAGTTTTTATATCCATAAGAAGATATATTTGGCCACTTGTGTTTTTTTAGGTGATGTGTGAATGTTTACTGAGCTGTGTGAACAGCCCCTGATAATGGCTACGCCGCAGTTAGTGTGAAAGTGTTTCGGGAAGTTAGATACAGGCTAAAATCCAAACTTTGCCGTTGTCTGTTTTTACCATTTTGGATACAATTAAAAGCCAAATCAGAGTTAATCTAAACTTGCAATTCAACAATTGAAGTTATTGCAAAGTATGTAAAAGATTAAAGCGTGAAAACAGTGTTGCTATGACGAGCTGTGTAAATCTCAGTGGGTAGATTCACTATACCATGGTTGAGCATTACTTTGTACCATACTGTGTTGACATGAAACACTCCATACAGTCAGTGTTGGTATGTTCATGTGTTAAATTGCCATGTTGGCTATGGCTTACATATGGTTGTAATTTGATTAAGCCAAGAACGTGGGTAAGACCATTGTTGTCGTACTCTGAGTAAGATAATGTGATTATGTACTTAGTCAAAGCATAAGCACAGTAACATTGCAGCTGTTGAGTGACAGACATATCGAACAGTTTGCAGGGGGCAAAGGGCTGTATACTGCACAAAGCATCTCCTTACAGGGCTGAAGCACCAGAGCTCAGGCATGGAAGAAGATAAACATGGTAGAGGCCAGGATCGCCATTTATAAAGTTCACATCCTTAATAATTAAAACTACTCTAACATTGAGTACAGTCTGCTGATCCTGTCTGTAGGTTTGTTGTTAAGGAGTAGATGTCATCCCTGTACGACCACAACTTGTTTCTCTACAGATTAAGTAAATGTGATATAGCATGTTATTAGTGAGCTTTAGTGCTGTTAAGAGCCTACCTGGGGCTGCTCTGTTAGTTTACATTCTCTCTATCTATAAAAGTGTAATTAGCAGTTGAGGTTGAGATGTCTGTCACTGCTGTTGTGGACTTTGAAGTGGGCTCGAGCATCTGTTCCTGGCCTTGCTTTATTGTCTATTGAGATGTATTCGCATGATTTTTTTTTACCTCTATCCATCTTCATCTCTCCACTTGCTCCTCTGCTGCTTTCTCTTCCTCTCCTCAGGTATGCTTTCTTCTTCAGCGATGGCAGGAGTGGTTGCTATGGCAACAGAGAGCCTACAGTGAAATGAGAGAAAGAGAGTGAGGGAGGGAAAGAAAAGAAATGAGAGGAGGGAGAGGGGAAGAGGAATGGGAGAGGAAGCAGGAGGGGAAGGGAAAGTTTAAGGGTGAAAGCGACACTTCATCCATCTCTGCCTCACAGCATCTGTCTACATCTGTGTTTTTCTTTTTTCCCCCTCCTTCACATAGATTGGTTTCCTCGAGGTTCTCTTGGAGCTTTCATCTGTTCCTTCTATCCATCCCTCCAGCTTTTTCTCCAATCTTTCGTCTATCCCTCGGTGTCCTGGAGTTAAGGGCCAATTATACCTTCTGGGTCTGACAGACATGGCTTATGATACACACAACATCACTTCCTCATGTGTTTGTGCGTGCGCATTATGTACAGCAGTACAGCTCCATTGTAAACAGGGAAGGATGGTTTCTTCCTGGAGGTAAAAGCTGCTTGTTAGCTGCATTATTTACATGTTCTTGCAGATGTTGTGGGTTGGTTTAAAACAGGGAATCACACAGGCTCATCTCATTATTATGTGGCTTTCACTTTGCCTTTTGTCTTGCGATTCAGAGTTTCTCATATGCAAATGAACTACCTTCAATCATTTCACATCATCCAAACTCAAATAACCGATGCAGATGAAGAATTTAAGAGTCCATGGCTGAAATGGAAATGATAAAATGTTGATGTCCTGATGTCTGGTCTAGGCTATGTACTGGAAGAAGGAAAGAGAGTGTGTGTTTGTGCGTGTTTCTCTGTTTTAATCTCATTCATATATTCATCAGCAGGCAGAAGTGCTGACGCAAGTGAGAAGGAGAAGGAGGCATGGAAGTGAGAGGCAGAATGTGTGAGGAAAAAGAAATCCAAATCCATCCATCCATCCACACAAAGAGCTAATGGTGATATTTGATGCATACATTAAACATACAAAAGATGGAGAAATAGTGACTGGACAGCCGGGGTTGAGTCGAGTAGACGGCGTACCCAGTGTATCTCTGTTCTCTCTCTGTGTCTATCTCTGTTTGCTTTTGTGCTGACAACACCAAGAAACGCAAATGTACCAAAATCTGATAAGACAGAAATGATGAAAACTACAGATAAGAAACAGGGGATGATACAAGATGGAGACATAAAGAGAAGGATAGAGAGAGAGAGGGAGCGAGAGAGAAGCATGACAAGCCAAATTTCCCAACCTTTGCCCACATCATTCATCACCCATAATCCATCAGGAGCATGACTACCGTGCAGCAGACATGGCTGAATCTCAAAGCTAACCATGTGTGACATGCATCTGTTTTTCACAACTGTAAAGGGCTGTTGTACCAGCACACCATGATGATGCTGGATTAGTAAACATGACATGGTGATGCACACAAGAAATCCCATGTAATGGTTTTATACACTTTGTTCATGTCTTTGTTAATTTCACTTTTTTTTTTTTTTTCCCAATAATCAACATGGTGTTAGAAAAGGTGGCCGATGTTGTTGCTGCTGCAGAGAGGAGCTTTTTTTACAGAAATATGTAGTTAAAATTCAAAGAAATCTCCGTTCATACCCAGTCACTGCAAAACTGAGGAGACGTGTTTGAACTGCAGCGTTTTGTGGAAGTGTCCTCGTTTTAAAAATCCTGGAATGAAAATCACAAAACCACCCATGAGAATTACTGTGATGAGGAGCACAGATTTGGACTGAGTGACTGCACCCACCTGCAGCTCAGTACTGGAAAGACTAAAGCTGCTGCCATCCTTTTCCACCATCCAGCATGAGGGGGTGGAGACTGTGAACTTAGAGGCTCACATCCTTCACTGTGTGCAATCAGTTACTCCCCGTGTGTTACCCCTTGATTGTAGCTGGGGCACTTTTCCACAGAGTGGTGTGCTTTAAAGCTGGTCCAGTTAAGAGCTCTCAACACGCTTTACCAAACTGGTAAAGGCAGCCATCAGTGTCTTTGGAGTAAGGGCATTTTGAGACTTGGGCCAACTGGACCCAAGTCTGTTTTCACAGAGGGTTTTAGTGCTTCTGGTGCTGCTGAGGTCACAGATCCACCTCAGGCTGGAGCTCTGCGCTTTGACGCCTGAGGCTTCAAAGTTTTATTTTTATTTTATTTTTCTTATTTCATTTAATTGTAAAACAACAGATCATAACTTTTTTTGTTGATCATAGTTTAACTCTACAAAGCAACCAGTGACAATGCTGTGGATAAATAAAACATGTAGTGGAGTATAAAGCAGTGTAATGTAGTGGGGTTCTTAATCAATAATTAATCAGCTACGTTTACCTAGAGTTTGCACACCACATTATGAAATAGCATGTCCCCTGCTGTAAAAGAAATTAAAAGGATTTTGGGCCACAAGCAAAATTTGTAATTGTGTCAGGTTAAAGGTTTAATTAACTCACTGACTCACTCACAATGATAAATAACCTTAAACAAGACACAGGAACAACTTGTGTGCAAGCAGCTCGTTACAGTCCATCGTTACTTTTTAGTGGTAGCTGACTTCTAGAGGCCGTAGCAGTTACAATGGGAGCAAGACAGGAAGTGTAGGTGACAGAGTGTAAAGAGACTGTGACATGGGAGAGAGCTGTTGGTTTCCCGTTTGAAATCATTTTATGTCATTGGCATCTCACAACCATGTGCTCTGTTATATTTAGGTTCATGCAGGTAATCTTAGTTGCTGAGATATCTGGGTTGGGACCATCACTGTTTTTATCAGGATGCTCATTCTTTGGAAAACATTATGTGACTAAAAATGACACAAACGACTCTTTACATGTCATTCCACTAGTGTAGTTAGCTCCACAGCTTCAGTGTTTAAAACTCTTGCCTTAATCCTTAATCATCCTAAAGTCGCCACGCTTTACTGCACTCCAGTTACCTAGCAACACCCATTCACAAAATGCCAGATAAGGCACAATGCAGTATGGAGACTGAATGTACTCTTTGATTGAGAGAGAGGCAGAGTGAGGGACATTAAAGACATGTGGATTTGCAAGACGGTTAGCAGCAACAGACTGTTCTGCTCTGTGTGGTACGTGATAGACTTTCAGCGTGTTCGGCAGGTTGCAGTTTATAACGCTGTTGACTTCAAACGCCTCGTGAACTCATTATTGCACATGCAACGTAGCCCAATAACAAGATTTGTGTCATTTGAGTCAATGATCCAAGTCACTGAAGACAGAGCAGCTTTTGCATCCCACTCAGCACACAGCGCAGTGTCTCTGATATTGTTTCAGCTCGCTGTGTCGTTTAAATACCAGCTCCTACCTACCATGTAATCCCATGTATTTCCCGTCTTTCCTTCCTATGTCTTTCTTTTGTCAGTCAGTTGTTGAGCCTGCTGGTCAGTCAGCCAGCCAGCCAGCCAACCAACCAACTGTCATGTCGGCCAATTAGTCATCTCAGTGGGAGCAGACTAAAACTTGGTCTGTTCCCACACCTAATACCTAACAGATCTTAAGGCTTACAATACAGACAGTAATGGGCACTGTGCACAAGACAGCTCTATAAACTGCAGGAGAAAAAAAGTAAAAAATAAAACACAGTGATTCATGAAACTGTGTTTCCATAGCAACCGTGGACATTTCATATTGGCAGGAAGAAGATTGTGGGACAAAGCTGCCTACAGTTCTGCTCTACTCTTGTCTCCTCTGGTCTGCTCTAATCAATTATTGTTTTATTCTTAGATCATCGGAGCTTCAGACTTGTCGAGGACAAGAATCACTGTCTCAGATTATAAGGCTGCTTATATGTAACCATCCCCAATGTGAACAGATGTGTACAAATGAAAAGAGCGAACACGGCCGAAGACTGCAGTGGGGCTGTCTAAACTGCACTCACTGGGATGTTTAGTGACTTTTCACACATTGTTCCTCGAAGGAAATTTCTAACAGATTAAACCATTTTTTTCACCACGGATAACAATATTAATTTGTTAGCTTCCAAAGCAGCATATTCGAACCGATGCTGATGCATTTATGGTTTTGCCTGAGGCAGAAGCAAATTAAACAGCTGCTTCTACGCTCATGGCCACTGATGACTCAGCTCATGTGTTTTATCCCAATTTGAACATTTATTTACACAAAATGATATTATTTGTATAATTGTTTGTTTGCCCTCTCCTCACATGGGAAACAATATTTAAACAACAGCTTTTTCTTTTTACGTTTATCATTTGTAAAAATGATATTTTTTTATATATTCTAAGTGCTGCTCTGTCATAAAAACTTTGCAGTGCTTTAGTTCTCAATACCACTGCTGTTATCTTTAATGTCAGCAGGAGCATTAATACTGGTGATGTCATATTGACGGCGTCTCCTTCACAGGTTTAAGCAAAGTCACTGGAATTGAAGTGGTGCAGGAAAATGAGCCGGAGACACGAACTCAAGTTCCATAAATGTAAGATGGAGCTGCCCGTTAGTTTCTCATATTAGTACTTGTCATGCACCGCTTGTAAAGAAAAGATGCATTTTTCCCTTTTCTTTAATGTTTTCAGCACTCAGAGATGAATAAGTAGGGGGAAGCCTGTGCAGTGTGTGTGTGTGTGTGTGTGTGGGTGGGTGGCACTGCCCCTCACTGCTGTGATTGGAGTTGAGTTAGTGTCTCCATGAATCACATTATGATCTTATATTACTTATTCATGGATCTATGAATTATACAAACCTCAGTGAATCATTCACCTATGTGCCCCATCTAGCGGTCCATGTGTGCTTTCCTGTGCTCTGTAGGAACACAGTCTTATGTAGTTTCAGTGCACAGCAGCGCAGGGAATTAAACACACCTCTTCTAAAGGTTGTAATCAGTACAGGAGCTGGACGAGTTCGAACTGTCACAGAGTCAAGGTTTCACATCCAGGATCCAGTCTCTGATGTTACATTTAGGCAACAAAACACAAAAGTTCAGGAAAGACCTGACTAAAAGTCACCTTGAACTTTTATTTCAGACCACAATCAAGCCAAATACACGACTGACCTAATATCATATCCTTACTAAATAAGTTTGTCATAGTTACAGTATGCTCATTCATTGCTGGTTTGGTCTTATATCTTTTTTTAGACGGTTGTGCATTGCTCTGTTTGCACCCCGGTGGCCCAGATGATCGATGCCACGTCTCTGAGATTAAAACCTCATTAGGTGACATTGCAAAATTTGAGGCTGTTTATCCATCAGTTGCAATTTTCTTTCTTTTCTTTTCTTTTAACATCCTCCTGCAAAATTTGTTGCCAAGTGACCAGGGCTAAACATCCTCTTACTGGCTGAAATTGTATTTGTTGCTTGGCAACATTAACTTAGTGAAGATCTTAACAGAGAGCAACTATTGAAGCTTCAGCAGTTTAATGACACAACTCTTTTTGTTGGCTCTGCACCAGACTGTCAGCTCGCTGTGTGACATGCTGCTATGATACCTGCAGGGTGTCTTCCCATACTCATATAGTCTTGCTGGGATGCATTGGAGTGTATGTGTGCGTGCACTTTTAATGACACTGTTCTTTCAACAACAACACTGTTCCTCCCCTGAGACACACACACACACTTACACTCTTATCTTTGCTTGCCATGACTGTCACTGACAGTAGCAAAGATGGAGGGGCACAGACAGACCCCGAGCAGAATTTTTTGGAAAGCTGCTTAAACTTTGGAGCCTGCACTGCTGCTGACAGTCCTGTGACCTTTATTGGTTGTGTATCTGCAGAACTGGGAATCCTGCGCTGGTGATATTATGAGCATCATTGTTATATTTCGAGCTAAAACTCACACAATACGTATGAGGTGTTGAGGGAGGTGAAATTTGGTGCTCAAAATAGGCCACCTCTCTAAATGTATGCAGCAGTGCGACCTATGCTTTATAGCAGATCCAAGCTTGGCTCTCTAAACCAGAACTGCCCAGAATAGGAGCTGTGGGCAAAATCAGCTGAATCTGAGCTGCTTGAAATAGGACCTGTGGGCAAAACCTGGCTCTGAGAAAATTAGTTTGGCCCACCAAGTGTTACACAGAGTGTAAAATATGCTCTTTCTCACTTATTGTGCTCAGATTTGACAACTTCTCATCTGAGTTACTGGCGAACGGAAATGAATCTTATGAGACTTCATTTGAAGCACTAACATTTTATAAAACCTAATCATGCATGTAAGGGACGAGAATACCAGTATCTCATGATTCTGGTTTCTACATAAGGTGATATGTTGGTGGGAGCATATTCCAGATTAGCAGAAATGCTTTTTTTAACTCCATTTTCACACTTTAATATTTATGCACTAGATTCAAGTGATAAAAAAGAACAGAGTAGAAAGTCAAGCATCTCTTCCTTCAGAAACAAAGCTTAGCAATCTACTTTAAAAGACAAGTGCCTTACTCTGAAAAACTGTTTACTATACAACAAACTCTGTACTCGATCTAGTATTTGTGATCAGGCTGAGGGGCAGCAAAGAAACAGAAGCAGCAGTCAGTCATAAACACACGCAACATGAAGCCCAGTAAAGCCCTTCCTATATTGATTAAAAATCATTGTAAAGCTTGGCCTCTTGAGGCTTCTTTGCTTTTATCAAACAGTGGTAATTTAATACTGTGTATTTCTGCAAGAGTGCACAGCTGTATGTAGGAAAACCACCAGGAGCGTTATTAAATAGCAGGGAGGGATTCTCTACGTTTTACACAACCGATCAACTCCTGTCAGTCAGAACAACATCACCAGCCTTCAACGGTGTCATTCAGAAGCAGAAGATAGAAACAAAAAGCCACGCTCTGCTCTGCATATCCACTTCTCTACAACTCAGATAAAGATGCAAAGTAATATTTCAACTACCACTATAATTTTTTTAAATAATTTTTTTCCCATATGTGCTGTCATTCACTTTCTAAAAGCAGACCACTCTCCTGCTTCGATATCTTGTTTTGAAAATAAACTTATTCTCTATACTTATTTGACTTATACTTATTCAAAGCCAAGGGCTGTCTAAATTTGGCTGCTGCTGTTGCTAGGCAACAAATGCAATCCCAGATGTTGATCAAGACTTTGGTTTTAAAGCCTTTTTAAAAGGAAGTTTGAAGCTCCAATGTGAATGGAAGTGGATGGTTTCTTCCCCTGAGGACCTGATGAGCCTCAAGGTGGTCCAGGAAACAGAGAGAGATGACTGGATGAGTGACAGCGACTGGCTGGCCCGCCTCCTGCTTCCTCACAGACTGTTGTTAAACTCAGTCAATCTTGCAGAATCCCGGCGCCACCATCTGGGATTAACTGGAGCTTTGTTAGGCACTGCCAACTGGCACAGATGGCATAAAGATACTATATCATTTGTACATGAAGAAGAGTTGAGCACAGTGGAGTGAAGTCGAGCTGAAGGTTTGCTATGTTTTGTTATTAGAGGTCACAACAGGAACCACACCTTATTTAGGGGTGTTAATGTCCCAGAGGGCAAACTTTATTAAATCTAATTGTGCCTCTGCTGCTGTCATGACCTCCCACACAACTGGTCCACGCCCGGCAGTGCTTTCCCCTGCAGTGTCATTCGCTGTCTGCTCGCATCTAGATTGCCCTTCTGGAAGACATTACTGGAGAAGGAGAACATTGGAAAGCACATGAAAGACCTGAATGTTACAGCATGAAATCAGTGCTGTCTGTGCAAGGTTACAAACATTTATATGTAGAAGCTTGAACCTTCCCTGCACAAGTTTATCCTCATGGTCCTGCATCTCTAGCCCGGTAACCCTGGCAACTAAGTCCATAGTGGACAATTGCGCTGTACTAGGTAAGGGTGGAGTGAATAGTTACTCCCCTCAGCTTTATGAAGCTTTATGAGAAGCAGCTCTTTGTTTTTCTTTGTAGACCTCAGTTTTCTTGTTTTGATTCACTGCCACCATCTTTCCTTTCTGCTGCAACAGTTGGATAGGGTTGTGCTCATATATGCCGATCGTCAGGGGGATCGTCCATACAGTAGCTTATTCTTTTGCCAGCATATAACTGATGTTTGAAACATTGATGGACGCCTATTCATACAGTCCAGTAATAGACCAGTGCACTGTATATTGTATGAATCTGCCACACTGTGATTAAACACAGTGAAAGATATTGATAGACCGAAAGTGTTGTGTTGCTGAAGACACGCTCTAGTTAACGAATCATATTCTCAAGTTGTAAAGGGACATGTTTGTATTTTACACAATATGTTAAGTTCAGCCCTCAATGTGAGGGCGTCCAAAAAAGAGCGACTGGACACTTTTATTTCCGGCAGCTTTAAGATGAAGAAATTTGAATTTGGAAGTTTAGTGTGTTCATTGGTGACCAAATCAGTCATCACTGTTGCGTACTCCTATGAATTCAAATAATGAGCTCCAGCTTAAACTCCAATGATGCTCTGATCATCACCTTTGATAAATGGCACTTTAATCTTCAAATGTAATTTTGGGTGCTATGTAGCGTTGTCCAAGAGAAAGGAGACACATTTATTGTGGGCATAAGGCCAAATGCTAAAACTCTTTGGCAGGGAGGACAGTTGCTGATAATGTTGGTGATGTTTTTTTTTTTAACAAACACCTGTTAGTGCTTCTCTTAATGGCTGCTCAGCTTGGTTGGCTGGATTACCTCAAAACCTGTCATTACATCCTCTTGGTTTGGATTAAAACTTCTGAAAGGTGTGGCAGGTGTAGGTTTGTGTAAACCTTTTTGTTAGCCATGGCTCTTTGACTCGCTTTAATAACCATCCCAGTCTGCAGTTGTAAGTTGTCAAGAGGTTGATTTTGGTACAGATGTGTGGCAACACTTTATATGAAGCACCTGGACGATGGACTACGATTTAACAGCAGCTGTAGCTCCTCTGATAGGTGTCTATAAGTGGAGGCTGGAGTCTAAACTCATGCCCTCTTCCTCCACACAGTTACAGCTCTGCTCGCCTCGCCTCAACTCAGTTTAGGTCAATTTCCATGACAAATGATATGACTTTATAGTACCTCCTCATAGTGGGCGGGGCCATCATAGTGTGTTTGATTCCTCTGTTGGATATCGCACTCACAACTCTTCCAGTGACAACACTCTGGCCAGTCAGTGGCCGGCAGTCGGCTGATGTCACGTATTAGTGTCGGCTCAGCTCGCTTGATGCATTACTAAAAAAAGTACCAGGTACCAGGTTGTATCCTTTGTGGAAAAGCAGAGTAGTGCTCGTGGAAAAGGGCCATTGATTCAGGATTTTTGATCACTTTTTGATACTTTCACGTTCTGAGCCAGGTTTGTATACGCGTACACATTTTAGCATCGACCCACAGAGTTTCAGTGATTGAGGACTGTTTGAAAGCTTCACCTTGTGTTTTCTTGAAGCAGCTCATGGTCTATACTTCGGATCATCGTCCGGTCGCCTCTTAGCTTTCACTTTCTGGACTGACTGCATCCAGAACTTTCTGGAATGAGTTCTTCTGTCTGTGTGTGTGTGTGTGTGTCATTGGCTGCAACAACCTGAGGCTGAATATTTTGCACCTTCATGCCAAACAAAAGAAGACAAGTGAGAAATAAGCTCAAGCAACTTTTGCACCTGCAACATCTTTTTTAAGTTAATGAAACAAAAAGTAACAGGAATATTTTTTTTTACAAAAACAAAATACACACCTACATACAACTGAATACTTTGTCACTACATTAAGAAAAATCCAATAAAACTTACAATAAAATAATCGTTGAGCTATTTCTGTCCACGAGGCAACGTTTTTCTCCCAGGAAAAGACAGAGGCCGCATGGCAACAGTCACTGTGTGTGTGTGTGTGTGTGTGTGTGTGTGTGAGTGAAGAAAGAATGGAAGTCGTCTTTCTATCTCGTTGTCACTGTACACACACACACACACACACGGGCACGCGGCATCGGTGCCGTGTTAAATTGGGCTTACAAGACACTAACATGCACACACGCGCGCGCACGCACACAGACGCACCTACTCTGGCGTCCTCTTTCCATCTTCATCCATCTCTCTCTCTCTCCTCTCTCTCTCCTCTCTCTCTCCTCCCTCTCCTTTCTCTCCTCACTCCTCTCTCTCTCTCCTCCCTCTCTCTCTCTCTCTCTCCTCCCTCTCCTCTCTCTCCTCCCTCTCTCTCCTCCCTCTCCTTTCTCTGCTCTCTCCTTTCTCTCCTCCCTCTCCTCTCTCTCCTCACTCCTCTCTCTCTCTCCTCCTCTCTCCTCTCTCTCTCTCTCTCTCCTCACTCCTCTCTCCCTCTCTCTCTCTCTCTACGGGGGATAGATGGGAGGAGACGCTCCTGCTGAACGTGTTTTCCCTGCAGCGGGGTTTACGGTAACGGAGGAGAAGAAGTGCACCGCTCCTCTCTGTCGGTCACGGAACCGTTCCTCCGGTGTGATTTTCACAACCGCTCACTGACCTTTCTCTTCCCCGCTGTGTGCACCCCCCCACCCCCCCATCCCGTATCTTGGCTTTTTTTTTTTTTTTTTTTGTTTCCCACATGGAGGCGGAGCGAGGCATCTAGTAACGAAACCTACCGAGGAGATCTCACCGAAAACAGCGTGTGCGTGCGTGCGTGCGTGTGTGCGAGTGTGTGTGTGTGTAACCTACTTGGATTTAAACCTTACCGAATGATCCTGAAATGAATCATACTACTACCGAGGTAGATGTGCTCACATCCTCTGTCTTCTGGCTCCGGGGGTAGCTGCTAAGGATGCGGCTGGTCGCGCGGGTACCTGTCCTGCTTTCACACCGGCTCGGTTCGTCCCGGTAAATTGATCCCGTCCCGGTGCTGCTGTGTCCACAGGGACGACCAGAGAGATTTTTTTTTTTGTTGTTGTAACCGGATCCGCCGCCAGCAGCCTGACAGATGGATAACTACTCGACTTTACAACGTAAGGCAACACAGGCAGACACATCATACCTGCTGCAGTATTTGTCATTCAGTCTGTGTTCATGCTGGGCATCCCTACACCAGTCATCACGTTCATATCGATACAGTGACCTGATTGCACAAAATGCCTTTTTTTTTTACATGTGCTGTAAATGTTCTGTCTTGTGTATTATAGGCTTCTGCTGTAAGTTTTATTATAGGCGTGATACAGGACTTCCATGGTTTCCCCATGTTTGGTCATGACCATAAATGTTTTATTGGACTTGCATGATGCCACACTTGATAATAATGGCATTATGTGTATATATATAAATGCATCAGGATTGCTGTGGAGCAGCAGGACCTGCCCTGGTTCTGTGTGTCATATATCATCATTTTATTTTTTCCCAAAATGGTCCTTTCATCCTTTGATAGGACCTCGTTCATGGGCCTCTCAGCCTCTGAGATGAGCTAATGAAACAGCCATGACTGCGGGAAGAGAGAGAGAGAAGGGGGGTAGGGGGGGCTGTGTGTGTGTGTGTGTTTGCATGAGTGTGTGTGTGTGTGTGTGTGGATGATATATGATGCAGTGTCATATAGCCTCCTGTCTTGACGTGTAGCCCACAGCAGCTCTGCCATGATAGCTTCATGCTTCCATACAACACATTATCAGGCACACACACCTGTTAAATCCACCAGCCTGAGGTGCCGTGGTTGTTAACCTATCTCGCCCATTATTTAGCTCTATCAGTCTGTCATTCTCGTTACCAGGCTTGTAATGACAAAGGCTTGTTAGCCACCCGGCTGAATGGCTTATTGCAGCCGTCACACACATCTGTACAAAGTGTTTTATTTTCTGGATCATAATTTTTCTGGTTATGTGCTTTAATTGCATGTTCAGTCTTTGCACTGCTCCTGTGTGGCTGTGTGGAAGCGCAAGTCTCTCTGACTTGCAGTGCACTAAAGCATCATGCAAAGAAGGAGCTTCTTCTAATCAAAGGGAATATTTAATTACAATCTTCAGTTCAACGTGTTTCAAAGCCGCTCAGTTAGTGTTGCTGTCTTCAAATGGGTTCTATTAATACATGTCCTTTTCAACAGGGCTGTGCACGCGTCGCTAATGGCTTTATTTTATATCTTTTGGCAAACAAATGAAATGAAATGAATGGATGTGTTAAGTATTGGTCTGTTTCTTTGGCCACATAGAGCACAGCAGCTGTAATCTGTGTCCATACAGAATGTACGACATGTAACTGTAGATGTATGCTTTGCCATCTCTTTCCTTTTGCATATCATGGTCGTCTTAGTCGTGCAGATACAGCAGACTCACTCATTTCCTTTTTGGGGACTCTAATGTGGCTGTGCTTTCCAGTCACCTGGCAGCAATGTGTTGCAGTGGAGATGGTGGCAATGGTGGGCTACTTTTGCTTTAGTTATGTATTTCCAATTTATGCTACATTTAGGGAGAAACATTGCACATTTTCCTCCATTATAATCATCTGACAGCTGGAATACTAGTTGTTTTTTTTTTGCAGATACTTTTTGTAGGATGTCTTGATGAACGTAAGGTGAGGACATGGACAGTCAGAAATATTCAGTGGTTAAACTGATTTGTTCTAGTGGAGCCGCTCATGGTCACTTATTGTGGTACTGCTCAGTTGGTGCTTCATATTTTGTGCTTGATGGTTCCCTCATTGTGAAAGATTATGTTATAAAGAGTGTTCATGATGATATATATATATATATATATATGTATGTGTGTGTGTGTGTGTGTGTGTGTGTGTGTGTGTTTCACAGCTGCATCAGTCTTTAACTGAATGCACACAACCCTGTCATCGTTGTCTTTCTGTTACCCACACACTTCTCCATTTTAGTCTAACTATAGATGTACTGAGAAGTGTAAGTCCTTTAATGTCAGACTAAATTAAGCCCCCGCTGTGCGAGTGTAATGTAAGAGGCTTCAGATTCAAGACACGATAAATGCATTAACATTTCCTCTTCAAAGAACAAACTTGCATGCAGCTAGAGGAGGAAGGTTGGCTCTGTGTGTCTCTGCTGCTCCACTACAGCTCTGACAGGATACTGCTGCTGCTGCTACTGCTGCTGCTGCTGCTGTTGATGCTGCTGGTTGCCTAGTGACTGTATCCATGGAACTGGCTCCCATCGTCATGGTGATGGGCCAAGGGAAAGAGACCCAGTGAGGGAAGGAGGGACAGAGATACCAGTACATCTGCAGTGTGTATTGTGATGAGGAGAATGAATTGTGTTATTATCGAGGATGATGGTGAAGGTTGCACTTACTCTGAATGTGAAATATTGGTCTTGTCAGATCTTGTGATAATGCTGAAGGTGTTGAAGATTCATAATGTTGCCCAACTTTGACTTGAGATGTGACGGTCAGCAGAACTTTGGAGTTGAAAGGAGGCAAACAGCCGAATATGAAAGCAGTGTGCTCATCCATATTTTAACAAAATGATGACTTCGATGGACAGAGGAGGACGGAGTCAGGCTGCAGGGTTAAACTGCAACATGCAGCTGGTTTGATGATCAGTTATTCTGTTTGTAGCAGTTTCTAAAAAAAGAAAAAGATCTGTGATTCCAGCTTGTTTCATCTTTGAGTTCGTCAGACAAAATCTAACATTTGTATCTGATTGGGCTCTTAGAGACCAAAAAATATTCAATTCACCAAGAAAACACAGCGATCAGCTCATGAACAGATAATAAGATTAGCTAGTAGGAGGAAGGAGTGAGCACTGTATTTGTTGGGTGGATTATGCCTATATTTTAGTACAAACTACATTTTTTGCTGCATTTTCTGAAAACAAATCTGTGTAAGCGAGCCTTTGCAGGATTTTTGGAGAGGCAGAGGAGAGCGGCGAGGAGAGTAGAGGAGGGAGGAACAGACAGAAACGTTATCCTCTTCGTCACGGCACGTTCTGTACTGTAGGTTCACGCAGGCTGCATGAAACTGTTCCAAACTGGTCTCACAGAGGATAAATTTATCTCATCCGTTTTGTTCATTTAACGGCTTTAATGTGATTTTGATTTTTTTTCTTTTTCTCTTCACTCTGAGTACAGATTCATAGGGGAGCGTCCATTCTGTCCCTCCTCCTGTCTCGGTGTCAGTGTTGCCATGGTTGCATCATGCACATTGTTCTCTCCGGGGTGACATAATTTTTTGGCTCAGATTACAGATTGTAGACCCGTTCTGTACAGTCGAACAGGAAACACATGAATTTGGGTGGGAAATATTGAACTTTTCACTGTGCCAGTCTTTGCTTTTTAGTGTCACTTTAAATTAAATGATATTTTCCTGTTTATTTATTTATTTATTTAACCTTTATTTTATCAGGAAGTCCCTTGAGTTAAAAATCTCTTGTTAGAGGGAGACCTGGCCAAGAGGCACTTACTGTACATACAACTTGCACGCAATTTACAAATCATTTAAAATCATTAAGTGTAAGTGGAATGAGTCAAATGTTGCCTGCTGTTTTGGTTGCTGGAAGGAACCAGAAAGGAAATTACTACTTGTCTTCCTGCTTTATATACAAAAAAAGCAAGCAGTCGGTTCATCAAATTCACTGTTAACTGCTTTGATTGCAACATTATCAATGATATTATCATGCAAAAACATCAAACCCTCTCTAGTTCCAGGTTCTCAGATGGGAGGATTGATGCTTTTAACGACTGAACGATAAAGAGCTAAGTCAAGGTAGTAACACATAATCATGAAATGATAGGTAAAATAATAATAATAATAATAATGATGAAAATGGTTGTTTTCTTTCCTGCTTCCATCAGTTTTTGGATTTTGGTGGATTTTGAAACAAGACATTTGAGGTTAGATCAATCTGTTCATCAGTAGTTGCAGCCCAGTCTCTGATGTAACTTACCACCCTCTTTATGAGCTCATAACTGGTTTTATTTCCTTGGCTTGTAAGTAAACGAATCTTAACAAGGCAGAAAACGGCCCACAGATGTTATTTCTGTTGAATTACACCTGAATCTTTCAAGAATCCTGAGCCAATCTCCTGCTGTCTTTGTCATGTTTATAGCTGAAACATATTTCAGTAGTTTCCAGTCGCTGCCAAAATGATCCCCTGAGGTGCAAAGTGCCCGATGCAGCGGCGCTCTCAGACTCCTCTGGGCTTCATGATGCACAGCTGTGGCTCACCAGACAACATCATTGTTATGATACAGTGAAGGGACATTTCATGGAGCGTCTGGTATTTATCTGTCTTTCCACAAAAAAGTCTCTCTTCATCCATTGTGACAGCAACAAGAACACTAAAGAGACGGTGACCTGTCTGTGATGAGGACAAAGTCAAGTCAGGATATTGTGACTGGGATGTGCTAAGTTTGGAGTGTGTTCTGACGTAATGCAGCATCTCAGGCCGTGTGTGCTCATCATGTCTGGTTCACATAGAAAGCAGGAGGAACATGGCTGAAAATGCGCATGACCTGTTGGCTTTAGGTGCGCTTTTATTGTGAAAATTAACATATTAACACTTTGGGGCGGAAAAAATCCACATGGTCCCATGCAGTTGTTTAACAACCTGGCAGGACTGTTGCAAGGTGTTTCACACATACAGTAGGCTCAGTGTGTGTGAGTGTTGGTGGACAGTTCAGTCTTTCACACTTGTCCAGTGTGTTGTGCCATGTGGTGTGGTGTGCCTCTGCTGAATTTACTAGGTCTGTGTGTGTGTGTGTGTGTGTGTGTTTTCCTCTGTGTTGTCTTCATGTTTCCTGCTCACACAGTCACAACCTGTTGGGAGCCCATTACCATATATTTAATCCTCAATTAGAGCGATGTCAAGTCATTATTTACATGTGACTAAGTAAGGCATTGCGTCATGTTGTGTTGTCAGGATGTATTGTATTTGCAGTATGTGGATATGGAAGAGGCTCCAAATAGAAATAGATAGTTATATCTGGATCAATACATGATGCACACTGTCACTTTTGTTTAAACTTCAATATCCAGTTTTAAAAAATCTCAAACAGACATTTGCAACTCACAACATGACCAACATCACACGACACAACACAGTTTCAGCATCTTTCCTTTGCTCCTTTGAACGAGGATCTGCCACACTTAGACTTACATTTGGCCTTTGTTCATAAAATTCAGGGTTTACCTTTACACTGACTTCGTGTAACAATAGTTTCACTGCTGCTAGATGTAGGATTTATCCCTGACACCTGGCAGGAACATGTCTCTTTTCATTTGTACATTATTGCCAGCCTACATCATAGTTTTGATCAATAGCAGCTGACGTATTCACAATCTCTGTGTCTTCCAGCACAGTAGATGGAAAATGAAGTCATTAAAATGACTCCTGTTGAAGCTAGCCCCTAAATGAATTGAAGGATATGAAATTGATCCTACAACCACCTCCTAAACCCCACAACACGTGTGTAAGTGTGTTACTGTATATTAGAGACAGTAGTCAGACCCAAAAGCCAAGAGAAGTCAGTCCCTTATAGAAAGCAGCTGTGTGCTTTCAGGTTTCCTTTCTTTCATTCTTCACACAAATAATACGTTTTCTGGAAAACAAATCTTTGACAGATCCATTTTGAAATGAGAAATATTAAAACCCATTGTTCTGAGCAGCTGGTAGACATCCACGCATCACCCCGAGGGGCACCACATCAATATTTACACACTTGTTTTGCTCCGACAGGAGAAGATCAGGACATTAGTAAAGAGACAGTCACAGGTTGTGAGGTTTGGATTATGGGCTCTGGGCCTTTCTCCCTCTTTCTAGAAGTTTTACAATCAGATTAATATGTATTGTAAGATGTGATCAAAAGTAAATAATGATTGATTAATAATCTATTGAATAATCTTTTTCCTCATTGAATAGATTTACTTTAAAGGATGTTTAAAGGAGTTTCTTGATAGCACTCATGTACTTTTACTATGACTTTTGCTTGTAAATTAATATTTAAACAGTGTGGTTTTAGTGCTTTTACCACTGACCATAGTCCATTATGTTTCCTTCCTCCCACAGATGTGTTTGAATGACCCAAAAAGTCGGCCAATCGTGATCTATTTCTATAGAAGAACAAAAAAGTAGTTTGCTCTAGGTCCAGAGTGATCCAATAATTCCTGGAGAGGGGATGTAAAGTATGACAAGCTCCCAGGAGATGGGAGTAGGAGGAGGGCGTGGGCCCTGTCTGCATCCTGTGCTGGTTGGTCCACGTGTTGCCGTTGGCGACCCAGTCTCCTCTTAATGGGACAAAGGCCTGAGCAATCTGTGGTCTGGAGCTCTTCATTATAGACTCAAGCACATCAGGACGTTTGAATGGAAGCGAGAGGGAGACAGAGAGCGACACTAAGGCTTCTGTTGCTCTTTCAAATCCTTTCATCCCTTTCAGACCCACAGCATTTAACATGGAGGTAATTTGAACCCATTGAGTGTAATAATAATAGCAAGTACCTCAGTGTTGTAAAAATAACCACAAGCCCCATTTGTGAAATCACACAGATGAGATAGGTGAAAAGCAGAAAATAAAAACCAACACTCGACTACAATGAGCATGTGATCAAAATTGGTCGCATCCTTGGTTTTCTTTTGCGTCAAGTCAACAGTGAGCCTTTTTTTTTTTTTTTTTTAAAAGCGATCAGCAGAGTCTAAAAAGGCGGAGAAGGAGAATGGGTGTGAATTTGAGAGCAGCAGATCTTTTAATCTTTCTAAGTCGACAGCATCTGCCTCCTGTCCTCCTCTGTCTGTCTCTGCTCAGCTGTCACTGACGTGAAGCCACTGAAAGGCGTCTTGTCCCAGTGTTCACTGGTGCTTTTTGACATTTTATCATCTCAATAAGACAGACGCTTTTCTTAGGTCACCATATCTATGTTTACATGTTTTGTCCCTTCCTTAAAGCAGAAGTATGGCATTTTATATATATATATATTTTGTTATCATCAAAAATTCCCAAAACCAACACTGTGACTGTGAGTGTCTCAAGTCTGTCTGTGGCATCATGCATGTGGGATCGACACACTGGTCATTGTAGTGAAACAATAAACAGAGTGGCTCAGTGATGTGTGTGTGTGTGTGTGTGTGTGTGACTTATTCCTTGGTTTTTAATGCCTTATATTTGGCCAACGGCGTCTTAGCATGAGGATTATAGCTGTAGATTATGTTTGTTTGTTTGTTTCACTGAAATCTTACCAGCCGGCAGCGGCAGTAGCAGTGTATATGACCAGGAGGAGCGGGGTCATCTGCTTTGCCAAAACTGGGAAACCCAGACCTAGCGTGAGGCTTCCTCTTTTCAAGGTCTGAGCCTCTCTTTAGCATCAGTCAGTGACGAATGCTTTTACAGTAAGGAAGGTCAAAATGACACAGCTTTCTGATCAAGATCTGCTGTGTCTAACAACAGCGATCTTTAGCACTAACAAAGTGTAGAAACACAGTCAAAGGTAAAAGTAACAGCATCAAAACCCTCAGATACTCAAAACAAAGTCATACATACATAGTATATACATACAAAGTCTTCACACAACCTTGACTAATTAGACATTGTTTGAAAGTTTCCTGATTCTATCTCTGCAAACCGTTTTGGGATCCCACAAAGCACCAGCTGAGAACGCAGAATTGGTTCAGTCTTGTGGCTTGTGGTGAAAAGTGCTCCTCCACAGAAAATAGTACCTCAGGCTTTTTAGTCCCTGTGTCATGGCATAAAAAAAAAAAAGTGTACCTCTTCCATGTTTGTGCCTCTGTGACTTTGGTTCAGTCTCTTCAAGACTTTTTGAAACAGACCAGGGTTATGGAATAAATGTAGTAGAGAAAAGTAGTAACCTCCATCACTGAACAAATAAAAATCCCTCCTGTCATTTTCCTTTCCCCTGAATAGAAAAAAAAAAAAAGGATGCTTTGCCTAAAAGCAAACAGTAATCAACCTTTTTCACAGCAAACGTTTTCATGTGTCATCACAGGAAAAGCTCAGGTGTGACTAATAACGTCAACAATGTCTGAAACGCACCTTAACGGAGAAGAGCCGTCATGAAGTCATTCATCGTCCCACCTGTGCTTTTTGTGCTATGACATGTCAAAATGCTTCCGGTTTATTGTGGTGTTTGAATGTCAGAATGAGTCAGGTTTTTACATGGGACTGAAAGAGAAGATGCACGTAATGTTTTTGACACCAGTCACGGCTTTTTGACTTTGTAAATTTAAAACACCAGACGTTTCCTGTTAGAGTGGAGTACAACCACGCAAGCATGTCAGACATTCAGTGGCAGGTCTTCCTCTTTCTCAGCAATACACAGGGTTTGAATGAGGCTCTGTTCATTGGTCTTGTCCATTCATGGGTTTGTCTCTGGGATCAGACGTGATGGTGTGGTGATTTTGTTTGACAGTGTTTTTCTTTACGTTTGTGCAAAGTCCTCAGGCTCACTGTAGGCACCAGTGTGTGCAGCATAGTAATAGACCACTGCACTGCACGTGACTGAAGGGGAGACCTCAGACAAGTGTGAGTGTGTGTGTGTGTGTGCAGGATACCATGCCACTCTTGACTGTGGAGTGCTCATCCATGCATGTGTATGAGTGTACTGAGTATGTGGAGCTGCATGTGACTCTGAAGTGTGTGTGTGTGTGTGTGTGTGTGTGTGTATGAGTGATAGAGGGGAGGGGAGAGAGAGAGAGAGAGGGAGAACTGCTGACTATGATTTTCTCATCTCACCACAGTTGGATTTCCATCTCTGAAAATCTTTACCTTCGATCATGTATCTGTGTGTGTGTGTGTGTGTGTGTGTGTGTGAGCTTGTATGGCCATTTCTGTTTAAGCCAATTAAATCTTGACACCATCATAGTGAGAATATTCCTGCCTTGTGCGGACACTTTAGGCTGTTTGAAGATTAAGACCTAAGCTCGATCCACACTCGAGCACTTACAGTAAGAGCCTACAGAGAAAAAACTGCCACCACGTGACCAAGCTTATATTCATATATGACTAAAATATTCTTTCAGTAATGTTTAGTTCTCTTATAATAAATGAATGAATCAATACTGTATTTAAAAGCAGCAAGCTTAGGGAGACATGAAATGTAGATAAACACACTGTGGCCAGACCAGGATCTTTTCATAACGTCCGTGTGTTTTTTTTTCTTCGATTCGTGCTTTGAAGTGACATTCAGGGTTAAGTGTGTCCCACTGTTCATCATGCTCCACTGTGCCACACCAGTCCGGTTGTTAGTGTTAACAACAGTGGACCCAGCTCTGTCCCAGGAAGCTCTGATCAGCCTCCACAACACGCACAACCACCACAGTGCTCTTAAGCAATTAGCAGAAAGTCATCTCACAAACAGGCCGTCGACCACTTAGAAATATTGTGAGTGAGTTGGGCTGATGAGGTTTAGCTTCAGTGAGGGTTAACGTCAGGGGGCTATAATGCATTTTGTCACAGAGGGTCCTCACAAGTGTAGACAGACAAATGTGAGTGTATGTGACTCTCAGCTTGGGTGCTTAATGCATCATTGACTCCCTCTCTCTCCCCCTCTTTCTTCTTGCTTCCTCCCCTTCTCTCTCTCTCTCTCTCTCTCTCTCTCTCTCTCTCTCTCTCTGTTGACTCTATGTAGGCCAGCTCCCACAGGTCTTATATGTGCTGTAGGTGTCCATAGGACTGCCCGTATGGCAGCAGTAGCATGGCAGCCTGTTGTGGTGCCTCACAGATGCAGTCAACAGCAATGCAGTAATGCCTGTTGACACATGTACCCACTGTGCACATACATTAAATCGATTATGAAAATAGTGAGTCCTGTCACCTGGAAATAATGTCTACACCACTAAACTGCAACGTCCAATATGTTTGTTGGATATGTTGGATGATATTTTGTGATTGCATGAGTAGCCATGTTTGTTAACAGATAAAGGCTTACTCTTCTGTTACCGGGAGACCATGAGGAGCTTTGAAAAGGGATTAGCAGGGACTGCAGACGTGCAGAGGCGTGATGGAGAGGCCATGGTAGGAACAACCACCAGTGGTGGCGTAACACGCTCGACACACATGTGGCACAAGCTCATGCACTCCCTGAATGACAGGCACACAGAAATGAGAACCAGGATTTATAAAGCCTGATCATTATCAGGTGATGCTGAACGTAGTTTTCGGCTGACGTTCATCGCCACTTAATCAAACTTACATACATATATACTTTCACTCAGCTTAAACTGGAGTCTATGTTGTGCTGGGTGCTGGGTGTTTGCCATCATTAGAGG
Source organism: Caranx ignobilis (assembly GCA_021432705.1). Taxonomy (NCBI): domain Eukaryota; kingdom Metazoa; phylum Chordata; class Actinopteri; order Carangiformes; family Carangidae; genus Caranx; species Caranx ignobilis. The sequence goes on from MU270014.1 coordinate 4,762,657, forward strand.
ACTCACCATCACCATGACAGGCCTGCAGATCAGTCTAACGGTTCTTATGGACAGCCAACATTAAGGACAAAGGGAGAATACATGTTCTGGATTAAACGTTGGATCAATTGCACGATACTTCCCTGTGACTTTGTCTGCTCCAATCGTTACTGATTACAGATGCACAGGTACATATCTCCCCACATTGGCATGTTCTCTTTCTTCACTGTGGTTGTTTCAGAAAGAAGTCTAAACCACAGATTAAGGAGTTTGTTTTAAACCATTAGAGCTAGAAAGACAGAGGCAGAGAGAGGTAGGGGGTAGGAGTGATAAATGGCAGCTACAGACTGTGTGCAGTCCTACAGCGCACTGGTGGTAATGACGAATTGTTCCAACATTTGCAGCTTATGTGTAAAGATAAAGTCCAATGTTCCTGCAGTAAGAGAAACTTGCATCTTATTCTAACTATGTGTTTTACGACAACAATAAACGACCTGTACAAATGTTCTCTTTGCGCGCCGTGAATCGTGATGGTGAAGTTTCAACGGTGCCCAGGTATGTGGGAGTGAAGTGTCTCACCCTTGACTGACTGGCCCTGAATTTGCCTTGTGATGCCCACGTCGCTGTGGCGATGGCATCGTGTTCAAACATTTTTCAGTGCAGCTTTGTGTCGTGACTAGTGGGTTTCACACCGGCGTTTTTCTCACAGAGCTGCCTCCTCACTCTGACTGTTCTCCCCTCCGTCTCCCTCTGCGTCCAGACAGGGAAGGTGTCTGTAGTTACTCTGCTCTGCACCAAGCTGCGTCTGCTCGAACTGATAGTAACTGATGGTGAATGGTTGTCATGTGGTCGTATAAAGTCTATTGTCATGATCACAGGGGGAAGTGATGAAGGTGATCAGTGACAAGATGCATCGTTTCTTCATCATTCCAGCAGTGACTGCTTTGGAGTTTTCACTGCAGCTCTTCCTCAGGTGAAATACGAGAAAGTTTTCCTTCCAAGGAATGAGAGGTCGCATGTATTTACACAACGCTCCAGAAAAGCAGCAGTTTTGTCATATTCACTCCCTGGATTGGTGTCCACTACTGTAGCATCCAGTCATGCTGGGTGGACACTAGTACTGTGAACCTGCAGTTTCCCCCACAGATCACTACTGGCAACTTCCTGCCTTGGCTTTTATCCTTCATTTGGTTTCTGATCATAATGAAAATGTGGTATATACGTGTGTTCTTCTCATTCCTACTGTTAATTTGTGTAAAAATTTTTAGTATTTTTTTTTTGTTTGTTTCTTGTGTCGGCCCAGATGCAAGCTACAAAAGGAAGCGTGACACTTGCGTACTCATAAGTCCCTGGCAAATGTAGATTTTACGAAGATGCCAGATGTCAACATCAGGAAACTGATGCTGAACAGAACAGAGGGTTGTTTAAGATGCTGATGCAGCATGATACATTCACTGAAAATGGTCCAAAATCTGTCTTTTCAGAATGACTCCACCTTGGTACTTACACATTTTACCACCACACATGCTGCACAGTGTACACCTACACCCGGATATAAAAGGTTTACATTCAGTCCACAGAATTATAAAACATTACAGCAGTGGGTGTTGAAATAATTTCCATTCCCAGTCCATTTCTCTCACCTGAGGGACTGGTTCAGAAGTGTTGTATAAGGCTTGTCAAAATGGTGCTCTTAGCCAGGGCTTTTTAATTAGTGTTTTATGGTAATTTTGGGCAATTGAGTCCCCTGGTTACCTTAGCAACGGCTCACAGTGCAAATTTCATGGACTGTTAAAAGAAAGCTTTAGGGGTAAAACTTACTAAAGGGTGTTTATGCAAATGGAGGCTGTCATGCAGGGTGAAGAAAACATTCACAGCCCTGGAAACGTGTTGGTGGAGTTCATGGTGAAGAGACGCTGTGACTGTAACAGAGAGGTCAGAGGTTTGACAACAGACAACGTGCACCTGCACCGAAGCGACCTTGAGCAAAACAGTGAATCGTAAAAGATGGAAGCCAAAAGGTATCGACGCACAGATGAAAAGCCACATCATATCTGTTTTCATTTAGAGAGAGGCGGAGAGGGGAGGAAGAAGAGGGGACGGGAGGATAGAGGAGTGACGGAGGCAGCAGCAGGTGATAGATGGAGTGAACGCATGAATAGAGATCCAGACAGTCATGCACAGCTATCAGCTGGCAGTAAAAAAGAGAGATTGACTCCAGGCCAGAGCGAAAGAGAAGGGGAGAGAGAGGGGGGGGGATGACAGAAAGATAGAGAGGTTGTTCCAGATAGCAGCAGGTCTCACAGTGTGTACAGAGAGAGTTTTTCAGGTGAAGGTGAAACGTTCTCTTGCATTCAGGACTCTGTGTGCTCAGTATTCATCATGACGGAGCGACAGAAAACTGGGCACACCTCATATTATTCAGGGTCAGAAACACATAAGTTTCATCGTTACGATTTCATTGTTAAAATGTAAATCAATCATGGCATGACTAAGGCTTGGCCAAGGGTCAGGGTCTGACTTACCACAGCTGTGGGTAAAGTAATGCTTGGTAATCCTGACATTACAAGACAACAGAGATGAAGAGATTTCTATAGTTTGGCTCTTGATCCTTTTAAAGCTGCCTTGATTTATACTTTTTTATTTTATTTATAATGGAGGAAGTGACCATGTAGATAGTGTGAGAGGAGCTGAGTCCATAAATAGTTACCACCTGACACAGCAATTCCCCTCAGGTCTGCGGAGAGATTTCTCTTTCAGGTCATTGTTTTGGTTTTATGGGCCACAACTTTACTGTTCTAGTTTATCCTCACCACTCCCATCAGCGTCATTTCTAGACACAGCATGCAAAAAATGATCGGATGAGTGTGCTGCCAGTGTGATGTGTAGGGAGGAGGTGTGGATGTGGAGCAGACTGTGCATGAACTGGTACATCAAAGGTCGCAGCTCGAGGACAGAGGGTTCATATTTAGGCTTCAAAATGTTAAATCAAATTAACCTAAAACTCTTAATAACAAGTTTCACCCTGTTCTTAGTAGATCTATGAATAGTTCAAAGCTTCTAGGTCAACACTTTCAAGCTGAAATACATGACACTGTATTAATATGTGTATCTGTGTGTGAGAGAGAGCTTTAATTTTCCCAAAATGCTCAACGTCATGAGTCTGAAGTCTGGCAGCTTGAGGGTTAAGATGTGGTCAAAGTTATAAAAGGGTATGTTTGGTTGTATATGGGGTGATGCATTTAGGTGTGATAATGTAGGTAAGAGTAAGGGCCTAAGGAATGCATTACATCAGTCATGGGTCCCCACAGCCATAGTGGAACAAGAGAGAGAGAGTGTGTGTGTGTGTGTGTGTGTGTGTGTGTGTGTCTTCTCATCGCTTTCCTCTCCTTCTGGCTCTGAGCGTTGGACAAGCTGCTGGGACACCAGCATGCCAAGGTGACCTTAAATAAATAACTAAATAACACAAAAATAAACACACTCATGCCCACACACACTGAGAAATACACTCTTACTGACTGACAATGATATCCAAAGTCATTTTACAAGCCAGTGTGTCTGTTCAAGGCTCAGTCCTAATACTTCTCTGTAACTCTGATTCCTTTCCTTATGAGGATTATGTCCACTCAGCCATGTTTGGTTATCAAACTGTTAATGTCGTTAAACATAGGCAGGAAACTTCTCATAACTAATTTTGTTTGCTTTGAGGTTGTGTGTGTGTGTGTGTGTTTATGTGATACAGTGTGACTGTAGTTTGTTGCATGACTCTAAAGGTTCAGTTCAGTAGAGAAACACCTGAAACAACATCTAAAACATTTGTCCTCCTGGTCACAGCTGAAGACTGGGAGAAGGTGCACACAGTTGATCAGCACATCTGGCTGCACGTGTCGTCAACCACCAGCCAGGAGGTTGATGGTTCGATTTCCTGCCCTGCCATAAGCACATCAAGTAATCAAGTCAAGTCAAGTTTCTTCATTTGTCTCTCTCAGGGGAGATTTGGTTTGTAGACGAGGGAAAAACAGCTGCGTAACACACAACAGATAAAATCACAGTAGTTGTGGACAGTAGCCGACAACGCACGGTAAATAGAAAAACACAGAGAATCGCTGACGATGGGCGGCAAATGTGCAGATAACATTTGAGCTATGCACAGCCACCATACATACGTACAGACCTAACTTAGAGAGGGATGAATGAGTGTTTGTACCTCTGGTGTTTGCATCGGGGAATCCTGTACTTCCTTCCTGAGTTCAATAGTATAATATATCATTTATGGTAGAGGACGGCAGCGGCAGGACATTATGCCCAAGCCTGACCTTTCCTCCTTTCCGCAGAGAAAGCCCATAACCTGATGAGTCAGCATCTCTAGGATTGGCAGGATATGGTACTGCATATAATCAATAGAGGCAATGAAGCATCTTATAAGTGAATACAACAGAGCAAATATACTCCAATACAAGTCAAATGACCAATGTACATACTTAACCCCTTAACAGCCTCTGGCCCGTGGGCAGGTCCAGCATGAAGCAACACAGGCCAGTGGGTTTCAAACATATTGTGTTAAACTGCGCTTGACGACGTTAAAGACATGAATGTAGTAACCTGTAGGAGCACCTTTCATACCGTTGTTTGATTCCAGAGAACTCGGTCAGTGGAGGTTTCCTCGTTCTTCTCAGACACAGGATGATAACTTCATCTTTCCAGTGAATCATCTCCTGGACTTTAAAAATGGATGCCGATCAAGGCGCTCCCGTTGAGAGCAAACAAAAAGTACTGTGTACTCGATTTAAGATGGCTTCCCTTAATGTCTCCTGGTAGGGGGTGGGATGGAGGAAGCGAGAGAAAAAGTTAAACACAGACAGATGGAGGAAGAGAGTAGTGAGAGAGTGTGAGAAAGAGATAGATAGAGAGAGAGAGGCAGAAAGAGAGAGAGAGAGGCAGAGAGAGTTAAGCCTGAAAGGGAAAATGGAGAAGACAGAAAAAGGAGATGTGCCGGGGCGTCTCAGGCAGAACTGGGCCAATGAGCACAACCCTGGAAGAAGAGAGAGGAGAAAAAATAAAAGACTGGCCTGGAAACAAGGAGAGAGAGAGAGAGAGAGAGAGACATGACAGAAGGAGAAGAGAGGCTCAAGTAAAATCACTTCTGTGAGCTTCACAGAAACCGGAGAACAGTTGGAGGAGTGATGAAGAAAAACCAAATAAGTTGGTCTGGAAATGTTTGTGAACAGCCAGTTGATTCTCACTTGATGACACCGCCCACTTCAACACATAATAACACACACACACACACGGACATTTTATAATCTAACCTCTAAGGTCGCAGGATAATTCCTCTGTATTGTACCTTTGATCCTGTTTTTCCCACTTGCGAAATTCAAATGATGTTCATATAAAACTAATATGGTGCGGCACTCCTGGAAAGTATTGCCCCGTGAACACAGAGTTGGTCTTTCTCTCAAAAGCCTGTGAGCTGACAGCAGATCAGCTGATTTTAGCAGCTTGGTCTAATTCTCCCAGTCCATCAGTCCATAAGCCCAGCTCCTTTATCTGCTGTTTACCATCATTTAGACCAGAAGAAGCAGCAAATTAATCCCAAGTTTGACAAGCTGAAAAAACAGTTCGTATTAGTCAGTTTTGCCTGATAAAGTAATGAATAAGTCGATGAGCAGTGTTGACATGATGTGTGACCTCTGTACTGTATTGTAGAAGATCTCTGCAGTAACCCAGATATGTTCCTGTCTGATAGCGTGAGTCTCTACTGTTTCTGCCTCTCTGTCACGCAGCCCCTCTCCGTCTGGCTGCTTGTTTATCTGCCTTTATTGCCTACTATTTATACACCCCGCTGTTTGTCTGTCTAACTTTTCGGTCTGTCATTTGTCGGGTGCAGTTGGGTCTGAAACTTTTCCACTTCAGAGCGAGGATTGGTATCGGTTTTGTCATTTGGGAGCCTGTTTTTTTTTTTTTTTTTGTCTTTTGCCAGATCTTTCTGCGGCTGGAGTCTCTGTTTAGATAACAATGGTTGGACCCATTTGGTGCATTTGTTGTATTCGTTCATTCATGCATCTGAGCATAAATGATTCCCCCACATTTCGGTTGCAGGTGAACTGTGAGCTGCTCTGTGTTTTGTCGTGTCAGTCTTGTTATTTTTAGTGTCAGTGATGTAAGGGTCATTGAGTTTTACAGACGTGCCACCTGGAGCCACAGTGGCAGCAGACTGGACTGACTGAGAGTGTGAAAACGCCCAGACCAGGATTTAGCTGTATTAGCTTGGTACTCTTTGGGTTTTGGCCCTCAGCAGGAAAACAATAGTGCGAGTCCATTGTTAAAATAGTGTTCAAATACTGAATGACTGTGTTTTCTTAGAAGTTTATTAGAAATGTCCTCAATCCTCAAAACTGAAAAGTAGCCATTACTCAGATGTCAGTGTCAACCATGAGGGGGTTCCACTCCTTAGCATTGAACTAATGGTTTCAAACCAGATGAATCGATCTTTACTGATCAGAGAGTGATCACATGGGTTATATGATTTTGTCATGCTAAATGTAATTTTATTGCCCTAACTGCACATCTGTCCGTCCTTAAAGAGGAATCCTTTCTCTCTCACTCTACCTGTGCCCCCCCCGCCCTTTTTTTTTATTACTGTAATTACTCATTATGCAAATTAAGGGTCTAAAGACAGAGGGGGGTTATATCTTGTGCTGATTTGTAAGCACCTCGAGGTGTAACTGATGCCGTCTACTCTGACCTTACCCACAACTTTGACTAATTCACTCACAGCTGGAAGATCAGTTTCCTTTTGGGCCAAGTCTCACTCAGCTTTTTCTGATTCGTTGTTTATTGTCTGAAACAGACACAGAACAGCTTTATGGCGACTGTACGTGTGAATGTTTTGATGTATATGGTGTCAGTTTGTCATCCCTGTGCTAGCCTGGAGTGTGTGTGGTCCAGATCCTGTGTGTCCTGCCTGTGTCTGTGAACATGGGTGTAGGTGTTGAATGGATTGATTACTGTGTTACATTGGCACCAATGTACATTAGTTTTTGCAGCTAATAAACACATTAAGAGTGCACAGCGAGGCACTAATAAGAGAAGAAGAAGTTCAATATTTATTAATTTATTCACCATCTTTATGTCCTTATTCTTTCTCAAAGTGACATGTGGCTGGAGGATATCCCAGATTTCATTGGCTGTGAGGCTACAAGGACCCCCTGAATGTCAAACTAACTGTCCATTATCCAGCACTGTGTTTCCCCCAGAGATAACATTGCAACCATTTCTTCCTGATCATTTGAGTACATGCCAAGTGAATCTTGACAACTTTTTTTTTAATGTAGTATATTTTGGCTGATCACTGGTAAAAGCCTGGAGTTTGTACCAGGACATTTGTAAATGACTTGGGTCCTGGCTCAGAACAAAAGACAAATAAATCTAACTTTGTGTTTGTGTGCCTGTGCAGGTAACTGCTGTAAGTGGCTGTTTAATGAATGTAAAAGAGACAGAACAAGCTGTTCCTGGCTGCTAGTTAGCTCACTGCCTCCCACATATACAGTCTCTCTCTCTCACACACACGCGCGCACGCACACACACACACTGCTCAGGGATTTACTTGACAATGTGAAGCATTGGGATGTAAAGCAGGATCTTCCATTTTCTCTTGCTATCACTGTCGCAAGTAGTCGTAAACTAAATGAGTCTGCGTTCATGTGTATGTGCCATTGATTTATATGTGTGGGAATTTAACCAAACGTGTGTGTTTCACATGCGCTTGTGCGTGACGGCATGTGACTGTTTTAATTGTGAGTGAGTGCAGGAGCCCGGGGTGAGCTCTGCAGCGTGCACTGTTCACACAGCTTCACAAAAAAAAGAAACAGTCCGAAAGAGAGAGAAAGACATAGAGACGTGGAGACTCGGCTCTGAAAGGCTCTTGTTCAGGTGCTGTAAAGGTGTCTGATATGTTACAGTCTTTGGAAAGTGTTGCCAAATGTGGAGCGATCGCCCACTGAGTGCAGCATGTTCTGTTTTATGACAGAGAGAGAGAGAGAGAGAGAGAGAGAGTGAGTAAAAATACACCCAGCACTTGGGAGACAGTCTCTATGGCAGCGGTTACTATGGTGATGGCAAGACTGCACGTGAAGTGATGGCTGTCATGGGACCCCAGGGAATTCACCCTTTAGAGCTGCTGCTGGAGGAGACACACACACACACACACACACACATTCATACTGCCATCAATTCAGTGGACGTTACATTGAATTACAAATTGATGTGAGTCAATGGTCGTGGAGACTTGCACTAACCATTACTGACCATTACCACGACTTGACCAGCCCTGACCTGAAACACAGTCATCACTCTAAAATGCAGTCATGTAGTACACACACACACACACACACACACACACTTACACACACTCTTGTCCATCCAAATGACCACACCAACTCCTGATAGCATCATACCACAGGCAAGTGCATGGTAGCAATAAGAAATACACCATCAAGGTTGTAAACTACCTAGTTACGTTCAGGAGGAAAAGATTGTGGTTGGGGTTATAATAAGTGCTTTGTTAAAGTTAGAGGACCACCACTGTGACCTTCCTTTGTGGAAGAGCTGTATTTTGTGGATCCATCCATCCACTCGTATCTCTTAGAGGTCACCTAATTCATGTGGCCAGTAGAAGTCGCCTAATAATAAAACACAACCGCGGGTCATAATAAGCTGCTTGCACAGACGACCTGTGGACTGAATTTTTCCACTGATATGTGCCACAGTGACAGAGACCATTCATCAACTTGAGTGCCTTGTTTTAAATAGGTTTTGCTGCTAACACCTCTGTGCTTTTACTGAATATAGATTTTCAGCAGAGAACTTTATGTCAGACTCACGGTGCCGCTGCTAAATTATTGAATCGTGTATGTTGGGGACTTGCACATGTAACGTTGCCTCTGCAGAGTCAGTCTGCTCCGTCATGCTGTTTCCATAGCAGCAGCGAGAGCCAACACAGCCAACCACGCTCACTTCCTAGTTTCACCCCATTGGTGCCGACTTGTGCTGAATACTCTTCCTACCTTCTTTTTTTTTCTGTTTGGCTACTGACTTTGGCTCCCCAGGAGTCTGGGCAGGAGTAGATACACATCAGTGGCGCACTGGTGCCCCCCTTACATTCATTCATCTGATGACAACAGTAGTAACACAACAGAGACGGGAAATAAGAGCAAATATTTCTAAACTTTGGTCCCTTTTCTTTATGACATCAGTGGTCGGACATGAATGGAGTATAAGCTTTAATGCTGGTACACTGTGTTCAAGGGATCTTGCAGCTTCTTTTTTTGTCTTTTATCAGTTTTTCATATGAAAACTTTAAATCACAATAGCTCTACATCCTGTCCTTTGCATCTTCTTTGTCCATATTTTCATTTTTTCCCCATCTCTGTTGGCGCGTGACATGACGGTGACTGCCCTCAGTCAGCTTTCACTGTTGCCCACATAAACAATCTGCCATTTGCTTTTAATATTTGTCATTGTCCCTGCTGCTGTAGTACCGGTACTTGCTTAATTCTGATGGGTAACAACGGCTCTAATCTCTTCCCCTCTCTGCTCTCTTGACAAAAAAAGCTGTTATTTTTAGTCCACTCTGTCTTTGCATATTTAAGCTCTTACATCAATAGATGTGTAAGGGCATAATAAAGTAGCTGCAGCCAGTGTGAGCAGCTAACAAAAACAGATTGGTGTTGCTGCAGACTGTGTGCGCTGATACTTCTATTGATTTTGCCACATCATTAACCCCCAGAGTTACTTTTCATTACTTTTATATTGGATCATTTTCCACATCTTAAAATATGTCCCTTAATTATTAAGAGTTACTTCACCAGTTGGAAAAAGACATGTCACTAAAGACACTTGTGATCATTTTATAGGTGGACAGAAACAAATGGACAAATGGACAGCACATCCCCTGTAGATAAAAGAGGTAAAGCCTTGAAAAAACAAAACAAAACATGATGTAAGGTAAAATAAAGAGGTCATCACAATCTCTGGTGGCTCTGCACCGCAGCCATAGGATGGTTGGATCAGTTCTGGGCAGTGTTGCTGGCCTATTTGGGACATTATACTGGGCCATCTGGCTCTTGGCTGTGATGTCAAGCGGTTGATTACTAGATGCAGTAAGCATTAAAGCAATTTGCACACCTTCAGTAGCCATGTAACATTTCGGCCAGGTTAGTGCAGGGCGCCTGCTGCTTACTCAGCGAATGAGAGGATGGCTCTTGCTACCTCTGATGCGTAACTGTGACGGATCGTATCACCTGAGGCCTGCTCTTTGCTGCTGGTCGGGCAGCCTCACAGAAACCAAGTATATGAGTGGAAGTTATTGTTGGCTGAAACAATCAAAGTTTTCAAAGATGGAAGATACATGCAAAGGCCTTATGGAATATACAGTGGTTATATAAGTAGCATCTGTTGTCTCAGTGCATAGTTTCCACTGCTCTGTCTGAGCATCTTGGGTGCAGGATCTGACAGAGACTACACAGAGCAGAAAGATGTCGTGACATGTTATCGTGCTGTGTTGTGTTTAGCTCCAGGCCTGGAGACTGTTGTTAACATGAACTGTTGATGATGCTGCTGAGCCTGTTGCAGCTCATCGTCTTATAGGAGCAACATAGCATGCAGTTAATAGTCTGAGTGACAGGAAGAATTGGCATTTTTTACACAGTATCCTGCTCTTGACAATATTTATGCTCAACAGCAGCAGCAGCAACAACAAAATTTCTCAAGATGCAGATGGGCAGTGACTCAATATTATTTATGATGGTCTCACCATGCGGTATGATCGGTATGATCATAAAGGTTTTGTTGTTCAGATTTTTCGAGAAGATGATGTTGATGATGTGAGTTGGAGATAAAGCACTGTGACCCAGCCAAATGAAGCCGTCTCTAAACCCAGGCCCTTCAAAATTAAACTCGCTGCATTACGTTGCCTCATAAGACTAGGAAAATAAAAATGGCCTTGTTAAGTGTCGTTGTGTTTTCTGAGTTGGGGTTCATCCTGCTGGCATAAAAAACAAAGAAAACACCGGATGTTTCATGCTGTTATGAAGTGTGTAATCCTTAGTGTTGAAATCCCACCTGTTCCCATGAGCTAAACAAACCCCAGATCACATTTAGCTCCAAACACGAGGGGTTAAACAGGAACCAGTGGTCCAAGGTGGGAGCAGCATGAAAACTGCTGGGTTTACACATACTGTAGACAAACAGTAAATCCCGGCTCGCCTCATTACACCCGCTTTGACCGTGACTGTGGATAAGGATGTATTGATTTTAATGGTCCAACCCTTTTAGATAAACAGTCCTGGAGGATCTGCAGTCTTTTTTCTTTGCTTTTTTTTTTTTCTTTTACTATCAGATTTCACTTGGCTTGTGTCAAACCAGAGCAGATAACATAGTGTCCTCACAATGTTCAAGATCACTCTGTCATCCAAATTCATCTGGTCTCGTTGTGCAGCTGGACACGTGTGTGTGCGTGTAGACAGATAAAGCTGCAGGTCTTATCTCTGAGCCTCCTGGTCGTCCCTCTTTCTGCTCTCTGCACCTCCTCATTTTCATGCTCTCTCCCTCATTGCCTCCTCCTCGTCACCCCTTTGACTCCTGCCTTTCTCTTTATGCCACAATTAACTCTTCATCGCCTCCTTTTTATACTCTTTACTCCAATTATTCTCTCCACATCACAGCTGGCTTTAGCTCCTCCACATCAAACAGGAAATTGAGACGGCCGTCTGATAACTGGAATTTCACTCTTTGTTCTGTGTGAAAGGATGGGCATTAAAACAGTTTTATTTGTCAGTAGATTGAGTGTAGTAAGCGTTTGGGTTTGAAATGATGAAGCTGAATGATAAATCCTCACTCAAGGATTTTAATACCCATAGTTAGCCTACTTATGCCATTCAGCTGCTTGCTCTTTAAATGGAGTCATGTAATGGAGTGATGTTGTCGTAGAATTACAAAGGATTCAGTCTAATTATATGGTTCTGGTTTGTTGTTTGAAGAGTGTGTGTGTGTGCGCGTGCGTGCGTGTGCATGTACTGTACATATGCACATTCCTCAGCCTGCTGTGAGCTGGGTAACTGCTGGTTGGTGGGGGATGACTGTACTGCCCATCTGTCCTGAGTTTTACACCTGCCTGACATTTAAAGCTCTCTATCTAATATTGGTCCTGCATCATCCCTGCCTTATAGGATTGGTTCACATTATTTAGGTCTGTTTTTTTTTAAGAAAGAAAAACTCACAGGTCCATATGTCCTGCAACAGTTGCTCTCATTCTTTCTGCATAGTGCCAGTAAACCATGGTCATCCTCCACACAGGAACAAAGATGCTCGTTTGTATGGAGTCAGATAAACCTGTGCTGCACTGTGACCAACTTCAGAGTAAAATAAAAGTCGCTCGCTCACAGTTGTGAACACAGTTATTTCTAACAACAATGAACAAGGACAGTACACAATGTACATCCCCTCTGATGTTTTGTGTTGCTGTAAGTGATGTCAAAGCAGCAGAAAGGAAATGGCGTGAGATAAATCAGAAACCATGTGATAATCATTCAATCATACCCACAATCATAGCTTATTTGAAACTGAAAGTTGTGGAGAAAAGACTTTGTTCACTCTTTGTTCACTGTAACATCTGCAGGGGTGTGGAGGTCTAGAGCTTATCCCAGCTCCAAATATGCGAGAGCCAGGAAACAGCGTGGACAGGTTGCCAGTCAATCGCAGGGCTGTTTGCCAGATCATAGAGCTGTACTGATGAGCTGATACGACAGATCAGTGTCAGTTTAGCCCTGATGTGTGCAGTCATATAAACAGTGTCAGTGCCACCCTCAGACAGATTAACTCTCACAGAGTTTCCCTGCACATGTTGATTTTTTCACCCTAGGTTTTTATTCTTTTGTGCATCTTTATAATACACTACTCATCACAAGCAGTGAAATCTGTCAACATGAATGAATGCAGCTCTCATGACTGCCATCGGAAATTATTTCAAAACATTTTAGAGAAAATCCCACACATGAGAATTTTAATCTCTGAAGCTGAAACATGTTTGATGCTAGTTTTATATTTCACACCCTTTGTTATCTTTTAGTGATCAAACCAACAATGGTCTCTACTGTGAATAAAGCCTGGCAGTTGGTGATGGAGATATAATGAGCCTGTTGATGTGAATGAGTGGCAGATACCCTGAAATTAATCCATCATCTCTCCTCTTCTTACCTCTACAGTGCAGTGTCTGGAAATGACCACTAAGCGGAAGCTGATTGGCCGGCTGGTGCCGTGCCGTTGTTTCCGTGGTGAGGAGGAAGTGATCTCAGTGTTGGACTACTCCCACTGCAGCCTGCAGCAGGTCCCCAAAGAAATCTTCAGCTTCGAGAGAACTCTGGAGGAACTCTACCTGGACGCCAACCAGATTGAGGAGCTACCCAAGGTAACGCCTGACCTGACCCCATGCCGTCTGCTGTCACGCGTCTGTCTTTAACCTCTGACGCCACTTACATTATTCGTACCCTCTCATGTCTGAGACATGCCTTGTAATCATGTGAGTCTGATATATGCAAAATCCTGACTTTGTGTACTAGATGAATGACTAATAGGATAAAATGATGAAGTGATTACATTTTAAGGTCAACTTCACTGTAACATCATAATGCTCTGCAGAAACATTTTGGACCAATATTTAATGCTGCAACTGGGGAGATAGTAACTACATGTCCTACAGCTGGGCTGACTGGTGTAGGTATAACAGGTTTTTCTGTTACTTCGTCTCCCCCAGTATAAAGTTAGAAATGATTGCATTTGTTGCATTGGACTGCAGCGTTTGATCCAAGTGGGCCTGATAGAGTGGCGACCGAGTGACAGGAAACAGGGGGTTGCTTCCCGGCCGCAGCAGGGCCACATAGTGGGATCCCAGCCTTTCAGAGAAAACTCCATGCGAGTTGTAATGAGGCAAAATGCCCTTCCAATATTTCAAGGAGAATTACAGGTGCTGTTTATTAGAGGCCTGTCTCATTTTATTGATATCCTGTCTGGGTTTTAAATGACAGAGATGTTGAATTGGATTTCTATATATAGCCCGCATGAATGGACACAGCTTTAAGAGGGCGGTGTAAGTGGCAGGCCAAACTTGCATTCAACTGACGACCAAAAAAAAAAAAAAAAACTGCTCAGCCTTGATGCTCTGTATGTATGTGTGTGCCAAGATTGTGTAAGAGCTATTGAGGCTGCCAGAGTGGTTGGCCTTCATGTAAGTGGGCTGGAGAGTTCCTTAAGTGTGTGTGTATGAAAGTGATTGTGTGTTTAAGTATAGCGGTCCGGCCTGACCTGTGGATACAGAGCAGCCCTGCCCTTGTTTCGCTCTGTGCAGCTCTTTGCCCCCCCCCCTCTCTGCTCTTGTGATTTTTATCTTTGATAAATGTCTGCCTGGAATCCATTTCATTGAAAGACACACAAGTTAGAGGATTTGGACTCTAAAGTGCCCGTGGGAATGAATGTGAGTGAGCATATGCTTGTTGTAATTATGAGAAAACCTCACATTAGAAAATTGGATTTTTGTGGACAAACCACATTCAGTGGATGACGTCTGGGTAACACTTGGCATGAGCGTACAACTTACAACCTACAGTACAGATTAACACAGAGCAGTTCACATCATCAAAGTGTTTTCCTTAGTGACTTTAAACTTTAAGATGAGTTAAGAAAATACTGACAAAGAAAAACAATGTCTTATTCATGTTTTCTGGCAGGTAGGAGCTCTCCGGTATTTACCCTGTGCAGATGTCACGCCACCCACTGTGTAACACTGAGGATATAATTTAGCTGATCTGCTCAGCAGACACCAAAAGTGATTCATATTCTTATTGTGACATCTCTTCCCCAGGTGATGCCGCACCTGTGCTGACAAGACTGTGGTATTAAGAAGCTCTCAGTCTAGTTAATATATTTAATTCTCTGTCTCCAAAGGGAAATGTCAAAGTAACACTATCTTATGAGATTATTTTACTCAGGCTCAGCGTACTGTTTAAATGACTTTCATTTGAAATGTGTGGGCAGTCATCATGACATAATGTAAATTATTATTTTTGTGGTTCAGCCCTTTTTAGTTTAGTGTTTTGATCTGAACCAAGAACCCTGATGATGATGATGATGATGATGTTTGGGACAATGAGCTGCTACATCAAGGAGTTTGGCTTTATAGTGCAAGGATGATTTTGTATCAGGATCTTTTTACAGTAGATGATGAGATTGCTGTGGATGCTGACACGCTGCTGTGAGACAAAGCAAACACAGCGCTTTGCTGAAGTTGATACAAAAATCCATGAGTGAACGACTGGCTAAAATTTAACTGACAATACATGAAATTGATCTCATCTGAATTTTGCACATTCATTGTGACATCATCATGACATCATCTTAAATATGGGAGATGTAAGTGTATATGAATATGCAGATGGAAATTCAGTCACCAATCAATACTTAATTTGTTTACCACTTGCTGCTCCTGTGGAATAATATTCACTGTTTGTTCTTGATCTTGGATTTAGGAAACTGAGCAACTGAAAGCTTTGTAAGAAGTCTGTGGGTGGACCTTGAGTTAATCCCTGTTTTCTGGAGAGTCTTAATGGGAAAGCTTTAACTATTCACCTCTTCTTTTTTGTGACTTCCCTTCTCTTGAGTGTTTGTAGCATAATCCTTTAATATCTTTGCTTCTGTCTGTCGTGTGTTTTTTAATATTTTCAGAATTTCTGAATTGTCAGCACTTTCCTGTGCTTTTTAAAAAGTCTGATTTGTGGCATTTGCAGTATTTTTCAATTTTAGGGCACATTTCTCTGAATGCCGTTGCTTTCGCTCTGGTATGCGTTCTGTCCTTAGGGGCCGTCATATGGAGGAGATTAATTCTGCATTATTCATAGAAAAAAGCAGCTAAAATTGCCCTGCTTTTCCACAACATTAAATCACACATGCCTCCAGCGGACTTCCCTGCTTCCTGTGCTTTTGTACCTTTCTGTTAAAGGTCTGTGTGTGTGTGTGTGAATTCGCCAACAGACTATAATATTCCTTTGTTTGTCCCTCTGTGTTCCCATAGCAACTCTTCAACTGCCAGGCCTTGAAGAAGCTGAGCATGCCTGATAACGACCTGTCCAACCTGCCCACCACCATTGCCAGCCTGGTTAACCTCAAAGAGCTGGACATCAGTAAAAATGGTAAAATGTTGCTGAAACCCGTCCAACCGCAACAAACCTGAAACAGCACAGCAAAGTTAAAGCTCACTCCAAACTTACCTGTCCTCTCAATTGCTGATTGCATTGATATACATGGAGATTATCATCTTTGCTAATTGTCTATTTGCATAAAACTGTAATTACAATCTGATATAGTATATGGAGCCAAGTGGGGTAATGAAACATGAGGAGCAGAAGACAGAAGACACAATCATATCACAAACCAGAGTTTAACCAGTGATAAATTGATTCTCAGAATATCTTATTATTAATCAAACTAATCAAATGTTACTGTATCATCACCGAATTCCCTTTGTCCCTCTGAACAGGTATCCAGGAGTTTCCAGATAATATAAAATGCTGTAAAGGTCTGTCTGTGGTGGAGGCCAGTGTTAACCCTATCACCAAGTAAGCCACTAACACGCACCATGGAATAATACAGCTCACTGATAACTCACTACAGTGTTGAAGCTCGACTGAATACTGATACTAGCTAATGTTAATAGTTGCAGGATTGACACTTGAGCTAATAGGTATGATAATGATATTAAAAATAGGGGGAATTAACCTGAGTATGCAGCTTCAGGATAAAACCTGAGGACAATACTTGATGTATTATCCTATAAATAATCATCTCTCAGAAGACTCAAAATGGGCTAAATTCAATTATTGCTTTCACTGAGAGAGGTTTTATCAAGCAGTTTCTATGAACCAGGTCTCAGTTGATGATCTAATGGATCTAATGTTTGATGCGTGTGAGCTGCTGACATTCATGCTGTTCATAGCACCACAGAGTTGGCTGCGTCCACTGACCCTACACTACCACACAGTCCCTGTGTTCACATCCTGTTGGCCTGATCTGCAGCAATGATACGAGGCCAGTACAACAGTAGAGAGCTGGTGTTTACTTTTCTGCTGCGAAGCCACTGGAGCATCAGGTGTAATGTTAGTAATTGTTGTTTTCCTAACACCAGTGTAATGTCCAGGAAGCACAACTAGACTCAGCCACACACTGTACTGCAGACAGAGATGCTTCTTTTCCTTGTATGTGTGTTTGTGTATGTGTGTGTGCAAATGCACGCTCACACACGCGTGTGTGTGTGTAAGAGATGAGTCATCTGCAGGCTAACAGCAGCTAGCTGTTGTATCTGCAGGGCTTGTTATGGGAACATTGTCCATGTTTTTATTCCTCTGAGGCCCTTCAAGGACACACACTCTCTTTTTCACTTTCTTATCCCTCTTTTGTAAACCTTCTTTCTTCCTTTCTTTTTTCTCTCTCTTTCTTTCTTTCTCTCTCACTCCCAGACTCCCAGATGGTTTTACGCAGCTCCTGAATCTGACCCAGCTCTTCTTAAACGATGCCTTCCTGGAGTATCTGCCGGCTAACTTTGGCAGGTAAATGGATGGATGTGTCTTCATATGTGACCATGGGTATTATACCACATGTGTCACTGTGCCTTATTCAATGTCTCTTATGTGAAAGAATATTGATGAGAAGATATTTGTGAATTACTGTTTACCATGATCGTTATGATCACTGATCAGGGAACGGGTAAAACACTGATTCACTGATTGATTGCAGTCTGTGTTTTCTAATTGTGGCCCCCTCTTGACATTTGTAACATTTGTTGCATTTCGTACAGAGGAATTAATACGGTAAGTCAATTTTTGTTTTTTGTGCCTTCTGTTTTTCAGACTCTCCAAACTACGGATCCTTGAGCTGAGAGAGAACCACCTGAAAACCATGCCAAAGTAAGACAAAGGGCCATATGTGTCTGTGGGTGTTTGTGCATACAAATGTGTCAGAAATAAAGAGAGCTGCAACACAGACATAGACACAGTTGCTTCATGATGTTTCGGAGCATATCCTTGCCTTCCCAGGCATCCAGACTAAAACTATATTTATCCCTGGCAGGTGTTCCTATTAGAGCAGGAACATGTTCTGAATGTTTCCTGTTCACTGTAATGTGGCTGAATTTGTAGTCAATTAAAACTGACTGATATAGTGCTAATACCAAGACTAATGTACCATATATGACCACTGGTGCACAATCCTTATGCCACTTTAGCTGGTTTACAGTAAGTGGCAGTGCTGCCAGTTGAACTGCTCCCTAATCAACAGGTAGGAGGTATTACTGTATGACACATATCCAAATTAAAGCTAATTGCAATCAACTTGCCAGAGTAATGAAGAGCAGGACTGTGCCAAAATGCTAGCAAATCTGAAAAAGGAGCACTAGAGCGTAAGTAAGCATCACTACCCATTAAAAAGTGGTATTAAAACTTTTATTTGTTACATGCGAAACAGTATGTCATGCAGGGAGGCCTACTCCTAAGGCTGTGTGAAGAGGCTAGTGCCCAGTACATAATAGGAGAAAACATGGAATAAGATTCTGCTATAAGAAAGTTTAAATGTGTAATCTGTGTTCAAATTTGTCCTGTGTGGATTTAAAAGTGTAGACTTTGCGTATATACATAACAACTGTAGTAATCAATACACTGCATCCTCTCTTCCCCTCAGGTCCATCCACAGACTGACACAGTTGGAGAGATTGGATCTGGGTAGCAACGAATTCTCTGACCTGGTGAGGATGATTGTCATCATATTTCTTAGACTTAGAAATACTTTTTTGAACCCGAAGGAAATTCAAGAATTTCGCACAATAAAGCACGTACAGTATGTTAGAGTACATCCTATATTATCACAGTAAGCTCAAGCAATAACATCTTATTAATCATATGTGCACATTGTAAAGAAATGAACAGAAAAAAGAGGAAGGAGAAAAGAAGGAGGTCCAAAGTCAGAGAGGAGTCTGCAGCACAGATGCTGTGTCCCATTTCCGGGGCCACCTCCTTTAAAGTTCACATTTAAGGACCCAGTACAGCATATGGTGAATCATCTGTAGAGCATCTTCCTTGAAGGAGGAGGCACGGGTTCAGCTGGACCCTGAAGTGGGACACAGTGACATGGTGGAGGAAGAGAGGGCTGGATCAAGCATGGTAGGATGTGACATCAGGGTCAGACAGGAAGTCGACTGTGACAGGAGTGAGTTGGCTGCATGGTTTACTTGCTGCCAAGAGATAGAAAGCTTGGAGGGAGCGATTGCCAGTCTCACCCACTCTGCCAACAGTTAAATCAAAGTGGGAAGTCTCTGGACCCACCATAGCACAATTTTTTGGATCCAAGCATGTTCACGACATTTGTGCTGTCTGTTTGCATGTGAAATGAAAATGTGTGGTCAGTGTAAGTTACTCCAGGTTCCTCTGTTTTTTCATGTTAGCCAGAGGTGTTGGAACAAATCCACAACTTAAAGGAGCTGTGGCTGGATAACAACTCTCTACAGTCTATACCAGGGGTAAGAGCATATGAATAAAGCTGCAATGCAAATGTTGCTCTCTTTCACATTCTCTTGCTCTTCTGTCTTGTTCTCTATCATTCATCTATCTCTTTCTCCACTCACCCTGCTCTCTGCAGTCAATAGGGAAACTTCGTCAGTTGCGATACTTGGACTTAGCGAAGAATCGAATTGAAACGTTGGACACGGACATTTCAGGCTGTGAGGCCTTAGAGGATCTGCTACTATCCTCCAATATGCTGCAGCACCTTCCTGACTCTATAGGTACACACACATGCACACAAAGTCATGTTTCCCCAAGTTGATGAAGCTTTAGCAAAACATCTAAATCACCACCTATTTACTTTCTAATGGGGTTAGATAGCAGCAGTTGGACTGGGCAGATCCCAGGTGAGAGCGGTGGTAGCAACAAAGCGCAGACAAATGAAAAGTATATTAAGGGATAGTGTTATTCTGTATTTTTCTTACAAGTCCCATTTAAGGAGAAAAAAAACAGTGATGCAATCGTCTCAACAATTTCTGACCTCTCCACCTTGCCTGTGGCGATCAGCTCCAAGCTCCAACAGCACTAATATCTAAATCAGGTCATATATAAATAGATTCCCTTTTTAAAAAAGTGCAAAGTAATTGACTAACACATCTGGGAGTATAGTTTCCAGCAAATGATGCTCAAACAGGAGTACATTTTGCATTTGTTTGGGACTATTTTCAGGCTCTGAGTAATGTGCATTTGGTTTGCTGGTGAATATTTATGGCAACAGGAAGGGTGAATGTGGGATCGGCTCAAAATAAACTATAGTGTTCATTGTAATGAAGGAACATGTCAGCCAATGCAACTGTATGGCTCACTGATGGGTGTTTTTATAGCTTTTGACAAGTTCTATGGTAAAGAGGAAGAAGCTATATCAGGCTTGGGCTCCACGGGTGCTGCTCATCAGAAGGATCAGTTCATTGTGTTGGTTTTGGTCTTTTCATAGGATGTTTTCACCGTAAGAAAAATATAGATTATTGCTAACTTCATTCTATACCTACCCCTAAAAAAAAAATGGCATGTCAGCGCACGGTGTACATGTGTCATTGTAGAGGAAATAACTTGCAACCTGCATGTTTGTGTTGCTGTGTCAGTTTCAGTGTGTGTTTGCATTTGGTGCAGGAATGTTGAAGAAGCTGACAACACTGAAGGTAGATGACAACCAGCTGACCTCACTGCCTAACACCATTGGGAGGTAAGAAACCCCCACCCTTCACACACCCACACACACCCACACACACATGCACACATGAACAAATGGAATAAAGCCTTGTAGACTTCTGTTTTCACCTTTAGCAGTATCTTGTGTCAGATTAGATGTTGTCAGCAGGTGACTGTTTATCTTTGGTGGGTTGTTGTTTTCCTTGTTTATTACTGTTAGTTGCTGTGTTGTAATGCTGGCTGATGATTGGGGGGGTTCTGTGTGTTGTGTTTGCTGCGTTGCTGTGGCGTTAGTGCGAAGCCCAAGCAAGGGTGAGTAACATTAGCCTCCTGGATCCAGGGGTGCGTTCAGAGACAGATAGATGTTCAACTGCGTTGCAGATACAAACATCCAAGCTTGAGACCACATGCTATCATTGTGGGAAACACCTTGTACTCATGCAAATTACATGCAAACATAAACTTAATTTCAGGTTTTTACGGCATGAAATGATAATATTCTGTTTTCTTCATGTTCATTTCTCAAATCTTTTCAATATTTGGACGTAATGTTTGAATAAAATCTACATCTGTTAACAGTAAATGTACTTGAACCCAGCCCTGGTAACAAACCTACAGGGTTTAGACAGAAATGATTGCATGTAAAAAGATTATAGTAATTTGATTATGAGAATTCTTATTATAATCCATCACAGTCCAGATTCAATCAGAGTAATCAGATTAGCTGCTTTTGAAAAAAAAAAAAAAAGGAACGTTTGTTGAATAAAGCAGAAACATCTTTGAAAGGAAACACGTTCAGATTTCATTACTTATGATCATAAAACTCTGCTCATATTGCAGATTGCAACTAAGGACATTTTTTATTTTTTTCGTTTAGCTTCAGGGTTAATAAATTGTGGACCACAGATAACCCACACAAAACCTGTAGCAACATTAGTTTGGATCAAAATAAATAGATTTAGTTCCCTTTTTTTCCTCCTTTTAACACTTGAATAGCAATTGTGAATAAATAACAACTCGCAGTTCAAATCAGATAATCTGTGATGGATTACATGTCAAACAGATTGTACACAAGCTGATCAACATTGTATTTGACATTAGTGTAAAAACTCTTTGCAATGAATTTGTATCTGAACGCTGCAAAAACATTTTGTCTTCCTGAACAAGTCCCAGATTTTAGCCTCAATAAGTAGTACTGTAGATCCATTACTTCCCCTCTGATTAATACCATACGATGTCCCTTTCTTACCTCAGTAGTTGTGTTTACTTAATAACTATGAATGTGATCCCTTTATTTCCCCTCTGTGTCTCTGAAGGACAATTCTTAATACCTAAATAAGTTTTTTTTTGTTGTTGTTTTTTAACACTGATGAAAGCTGTGAAGAATGTGTGTAAATGCAAAAGTCAGTATGAACAGTAGATAAGTTACACTACTGTATGTTGCCCTATTCATACATTTAATTCTGACCTTCAGTTACTCGTTTAGGGCTGTGACTCGATAACAATTACAACATGTCACCTTAGTCAGGACATGTAGGCTGGGTAGCTATATATACTCAAATGTAGAAAGTTTCTCCCAGTGGATACATACAGTATGTGGCAGTTTATGTGTCAGTGTTAGTTGTTGAACTTGAAGGTGCAACTGCTAGGCCACACCCACCGTTTAAACACATAATTTGTGCTCATTTAGTTGATACTCTTATCTGGCCCTGTTTGGTGTGTACTGTGCGTTTGAGAGACCAAGTTAGTCCTCATGTTTGAAGTCTTTTCAAGTATTATTTGAACACACTGCACCAAGCAGCAGTAGGCTCAGTTCTGGTGAGAACAATTGCCGTGGCCTTTTTTTTTTTTTTTGAGCCGATTACACACTCAAAAAATGAACGTCAACAAGCATCAGAAAGCTGAGATTTAGGCTTTGTAACAGCTGTTCTCAAACACCTTTTTTTTCAGATTCAGTGATAGAGGTGACATCAAGGATGAGGACTAACCATGTGCTTTTGTAAATGTGCGTCTGGTTAAGAGCAGCACACAGCCACTTCCCAGCACTTTTCTCTGGGAGCTTCAGGGACCGTTTCCCACGCAGTGGATGAAACAATCCTGAACAGGAGTAGCTCTCAACCAGAGGGGACCGAAAGGACCAATGTGTAGGATTTAGGGGGCTCTATTTGAAGAAATGGAATATAATATGCATTATTATGTTTTCATTATTATATAATAACATGAGCTTTGTTGTCTTAGCTTAGAAATTAGAGGAAACAATTTGTATCTATACAGGAAACAGGTTCTCCTTCATAGAGCACTGACAGACTGAACACTGATGCTACAGAGGGCCCTTTGTATTTTGACATTACCTGCAGGCCACCATAAGCTCACCTACACACTTGGAAAGGGAGGTTTTACAGGACGGTTATTCAGTTTGTTGCCATCTGCAACCTCATGACTAGATCCAACTAAATCCTATACACTAGTCCTAAAAGATCCTAAAATGAGCAGACGTGCAATGTTGAAGTTTCTTTCTGAGCAGCTAGTGAAAACCTGCACAAAAGCGTCCATGCTCTGTCCAAACATGTGCCTCAAATTGACCTAGAGACTTGTCCTGGAGTGTCGGACTGTCGAGCTGGTTGGCAGAATGCAGCTAAAGTCACATGTGACACATTCGCCTCTTACTGTACTGTATGTATTTGTGGGAGAAGCAGGTGTCATTTTCAGTTTTAATCAACACTGAATACAGACAACACTGAAAGACATAATAAACCAGGGGGAAATGTAACAGTGACTTCCATCTACATAAAGGATAAGAAACTCTTCTCCTCTGCTCTGCTCTGCTCTGCTCCACTCTCCCTCTCTCTTTCCTGTCAGACCGTATGGTGGCCCAGATGGTCTGGTCCATTGGGAATAATAATAGCAGGCTAATGCAATGTTAACAGTGACAGTACATTAATGTAGAATTGTTGTCTAATTAGCATTAGCCCGCTGTTAGCGTGCTGCTAGGCCAATGATAGCAGTCAAGGGAAGCGGGGGTCAGGCTGTACTGTGGAGGACCTGCTGTGGATGTTGCTGCTGTGAATCTCGGTGAAGTGGAGAAGTTGAGATCCAGGTTGAAGAATTTCAGACATGCAGATCAGTGTGATCAAATTAAAATCAAATTTATGCAGGTAACACCAGACCGAGTTTGATTGATTGGCTGCCTCTGAATTGATTTACTTCCTGATTCTTCAATGTGGCGATCTTTTCCTTCTCTCCACGCTGTTCTTCTAAGTTATTGCTGCTGTATTAAGAGACTTTTCCTTATCATCATAACATGTTAAAGAATAAGGCTGGCGTCATTTTGTACTTTTATTATTGTCAACAGACCTCAAATGTTCGTCTGTCTCTCCTCACTGTCTGACATCCCTGCCTTGTCGAGCTCAATCATTCATTCCTAATGAGGATATAAATCTTGAAAATAAAGTCAAACATAAAGTTTAATTAAAAAAAAAAAGGTTCAGTAATTTCCTTGAACAGCTGGGCACTTCAGTTTTTTAGCAAACACTAATAAAATCGGAGTAAATAGTGCATATGTTGGGGGACTATTTTCAGCTCTACATTAATACGTTTTTTGCACTGATGAGCATTTTACTGCAGCAGGATGGCATATGTAGGATGGACTAAAAATAAACTACAAAGCCTGTGTTCATGTTAATGAAGCAACATGCCACCCAGTGCAACAGAGTGGCTCATTCGTGTGTTTTGTAACAGATATTAGACAAAAATGGAGCCGGATGTTGCAGAGCAGTGAGACAAAAATCAGCCTTTGGCCACACAGACTGTAGCTACCTGATGTTGGATCAGCTCATCCTTGGTTTCATTCTTTTCTCATTAGTTGACAATAAGAAAAATCAAGATTGGCGCCATCGTTATTCTTTAAATCCTCTATGTAAGTAGTTAAATGTTGCAGCAGAGGTTCTGCAGCCTGTAGAATGAATTCGTTTCTGTCTCCTCTGTCTTCCTCTCTGCCTCTCTTCCTTCCACTCAGTCTGTCTCTGTTGGAGGAGTTGGACTGTAGTTGTAATGAGTTGGAGTCGTTGCCTCCCACCATTGGCTACCTGCACAGCCTGAGGACCTTCGCTGCCGATGAGAACTTCCTCACAGAGCTGCCCCGGGAGGTGAGGAGATCAAAACATCAGGAACACTTGCCTACGCTGGCAGTGATAATATTATTCAGAAATGAAGCATTAGAAGATTAATTAATTTCATTATCAGTATCCTTCATGCCTTTTATCATACAGCCTATGCAGAGTACCAGCAATTCAAGTGTCTTCCATTGTGTCATTCTTGCTGCGAAAAGACTTTGCTCCTCGGGGAGAGTACATTCAACTCAGCTGATCGGCTGATCCAGAGAAAATTCATAGGCGACAACTGTGACAATATATCACCTGAAGAAATGACACTCACACACCTCCAGCTTCTTAATTGTTCAAATTGCTGCTCTCCTTTGCTTCGTATGACAGTAAATAATGTCTCTTATTGTTTCCTACTGCTGATCAGACAAAATAAGCAATTAGAGGTGTCACCTTCAGCTCTGTGTAGTTGTGATCACCAGTGTCCTGACATTTTACAGATTAGACTTTTAAACTGAGTGAGTTTTTAGATGCAGCCCTAATATTATTCTTTCATGGTACTATAATGGAGCTTGTTAAAAGGTGTCCTTCATTTCGCAGTCATTGTGATGAGATCTGATGGATTGTGTGTGTGTGTGTGTGTGTATTTCAGATCGGCAACTGTAAGAACGTAACAGTAATGTCTCTGCGGTCCAACAAGCTGGAGTTCCTCCCCGATGAGATCGGACAGATGACCAAACTACGAGTGCTCAACCTTAGTGACAACAGGTATAAGCACACATACACACACACACACACACACACACACTCTCTCTTATGTAGGCTACATTTTCTCAATGGCTGTTTTGGATCTGTAGCTGCTCTCACGGCCCACTGTTACCATGGGAATGGATGAGTGTGTTGCCATGGTTACGCGCTCTGCAGGCTGTACAGTGCGTGGGCAGAAGAAACATCTCTCTGCTCTTTCTCACTCCTCCCTCCCTCCCTCCTTCCCTCCCTCTGTCTCTCTCAGGTTAAAGAATCTGCCGTTTACCTTTACTAAGCTGAAGGACCTGGCAGCTCTGTGGCTTTCTGACAATCAGGTATCTTTCTCTCTCCTCCTCCCACACTCGCTCACAGAGTCTGTACATGCTCACGAGTCTGCGGCACAAACATGCAAACCTATCAATGAATTAATCAGATTACAAGGCCTGTTTTATGGGTCTGTTTACTGACGCCTCTCCTCGCTGTTAATGCAAACTCAACACATCCTGGATCTGTTTTATATTAAAAGCCTTGAGGAGGTGAGGCCTCCTGCTGTTATATTTATTAATTCACTGCATTTACACAGAGCTTGGCCCAGTTAGCCAATCACAGCACCACAGAAATCAAACCAGTGCCTGAAGCACATTCACTGCCACAGAGAAAATATTTATTTAGAAAGTATAAAAATGTTTAAAACAATTCACATAAATGACACTTTTGCTTTAACTATATAGATTGTTGACTGTTGCACATATCGTTTAAAGTTGAGTTTAAAGTTTAATCAAAGTTGTTGAATGAAATTAAAGTCACAGCGCCACTGGATCCTTGTTGACCTAATCCAGAAGACAGCAAATTTAAAATTCTAATGCAATTTGTAAAATGGCAGTGGAGTCTCACATTTACATTTAAAATTGGCACTTGTGTGTGCTTATTCTGCCTCGTAATTCAATCTCCGATCAGTCTTGTTTGCATTTGCGTTTGCCATTTCTTGCATCACAACCAGCAACTCTGACAGTTTGAAGATTCAGATTCCACTGAAGTTGACATTATATTTTCCGAGCTGGATGGTTTGGTGTGTAGCTTTCCCTAATTCATATGCCAAAGTAGAAATGTAGAAAAGTCTCTTGGTTAATGCATTTTAAATGCAACTTTGCGTGTGCAATAACATTTCCATTAATATCACTTTACCAATAGTTTCAGTAGACATGACTCACTTCTTTTTTTACAAGTCGAACATGCAAATTAAAGAGCGTCTTGACAGTTTATTTATCAAGGCTGTGTCACATTGTTGAAGTAGGAAAATTCAATTTGTTATCCAAATCTTAAAAGAGAGACAGTGTCTCTCTCTTTGCAATTCATTTTCTCTGTCGGTGAAATTGATTTGCAAATTTTTTCCAAGCGATTAACATTAATACTGGATGAGTTTTGTTTCTAGTCACGTCCTGAATGAACGGAAATTTCCTCAACATCAGACATTTGAATAAACAATCAGTGAGCACAAATCTTTGTTTTAAGAGCAGAGGTTGGATTAGTTTTAGATTAGGAATTAGGAAATGAAGCTGATCAATGAAAGTGTCCATTAGAATACTAATATATACAAATGTGTCTGTGTCTGTGTTTGCAGTCCAAGGCTCTGATCCCTCTGCAGACAGAAGCCCACCCAGAAACCAAACAGAAGGTTTTGACCAATTACATGTTTCCTCAGCAACCGCGACATGATGAGGGTATAAACTGTGTGTGTGTGTCTGTGTGTGTGAGAGAGAGAATCAAATACAGATCTACTGTATAGAAGTAAGAACAATAGAAGTTTTAATTCTCTCTTTTTTGTGTTGTTTGTTTCTGTCTTGTGTGTGTGTGTGTGTGTGTGTGTGTGTGTGTGTGGACACAGATTACCAGTCAGACAGCGACAGCTTTAATCCTACCCTGTGGGAGGAGCAGAGACAGCAGAGGATGACAGTGGCCTTTGACTTTGAGGACAAGAAGGAAGAGGAGGACAACTCTGGGAAGGTCAAGGTCAGCTCTTTCTCTCTGTCCCTGTCCTTCGCTCTTCATCTCTTAAAAAATATTACATTTTCCACACTATTAATTTAGACAGTGAACAGCTGTGTTGAATGTGTCTCTGTCTCAGTCCCACAGTAACAATGTCTATGTACAATCTATTACTATACAATCAAAAAGGAAAGTATCAATGTCATCTATTTGAAGCTTTGACTCATTTTAAATGTTCATTTCGTGGTCTTATCACTCAGTCCTTATGCTTCTTTTGGCCCTCTAGTTTGCACATATATACTTAAAACCTTTTGTGATCTTTGAAGGTGGAGATCAACCTGAAGCGCTACCCAACACCTTACCCTGAGGACCTTAAGAACATGGTCAAGTCAGTGCAAAGCCTTGTGGGCAAGAGCATGCACGCCGGACACGGGCACCAGCACCAGCACCAGCACCAGCTGAGTACAGGCACTGCCACCTCAGCCGGAACCAACATGGAACACACACACCTCAGCAAAGAACCGTACGAACCACCATGGCCCCTACCACCCAAAGAGGTAGGACACACACACACACACACACACACACACACATACGGACCCATAAACATGATGCACCCACTGCCCCCTTCTTGCAAGATATAGCGTTTGACTAGAGTTTTAACCATGAGTTGTCTGATCATGTACAGTAGGTAAAAGATGACAGAGAACACAAATGAGCTGATGTACTGCGGTTGTGTGTGTGTGTGTGTGTGTGTGTGTGTACATTTGCCAGGTGACAGACAGAGAGATGCAGGACTTCTCTCAGTCTCAGCTAATGGATCAGGGATCAATGCATAACTCTGGCATCGACATTCCCAAAAGGAAAGACAAAGAGGACCTGACAGAGAGTTCAGAGGTTTGCTATAAAACTCCTCATTTACCTCGTACAGTGAAATGAATGTTTGTTCAGTGAATGTACTGTATTTATTGTGTTTTTTTAATTTTTACACTTACCCGCATAACATTTGAATTTATCATATATGTAAATATAATGATTTCAGTTTCAGTTCAGTTTCACCTTCAGAGATAAATTTTTAAAAGATTTTTGAAAAGTGGGTGTGATAAATCTTATACTGTAATCGATACAGCAGTTCATGCCCCAGTGTAATTTTTCAGTTTAATTATATCTCAGGTGACCCTGTGATGCCCTGTGAATTGTGAATTGCTTCAGCTTATGTCGGCAAGAAAAATAAGGACCGATACTGGAGATTGTTACTGGTCATTTTGGTCTGGGCTGTTTTAAGGATGCTTCACTGTACTGCGCTGTATTTACCTGATGTGAACCTGTGTATCTATCCTTTTGTCCAGGACTCGATGGGCGGCTCTCCCAACGACATCCGCATCTCTGACATGAGGCCCACCCTGGTGGAGCCACCGATGTACAAACCAAAGGTGGTGCTGCTGGGCAAAGAGAAGAAAGGTAATGCACCAACCTGTAAAAGTGTGTCAGACACACAGAGAGGCTCATATAGGTACTAGACACAAGACTGCACACATACAGCACACACTCATTTAATGTGGTCTATTGTAAAGCACTGTGGGGCATCTTGTAAGTGCCCATTAATTAGTCATGGTGGCAAGTGGATTATTTCAGTACAGAAAGGGAGGGAATACCCTGAACCTCTGCTGTGAGTCTAGATTAGAGTCTGACGTTTTCGGCTTGTCTCTCGACCCATTTTACTTGTTTCGCCCTGAAAGCCAGAGTTTCATCTGAGTTAAACGAGAAGCGGCCAGTCAGCTTAACTAATGAGCCCACAGCTAATTTTATTGCCCCATCAGAAATCTGCCTTTAGTCTGTTATCTGCTTTAAATAATTCAGCGCCCTAATCCCATCCACTGTATGAAAGAGTTTATCTCTGCTTCATGACAAACTGTTGATCTGACTAAATCAGAGCTCCTTGGTGTAATTTACTCCTTCTGTGAAATGATTAACGCTCATACAGCTTGTCTGTCTTGGTGGGTCTAAATTCTTCATAAACGACCTTCTGGCAAAGTGAATTAAGATCTTTTCATGAATTGTATTGTCAAACATTTAATAAGTTTGACTCCAGAGCCTGCTAATTTGATATTTGTGATATTTACAGTACAAAAGGATTTAGTTGTCTTTTTCTTTATGCCTTTCTTCAGATGTTGTGTTTATTTGGACATTGATTTCGACCCCCCCCTTCCAAAAGATGTTCTTGATTTCAGAGGGACTGGTCTGGTTAAATTAAGTGCAGTGGACTCGATATTGTCCAAATGTATAATGAGAGCAGCGTAGGAATCTGGGTTAAGAAACAGGCGACAAGATAATGATTCTTCTGCCTCTCATCATGTCAGTGCACAGACCTCAGCATTTGATGGGCCTCAACATCATTCTGGTATTACCTCCTCATTAACACTTGAGATGAATCTCTGTAGCACTTTCTGACTTTTGTCGTAGCTCTCTCAGCTCTTTATGCTTTCAAGCCGAATGAGCAACAGTTTGCAATCAAATCTACCATTTCCTAAAACATGTGAGTGGGTCGTGGCAGTGCTGAGAGATGAAACTTAAACAGAAAATCACTTTGATGCACTGAATCTGTGGTGAAATGAGCCATGTATAAATTATTTTTAGATTCTCCACAGCGTACGTCAAGCAATCAATCAGCTGCCACCTGAGGAAAGAGCACAGGGGAATAAAACACAGAAAGGTGTTTGTCAGACATGACATGGGCTCTTCAGTGCTTCTCAGAGGGCTATCAGAGAGAAGAGCTGTGACATTTTCACTCAACAGTCTTGTCTCTCTTTCTGTGTCCAGAATCTACAGATGAGGAGATGGATAAGCTCCACTGTCTGAACCACAGCGGCTCCTCAGCTACCTACTCCGACTACTCCCCCTCACAGGGCTCGTCGGGCTCCTCCAACCCGCCGGCCAACACACACTCGCACACACTCTCTCATGCACACCCGCACACTCCGGCCCTGCCAGCCCCCAGCAAGGACCAGGCCCCTCAGTCACACTGGACCAACAGGTACACACATACAGACACACACACACATTCACACTTAGAGACACTTGCACACATCCCTCTTTCATGTTCAGTTTCATCATCGACTATCCATCATCTCTTCCTCTCTTACGATTCCACACCCCCTCCCATCTCCTCCATCTATCATCCATCTATCCAGTCGGTTCATCCATCCTGTTCCCCCTTTATCTCTGTGTCTTTCTCATCTCTCTGTTGCTCCACCAAGGTCAGAGAGACTCATTAGGACGCTGCTGCAGACTTCTGTCCACGACTCTCTCTCTCTCTCTCTGAGCTCTTGCCTCCTCTGCTTCAAAGCTGTCCGTTCCAGGCTTCAGAAGTCGTACTTTACAGATTTGAAGTAAAAAAAAAAAAAAATTGCGTGTGTTTTGAAACTGTATTGAGTGCTGATCAGAAATGGTGCAGCTGCAAACAACAACATGTCTCAATTTAGCCTGCCTGCCACATTTCTGACATTCTCAGTACGGCTTGAAAGCTTCTTGTAACCGCTGATGTAAGTGATGCAAGTAACTCTCCCCACTACCATCAACACACGATGCCGTAAAACTTCAGAGTTTAAAACGCATCCACATCATCCATTGCAGGAGTATTGCAAAACAAGTGTTTCCTTCCATGATAGAAAAAAACTGAATTTTTCTTTTTTTTTTTATTTTTTATTCTTGTGACTTTGCAAGTTAATTTTAACATTGCTAGAATTCACTATTCATGTCACCAGTTTCAATAGTGTATGGTCTTAAAAATAAAGATAAGCAAATGTGTTAAGGTTGATCTAACAGTCATGATAGAGCAAACATATAGAGTCCAGAATCAGGAACCTAGCAGACTGGATTTTCTTTCAGACCGAATAATAACCTTTTCAATTTGCTCCTTAAACGTGAACCTACTCCTAAACAATGTTAAAACAAATTTCTTTGTCCTCGCTCCTCTCATGTCTCTCCCCGTCCTAGGGAGCACCTGCAGGTTGAAAGCTCGATTTGGTATTTTCTGACATTAAACTTGTCATTTCAGGGGCCCCGGGGTGATGTGTATGTACAGATCACCATCTGTATCCTTGTCCCTTTGTCTTTGTGCTTGAGAAACATGTGGTATTTGCAAACTGCAAGAGGCAGCGAAGGAGGTTGACGGCATTAATATTTTCTGCTCAGAATAAAATCAAAAAAAAAAAAAAAAAATTCATTACAAATTGATGTTTCCAAGAGAGGAAGAGAAAGTTATGCTGATCTCAGTGCCCATTGGCTCTGATTAAATATAGAGCACATAATAATTCACATTGTAATTTACTATGTTTTTTATTCTTTTCTGGCATAATTTGTTCATTATTTTCTGTCATTATAGACTGGCTCAGTCGTTCCCTAAGCCCATTGACTCCAAGCCCCTGCTATCTCAGAGAGAAACCCCTCCATCAGGAACCCTCCAGCAGCGTGGGGATCGACGCCCACTCAGCGAGCCATTTGACTGGGCCGAGGCTCCTCACTACGACAACACAGGATTCGATGCTGAAGAGTCTCCTCTTGACCCTCCATCTAACACAAGTCAGGGAAACCCTCCGCTGGGCTCCAAGCCTCGCAGCCAGTCGACGCATGGGCGCCGCCCACTCCTCAGGCAAGAGCGAATCGTAGGAGTTCCTCTGGAGCTTGACACCCAGACACTCCCCTTCCACAGCAACCAACGTTCAACCCCGGACAACGACCCACAGTCCTCCGCACCTTCTCAGAATCCTTGGCAGAATTGGACCCGAACCCCGAGTCCACTGGAGGACAGGACCGCCTTTCCCTCCAAGCTGGACCTGACGCCAACCTCCAGCCCCAACCCTGACCGTAAGGATATAGACTCAAGGTCAGTGATGGAGCTGAAATCTTATCTTACCTTTGAGTTATTTCACTCTCAAATAAATCACAGGGTCATTTCTGCACCTCATTAGTTTAAGACTTAATGTACATCCCTTGTTTTGTTTTTTTTTCTTACTCCAGGCTGGAGCAAGGAGCAGGGCCTTTACCTGGCAGCTGGACGTACCACGACAATCAGGGTGAGCAGAACAGAAAGGATCAGCTCACTGTCAGCGGGGGCAACAAGGTGACAGTGGTGATGAGTAAAAGCTCGGACCGCCTGTCCCCCATGATGAAAGAGACGAGGTCTAAGTTTAAAAAGTCACAGAGCATTGATGAAATAGACATTGGCTCCTACAAGGTCTACAGGTACGTTTATTTGTATGTTCAATAAAATAATCCAATACTGTGGTTGCAGCGTTGTAGCTGTTGAAGCTGATGTCTGGTGCTCTTCTCTCTGCAGTATCCCCATGGACAGCTACAGTTCATCCATTGAGCAGCAGACCAGTTTGGACCGTCCAGAGCTGCCTGGTTCTATGGAGCAGACCAACATGGCGCGATCACAGTCTGCCCCCATGTTAGATGATGAGCTGGGCTTCCCAGGACACGGACATGGTAACCAGAACCAGCTGGGGCAGAACCAAAAACCTGCCATCCCACAGAAAGCCTACCACTTTGACCAGAACTACAATCCCCAGGTTAGCAGCTCTAGACTTAAAACAAACATTCGGCTTTTTTACTGAACTTAATTTACTGTTTTTACCTGATGATTTAGATTTTATTCCGCTATTTTGTTTCTAATTTGAACATACTCACAGCCGGTTAAGTAGACTAACTGATAACTCTCACCAATCAGGTGACCATGGACCGTCGGGTCCCTCCCCCCTTCCCCAACACACCAGATTATGTCAACCACGCATCGAAGGCCTTGGAGTACATTAATCAGCCAGGGAAGACATTACCGAAGGAGTTGGTGAGCCCTCGGTATCGTGCGTATCCTCCGCTGGAGATGTTTTCTTTCCCTCAATCACCAATCAACCAGGATGGTCCGCCCAGCCAGCAGCAGCCAGTCCCCACACAGCGCTCCCGGCCAGGGTTTCTGAGGAGAGCAGATTCACTGGTGAGCTCCACAGAGCTTGCTTTGTTCCGCAGAGTCCATGAAGCCCAGCAGGAGGCGCTGCAGGAGGCTGCTCAGTACAGACAGCAGGTAGGAGCCTGAGCTATGCCCATTTGTGTATGTTTGTCTTACTCCCATAGTCGAAAATGAAATGAATAATGTTCACTACATCCATGACAGACATGACTATAGACATTTCCCACCCTGCTTCTATTTAGATGACTTGAAATTTTCACCTCAATATCTCCTCAGGCGGACCCCCCTCTCTACAGCCGGGCTCTTGCCTACTCCTCCCCCATGGAGCACTCTGCTCTCACCAACATGGCTGACAGCCAGGGTCAGATGCTGCACAACAAGCGGAACGGTCGCTATGATGACGACTATCCCACCTACCAGGAACAGAAGAAGCCCATGATTGGTTATCCAACCAAGAGCCTGACTCAGCGCCGCCCCCTATCAGCCAGGAGCTACAGCACTGAGACCTACGGAGCATCTCAGGTAGGCTGACTGTCACATCTACTGCTGCTGCTGATGGCGATTAACCAGCTCCCGTTTGAACTCTAAAACAACCTGAATTTAAGTTTAAATGTTAAATCAAATGGAAGCTTTGCGAAGACTTTTGTTTTGACCATGACCACCATCTTTCCCTGAACTTGCTTTGGTAGATTTAGTTTGTTTAAATTTTGAGGACATGGACAGAAAGTTAATTTATTTGTGCAAAATGAAAATGTGAAATTACACTATACAGCAGCATTAAATACATTACAGCAGGCGTCCTTTGCCTCATCCATACCCCAGATCCCAAGGCAATCCCAAGTCCATAAATAATCCCCTCAGGATGTTCTGGGTTTGCCCCACGTCCGACTTTCCCAAAATAGTCGCAGGGAGGTGTCCAGCCGCATACTAATTAGATGTGCAAAGCACTTCATCTGACACCTTTGAGCACGAAGGGGCAGAGCACAGGAAAGAAGCCAAGGGCTGAGAAACTAATATTGAACAATTAAAGACTGCAGTCTCACTCTTGCTGTCTTTTAGCCAAAGTGGAGGTTGGAAGATACCGCACATCACCTGTCATGTGAAGAGCTTCACCTTTAGGCCCAGCTCCATCTGCCCCATGATTGTCTGCATTACTGCAGGCTTTGTGCTTATCTGCTGGTACCTCTCACCAAACCTCAGGATACTTAAACTCACCAGAATGTCATACAGCTGTGAACATAACAGTGATCCCCATGTTAGCAGTTTGTCAGCCCTCTACATTGGTTCAAACTGAAATATCTGAACAAGTGTGGGATGTCTGGCCATTCATTATTTTATTGATTATATTTGGTATTCTCATCACTCATCTGTCCAAAATAAATGATTTACCCATGACTTTGGTTGATGACCAAATACCTGTGTAAGACCTACATACAGTATATCACACCGTTGCTTTTTAACACATCTGTTATCTACAAAGCAGCGCTGGCATTAATATAAAGTTGTGGTTTGTCATCACCTGGTAAATATAAATCCAGGTTTCTCTCTTCTTTGGTTGTGAAAACCAAATGACTGAACTAAAAGATGCTGAAATGCTCCATTGAGCTGAAGGAAACTGCAGAAGTGGTGCTTATTCCCTGTGGTTTGGTGACTACGAATGATGCTTTTCAAACCCACACAAATACAAAATACAAAACTACTAGATTAGTGAAGTTTAAGTAAATGTAACACAGTCAAGTCCTCCTTCATTTCTTCCTATCTTTATAACATCTTTTGACCTCAGGCCCGTCCAGTGTCAGCTCGCCCTACCATGGCCGCCCTGCTGGAGAAGATGCCCCCTGACTACACGCTGGCAACGTGCCCTGAGAAACCATCTGACGACACCATCAAAGTAAGACCTGTTGTACCACAGAAACCTGAAGACATCACCTCCAAGATGCCTGCCGATTGGAGGCAACAGCTGCTCAGGCACATAGAGGCCAAGCGACTGGACAGGGTACGTCACTACAATGTAGACACACTAAAGAGGGAGATGCACACACTCACACATACATACAGCATTCGGTAGCCCTCCCTGTCTGTTTCTGTGTTCAGTCTGTGTTGTAAGGTTGACCAGATACGTGTCTGGCTGCATGTGTGTCCACTCCACACTGTCGCTCTGTCAGCCTGACCTACTGCACACTCACTACTGTGGATATGTGCCGAAGAAATCACACGTCACAAACTACAAATGCAACAAAATCTGCATTGTGACAAGAATTTGATCTTGCGTTGTGTCTTAAAGTCTTTTTCTAGCAGATTGACTTTAATGTACTCTGGTGCAGTCAATATTTTCATCTCTTTTTTTTTTTTTTTGAAGAAATTCACAAGATCTTCAGAATTAATGCAGGACGTAGTTAAAGAGTAATGTAGTTTTTTTCAGGACACTGTAATTACAGCGTATGCATCAACACTGATCCGGGGAGACATTAGTATCGTCAAAGGAACAGTTTAATGTTTTGGAAAGTACTCTTTTTCGCTTTCCAGTCAAAGCTGCCATCATAACCATACGCTAAATGTGAAGCTAATTTAGCAAAAAAATGACTTCCTGGAGTCTCTGCTCACAGTCATGACGAGACTCCAGAAAGTAAAAAAAAGTATTTTTTCTGCTTTACGTTATTTTACCTGTGAACACAGGCTGGAAACACCCTCTGCACAGATCAAGCGTCTCATCTAACCCTCAGCAAGAAAGCGAATAAACATATTTTCCAAAATGTCACACTGATTTTTTAATCAGAGCTGGTGCCTCCGCAGACAGGACAATCAGACATGGTAGGGAGGAGGTCTGGAGCACACAATAATGAAAAGGGCTTTAAACAGCATGTAGAATCTCAATTGCGTGTCAGTTCATCATACGATCCCCGGAGCCTGTCACATCGTCCAGAATACATCCACCACCCTGTTGAAGATAAGCTGGTGTGGACATTTGGAGAGACAGAGCTGAAACACACTAAACATACACACTGATGTTGGAATGAACTGACCCACTGGTTGTTGTTTGTATGACATGATGTTTTGTGTGTATTGATCGATCACTAGCTAACATTTCTCTGTGCTTTCAGCAACTCTGCACTGTTGTTGTTGTTTTTATCCGTGTTCTGGTTGTTTGTTTGTTTGTTTGTTTGTTTATCTGTTTGTGGAGCTCACAGTGTGTGTGTTGTCACCACGCTGCAGCCCGCTGTGTCGGCTCCGCCCCCATTCCCCCCCCTCCTCCTCCTCCTCCTCCTCCTCCTCCTCCTCCTCCCCCCCACTACATTCACCCATGTCATGTGATGTTGTCTTCTCCAATCAGAGTGGTGTCCTAAAGCACAACACGCTCACGCTGGGCATGCTCTGTCAGGGCGGGGGTCACGGCCAGGGGCGCAGCAGCACTTTGAACTTTAACCTTTACAATAACACTAAGCATGAGCCCCCTGCTGGCCGCTGGCTGCCACTACCTCCTCCTCCGTCTGCTAACGCTGTGAGTATCCATCTGAGAACAATGAACCCCTGGTACTGCTCTCATTACTGCACATATAGGTAATTATAGAGAATAGGTGCCACTGCCTCTTCACCCAGCTACCATGAGCTTTTATTTAACTTTTCACCATCACTGCTATTCTAGTCCAAATTAGTAAAGCTACCTCGTCTCATCTCAAGCTCATCCCTGCAGTCCCGATTAAATGGATTGGCTGAGTTGAAAAGGGCTGATTGTTGATCGTTAATTGCTGATATTTAATGTTGTAGAGAAATGCTAACAATTTGAAGTTTTCAGAAACTTTAAATCGGAGGCTCTTTGTGAAAAAGGTAGGAGTAAGAGAACTTGAGTGGTGGTAACATTTTCTCAATTTTCACTGATGAGGGGAAATCTGCTCACTTTGCAATAAAAGACATAATCATACTTAAAACCTAACGGGATCACTTAACGCTCATTTAAATCTGCCCGAAACTCGGGCAGTGAAAGGTTTTATACATGGATTCAATTAGTGAAGTGAAATGTTCATTTTCAGCCTTGGTCACCTTGTCTCTCTGTCCCTGTCTCTCTTTCCCTTCGTTAGACCCCCTCACAACAGGCCGCCATGCTGGATAATGACCAAGAGGGGGTGTCAGGGAGTAACCAGTGGGTTCCCTACTCACTTGGCAGGCGGGACGTCCCACCTGACAACCTCATGAAGAAGGTGAACTATTTCATCTGAGTTTTACTCTTCTGTCCAGCAATGACCATGACAATACCATGACATACATGACATACCAACTGCTCCTTCTCCTCCCATAGAGTGCCCACTCGCACAACCCCTCCCACCAATCACACAACACCATGATCGTCACTTCCTCTTCCTCCTCCTCGGCCACTACCCCCCACCGTGTGGTTGGGCAGCAAGTCTATGATGGGATGATGAACAAGGGGGGCCAATACCAACCGGGGATGCCCCTGTCAGTGGTCCCCTCTGGGGGACCTGGTCAGTACCAAGGCAACA
Organism: Caranx ignobilis; assembly: GCA_021432705.1. NCBI lineage: Eukaryota > Metazoa > Chordata > Actinopteri > Carangiformes > Carangidae > Caranx > Caranx ignobilis. The sequence goes on from MU270014.1 coordinate 4,800,737, forward strand.
TGTCTCAAGGTAAATGGTAAAAAAATGTGCACAAGTTATATGGAAAATCAAATTACTTGGAGCTAAGTAGGTCAATTATACCGTTCATTAACAAACTATATCTTTGTATTTTGTGTTGTCGCTCCATAACATCAAAAAGAGATTTAAGATAACAGGTTATCTACAGGTTTTAAAACACCCCAGGTATGACCATTAGCCACATTAGCCATAGCCTAGTCTCCTGTTTACTCTGATTATATTTTCCCATTGATAATAGAACTGCATTGACAATTTAAATAATCAATTAGTCACTTAATTTTACTCCAGGTTTAGATTTTTATAACTTTCAGACACATGATAATAATGCAGTAGTATATGAGCCATATGAGAGTCTGTGCAGTAACCAGCAACAGGAAGCTTTATTTCACAGTGTTGGACTCTACCAGTCTCATTCTTTTTCCACCCAGCCCATCCCAACTCTGGTCAGGGTTACCCTGGCAGCGGCCTGCCCATGGCCCTGTCCCCATCCGGGAACCAGCCCCAGTACAACCCACATACCTCCCACGCCTCCCATCAGCCCTCTCTCCCTGCCACCAACCCCCAGTACCACGGCAACCAGGGGATGGTCCATAGCAACCAGGTTGTCATGACCACCCACACCAACCCACGGCCTCAGAGCGCTCGCTGCCTTTTGCAGACCAAAGGCCAGAAGAGCACGGATGGTTTCCAGGAACAGGTATCCGTCTGTCTAAAAATGTCATGTTACGTTGTCATGGCGTTCTGTTTCAAAATGGTTCCTGCTCAAATGTCAGCTAGACAGATAGTAACGAGGTTAGAGAGGATCTTAGCTTTGTGGATGTGAGTCCATTCAGTATTACAACAAATAAGCAAACTACACCTAAATACTGATGTGTGCTTGAGCTAGTCCAACCGGATCCACTGATAGCAGGACAAGATGGTTACCATATCAGATGCTGAGGTTGTTGAGTGGATTTATTTGGTCCCAGATCAGCTGATAAACACTCAACTCGCAGGGACGAAATACAATATAATTTTAGCAGCAACAGTTTGTGAAGAAACGGGTCTAGAAAAAGCCACGGAGGCGTAGGTCTAAATCTGAGACACTTCACAGATGGAGAGCACTGCACCAGTTTAGGTAGGAACATGAAGTCGTCAGCTGATCCGCCTGAGGGGCTTTGCTTTTTCCCTCCCTAGTGCCATCGCAGCTGTCATTATGACAATTAGAAAACTCTGACAGGGATATTTGTGGCTCAGTTGTTGTGACGACCTCCAGTATAGATGCCAGAACGTGTCACACATCACATGAAACCACTCCTCCGCTGTTGTGCTGTATGTTATCTATCTACTCTGTGGCTGTTGGAGAGATTGTCCTGATCTTTGTATTTCACTTTGAGTCGTCTTTCTTTTGTTTTCTTTCTCTCTGTCTTTCTTTTTTCTCCCCTTCCTCTTTCTCTAGCTGTGTGTGAGAATAGAGAAGAACCCTGGTCTTGGTTTCAGTATCTCTGGTGGCATCAGTGGCCAGGGGAACCCCTTCAAACCCTCCGACATGGTACGACCCGACCCGGCCTGCCAACCAATCACAGCCTCCCCGGCTTTACCTCAGAGTTGCCATGGAAACTGCTGCTCGTTACTGCAGTGTTTCGTCTGTCTGTTTGTCTGTCTCTCTATAGGGCAGCAGTTGACTTGGTTAACTTTGAGTCTCTGTGAGTCTGTGATTTACTGCTACAAACGGATGGAAAATTGCAGTTTAACTGAGGTTTATGTGTTTGAAGGCTTAAAAAAAAAGAAACGAAATATAACAAAACTACTATTATTAGCATCACTAGACAGGATGGAACAAGTCAAACATGACGCCAGAGTTGGGCAAACTCTCATTGGGACCGACGTTACAAGAAGATATTTTTTTAATAATTGACAGATTAATGCGCCTGCACATTATTAACAGTGTATTTTTGTGTGCATTATTTATATTTACAGCCTCTTTATCACTTGAAAAACGAAGTTGCATCAACAAATTTAATATTTGAGTCTTCAGAGATAGATTTGTGATCACATGCACACACGATGTCTTATTGTATGACCTGCCAAACTCTTATATCATTTCCACTCGTGAGTTCTGACTGATTCTGTAAGTGTGTGCCTATGCTGAGAGCCTGTTGGGGTTGCAGCTCCCCCAGGCCTGCTGCACATGGCAGTCTGTCCTAGAAACATGCTGCTATAGTCAGTCTAAAGGAGCGAGGCTGCTCACAGAGCTCTGACAGCTATTTTAGGAAAGCTGCTTAGTTCTGGGACACCGTGGGTGATTTTAGATGTTCAACACTTTGATCTAGGGATAGGAAGTATCAGAGATTTTACTGACTGTTCTGACTTCAGATGTTGAGTAACGGAGTAACTGACGAGACAGCCACTCTATAAATAGAAAAAACAAAAAAAAAGCCAACAAGAGAAGTTTCTTTAAACATTCAGCCTCCGTTCAGCCCATGTGACAAATGGTGAATTAAATTAAGTCGGGGGTGTGAAGTGTAAGTATAGAAACTGTCAATTCATCATTTAACTTTAATTTTGAGGAGACAACTAGTGACTCAGTTGCTGACTCGTGCTGTTATTAAATCACTCTCATCTCCTCCTGTATCCATAAAGCTCCCACCAGCTGCAGTTTGTCCATTATTAATGCCATGTTACACAGGAGGCGAATGGAGTCAATGCAGATGAGCATGTTCTCCAGTGATTCTGCTAAGCACTTTGTCAGACAATAACATCACACATACGGTACAAGTCTATAGACCCACTCTATCGATCCACATGAATACAGATTCATGAATGCGATGCAGTGTTTCACTTTAGTGTTAAAATATTTCCCCTCACCATCATACTGTAGCTTTTTCTAAAATCTCAGTGAACAACAAACAGCGATTGTCAGTCGCCTGTCGATCCTCCGGGATCTGCAGTTAACATCAGTAAAGTGTGTTTTCACTGAGTCACTGGAGTATGCATGGTTCAAATATTACTGTTCTAAAGTGAAATGTGGATTTAGGTGTCCCTAAATGTGCTGTGATATAAACTGTGTCTGCTTTGCTGACTTCAGTCTCCCACCAAGCTCCTCACCCCCACAGGGTCTCATGGTTGATATTTGACTTTTGACAAAGTTACCAAGAAACAAAAAACAAAACAAAAAAACAGCTGCTATCTGTCCTTAACACCACATTTACATTTAATTATCTCGTTTGTACTGTTGTGCTCTCTTGTTACTTCCATCCATGCATTTTACTGCAGTCATCAAATGTGTATTTAATGTTTTATCAGTGATAAAATGTTCAACTCACAGCTGAATCATCAGCTCAAACAAACACAGATTCCTTTGATTATGACCCTTTGATTTGAACATGTTTTCAGACCCAGTCTTTCCCAGTCATGCATTATGATTGCTTCAGTCAGAGTAGACATAACCAGGTTGAAAAACTACATACGTCGTAATTAAGGGCAGACTTCAGTGATCTAGACTTTAAATAGTTAAAAGGGGCTGTGTATCAAAACAGCTTGGCTGATAAATTATACATCTGTGGTTGTAATCCCTGGAGTTTACTACAGTCAAGGCTGTTACATTGAACTGTGGCTCCCTCTTGTGGACAGTTTGTTGTTCTCACCCATCCTGTGCTGGCCAGATAATCTGCGATAGTTATAACTGTGAAAATCAGAGATTGTTTTTAAAAAATACTGATCATAATATGGAAAAGTTGAAAGAGTATCATCCTTATATTTTCATGGCCCTTTTCAGTTGAAGCTTTTTAAGGAAAAAAAATGCTATTAACTTCTTTAAATTGAGTTCTCTTGCTTGAAATCTCTGATCTGATATAACAAAAGATTGATAATTTGCTGCAAAAAGTGCACACTTGTGTGTTAAATCTGTAGTTTTAAATCATCTGTACTTAACAACAGTCATGGATCATAAATCAATTTATTTTATCTGAAATGACAAGAGATTTAGATTTAACCATCCAGCTTTTTTAAAAACTGATTCTGTTTAATATAAAGTGTCCAAAACAATTTTGTCCACAATCACATTAGGGGGTTAGGGTCCTGCCATGATAACTTGATGAGCTCTTTATAAAGCCCTCCAGAAGTCATGATCAGGTTGCTTAAAGGAGAAATATAATATATTTGAACCACTGGGTCAGATGTCGAGTGGAGACAACCCAGGGCTTTAGTTCCTGGGCTTTTAAGGACCAGAATGTCGATTTTCTTCTGTCGAATCTGGATTGTGAACATTGGGAAATCCAGTTTTCTGCTCCTGATGTTGCCAGATGTGCTGTCCTTGCATACTGAGCTGCTGTCATTAACAAACATTACTAATCAACTGTTATAATATGGAGAAAAGTAAATGTTCATGTTGTCCCTGAGCTGCAAAACCCTCATCCTCAGTCCTGTCCTTTTAATGTCACTCATTAACTGATATTGTCATGTTTGAAAAATATTGGGGGAAAAAAATTCAAAGTTTTCTAAATTTCTGTAACCAAAAAAAAAAAAAAAAAGAGGATAGAGGGTTTTTGCAGGATGCCGCAGCGTTGTGTGCAACTGCTTTACAGTCTGTTACTGTTTGGTTGTTGTGACTAATGCTTAGCTGCTAACAAACACATTTGTAATGTACAGTGAGCTCCATATGTGATGTGAAGTGAAGTCACTTTCTCAGTATATAGAAGGATGTGAATGGACATTAAGTTCATTATCAAATATTGAAGTTTATCAGTTGCATATATTGACCACTTTGAGTACAAAAATTGTATACACATATGAGGCTCGCTGTATAAAAGGCCAGTGTCACTGTAAACAACAATTCAACCAGTTCCTCTAACACATGCACTTGTTTAACATGCAATATCTGTGTCTGTTCCTGTATCCACTCATGGATTGTAGTATGTAGGTGCTGCTGCACTCTCACTACTACATCGTATATCTGTGAAGCCTCACTATTGTGTGTTCAACACGTGCACAACCTGTTGAAACATGTTGAGTCGATACAGCCACATTGTCTCACACCCTCTGTGTCCCAAAAACATCTTTCAGCTCCCGGTGAAAAGATGTTGGTGTTTTTACAATCTCTGCCTTGGGTTTATTGAGGGAAAATATGGGGGATGAAATTTCTTCTGCCCTCCTTGCTACCTACTTCTTTCCCCTAGTCAGACCCCATCCCACACATATTCCTCTTCCCCTATTCTACTAATATTTACTGTATATATCTATTTTTCTCTCTCTCTAACCTCATGTCTATTCTGTGCCAAGTCCTGATCGGTATAAATGGCAACTTGTCTTTCCGGGAGGAATGTATCGCTAAGATAGATGCTAATGACAAAAAAAAAAAAAAACACAAATACCTTAAACGGCTAAAATGATGTCATTATGAAGTACTAGTAGTTTTATTGTCAACAGTGTATCTGCAGTATATGCATGCATCTCTAAATTTAGAACAAAGACAATGTATTGATGAACTGGCCGTATATTTTTGGCAGAAATGTGATTTTTTGGGGGGGTCGGTTGTGGGTGGGGGTGGATATTGAGATGAGAATGAGAAAGGCAAAGATTCTAAACCATCGTGTCCCTGTGTTGTCCTAACGGTGTATCATTTTGACTTATAGGGTATCTTTGTTACTAGGGTACAGCATGACGGGCCCGCCGCCTCCGCCCTGCAGCCTGGAGACAAGATACTGCAGGTAACATCCTCTCACTCGTCATCAAACGGGCCAGAAAAAGCCACATCATGCCCCCCCCCCACCCCAGCTTTGTATAAACACTGAGGCAGAGCATTGAACAGGAGAAAAGAAGTCGTCTTGCACTTCACCTTCACACACTGTTAGCTGGACGTTTCTGTACACATTCAGTCGTGGGCAGCTCCAGTGAACACAGATCAACTCACTTGATGTTTATGTCAGACTTCAACATTTTCCTGTCTGTATATTCTGCCTCTGTGGGTGTACTTGTTGGTCCAGAAATATGGCATGACCCCTTCCCACCCTCCATCCTCTCTCTCATTCATTATTAATCAGTGACCACCAGGAGGTCACAGATTTACAGGTTTATACATGTAGCCCTAAAAACGTAAAAACCTCAGGGCAGAATAACATTAGTCTACCTAATGATACAGTGTTTGTTATTGCCCTGGGTGAGCAGAGGCAGTGACCCACAAAAAAACAAATTCAGACATCTTTTATCATGGCTGCAGTTCAGTTGCACATGTTTCCAAACAGATTTCCCAAGTTTGCTCCTGCTTTATTTGCACAAACTGGATAAGATGTTAAATACTGCAGTTTGCACTGGGCCTCAACTAGTATGTGGTTTGTCGGATGACTGGATACTCTTAAATATGAGTTTTAAATAAAAAAAAACAGACTGGAGTATGTTACAAGTAAACACCAATACAGTATAGTGCTGATGCAGAAGTGATGTATTGTTGGGCCCTGAGGAGGAGTACTACTTTGCTGGGGGGCAACAATCCAGTGGCTATTGGAGGATTTTCCAACTCAGTTAGATGAAATCAATAAACACTAAATTAGAATAATAAAAAAAAAATCAGTGCTACATGTGTTTTATTGATATCAGAGGTATAAATAAGTCCAAAATGAACTCATTTGTAAAGTGGGGGACGGAGTGACCTCCCCCTCCTCCCTCCATCTCTCATTCCCCCCATGTTTTCCTCCCCTCTCTCCTCCCCCGTCATCTTCTCTCCACAGATGTACAGTGTAGCTGGATGACCTCATCTAAAAGCCCTTTTTTGTCTTTACCCCTTCTCTCTCTACAGCATGACTGTGTAGCTCCTCCTCTTCTCTCTCTTTTCCCCAACAGTGATGTGTTACTGAGATAATGATGGCAGTGACCCTCCATCCTCCCACAAACACACTCACATATAGACATGTGTATGGAAATACTGCAGCACACATACCTCTATACATACATGCGCACACACACACACATGCTTTTGACTGTGCTGCGTGTTTGCCTTGCAGGCTAACGGACATAGTTTTTTACACATGGAGCATGAGACAGCCGTCTCTCTGCTGAAGAGTTTCCAGCGGACGGTGGACTTGGTGGTTCTGAGAGACAGCAGCATGCGCTAGAAATAGTTTTATAACAAACAAAACAAAACAAAACACAACAATGCTTCTTTTCTCTGCTCATCGCCATCCCACGCCACCCCACCTGTCCTCCGCTGGAGGCTCGTGGAACTGAAAAATGAGCCGCCTTTTTTACCTTTTTAGAGGAACACACAGACGTTTATTTGCCTATTGCTGGACCAAAGGCAAATACTAGTGCCAAATGTACCATAGGAAACATATCGGCTCTCCTGTCTACCGGCGGTCAGGGACCTGATCGACGGCTGGATGGACCACAAGAGGACTCAGAACGTTTGAGTCCCTACAGGGCTGCTGCAGTTTGGATTTTGTGGTTGGTTTGTTAATTAGGCAGTCATCTGATCGGTCAGTCTGAGTAGTCTGTTTTTGTTGGTTAGTTCGGGTTCTGGGGTATTTTTTGCTTTTCTCCACCGCTTTTTATTTTGCAGTCCATGATGGATTTTTAATGAGTTGTTTTGTGTAGCACACGGTTCACTTCCCTTTGTTGTATTTGGTCTCCTGTTCTACTTTTTGTTTTTCTTCTCTGCAGTCTTATTTTTTCCCTCTTTAGTCTCATGTTTTCTGTTCCTCTCTTTCTTTTTTTTTCTGTCCTGTGTTTTATCCCCCTGTTTATGTCTTCTGTTTCTGCAGGTATTATTGCCTCCAATGTACAGAAATTGAAAAACTTAAGACTTTCTGCCTTGTGTACATATATATAGAGCTGCAGCTTTGTGGGGCTGCTCTCTCTTTGGGGCCTGGACAGACAGCTCTAAAAGTTTATGATTCATATAATTATTGTTGATAAACCACATTCTGAATTCTCTCTTATGAATATACAGGGATCATTTCCACATGGACAATTTTCTAAAGTATACCACTGATTTATTTCTGTATAGAAAACACTTTTCATACTCCATTACTGCTACTTGTGTTTTGTTTTGTTTTTTCTTTCTTCTTCTTTTTGTTGGTGTTTTTTAAACTGTTGCTTGCACAGCTGTGCTGAAAAAAGCTAAAGCAATATTTCTGAGGCTCGGCCCATTGAGCTTTTCAGCAGAGCCTAACCTGTCCTGCAGTGCCATCTATCGAGCTAGTCACGCTAATGTTTACACACACACTGCCATGCACATGAACTAACAGGCAAACACACACACACACACACACAAACGTGCCGTCATACACGACACATTATCCAATGGTGTGATTTGTGCACTACTAGTGAAGCTCTGTCTGCAACACAACAACACACTTACACACACACATTGTAACATTATTCATGATGTCTGTGCCATATTTTGAGGTCCTGTTTTCTAGTGCTGTTCCAGCAGTGTCACGTCACCTTGGAGCTGTTGAGTTGTATGATAAAGTCACAGCATGCTCTCACATTGTCGCTCACTGTCAGCCAGCCGTTCTCTGTTGGCTTCTAGAGATCTACACTCTCTATGTATTATACCACTGAGTTTCAGTGAGACTGATGTTCTACAGTTGGTGCCATATGGACCGTCTCTCTCTCTCTCTCTCCCTCTCCCTCTCCCTCTCCCTCTCCTCCTCCCTCCCCGGTTGTATTTTACACAGGCCCACAACATTAGAGCTTTACCTCCGTGTGGCTCAGATCTGATCTGACCATGAGAGGAGCAGCGTGACTGGAGTTCAGTGGAGAAACTGGTTTTTAACTGTTGGCCTGGCTTCAAATCCAAGTGTCTGCAAACATTAGTTCGGCTGACCTCTAGAAACAAGACTCAATGTGAAACACATGTTGGTGTCTTGATGGGTAAATCTGCTATTAAATCAGATTTTTCCTTTTTTAGACAATCAGGTAAAGATCTGATCTGTGTCCCTCAGGTTTCTGGTGACACTTGTAATCTCAATGCTAATTGACCAGGCGTACAGGGGAATTTACATCTGCCAATTTTGGTGAATGTTCAAATTTTGAAATAAGACGTTCAACAAAGCGGTGAGGAAGTAATCCAGACTTGGAGCCATGGCAACATGATAAAAATCCAGCCTTTGTTGTCACGCTCCAGAAATTGTATTGACATGACAGAAGTAACCTCAGAAAAAAGAAAAAAAGAAGCGACGAGGCCGATTTTCTGTCTTTGTGTAAATGCAACACGAGTCCTGAAGACGTTTTGGTGACAGTGAGTTTTTGTTTTTGTTCTGTGTAACATCTGATGTTTCATCCAGAGCAAAACAACGTCCCTCACTGTCCTCTGCTTTTACTTGACATGACGGCATCATCCTGTGCCCATTTTGTGTCGACCCTCCCTAATAAGCATTAGACTTTAGTGAATTCAACACAAGGGACACAAAATGGCACAGATTTGGTCGTGTGGTTGAGATCTTAACCACAGCTACCCACCCAACCCCTGTATAGAGTTTGAAATATCAAAGATATTGTGATGAGAACAGAGAAAAATGGTTTGATAATATAATTATTTTTTACTACATGTTTCAGGTAATTCTTTCTAAATATATTGATATACCTTAGCTTTGCTCAAAAATTGTGATATTTTATAATGACACTTATAACAAAGTTATGGATGGAAGTACGCACAGTATGACTTGGAGACCTACACATGTACTATCCAAAACTGTATAAAATGTATTTCTACTGTAATTGTGAATTTGTGTTATACAAATATATATTATATATATATGTATATGACTATAAAAACAGTCATTTTCTATGTGTTTAAAACTACATAAGAGCTGAACAAATGCTGAGGACGGTGTCACTGTACATAGCTGTGAATGAAATCCAATTTAAAATGACTCATATTGATTGTGAATGTACTCATGCTTTCTGCAGTACCTACACCTACCCAACTTGAATGCTGCTTCTTCTGTTGTGTGACAAAAAGTACTTTGACCTCTGAAAGAGAGAACCGCTGTCGAGTTATAAGTTGGACAAATTTTAGTGACGGTTTAACAGAACTATTTATTTCTTTATTTATTTGCACATGCAAGTTGAAATCCTTCCAGTTTTAAGTTTGAGTATTAATGCGGAGAAATGTAATTGCCGAAGTATATATAATATATATCATGTGTTTAGAATGCATTTTGCAGACGCTATCTGTACATACTATTTAAGATACAGTTTTTACAAAAAATAATATATGTATAAAATTGAAAAAATGCTGTGCAGCGATTATACTGGAGCCATTTTGGGCTTTGGGACGTACCATTTTTTCAGTATATAAGAAGTGTTTTGAATAATGTACTAAAGTCTCTATTGTACAAATAATAAAAATGTCACTATTGGTAAATCAGGGTTCTTTCTAATGCACTGAGCTCTGTGTTTGGATGGATGGATGGATGGGTGGAGGAGTTTGATGTCACTCATTCTGTTTCTCTTTCTCTGTGCCTTTATTGAAATAGAAATAAAGACAGAAGTGAGGAACGAGAGAGAGGGAGGTGTGGAGTGAAGAAGAACGGAGAGAGAGAGAGAGAGTATGAAGTAATGAAGAGGAAAGGAGGAGGTATGAGTATATGAGAGAGATGAGGAAAGAGATTATGCAAATAAAGAAAACATGAGTCAAAATAGAGGAAGTAAAAGACAGAAGGAAACTAGCAGGAAAGGAAAGAGATAAGGAAATGACAGGATGTGTGTGATGAAGAGAGGGATGAGGATCACCTCAGCAGGTCTGTGGGAGATTTGAGTTCCCTCAGCTTCTCTGTGAGAGCCTCTCGTCATCTCAGCAGACGTCCCGCTGTTGTCCATGTCCATTAATCTAACAGCCTTACTCTCCTTCATCCCTCTCTATCCGTCCATCTCATCCACTCTTGACACTTATCTGAGCCCAGGATCACGGAGGCACAGCTGTTTTTATTAAGGTCGAAAAACCATCAGTGCTTGTGTTTTTCAGCAGCTCGGAGACAAAGTCTGGTCCACTGTGGTGAGTATTTTTGTACTATGCATAAGTATCCTACGCACACTCCACATCTGCACCAGTCTGCACATGTAAACTTTTGCTGGAAATTGACCTTGAGCTTCTTTGTGTGTTACAATTTCCTAATGGAAATCTCAGCACAGAGAGAGAGAGCGAGACCCTTCTCGTTCTCTCTCTTGAACTGTTTGACACTGTCTGTACTCAGCCTTTGATTTATTCACAACTTTATTATCCATTAATGGGCATTAATGACAGGGAGCTTTAATGATTGGTTTAATTCATCCCAACTTTGCCCAGTGTGCTCATTCATCTTTCAGTAGGACTAAAATATATATCTACACCTATTTGAGTCGTGTCATTGAACAGTTTTGCACATGTGCCGCTTTTGGTTTTACTAAGCTTGAAGCTGAAACACCTCTGGGGGCCTTGAATCTTCTTGGGGACGACACAAGCTTTACAAACCTGGATTTGGGGATTTTCTCCCACCTCTCTGTAGATGACTTGTCACTGGGCTGCTTTTCTCAGGTGTGGGATGTTTCCTCTTCAGGTGGTGAAGGTTAGGCTCAGTCTGAGGTCCTAAGTGGTCTGGACCAGGTTTTCAGACTTTGTTCTCTGTATTAATACATAACATACATGTTACTAATGCATTTTTTGTTGCTTTCACACAGCCTAAATTGCACTACACAGTTTTATGCTGTATAATAATGTACAGCTGGATCATAATAGTATAGGTATCACTGGGTAAACTTGAATCCCTGTCTGTCTTGTACCATTCCCCGCCGCTCTCCTGGCATCACTTTCCTCTTTAGAACAACTCCTCTCACTGTGGTCCAGGCCGACAATTAACAATAGAGGGTAGTAGAACACACACACACACACACACACACACACACACACACACACATTGACGAAAGCAGAATGATGTCCCTTTGTTCCCGTTCCTCTTCACTCTGTCTTTTACACAGTGGTTTGGACAAAATGATACCTCTGTGCGCTAAATGACAAACCCACTTACACAATCATGCATAAATCCTCCTCCCACACACATATACAGACTAATACATTATGCTGCCATAAGTGTGTGTGCATGTGTGTGTGTGTGTGTGTGCATGTAAGAGATAGCCTACACAGCGAGAGTTTTTGTGCACTCACCAAAGCAGTCAATAAGCTCTTGTGACCTGATCAATAACAATACCGGAGACTGGGTCCATGACCTGCATTCAGCTGCTGCCTGTGAGTGTGTGTGTGTGTGTGTATGCAGATGAAGTGTCCCCCACAATTGATGCATTGTCCAGAGGCAGGACTGAGACATACACTATGTTGTGTCCAACACGCAGAACTGACGTGTGCTACATGAATCTGATGAATCCTAAACCTGAAATCTCACTACATCATAAAAAAAAAATGTGAATTTACATTTAATTGGATAAAATACAGGCAATAAAATGTTCACGGCTGCATATTTGGGAAAACCACTGTTTGCTGCCTTTTCCAGTGTTAAATGAGGAAATCAATAACAGTTTCTCTCTCTGTCCAGCCAGCTTCTGGGATGCAATTAGCCTAGCTTAGCACAAAGAGAAGGGGTAGCCTACATGGTCAAAAATAAAAACTTCCAACAAGATGTCTTATATAGCATACACATTGTATTTTGTATATTATTGATGCACTAAGAGTTAGCACGTTACAAGACTACTTAGCAAATGTGTTAGAGATAGAGTTAAGCAAAGCTAAATAGCCTAGCTATGGGTCAAGATACCGGTAGTTAGCTTTGCTTTGTGGTCAAGTTACTGTTAGCTAGTTAGCATAGGTTGTTACCCAGCTTTTATTGAAGCACTTGTCTAGTTAAAAACATTTACATAGATATTTATTTTTAACCAGAGATGTTCTAGGCTAAATTATGGGAGTTATCAACTTATATCACCAAAGAATCACCAAAACAGTGATGTAGCACATTTGTTAAATCACTGTTAGCCTGTTAGCACAGTCGTTAGCCACTCTATTATAAGTAATAGGCTCAACAGTTGTTTTCGGTTACTCTCATGTGTGGAGTTAGTTTTGTAAATCAGGTGTCATAATTTTGAAACCATTTCCATGTTTACATGACATGTTATATTTTTGATTATGCTAGTTTGAGTCTATGCCACCTGTTGCTGACTCTTCACATGACTTTGACTCAGTTTCCCTGAAGACGTCTGACTCACTGTTTTCTTTTCTCACTGACTTGCAGACATGATGAATGTTGTATTTTCCTGTGAGGACTCGGAGGTGTTGTTTTTGAGTAAACCAGGCCCTGGCAGTGTTGATCCAGTGGGCTGAGTGGTGCAGACAAGCCTGGGATAGCTAGTGCAGCTTTTTAATCCCCTCATCCAATTCACTGTTTAACATGACAATACCAGCAAACCCACACAGGGATGAACTTGCCTGAACTGCCAGTGGGATTACACCTGTGACATTTCAACTGGATCCCTCATACACCTTTTTTATATATATATAAGGTGATAGTGTTTTTCTTTCTTTTGTGTGTGTGCATGCATGTGGGCTCCATAAATTCACATTAATCCTACACACCCCCTTCTGCGTGGAGTACTTTAATATCTTTACAGGTCAATATAGCCTACCAATATGTGATTTATAGATTACATGGGAGTCTAATCAGTATATGTAAACCTAAATCTATACTCAAGAGTTGAATGGATTAGATGTAGATCCAGTGGAGACCCTTTCATCCCCTGCACACAATACACCTGTTTAACATGACAATACATCCAACATACACAAGCTGCTTATGTGCAGCCTCTCAAACAAAACCGGCTTTAATGGTGTTTGGATGAGAGTGTGTGTGTCTCTCTCTCTCTCTGTCTTTCATAGGCACTTTTAGACATGTGTGTGTGTTTTGTGTGTGCTTGTGTTTTCCCATAGGAGCCTAAGAACCGGTCTGACAGCGTTTTGAGTCCAGACACCTGAATGAAGGAATGGAGGACTAGTCCCCCCCACCATAGAGCCAGAGGGAGAGTCAAACTGAAAGAGAAGGAGGGAGGGGAGGGGGGGCAATTACAGCGGGTACTAAGTCCAATTATGACCGTCAACGTTTGACCTGAACCGGGGACGACTTTCTCTTTCCTGCGCTGGACTTCCGGATACCTCGTGAAGTTTTTCTGTCCTCTTCTTTTTGGCCTCAAAGACAACTTGTCAAAGCAGAGGACCGTGGTGGTGTTAGTGCGCTGGCCCACTTTGGAGGCAGGCTGTCCCGAGACAGACGCACACATCTGTACAAACAGCGCCACACACATACACACGCGCACACACGCCCGGGGAGGAGTGTTGGACTGTGCGCGTCACCATGCCCGTGCGACAGAAAGGTAAATCAAGTATTTTAAATTGTAATTTCTCAGGTCCTTATCTCCATTACTGTAGTCCTCACTGAGATATGTTTAGTTTTGTTAAAGAAACGACTCGGTAAATTTCACTTTGACCGACTGAAGGCTCGCGTTGATGTCGCGAGGCGCTCCTCTGTAGCTGCAAAGTTGACGACACATCACGAAACTCCTCCACAACAACGGCAAATTCACCCTTTGACTGTTTATTGACGAACACGTGCAACTTGTAGGTCGTAACCCACGAGCTTTTACTGCTCATTCAGACCTTATGGTAAATTCGGCGAACAAACAACGCGCCAATTAGCACTTTAGAAATAACTAAATCTACTCTGTAGTTTGTTTTCAGCATGCTAGTCTGCACTGAAATGCATCCATGTGGACGATATTAAGCTTTAGCATTGAATCTAAACACTGCAAGTTGTATTAAAGATATGCAGCAAAGGCTTCATGCCGACTTAGATGTTTTCCATGATGCGTAAATGTGAATTAAATCGCCGCAAATCTGGCTGCAGTTTGGTTTTGACGTGCGAAGGCTCAACGCTGACACATTTCCACTGAGTTTGCTTTAATCAGCTGTTCACAGAGCCACGGAGGCCGGAATGCAGTATGCAGCCCTCCTTTTTACACCATAAACTGTTTACACCCTCATGCCTCCTGCTGCACCAGGGCAGCTCAAACACGTGCTTATCAAATGTAATAGAAGTCAGCAGTCCATAAAATCCAGATAGTATGAAGTCAAGTATGAATGTTCAGTGTTTACTGAAGAGACCTGGGAATGAACACCTTGTTTTCCATATAAATTCAGGTTTTTATTTGCCATTGGAGTTGTATTTGAACACAGGCATTGGTTGCAGAAAAACAAACATGAGATAATAACACCTACACACACACACACACACACACACACACCTATAATCTGTCCTTCAGTAAGATCTGAACCAGTCACATTCTGTTATCTTCACTTAAATCGAGGACTCATTTAGATATTGTGTCTTTATTTCTCTATCAGTAGTTGTGTGTTACTGACTTGTATGTGTTGTGTTTAGATGCTCAGCGAGCTCTGGAGCTGCTCCAGCAGTACCGGGTCAAATTAGACCAGAGACAGCAGAACCAGAATCGAACCAAACCGGGCCACGTGGAGGAAGACCACCAGCTCCAGCTGTCCCTGGACCGAGTCATCAATGTTTTCCAGAGCCAGCTCTTCAGCGCTCTGCTCGGTGAGAATATCTGCCTTTGAGTGTGTGTTATCAACCACTCACTTGTTTATTTATACACACATTTAAACTTGCTGTTACAATGTGACCTATTGATTTTGAAGCTTGGCTTTAGCTTTTAAATGCTGTCAGGCTTGTTCACCTTCCCTTTATTCTGTTTTATTTGGACGTAGCAGCTAGAGGTGAATAGACTCTGAAGGTGTGGTGCGCGTTTTGTTGCCAGTGAATAAATGAATGGTCATTAAGGGTGGTTCTTTAGAAGTGAAGTTTGTTTAGGCTCTTTTTGCATAAATAAACACCACATATATTCAGCAGAGGTGTTTAAATGTAATGTGTTATCTTAAATCCCGGCCAAATAACCCAGAGAAATGCTGCTGAGTTCTGTGATTTGGATGAACTGACCCTTTAACCCGGGTCTTGTGTTGTTTATCTCAAGTTCAGGAGCCCAGTGTTGGTTTGATGGACTAGTGTCATGTGTCAGTCAGAGAAGATGTTGTAAGTTTTTAGGAGTGTGTATACGTCTTGAAGATGAGTGTCTGTGTGGCAGTAGGCCAGTGGGCCAGCAGAAAGACTGACAGATCTGATACACATGTTCTCACGGTGTCTATAAGACGTTTGAGCCTATAATCACATGACCGTTCACCAGGAAATGGAGATCAGAGCACGCAAGAGTAGGCGTGACACGGCCCTTCATGGGAAACACAGGACTCCTTGTAGAAAACAGAGCACACATCTGAAGTATGTGCAGCATGTGAAGACGTCCCAGTGGAGCTTCACCCACTAGTTAGAGCTGGTTGTGGTGAAGTTTCCTGTTTGAAGGGAAAACACAGGCCTTGTGTGTGTGTGTGTGTGTGTGTGTGTGTGTGTGTGTGTGTGTGTGTGTGTGTGTGTGTGTGTGTGTTAGGCAACAAACAGGTTCTTAATTCCTGGTCCCACCCGCTCTGAGCCCCGCCCACACCTGTGGCTGTTAAAGTAATACAGTAATACTGTTTTCTCTGATCTGTGTGTGTGTACGGTGTGTGTGTGTGTGCATGCATGAGAATAACTTCCTGCAGCTGTAACCTTTAACCTCCTTACTGATCATTGACTACTTTAGTGTTGAAGACATTTGACTTCATACTGTAACATCTAATATGTTTGAATATTGTCTGTTGAACTGTATTGATTTCTGATATTTGATGCCTGTTTCATCCTCATTTCTATTGTTGTTCACTTCATTCTCCTTTTCCCCTCGTGTCGTTACTCTTCCTCCTCACTATCTCTTTTATGGTCACCTCTGCTTGGAGCTGGCAGCCTGAGCTCACAACCGTGTGTTTGATTAGTGTGGAGTTTGTCTGCCAGTTGTGGAGCAGGGGAAGTGAAACCTGCGATTGTAACAGTCGCTCAATGAGCTCACGTCCGAACAAAGGAAATGACAGAGGGATCAACCATTCATTCCTCCTTGAAATGAGGAACAAAGTTTGGACACTTCAGGAGCCACAACTATGATGCAAGTTCTCTCATGTGGCCACTAGAGGTCACTGGCGTATCAGCTCTGTTTCATTAACTCAGGAGAACTCAAGACTTTGACTGATCGATCACATTTTCAGATCCGTTTTGTTTTGTTTGACCAACTTTCCAAATTATTCTGATGCTTGACTCGGCTGGAAATGATATGAAACGAAAATCACCACATTCTCACAGTGTAAAAGTTGGAGCAAAGTGCTTTATAGATTGTTGATTAACAAATGACCTGTGATTAAATGATTGTCACAGAGGTTGATGATTGATTTCTGGTTATTGAATAATCATTTCTCAAAGCTGTGTATTATTTGGAGGTGGAGTCCCCCATTGATATTCATTCATTCATTCATTCATTCTTTCATTCACTTATTGTTTTTATTATTCATTTTATAACTAGTCATTTACAGTCGTGTGTTCATTTAGTCATAACCTACATAATTCAACCGTTGGACCCTTCAGTTGTTCATCATGGTTCTACTTTCTGTGTTTCCATCTGTAGACATCCAGGAGTACTATGAGCTGACCATCCTCTCAGACAGCAAACGCTCTGGGGACCAGATAGATGGTCCCACCCAGGACCCAGGAGCCCCCTGCCTCCAGGAGCCCACTGCCTCCTGCACCTCACCGGAACAACCCCCCACCCAGCCACAGGCCTCCCCTGGTCCTGTGAGTCCACCCCCTTCTCAGTCAGTAACACCTCAGCTCAAACCTCTAACCCCCAAACCCAGGTCGATCAAGTACCCTGCCCCTCCAGTGCCTTCTGGAGTCCCCCCGAAAAGGCAGTCGCCCCCACCAACACAGGCCAGCACGCCTCAGTGGCAGCCCGCCAAGGTCAAGTACCGAGCTCCTCTTCCTCCCGTCCAGTCTGGAGACTTGCCAGCGGAGACGTCCAAACCCTCGTCTCCAACTGCTGCCACAGTGAACAGTGTTCAAACTCCCACTGGCTCTGTCAAAACACCTCCCGTAGTATCACTGAACGGAGCGAAGCCCCCTCTGACTGCCACCTCCTCCTCAGAGAGCTCCACCACCTCCACCAACCCACAGGGCCTCCCTGCCTCTGCTGACCTCAACCTGGTGACCGTCTCAGCCCTCGTCTCCAGCACCATCCAGGGCTTTTTACCTCCAACCACTCCAGACAAACTCAGTCCCACCAACTCCACCACTCCGAGCACCAGTCCAGGTCCTGACAGGGTCTCAGCTGCTGCAGTCGTCTCTACGGGTGTCTCGACCAGCAAAGACCCAGGACCAGGCAAAGTCACTCCCAGCGTGAGTCCAGTGAGCCCCAGCCAGGGGAAGTTCACCTTCAGCAGCCTCGGCCCCACAAGTCCTCCAGGGCCTCTGACTAAAGGACCTCATCTGAGGTACGACCAGCGTTTTTTTTTATCATTTGTTCAGTGCAGCCTCTGACGTCATGAGCGCATGATTAATTAATTCAAGATTATCAAAGAAAGCCCAGGTCCAGTTTTACACATGTTTCACAAAGTGTGCTAACTTTCCCTGTCACAGTTTGGTCTGGTGATCTGATCACAGGTGGAACAGATGCATTAGAGAACATATAACTGGCCACTCTGTCCCATCACTTTCTTGTGGCCTCATCAAAAAGCCGTGGTCATCATTAGAGGTTTAGATTCTGGGCCAGCAGCTCACCTCTGTGAGGGAGTGCCCTCTGGAAGGAGGTTCAGATAACTCTGTTTTAAGTCTGAGCGGATTAAAAGAAGTACATTCCCTTAGGCCTTTGGAGTCGTGAATGGAAAACCTCCTTCACTGAAGGGCACATTTTGTTTGTAGTCACTTGTGTCCATTTGTGTATTTTTAATCTCTTAATTGCAGACCTGCCACGTGAGTTATTTTTAGCATATTATTACACCTATGGCACTTTTCAAATTCTACAAAACACGAACTGATGATGCCGGTGATGCTGTGCATGCAGGGACCTCATGTGTAGAAAGTGCAGAATAATATCTGACAGTTTTAGAGTTCACCTCCAGACACCCTCTCTCCACCTGATCTCTGTTCTCAGCCCCACCAGCCCTGGGTCAGGTAAAGTCATCTCCACCCCCAGCCCCAGCCCCGGCCACGGTCCAGCCAGCCCCAGGCCAGCTACAACCCCGCTGACCCCCAACAAGGTAAGACATCTCTGGTTGTTTAGTGTCGGTGCCTGAGGAAACCTGCGGCAGACAGCTCAGTGGGTGGATGGACTCAGTCTCTGGGTGGCAGCCTGGAGGCCACAGCAGAGATGCACACCTGAGTTTTACAGAATCTATTTCAAAATATAGATAAAACCTCTGTTGCCTCTTTGTGCCTTAGAGAGCTTGTGGATTATGGAGCTGAGCTGCACGATGCTTATACAGGGTCAGGTGGGAGGGATTTCTTATGAGTTGTCCTGGCTTTAATCCTCACATGATATAGAGATTTTTTTCATATTCAGATTTTATTTTGTTGGCATCTTTCAGAGCAGTAGTACATAAAACTGTAGTGACGTCCTGTGTTGCTGCAACATCGGCTTCTCTTGCAACATACTGCATATACTGCCACAACTGTCTCCGAATCAGAGTGTCAGAGTCAGAGCTGGATAAATGATGTTTTTATCTTGCTATCTGAACCGTCCTGACTGGGATAGAACCACAGTTTGTCATTTGGTGTCATGCTGCTGCTTCGGAGGAAATTAGTAGCACACTTCACCCTGCTAATGCAAATACAGAGGAATCACTGTCATGTCTGATCACATTTCTCAGAAGTATGAATCAGACTCCCGCTGTTGCTTCATGTCGACACATCACTGCTCTCATAGGGGAATAGTTTTGATACAAGTCAAACATGTTTATTTGACAACATGTCTACTTTTGAACCTGTAAATCAAAAAAGGCCACAGAGGCAACAATACAATACACAATACACAATTACACAATATGACAAGAGGAATCAATGCAGTGCTGCGACGTGTGTGTTGTCCTGTAGAGTCAGCAGAAAGCTCGGAGGTGGGCTGTTGATCTCACTGACTGGTTTGTTCACAAAGTTGCTGCAGACGTCTCACCTCTCAGGAAGTGTTCGTGTTATTGACTTTATGCTGATGGTGTTTGGTATAAACTGCTGCACAGGCAACACTTGTCCTCCAGGCTGTACACTGTGTTTCACTGTGTGTGTTGTTTGTTGTGTTGCGACACATTACTCAGGTGTTGTTCAAACCTGTAGCTGCTGGTTCTTCTGCTCTTGTGTGGGCAGCACAACACCCACCAAGTGGAGCGCTGGAGAACTTGTTAGCAGTTGTTTACACATCATTTACACAGAAGTGTTACAGTAACATCACCATTCATTTGGATTAAGGCTGAAACAATAGAAATATCAAAACTGCAACGTGGCCGGGAAGTAAAATGTGTCACTGCAGACCACGAATGAAACACTGTGGGTTCATCGTGATTTTTTATGTTTCTTCAGTGAAAACTAAAACATACAAACGATAGTTTCAGCTGAACCTCCCAAAATAATCACAATTGTTCAATCCTAAGTTGGATGTTGTCTCTCTGGTTGTCAGATGTGTGGTCCAACTTCCAGCATGTTTGAGCAGTTTGAGTTGTTTGTGTCATGTTTCCAGTCTCTCCTGAGTGAAACACCTGGCTCTTTAGCTGCTAAATGGCTGCACCACCAGCTGAAGAGCCGGCCACTGACTGTGTGAGTGTGTCTGTGCTGTTTGTCACTGAAAGCACTTTCTTCCTGTGGTTTGAACAATGAGCTGAAATTTGCAACAACAATTTTAATTCTCATGCGGTGTTTTTGTAAAAATATCTATCGTAGTTGCTTCAATAATTAATCCAGTAAATAACCGTAAACTCTGAGGATGTTGTATCACTTACTTACTGTCCATGAGAAGAGGCTGAATTCACTCTTCACTCTGACGTGTTCAAACAAATCCAACCAGTAATCCACATGTGTTTTATAATGTTTATTAAAAACAGCAGTTTTTCCCCCACTGTCTTTGAATGGTGCCCATTACTGGAAGTGATTGACTGCCTGTTGAGGAAATTGAGACCCAGTAACGATGTTCGTTAGCTCAGTCAGACTAACTTCCTGTTGGCAGCAGTGAGCATCAGGGGAGAGAATCAACAATGAGTGCAGAGCGAGGGAGGGAGGGGGGAAGTGCTGGACAGAAGTAGAGTAGGACAGAGACGGAAACAACTGTAAACTAGTGTGTGTTTGGTGTTGTGTGGAGAGGCAGACTCACCAATAACTATAGTGTGTATGTTGTGCATCTTTAAAAAAAAAAAAAAAAGCCCATATCCTGATTGGATGAGTGAGATCTGGTCCCTGAGGAGCTCCAGGCTGCATGTGGAGCTCTAACTTGAGACCCACAGTCAAAGTTTAAGTAGAGCATCCATTGCTTTACCACTGTTACTGTTCACTCAGTCCAAGCCTGGCTCCTGCCAAACAGTGCCTGACCTGATAAAACAGCAGAGAGTGGTGTGTGTATGTGTGTAGTATATGTACTTATGTGTGTACTTAGTCTGTGTATACACGTCTGTCTGCGCGTGTTTGCCTGTGCATCCATGTGTGTGCGTTTCTGCGCCCGTCTCTGCATTTTTTTTTTTCCCTTTTTCGTGGCGAGTGCGTTCTGCCAGACAGCAGATACATATCCTGAGCCATGCACTCTTTGAGCTCAAAATGTGGCTACCAGCTGCCATAAAGCGAAGACAGCAGCTGGAAGACAAGAGGGCGGGCGGAGGTGCAGCGGGACGGCTGCCATGTTTCCGAGGCGGCCTCTATTTTAGCGGAGAAATCCTGCCTTGCTGCTCTGATGAAAGGACAGGTGGAGAGGACATGAGAAAGGGAGGAGAGAGAGAGATTGAGGGACTGAAGAGGAGGAGGAGGGGAAAGAGACGGACAGACGGCAGGGGGAGGATGTCTCCAACGGCAACAAGCGGCCGAGCGGTGGAAGAAGGAAGTTGTGGCAGGAAGATGCTTTGGTGAAACTTTGCCAGTGGGACGGGTGAGGATGGACTGCATCTGTATCCTCACTACCAAGGTGAGACACAGGAAGAGAGCAGACAGGCACACAACTGTTTTCTAACTGAAGGATCAATGATCCCCTCTAGGTTGAAACTGTTTGTGAATTTGTGCTGAACTTCGTCTTGCGTCTGACGCGATCCCAGCTGTCGGCAAATACCATGATGTTCAAAGTAAAGTAAGTTTTAGAGCTGAAGTCCTCTGAGAAATTCCTCTTTACGTACTCTGAATAGTTTCACAGTAAAATCATTGCTTTGTAAATGATGGTGCACCTGCTCACAATCACTCACATCACACAGGCTGCAAATTGTACAGATGTGTCGCTGTCGTTTGTGAATGCACGCACTATAAGATGACATCTTTGAGGAACATGCTGTGCTCTGGTGAAGTGCCTATGGTGGGGGTGGGGGGGTGGATCTGCTGCTCAGCTGCTGGTCCGACAGCGGGCGATACCCACAGAGAGACGGGAAAGTGGGTTGATGGGACACGTACTTCAAAAGGCGAGCGCTCTGACTGGTTGACGGACCGACTGACAGGTCTCGAGGCGAAGAACTAGGCTGGTGAAAGTTAAACACATACATTATGCACGTACTGTATGTGCAGGCTCAGAAATGCATGGCCCATTTTAAAGCAGCATGACCAATGTGGATGGATGGATGGAGACTTGAAATGATAGATGGGCTCTTATCGGAGCAGGACTGCAAATTCAACCACAGGCTGGGGCTGTGGTGAGCTACCTGATGGACAAGTGACACAATTGTTCAAATGGGAACAAGAAGTCACGTCAATTTTTATTTATATTGCGCTGATTCACAGCGGAGGTATCTCAAGGTCCAGACCTTCTCTTTCTGACAGCGCTTTCAGAGATCCAACAAATCCCACCACAAGAAGTGCTCGGTAACAGTGGCAGGAAAAACTTCCTATAAGAGACACAAAACCTGAGCAGAACCAGGCTCAGGGTGGGCGGGGCCATCTGCTTGACCAGTTGGGTTTGAGAGGAAGAGAGAGGAAGGTGGTAATGGAAACACAGGAGCAATAAGTCTGTAAACAGTTAAAAAAAAAAATCAAACCAACCAAAGCCGCTGACTCTGTTACCTGTGTGATACAGAGATGCTGCCTCCTCATCTTCTCACACACATTGTTCATCCCCAGTGCAAACCTGTAGACAACCTGGTCTGACAGGTTTCAGTTTGTCCTGAGATTCAAAACATTGGAACTGCAGACACTGAACACTGAAGCTTGATCTTGTGATATGGCTGAGTTGTTTTTGTTCTGCTCTGTCAGTCACAGTCTGTGTGTGGACCCCGTCTGCACAGGAGGCCTAATGTGAGCAGCAGCAGCTCCGGCCTACTGTGTGTGTGTGTGTACAGGAGGCGTTCAGGCACAACAGTGAGTGTAGGTCACCTGTGTTTTTTGGAAGTGCACACACCCCATTACATAATAACTTTAAGTACACTGTTGTAAACTTGATCCCACTGGATGCTGCAGCGTTAAAACCAGTAGTGTCCTGGAAGTTTTGACGTAAAGAAAAACATTAAATGTCAAATTCCCAGTTCAAGATCGGTCGTGAACTCTTTGCTCTTGACTCCGACACTTGTCTTGGACTCGACTCCCAGGTCACCGTGCTGTCACGTCACACCATGGAGGTAGGGCACTCTGCAGCCAGTTCTTGTGCTTGCTTATGGGGAATTAGCTATCAGGAGGGCGGCCTTCTGTCATGCTGGCAAACACAGGGAGAAGCAAATCACATCACTGACAAAATCACTGTCGTTGTCGTCACGGTTTCACAAAGTTCATCCAAGTGTCTCTGCAGAAGGCTGACATTCACTGTGTTAGAGTTAGGATTCCTTAGAAAGAAGCTGCAGGGTCATTTCAGTTGAAGGGATCTGGTGAGAGAGAGGAAGTGTGGGAAGAACGAGACACACTCACACCATACACACAAAACCAAATAAGTCTGTAGTCTTTTGGCAGATAGACAAACAGACTACATTAATCTGGTTAATCTCATTTATCTCATTAAGATAATGGATTGAAGAACAGAGGGTGTTCCCTGAGCTCCACACTGCTAGATTACTGCTGGAAAATGTCTCAGTATATCCCCTCTCATCCTGCTGGATCCATTTCTTCTAACACATCCGTGTCGGACCACGGGGGAAAGGGAACACACTCACTAAAAACTCAAGTGTAGATCCACTCAGAGTGTGATGAACTTCCAGTTCATCTAGTGTGACAGCCACAGGTTGTATCTTGCAGATACTCTCATAATGTCAAAATGTTGGTTTGTAGAGAGGCATACTGTGGATGGGAGACAAATATGATGTTTAATAGGAGATAAAGCAGCTGGTTGAGTTGTGTTTGCTTTGCTGACATAAGGAGAGCGGTCATTAACATGTGGTGACTGGAGATGCATGATGATATACAAACTTAATTTATCATCATTTTGAGATGCAGCATGGACATGATGCAACTGGATGTCCTTTTCTACACAGACACAGCAGTGTACCGTGTTTGCCTGTGGAGATTGTTGTCAAACATGGTGTATGAGGACTTTAGTCTCCTCTCTATCTCGTCCAATCCTCTTTTCATCTCTGATATATCCAGTCTTAAATCCTCACTTGGTTTTATCAGTGTGTGATTGTTTTGTGGTCTTTGCCCAGTGTCGCTGGCTTCCCGTGCTCCGAGAGAGCAAGAGTCTCCCTTAAGAGGCTTACCTTAGGCTGCTAATAGACTTTACAGAGGTGGGGCTATTTTAGTCTGGACAAAGAGGAGGAATGAGAGGAAATAATGAGAGACAGAGACACACAGAGACGGAGGAAGAGCAGGTCTGGGACTCTTTGCATTCCTAGCTTTGTCGGGATATTTTTCCAGTACAACTCCCATGCTGCATCATTCCACCGATCCATCCATCTGTGGAGCTGCCCAGCTGGCATTGTGATGTAACTGTGAGGAGGGGAGGGCGGGAGAGGGAGAAGGGGGGGTGCAGAGGGGGGGTGGGGGGTGGGGGGGGTGGTCACGGCTGACAAATTAATCAACAGAGAGGGCATGAGAGGAGAGAAGAGCGAGAGAAGTTCCCAAAGAGCCGCAGGACCACCGAGCACAGGGCTTCGCATCTGCAGCACGACTGAGACAGCGATGTAGGAACTGTTGACCAGACTCTCGGTGAAAGGGTTCAACGTCCTCTTGGCGCTACAGGATCCACAGTCGCTGTTGAAGAATTGGACTAAGTTTGTAGGTGCGAGGATTTCCCTGCATGCAGTAGGGCTGACACCTACTGGGCCGGCACGAAGGCTGCATGACGATGGAGCGGCACAACTCTGCTTCCTCATTAAATGTAACGTATTTACTCAGTATCTTCTCACCCACCTGCTGCTTCAGGTGTGGCTCACTCACTCTGAAGTTTTGTAGTAGGTGTAGCAGCATTACCTGTGCATTAACCTGTGGTTTGTGTAAAACCTTGTTCAGTTTGCTTTATTTTTTTTCTTAACTCTGTTTTCAGAGTTTTGGTTGT
This sequence comes from Caranx ignobilis, assembly GCA_021432705.1. NCBI lineage: Eukaryota > Metazoa > Chordata > Actinopteri > Carangiformes > Carangidae > Caranx > Caranx ignobilis. The sequence continues at coordinate 4,826,324 of MU270014.1, forward strand.
TTTCAAAGCAAACAGAGGTGTGTGTGTGTTTACACAGTATATGCAGCCTCATGTAATGTCACTTAGTGTAGGAGGAGGTGGACGGCTTCCCGTATGTTAGTAATCATCCTCATTCACAGGATTTAGCTGCTGTCGGACACTTTGCAAAGCTCATCTTAGGCAAAGTACGTGCTGGCATCTATGTACGTGCAGCAGGCGCCTCCCAAATTATTTTGGAACAAGATTTGTCACTTCCTTCCCGAAACACCCGAGGTCCTTCCAAGGTTCTCCCAGAAGAGCATCTGAGCTGTGCTAGGAATCACAGAGGCTGGCTTACAATCAAGAGGAGCTGAGTAATTAAGAGGAATTAGTCCAGGGCCAGAGGTGGTGACCTTTCTATTAGTGATAGCCATTAGCCGTTCTGTCTGTTCTGTCTAAACCCTAAATCCAGACCCACTGTCCATGTGTGTGTAAAAGGTCACAACAGGGAGCAGATGAAAACTAATCACAGCAGAACAGCAAGAAAAAAGTCAAAATTCAGCTCTACTTTTACTACTTTAACTACGGTATATTCTATAATGTCTGACTGACCATGCTGTAAAACGTAAAAAGTTGTGTACATTTGGTTTGGCCTCTGGTTTGGTGTGATAATGAGTCGTCATAGTGATTTAGCAGGTCACGACTCTCGTGCCGTCCCAGAATGACCATATCTGACATCGAGACAAAATAACAACAACTTTCATGAGAAGTTTTTTATCCACATTTACTGCATTATTTTTCATTTCCTCTCACACACAAAGCTGCTTTGACCTTTCTCATAATTCTCAAAATTATAAATATAGAGCTGCTTTGATGTCTCAAACATCATTACTGCACTTTACTGTTTAATATCACTTTGTGGCAAAGGGGGGAGACTCATTAGTCTCTAAAACTAGCCCAGGGCTCCTAACTGTCTCTCAGTCCACATCCCTGAATCCGGTCCAAATCCAGAAGCTGGAGCCAGCTCATTTTTGGTGATCAGACTTTAGCCACAATCAGACCAAACTTGGCCGGTGACCAGGGTCAACTCTGGGGTCAAAGACTGAGCAGTGGTCGTCTTTGAAAAATAAATCACCTGGCTGAAAAAAAGGGGATGTGAGCAGGGTGCCAACACTCTGCAGGGGCCGACAGCCTCATGAAGGAAGGTATTAGCAGCGGTTTGTAGTTATCGTATCTGAACGGTTATTAACACGACGAGACACGTGTTCCCTTTGCCAACACTTGTTTTTTTTTTTTTTGTTTTTTTAACAGTCTGTTGTGCCGGTCAGGCTAATGGGCTAGCAGGCTAACATTAAATTGTTCATTGTTCAACCCATGCCATGCCTGAGTTCAGCCAGAGCAGCTAATCCCATTAAGCAGATGACTAATCTCTGTGGAGCCACACACACACACACACACACACACGAACACACATACGAAGATACCAACCTATACACACACACATACACAGGCAACGGGACAAGTGGCTGAGTTCATTTCAGTTCAGTCTTATCATTGATTTTCCAGCAGGGGAAAATTAAACAGCTTAGCGTCATGATCATGGCTGCATGAACCCATGACCCCTGACTGTCAGGGTAGTTTAGAAAAGAGGTCGGGATCATTTTTCATGTCTATTGTGAGTCAAAAAGATTAAAAAAAATATTGCTCATGCCCCTCCTGCCCTCGTCTGTCATACTCTCAGTAGTTTAGATGCAACAGATGAGTCTGGTGATTAGATTTAAGCCTGTTTATGTCCACATCCAGACCCAGGGACTGTGCAGTTTTATACAGTATTTGTTTCCATATGTCCTGCATGTTAGAGCTTGTATAGATTTGAATGAATGAAGATGCTAAACCCTTTATATTTCCTCTGTCAGGTCAGGATCAGCACAAAAAAAACAAGCAAAAAAGCTCAAATTTCTGTAAAATATGTTTGAGATGAGGATTAATATTTGTAGGTCACTGTCCAGGTGCTGCTGTGTCTGTGTTTTACCACAGAGTGGCACTGTATGTATGAAGAACAGCAACATGTCGGCTGCCTCAGATGATTACTCTGCAGAGACTTGACACCTCCAGTTTTTCTGTGTCACCACACAGGCGACGTTGTCCCCGCGAATTAAACCCACAATTCAAAACCCACTGTTTCTAATAAATGAACTTTTTTCTGCCGTGCAGTTTGAGATTTGCAGCTGCAAAGTTTCTCCACATCCTCAGACATCAGTGTTTCCCTCTAGCTCGGCGTTTCTTTTCTTTTCTTTTCTTTTTTTTTCTTTACAAAGCGAGGAGGAGAGATATATTTAGAGGGAGGTTCACTCATGTGGAAAGTGAACACACAGCTGGTAAAAGGCAGATCATGTGACCACGTTTGAAATGTTGATGTATGGAGTATTTTGCCATTGGTTCATGTGTAGAATGGAGAATCTACCACCATTGGCTCGTAGGGAGTGGATGAGGTTACCACACACACACACAAACACACACATACACACAGCGTAGTTATTTCTGTGCTGGCTGACCTACTAATGTTAACATGTAGTGCATGCCTGCTAGGCTCGTGAGGTAGCATCCTCTCTCTCTCTCTCTCTCTCTCTCGCTCCCCCCACTTGTCTCCCATTCATCCCTTTATTTCTCTTATCTTCCTTCTTTACTTGCATGTCTTTATTTCTCATTATATTTTTATTCATTTAAATGTATCTTCATCTTTTAGTAATTGGGTGTGTGACGTTGATAATGTGACATCCGATGCTATGTTTACTCTCATTATGTTTTATGAGGCATATGAGCCAGAATGCCCGCGGCTATCCCAGATGTATGAACGTACAAGTGTGTGTGTGTGTGTGTGTGTGTGTGTGTGTGTACAGCAGGATCTCCATCTGTTCCTTGCCAAACACATAAGGACACTCGGTCTCAGGATGGCTAACTTATCACACAAGCCAAGACTAAGGGAAGACTGGCACTTGACCCAACGCTGACTCTTTGGCGACGTAAAAATAACTCTCTGGTTTCTCTCTGCAGCTTTCAATACGACTTCACTATTATAATTACTAGTCTTATGAAGGATTTATGAATGGGTTATAATAACTAATTTCTTGTTGATTATTGTCAACACATTTCTAAACTGTTAAAACACTTGGCAGCCCACATCTGTCTGAGCTTGTTCTGTCTCGTGTTCCCCATCAGCAGCATCTGTGCCTCTCTGTTTTATCAGATATCAATTAACCACTGTCAGCATCTAGATAGATTATTTATCATATAAAATATTTTATCACATCATATATCAAATGACTAGATTCATACTTAAAGGCCTTGGAGGGATTATAAACCCTGACCTGCTCTCACCTGTCGTCCTCATTACTGTCATCACAGGTGTGGATCAGATAGACAGAATCATCTACATTGAGACCTCATAAGATCTTATATAGCGTCTGGGTGAGAAATCTAAGTTGCATTTATTTACCAGTACGCATTGGCACAGCACCGTCACTTACTTGGTTTTCATTTGGACTGAGCGTGAGTCGGAGTTAAGAAAGAAAAGCTGTGTACTGTATCCTTCCAGTGTCGTGACTTTACAACAGATGTTCAACATATTTTTAAAACCACTTTGTCATCTTGTAGTTTTGCATCTTTCCCAGGAGAAACCTATTTTAAATTTCATAAGGTCAAAGTATTAACCTGGTCTTGTCACATCAGTGTATGATGATGAAGATGAAGAAGGAAAGTGTTAATAACCTAATGATAACCCATTTATGAATCCTTTCTGTGTCAAGTCTACACCCAGAACATTTCCATGTGGGCCCTTTTTCTGTCGTCAGGCGTCAGGTTAGCCTGTATCTGTTTATAATAATGTTTATTCCCCTGAACGCTCCTGTGGAGAGCTCTCCAATGTTTGTTTGGTAGGATAAGAAGAAGAAGAAGAAGGAAGCTGGCCTCGATTTTGAGTTTGAAGAGTGATATTTAGGATGAGCTGAGCAAAAACTTCAACGCATGGAGCACAAAAATGTCAAAGTGACAAGTAACTCAGAGGAGTTTCTGATTTACAGCCAGAATCACATCCAAAAGGACAATGAACTAAATAATAATAATAAAATCAACACACTGAGAAATCCTGCTAAAACCCTTCAGGGACTGAGGATGGATGCAAAACACATTGTTCCCACCATGAAAGTCTTTTATCTCGTGTCTAAAAAAAGAACATTTCTAGAGATTTGTTGTGCAGAAGTTTTGCAACATGGTTGATGCATCAATTATTAATCAGCTAATCACTTACACAGAGTTGTACATGTGTTAATTTATGTGGATTCTCCACAAGAAAGTTTGTTGTTTTTTTTTTTTTTGAAGGTAACGTCCCTGCTGAGCTCAGAATAACCTTTCATGTCATTACATTATTTATGTGACTTGTCTACCTGCATCAACTTCAGAACTTAATTGGCTCCTCTGGTGCTTATATCTGTGCATCTGTTATCTGCGTACAGTTAGACTCTCTGAAAAAAACCTCTAAAAATAAATTCTCATTACAGATTAACAGCTTTAAATGCAAACTGGAGGCACGAGTCTTGCTTGTGGTCGTGGATTTGTTACATAATCAGTCAACCTTTGAAATTGCTTTGGAGACCTCTAGTATCAGTAATATCTTTATCAGCTTGTCAGTCCTTCTCTTCCTTCCTGTCGTGACCTCACAGTCACCCTGTGTTTGCTTGTTTCCCGCGCTTCGCCCTCTCGCTTTCCCGCACACTGTTTTTTTCCTTTCTCTGTGCTCGTTTCCCTCATGCTGCGTTGTTTGTTTTCCAGTCGAGGTGAGAAGACAGAGACAACCGCAGAGAGACTACTGTGTGTGTCACGGTCCAGATGGCCCAGCCGTCAGCATCACGAGCCTCAGCTGAAGAGTGCGCTTTGACTTGTTTGACTTGCTTTGCCCTTTATCTCCCATAAATCCTCTCCTCCCCGCTCCTCTCCGCTCCTCTCTTCTCTCTCCATTTCAGGAAAAATATTATACACACCATCTTAAAAATATCAGAGGTCAATGAAGCTGGTCTCCCTGCGGCTCCTGTTACAGAGCATCTGGACCTGAACAAACAGTTAAATGAGTCATATTAATAAATCTTCACATATTTTATTTTAAAAAAAGAATATTAGAAGAATTTTACAGTCAGTTTTTTTTAAAGAAATACAGTAGTGAATGTGTTCGATTGAAATATGGTGAAAGGTAACAGCAATTCACCACTACAGTTTTGTGTGGCTAGCTTAACCTGAAGATGTTTACAAAGTGATGGATGATCTAAATAATCATAATGTGATGTTAGCAAAGAGTGTGTCTGAAGAAATCACTCACGTCTTCTGTAGTTTGGGGGCTTTACAGTTGCTGACATTGATATTTGAATCATTTATACTCTCTGAGCTAAACTGCTACTGCACGGGCGCATAACGGTGACTAACGCTTGGTCGACTTTCACTATGTGATCGTCAAAGTTTGATCCCTTGCTCACTAAGTGAACTTTTGAGACATGGAGGCCCACCATCCCCTCCCAGGAGAGCTCCAAGGCTCAGTGCTGGGCCTCCTTCTCTTCCCAGTATACACCACCTCCTTGCGTCCGTTCTTCTTCTCTGATGGGTTCACTTACCACTGCTGCGCAGATGATACCCACCTATATTTCTCATTCTTGCATGATGATGATCCCACTGTTTCTGATGCAGGTCAAGGTTTGTCTCAGACATATCAGCAGGGATCAGGGATCGATAACTTTAAATAAACTCTCTCTAAGACTAAAATCCCAGCCAGTCACTCTTATCATCTCAATATCAACAGGAATAATAGAAAATACCAGGCCTTACCTGGCCCAGGATGCCACCCAACTCCAGTCTGAGTTGTCCAGTCAAATGAGTTAATGCAGATATAAATTCAACCTAAATATCAGCCTGTGGTATTCACTGCACTAATATACGCCAGAAATCTGAATTAAATCCTCAATGGGTGTTTTTAATGAGTCAGTTTTGTGCACATTGTGACATTTGGCACATTTCTCTATTAATAAGTGGATACAGAGACGCTGTCCTGCCAGTAACCTGCACCTAAGGCCATGTTCAGAATATAGGCCTCATTCATTTTAATTAGGCCAGTCCACGGACACAGCAGGGGGGATGCCAACAAAACGTTGACGCTGTCTCAACTGTTGCTGCAAAGCAACATGATGTCATGCGGCGATGCTGTGGCCAATCAAATACAAGCATGCAAAGAGACATGCAGGATTGCTTTGATGCATAAATGCTGTGTATTTACCATGTGGCTTGTAGTTGTTGCATTAATATTGAATAACTCTTCTCTGAGCTCTTAACTTGTTGTAATGTAAACTGATGTGTCGTGTTTTGGTGCTTTGTTAAGCCTTCATATTAGACTGGTGCTCAAATTAGACTCAATTTGGATTTTCTATTATGTCTCTCTGGCGCCTGAAGCACATTTTCCTACTAACAGAGCACTTTGTGTTATTTGAATGAATTTTTAATGTGAATACCTGGTTTTATATAACAAACAGTGTGAGTGGAAGTGACTGTGGTGAAGCAGGATATGCAAATGTGTGTGTAAAAGTTTGTCCAGTGCTGGATTAACAGAAACGCTGATGATTTTATTTTGATCTGCCACCCTCTGATCAGCATCCTGGTCACCTGTGGTTTAAAATGGCTCAACGCCAGTGTTATCAATCGGCTGCCAGCAGAACAACAGAGCTGAGTTCAAATGTCAATTGAACAAACCACCCCCGAAAAATCTGTGTGCGTGTGTGTGCATTTACTGCATGTGTGTGTATGTGTGTGTTTATGGGAGCTCATGGTTTGTGACTGTGGGTGATGTAACAACCGTGTCTCTGGCTCAGCCATTCAGTCTCTATGTCTCTCAACCTCCCTCTCTCTCTCTCCATCACTGTTATATTTGGTCAATTCAATCTTCACTAGCCCGTATAATACTGTACCCTTACCCCCCCTCCCCGCTCTGTGTGTGTGTGTGTGTGCTGTTGTATGACTATACAAGGCAGAGCATCACTGCAGCAGGTAGAACAAGAGAGAAGGGGAAGAGAGAGAGAGCACGAGAGAGAGACACTACAAATTTAATCCTCGCTCCACCTCAGTGTGCTGGTCTCTCCTCTTCCTCTTTCTTTTTCTTTCTTTCTTTCTTTCTTTCTTTCTTTCTTTCTTTCTTTCTTTCTGTCTCTCATTGATCTTGCTGAGAGGCGGGCCAAGAGAGGCAGTGGAGCGAAGCAAGGGAGAGAGAGCAAGGCAGTGTGAGGGAGAGAGGGAGACATACAGATAGAGAGAGAGAGAGAGAGGGAGAAGGGGAGCAATAGAACGAGAGAGGCAAACTCACACAGAGATAGAGAGAGAGAGAGAGAGAGAGAGAGAGGAGATAGAGGACTGGGACTGCTGCTGCAGAAGAGGACAACAGAGACCACATCCATACTGACACACAGACACACACTTACATGCACACACACACACATTCATTCATGCACGCACACAGACAGACTGACCCACACATGCTGACAACAACAACAACACACACACACACACGTGCTAACCCGTTCTGATACACACACATACACACACACTCACACTCACTGATGCACAGGCAGACAGTGACCATGCTGCTCTCTGCATCCTGACCAGCTATGAGGATTACACTGATGAAGCTGATGATGAAGATGAGAGCGATGAAGAGCGCGAGGGAGAGGACGCCGGCCTGCCACAGCTGAGGACTGTAGCCAGGCGGTGGGGGGGAGGGAGAGGGCAAGGGGGGGCCGGCGAGAGAGTGGGGGATTGTGGGACGGGATGGAGCGCGGCTGATAGAAGACATGCATGTGCGTGTGCATGTGCACGCGTGTGTGTGAGCGTGTGGATGTGTGTGTGAGTGTGAAATGTGTGTATGAAGGCTAGGATGTGCCCCCCCCAGCGCGGGACCAGCTAGCTAACGTTAGCCACATGTTGTGCCACTGCAAAGTAGCATGTACCAACAACACCATATCTCTGATGTTTGGATGCAAGGTAGGTAGAGAGTTGTGTGTGTGTGTGTGTGTTTGTGTGTGTGTGTGAGAGAGTGAGAGAGCGAGAGAGAGAGAGAAAGAGAGAGAGATGCTGGGGGTAAAGGTAAAGTAATGGACAGAGAGAGAGAGAGAGAGACACTGACTAAGGCAAAATGTGCTGAGACAGAGAAGGAAAGAGGTAATGACTAAGCTTGTCAAGGGACTCAGGGTTGAGGTAAACTAAGGTGAGAGTTAGTAGCCGGCAGGAGAGTGAGTGAGAGAGGCAGGGAGAGGCAGAGAGAGAGAGAGGTCCTGGCTGTGTGTGCTTATTAAAGAGAGGGAATAGCCGGGTTGTGCTCTGCTGTCTGGTTTCATATCATAAACTCTACAGTGTCCAGTCTGAGCCCTGTTGCTGCTACGCCTTGATCTGATGTTTCGCTGGTTTGAATGCAACACTTCAAGTAATTTAAGTGTTTTTATTTTTAAAACCTGCCACATACTCAGTGTGTGCACTAAGAGAGGACAGAAATATGAAATGTGTGTGTGTGTGTGTGTGTGTGTGTGTGAATTCAGTGCATGTTAGTTTTTAAACCTGCATTAATGCTTTTGGCCACTCGGGGGCAGAGCAACTCGCTGTAGCTGCAGCATTAGCATTAGCATTCAGCATCAGCATTTGCAGTTGTGTTTGTATCCACCTGTTGTTTGTAATTCCAGTACTCGTTAAAGTTTTACACACACACACACACACACACACACACACACCTGAGGGAAATATGTGCCTCTTTATTTTACGACATGCTCCACTGTGTTCACCAGGGAGCTGCTCACCGTGCATGCCTGCTGCAGATGCACAGATAGTGGACAGGTTTTCATGGGAAATGACCGTAAATCACCACAGTTACAAAAAACTAAACAGCAACACCGAGAGACACTGAGACACAGAAACTGTGGAGTGTCTGGATAATTTCAGTGTCTGTAACTTACACACACCACACAGACATTTCATCCATTGTTTATGGGAATGGGTATTGGACACAATAGGAGCTAGGGCTTGTACCTGTTAAACTTTCCAGGACACATTTCCCATTCAGTTATTAACTGATACTTCCTGTTCTTCCTCCTGATGCTGGGCTCTGCTGACAAATCATATTATGTTGTTATTGAAAAGTTTCCTTTCCAATAACAAAACAATCATATTTTGATTGATCTTTCATCACCTGATTGCCTCATGCTTTTAATTTAAACACATGTTTAATCTATCAAAAAGGACTCAGTGGAAGTAAAATACTGTAAAACATTAATAGGAATATCATTTAAATGTCCCACCATCGTTTCATCGTATGCATTCGTTATAAACTCAAGTTAGCTGTGTAGCTGAGTGTGTGCCTGAGTGGATGGCGTCACGGTGGTGCAGTGGATAGCCGTCTTGGACTCAGTTTATCCCAGACAGTTGGGATTGTTTGCTTGTTCCTCTTCCACGGTCTATAAACATGCATGGCACACTCAGCAGGTCTCCATAGGGTAAACATGGCCCCGCTGTGGAAGGCCTTCTGGGATATCCTCAAACAGCCGGCGGCCATGTTGAACTTGATAAGCAGGTATAAATAGACAGATGTGTCCACTGTTATCAAGTGACCTTAATCCATTTACAAACAAGATTCGTCTGCACATCTGTCTCCCCGGTAAATTCACAACTGAGCAACTGCAGCTGCCTAAAATTCACAGTCACTCTATTATGAATGCGAGGAGTGCAGCCTCCTGACAGGTCCTTGGCATCCAGAACCCCTTATTAAATTAATACCACCATATCCCTTACGAGTGTGTGCCGACTCGCTAATTACATAACGTAAGGCCATGCTAAGTGAATGAGCTTAGGCTAAAATTGGCAATCATCATCTTGCAAAGTACTCTGAAACTGTTGAGTGGAAAATCAACACATGAAATATTAAAGTTCCACCCAGGCGCTTAAGGACCGCGGCTTTGATGTGGAGGAGCTGTTGGTACACTGAGCCGCATCTTTGAACAGTCATTAAACACACAGCTAACCCAAAAACGGCTGCATAAATGGGTCTGCAACTTGTCTAAATAGCACAGTGAAGAGTGAGAGAGAGAGAGAGGGAGAGAGTGAGAGACGCTGAGAGAGGAAAACACAAGACTCAATATTCACAGCTTTATCAAACAGAGTGTCGTTAATCTCAGTGTTGGTTCACTGTAGGAAAAAAAACAAACTTGAGACTGAGACTGAGGAGGAGGAGGAGGAGGAGGAAGAGGAGGAGCGCTCGATTTACTGTGACAGATTCATGTAAGCGCTGTAATGTGAGAAGATACAGTAGGACCACTGGACTCTGTGTATATATACATGTATGTGTGTCTGTGTCTGTGTGTGTGTCTGTGTGTGTGTGTGTGTGTAATACTGTTGTCCAGTTCAGCAGTTAGCTCATAATAAACTGTATGGACTTTATTTCTGTCCCATTAGATCACCTCAGCATGACGAGCAGGTCGAGAGACAACTGCTACAGTGGAGCTATAGAGAGAGAGAGAGAGAGAGTCATCACGAGTGTGTGACACAGTGAGAGCAGTGAGTTTTGTCCTCTAGAAGTGAAGCTGGAGACTGAGTGAGTCCTGAGGATTGATAAAAACAAGTTAGTCAGAGATGTTACTCAGCAGTGTGTGGGTGAGATTTCCCATCGTCACATCTTTGTAATGACCAATGATCAATAATCCATCATCAGAACAGACTTTGACTATTTTTGTCCATTAATGTAACTTATTATTTGTAGTTTATATTAGGCAACAGTTTATAATAACTACACATGAATAAGTGGTAGTTAAGCCTTTAAATGTGAATTTCATCCTGAATCAAACCTAAAAAAAGTTCATGACATCTGCTGAAAAGTAACTGTTTTCTCATTCGAGTGATTATTGATCCAGTTCAATTGCTGAAATTGACAGAGTGGATCAGGAGTGATGGGATGTAAACTTCACTGACAGAGACAGAAACACTGTAAAGTTTGATTTAAGTCACGTGTAAACATGAGAAACATGGAGAAAGACAAGCCATAAACACACACACACACACACACACACACACACAGACACTTACAGTGCACGGTGTGAGGAGGAGAGCAGCTACATTTTAAATAGATGAGGCTGCACCACCTTCACTCTACCTTTGCCAGCAATGTGTCCATTTCTGAGGCTGTTTAAGTGTCTGAGAAGATAAATCAAACGCACCTTAACTGGGTCAGACAGTTCAACACATTCAAAATAGATGAATATGTCCCTCTCTTTCTGCCCAGGTCTGTGTGTTTTCACTGACGACACTTGACTCGAGCTGAAGCTGCGGTGAAGTCAGTTCAGGAAAGTCTTCAGATGAAACATTTAAAACGGCTTTACTTTAGAAACCGGATGTCTTCCCCTCTCAGCCACGTTAAGATACATGTTGCCTTTGAATTATGCATTTCCTTTTGCTGCTTTTCCCTGTTTATACTTCCAATGATGATCTTAGAGGTTTAAAGAGCATTTCCTGCTCTGTGATGATCTGAGTCTCTTCCTGTGTTGATAAAGTTTTTTTTATTAAAGTTTGATTTTTTTGCTTGTTGAAGAATGCACATGGCCTCATCCTGATGGTACCACAGCACATTTAGAGAAAACTGAGTAAACATGCGCTGGATATTTACAATGAGACATGCAAAGAGGTGGTGACATAAACAGACAAACAAGCATGTTAGAATAAATGATAATGATAATATTTATGGAGGTGGGAAGGAGAATGAGGCGAAAGTGTGCTCAGTCTAACACTGTTAAAAAAAAACAAACGTGTCCATTGATTCGGTGATTGTCTGACTTTTTAGATTATTGACCCATGTGCATCTGTTACTGTCACTGTGTGGCTGCTGCTCAGTGAATTTGGTCATCAGCTGTTCTCTGATGTTCTTTCTTTGGCAATAAGTGCTTTTGCACCTAATGCCAAAAAAGCCAGAGTGAGAGAGAGAGAGAGAGCGAGAGAGAGCATGACGTGAGAGACAGAGAATGAAAAGATATATATGGAGAGAGAGAAAGATGAAGGCACGTGTGTGTGTGTGCGAGAAGTCCCTTACGGCAGAGGATCCCCTGCTCTTTCATATCTCACCAAGCGTGACTAACGCCTGGCTTTACTCTGACGCACACACACACACGCACACACGCACGCATGCACACACAGATCCAAACTAGCACATAGACATGTACTAGGATGCTGAATCTGCTCCCAATCTAGTCACGTTTCTCTGGCTACGCAAGACTGGCTGACACACTAAAACATGACAGCCCCAGTGTGCACGTGTGTGTGTGTGTGTGTGTTTGTGTGTGTGTGTTCAGCAGGCTTTCTGCAGGCACAGTCCTGATTAGGAAAGCTCGTTCCTTGCTAGTCGAGCAAGCAGAGAAACACACACACACACATACACACACTCTGATGTAAAAAGAGACATATTTGGTGTCTCTGTCTGTTCATGCGTTCATTCCCTCAGAGGTGCTCTCGTATCAGGTGAAAATGAAACACCAAATATAGGGTTATAGCTGTGTGTGTGTGTGTGTGTGTACACATGCATGTGTGTGAGTGCAGAGGGCAGGAGCAGCAGTGTTGTGACAACAGTGTGAGCCAGGGTCTCTTCAGGGTCTTAGTGCCTGGCCGCTCAAACCGCTGCTCTCAAGATTATTTTGAGGCATTTCTGACTAATTAGCGAGTCGACAGTGAATGAAAAGATCAGAGCGAGGGGCGGAGAGCAGATTAGATGTGCAGCAGGGCACGACACAGGGGCTCAGATGGGTTCATTTTGTCAGAGCAGTATTTACTCACAATCGGGGTCTAAATGAGGCTAAAGGGTGCAGTGGGAGCGGCGGAGGGGGCCGAGCACACACAGCCATGTCTGTTTGAATTCACAGGAATTAGCTGTGATACTTTAGTGCACGGACGGGGAGTCCGGTGAAACAGCAGCCACCCACTCTCTCTGCCCCAAAACAACATGTCTGCCAGACAGTTTTTGGAGTTTGCTGCTGACCAAGACGACATGAGCTACACACAGGGTCACATGCAGTGATAGTGCTTCAATACTGCGTAGCAAGCAGGCTACACGATCTACCTGTGTTTGTTCAAACGTCACTGATTCATGAGCTGTGTTGAGTCAGCTGATGTTGAGTGTTTTGAATCAAGGAGACTGACTAAACTTTGTTACCAGCTGAAAATCAGGACAAGAGAAAATCCAATAACGGAGGTTTAAACTGTGCAAAATGTCTAAATGTCTCTCCTGGGAGAGAAGTTTAATTAAGACTGTGGGCTGTGTAGTTACTGAAGCAGAGACGCAGTGGGAGCTCCATGATGAATCACACTGGAACACTTAGGTTTGTCATTTTTCTCTAAGTCCTTCCTTGCGTTGGTTTACTGTATATTCATTTCCTGGAGGCGCGGCCTCGTCTTGACCATCACAGCCATAATAAGTTTGTGTATCAATAATAATAAGGCCCAAAAGATAAACTCTGGTCATGTGACTTGTTACTCTTCAAAATAAAATATAGCCTTTTCATCCAGGTATATCATAAACACAGTCATCTATAAATTGCATTTTAATCGTTGTAATGATAAGATTATGAACTTAAATGATCACAATAAGATAAACACAGTCACGCCATCTGTTATCATTAAAGCCACTTCTCATATATTATACGTTCAACTAAAGCAGCTTCTCATCAGCAGGTGTGTTATGAGGCTGCAGCGTGTGACTGTGCGAACAGGGTTGTTATTACAACACACACTGACTCAGAGAGATCAGCTCTGACTGTTTGTTGGCCACTGACGGAGAGCGAGTAAAAAGGTCAAATGTCATATTAACAGAACCGACTGTGAGATGGTTTGGTCTCTGCAGGAGGAGGAGGATCCATCTCCTCTCAACTCAGCTGCAGGCCGATTGGTCCGCCTGTGCTGCTGCTTTACTATAGATAACGCTCTGTGTGATAGGAGCTCCATACAGTTAGTCTTTGCATCAAATGTGTTTAAATCTGCATGTTTCTCAAGAAACCAAAAACATTGTTGAGCTTATAATGTGAAAATGTTTGCAGTACATACAAGAAGTTCAATGACATGAAAGAGCCGATCAGTTCAAAACACATGATGGCCTCTGTTTTAAAGAGTCTTTTCCCTGTTGTTGCAGTTTGACATTGTCATTACTGTTAATTTATTTCCATATGTGTTGCTGCTGCGCTCGTCTCTAACTCACATGTCCATGTTTGTATAGATTATGTTGTGAAAGGACTCTTAACCTACAGTATGTGTGTGTCCTCTTGAGTTGTGCTGCGTTGAGGTTGATCTCTTTAATGGGCTCCTGTTTACACCTCTGATTTATTGACCGAGTAACTGGAGTCTGTTTAGTTTGTTTAGTGAGCGAGCGTCGTGTTGTGTCTCAGCTGAAATGACCTCATTATCTCTGTGCTGATATGATCAGAGGATCCACATCCAATTTGTCTTGGAGCTTTGTAAATCCAGTGTAGCTCACATGCTTCTCTTTATCAGCGTCTCCTTGGTATCTCATTGGTTTTAGATTTAATAAGACAGATTAATGAGGGATGAAGGATTTCACCTGGAGTTCACCTCATTAGAGTTCTTCCTTGAAGGAGTGACTGTCCATGTGCAGCCTAAACACACTCCTGTCCTCTTTACACAGCAGCTGGACAACTTCCATACCATGAAACCACAATGTCACAGATCCACCGGCTAAGTACCGCCCCTCCCCTCCCCTCCCCCCTCAGCTTCACCCACTCGCTCTCTCTCCACTGTTCTCTGTCCAGTAAAGACGAGGGGGAAAAAAACATCAAAAAATATATTTTTAAAGATGAAGAGCAGAGAGGGAGGGAACGTGGGAATAGGGATTGAGAGGAAGGAGGAGAAATAGTGAGTTTTAGATGTGAAAGGCAAAGATGAAGGTAGAGAGAGGAAGAGGAGGAGGAGGAGAAGGAGGAGAGGAAGACACAGTTATTCCCTGAGGTGGACTTGTCCCCCGCTCACTGTCCTCATTCAGTTGTGCATCTCATTTTGCTTAAAAAGTTCTGTTTGATGTCCAACATTTGTGTATGTGTGTGTGTGTGTCTGTGTGTGTGTGTGTGTGTGTGTGAGAGAGAGAGAGAGAACGTGTACTTATTGTGTGTGTGTTTGTGTATTCAGGAAACAATTACTGCCATGCTGTGTGTACACCTGGACTGTCCCTTGTGCTCTCACGCACACACACAAACTGTACTATAAAAGCATCTCATTACACACACATGAGGACACACACACACACACACTTATGCTGTGCTGTTTCATGCTGGTTGCAGTTTTGCTCTGATGCTTCTTCTTTTCCAGCTTCACTAAATCTTTTCTGCTTCTACACTTGTCTTTAAACTAACCTCTCTTCTTCTTCTTCTGTCTTTTTTTTCATCCTTCCTTCCTGCCCACCGTCATACACAACCTCTTCCTCCTCTTCTTCTTTTTCCTGCATCACTCTCTCTGTTTCTTCCTGGGTGTTCCCTCCTTTACCTCACTCACATTTTATTTTTACTTCCACCTGGTGTCCTTACCTCCCCCTTCTCCCCCTCCTCCTCCTCCTCCCCCTCCTCCTCCTCCTCCTCTCTTCTCACTGTAGAAGTATCGGTATCAAGAAGAGGACGGGGCGTCACCAGGCGCCCCAAAACTACACCAACACCCCTGTCATCAACATTCAATGGGAGTAGCCAGAGAGCTGAGGGATGGAGGGACCCTGGGGAGGGAGGGGAGGGAGGGGAGGGAGGGAAGGGAGGGAAGGGAGGGGAGGGAGGGGGGGACCTGGAGGAGAGAGGGAGGAGGCGCTGGGACCATGGAGAGGGAAAGAGACAGGGAGAGAGAACGATCCCTGGGGAGGGATGGATCTCTCGGTCGCCACGGTGACCTGCGGGGGGCAGAGCTGGTTCAGGTGGCGGAGCGGCAGCTGTCTCAGATCCAGCACGTTCATGGATACGTCACTCACACGCACATCACGCCTGTTCAGGTAACTAAGTGTGGACATCTGCAACACACACACACACACACACACACAAATGCACACAGATTGCCATTGTCAGTGTTTCCCCGTCACATCTGCTAACCCACAGTCCACCTGTCTGTCACTGATTTACAAACACACACATGGCTCAGGGCTTACACACACACACACACACACACACACACACTGGCATCATGTTCCCTGCAGAGATCACCAGCCTGTCTGTCAATCCATATGTCAGGATGACTCTGGTGACAGACGCTTTCTATTTGAGGCCACAGGTTTTTCTCTGTCTCTGAAATCCTGTGTTGATTCTCATGTTCTGACTCAGAGGCCTCATCCATCATCTTTGCGCTACATTCCTACATAATTGAAGACCTTGTGTTAAAGCGTCAACTTATCATAATTGAAATGACAGCCTGGTTTTTTTCCTGTATTCAAATATTCATATTGTAAACAACCCCTTGATAATATCATAAAAATTTGATAACATGGATTCAGCTGCGGCCTGATCTGTACGACTGAATCTGTGCACGAGGGCATGTTCCAACCCTGTCGCCAAGAAATTATATTTATATTCTGCTAATTAGTTTTGTCAGTTATGTTTGGAGGGAAGTGTAATTGCTGCCTGGACTCTGTTTGTGGTGAATATTTTCTTTTTTCCAGGCTGTTACATGGTGTTACATTCTTCCATTGTGCACGGGTTGGTGGGATTTAGACACTAGAGACGGGGCTGTGGTTCAGTTTAACCAACAAAAGCGCTTTGGTTGAGGTTAAGGGAGGATTGTGGTTCCAGTTCAGTTCAGTTACCTCATCCTCCAGTAATAAAGTTGCAGTTTACATCCATGTTTGACCAGACTCCATGTAGTGGAAACTTCCTGCACCAGATGGTCCCTATAGGCCATAAAAGACACCATTTGACTATTACTTATAATTTAACATGTTTTTTTTTTAGATTATTCAGTTTCCATCACAAATTGAAGATAGTGTTTAGTCTTAATCTTGTTAAAGTGATTTTTCCTTCTCAAAGAGCCAATTCAATACATCCCCATCAGACAACCAAAACAAATCCTGGTTCTTCCACAAAAGTTTCTCAAACAGATGGTTTCATGATTAACCGCACAGCAGCCACTTAAATAGAAAATGAAATTCATCCTCAACAAAACCAAAGTCATATGAAATACTGACTGCTCCTCAGGGATGCCTCTAGATTTGTCTGTTTCGATTGCCAGTGGTAAAGTACCAGCACCTCCGTACTCCCTTTATATCAAGTCTCACATGAGGGTGTGTGTGATAATCTCCTTTAATTCGCACCTAATTCCAGAGTTTAGACTCATCCCAAATCCTCTTTCCATTGCTCCTGATGGGCATGAAGAAATCTTTGTTTGATTATCTTTATCTTACACTGCAGGTTATTCATGAAACGAAAATGTGCATCAGAAAGAGAGAGTTTAGCAGCACCTGTTCCAGTTACAGCCTTTAACTGTATTTGCAGAACATTTGTGAAGTTGACCTTTGACCTTTGACCTTTTCGATATGGAATGTTATCACTTATCACACATTTGGTCCTGTTTGACATTTGTGTTGAATTGTGTCATAATTTATTTAAAGAATAACTGAGTCATGGCCATAAAAGTGTGTTTTGACCTTAACCTTTGACCTTTGACCATCCAAGTGGACGTGTGCCAGATGTAATGAATCTCCCTCCAGGTGTTTGCTGATGCACTGCCAGTCTCCTGCATGGAGGCGTATTAAAGTAAACACATCACTTCTCATGCTTGAACTCGCTGTTGACTGTGACTATATTTAACCAAGACCACGATCTTCCCCTAACCTCAATTAAGGGCTGAACATTTTACTGATGTGTGTAATTATTCTGTAATTTGACAGAGATGTTCATCAACAGAGGTTCTCCAGACGAAAACCTGGAGAACAGTCTGGTGCGGCTAACTGGGGGAGAGCGGAGAGCCGTCTATTGCATGGAGGCATTTGTAGTTCATACCCTGCCCCTTTAATGAAGGACTTCACAGATCTCTGAGCTCTCAGCAGTTTTGTGCTTCTATTCTTGAAGCTGATGACTTTACTCAGCAGTAGTGAAGGTAGCAGGCACACCTCCATTCTCAGTTCAAGTACAAACACAAGTAAACTGTTTCAATATGGCTCCAGAATTAGATTTGAGACTTTTTTTTGAAAGTACTTAGAAGTCAAGGATACTGGCCTAAATTTGCCTCCATGCACAGAGCCCTTCTTTGTACCAGGAGAATACTTTTGCAGAACCGTGCATGCAGGGATTCAGTCGAACGCTTGTCCCATTTTTTAGTAATGAGGCCCATTACTATCTCTGTTCTGCACTCAGTCTGTGTCTGACCGGCTCGCTCCCTCTTTGTCTCCCTTTCTTTCGTCTCTCTATCTCCCTCACACACGCTCATAATCACACAGCATAACCTGGTAATCTTTTTATTTTGGTTGATTGGGCCATATCTGTCTGCAGATTAAAGCTTACATCACTGTACTCGCACATCTCCAACCACACACACACACACACACATTGGCTACCCTGCAGCATGTGCATACACTCACTACACATCAACACACATAAGACCTCAGACACACACTTCATCACACTCCATAATGTGTATGTTATCTTTTGTTGACTCCTTGAATCGTCGGTTTTACTGCTGTTTAAATCATAATTATGGTCCCTTTATATGTGAGATCTAACAAAAACCGGCTCATAGCCCATTAAAATTACATAGAAATATGCAAATTAAGAATTACAAATTACTTAGCACCACATTGAATTACAAGGTAGGAAAGGGGGTGTTTAAAGAGCCATTGCTTTTCCTCTGTCATTCGCTCAAGCAAAGCCTCAGTTTTTTTTTTTTTTTTTTTTTTGCCGTAAGCCATAATAGGCTTTAAAATGACTCTTAAACAGCTGACAGACATTAGAAAATAAGATTTAAAATGGCCCAGGATTCCTCTGCTTCTTTGATTTCCTCTCGTTTGCAGTTTATGTCTCCCTGTCTCCTCTCTGTCATTTTTCTTCTATCATCACCCCCTCCATTAAAATGTCATCCTGTTTTAAAATCTGGCATGAGTGATGAGCAGGAAGTATTTTATTTTCTTAAATCAACTCTTATGTGGTCGTACTGTGTGTGTGTGTGTGTGTGTGTGTGTGTGTTGGGTTAGTTACAGCAGCCTGCAGTTCGCCGCGGCCCCTCAGCGCTGAGGACTGTATATTATTGGTGTGTCAGTTCAGAGTCATTACACACTGTCATTTGTTCGTCCCCTCACTGACTCAGTTGTAAGTCATCACAAGTTCAAAGTTGGTGAAGTTGTGTGTGGACACAGCTGAAGCAGCTCATCCTGTCTGCACAGTGGAGGAAATATTGTTGTGTAGCTCCACCTAGTGGCCAGATCACACCTACCACCTCATCTCCAACCCCCAAACATTGCACTGAAAAAACCACAGAGTTGTAAATGTGTGTTTTTGATGTGATTGTAATACTGCAGGCATTCATACATGAGAGGATCTTATCAATACATGGAATGATTGATCTGTTTTCTTCCATCTGTGTGCACCTGTAAAGCTGCAGTCTGTACTCACCTGTGACCACTGAGGTTCATATCCACTTGCCTCATCGTCCTGGCATTCGGGTGGCCACACCCACATCATCATCATCATCATCATCATCCAGATGTTCATCACTTGTGTTTGTTTGGCAGCTGAATATAAAGACCTTGTGTCTGCGTGATGAATGTGTGTGTGTCACTGTTGGTGTATTTGGGTATTCAGGTTTATTTTGAGAACTCCTCCTTCCCAAATGGTGTGTGTGGGTGTTTGGGTGTGTGTGTCTGTGCGTGTGAGTGACCACAGGTGCTGGGTCTGGCTTGCTTGTGTATGACAGATGGACCTGCCATCTTGTTCTCCCCACGTACATGTTCCCTTCTCTCTTTCTTTTTCTCTTTCTCTACCACCTCTTTCTTTTCCTTTTTTATTTTTTCTCTCTCTCTCTCTCTCTCTCTCTCTCTCTCTCTCTCTCTCTCTCACACACACACACACACACACAGACAGACACACACACTTCCTTCTCTGCAGTTTATCTTAAGTGCATATTTGTGTTTCCTCTTCATCACATGAATAATCCATGCTCACAGTATATCACATCCTGCTGTGATGTCACATTTTCTAAGAAACAGTGAACAGAGGACTTTTCTTTTTCCTCATCTACATCCCATAATATGTTACTGTCAACTTCAACTGACTAGATAGGTCAGTGGTTATTGATTGTCAGCCTTTTATCACAGACCTCAGTGAAGAAGCTGAAATATTACATACATTTGTGTAGAGTTGTTCATATTTTTAGTGTAACGTGTTCAGTCTGACATGGTCGTGTTGTCGTCCTCTGTGTTGTGTGAATTTATAGTTTCGTGAAGGAAATATATGCAAATTTGAAAACATAAATAAAAGCAGAATCTGTCACCGTGCTGAGCAGTTTCTGTGCACCGTAGGTAGAGTCTCCCGAGGTTCCCTATGACGACGAGGCGTGGCCTCACCCAGAGGGAGAGAGGCTGAACGAAGTTCCCGCCCCGCCTTTCTCCTCCCTCTATTCACAAAGCCACGCCTACTACCAGGTAAACCTGCCTCTGAGCCGTCGCATGCGTCCATATGTTGTCGTGTTCATGTGTCGTCTCTGAAGTTCACGATGTGTGAGCATGCTGTTCCTTTTTTTTTTTTTTTTTTACATTTTTTCACACTTTTTTCCTGTTTGTGTTTCTCGTGTTGAAATTGTCAGACACGTCACATTTCAGCACCTCACAGAAATGTCTTCAGATGCTCCACGTTGCATTTTCACATTGATAAATTGTTAATGAGACGCCGGTTAACCTTAGCAGGACGCTCCTCCTCTGTGCAAATGGAGCTAAAGTGCCAGAGGTCTCAGTGGCAGATGGTGAAGAGAGCGAAGACTGAAGGAAAAACAGCCTCCAACATGTTTAGAAAAAGGAGAAAAGTTTTAATATCCTCTTTAAGAAGTTTCTCATTTGAACACAGAGAAACATCCTTTGTCTATGGCACTATAGTTATACCCAGTTTCATTATTGATAATACAGTAGTTACACCAACTTTTAAAAATGCATCATGTGGCATCTGTAAGAGAAAAGTTCTTTGCCACGTTCATGCACAGCTTTTAACTAAACAGCTGAATATAAATCTTGCCTCTGCATGCAAAACCAAAATGTGACTTTAATGCTATATTATATCATCTCTTTTATTTCTGGAGCAAGTTCAGAGCATGATACTGCTGTGACTGTTGATACCTTCTGTTCTGTGTGTCTGATGTGACAGTTTGTGCCTTTTTGCGCTGTGCACTCGGGCTAATATGGATGTGATGTGAAGGATTACACAACTTGTGTGTAATCAGCTTCACCACAGATGAGAATATCTGTTATGTCTGTGCTGCTGAGATTTTGCCATCTGGGTACAGAGAGTGAACGGCAGTGGGAAGAGAGCTGAGGTTCTCCTGTTTCATCCACCCACACTGTTCATGTAGTTGCAGTTTGTAAACTGCAGGGGGCAGCAGAGGCCAAAGCTGACGGCGTGTGGCTCCCTCACCAATCAAGCCTGAGGTGAATTATTCAAACTGTTTGATAGTAAGCATCATGACCACACATCAGTGGTACAGACAGATGATTATAAAAGCAGCACCACTGAGTAAACTGGGGGTGGGGGGTTAATACACCTCACACTCTTCTCTGCTTTAATAACTCCACTGACAAAATCTATGTCCACATCAGAAACTGACAAGGGAGAAAGAGCAAAACATGATTTGCCTATCTGCAACAGTAAGACACATATATTCCTCTTGGAGACGTCAGGGGCTCTTAGTCATTAAGCTAATGTAGATAATTAGGAAGGAAGGAAAGGCAGAGAGGACCAGGGAGTGGCACGAGATGGGATAAAGAGAGAATTAGAGGCAGACAGACACAGAGACAGAGTGCAGGTTTGTTGCTGGCTGTTAATCACCCTGTCACTCAGACAGATCACTCCTCCCCAATGAGTCTCTTTTCCCCTCCTGCTGATACACTAATAGAAATTAAGTGTGTCTTTGTGTGTGTGACCTTTACACTGGACTTTGATGTTGAACAGGTGTGTAGTGATGATGGTCTGAGGGCCCATGTGCTCATGCATGCAATGAGCGTTGACTTAGCTCAACTTGACCCTTAGTAACTCAAGCAAAGATGGCGAGGCGTGTGGAATCGCACCTGTCATCCGTCAAGCCATGGAGCAGAGTGAACGTCATCAATCAACAATGTAGCTGATAAAATGGAATAATCAGCTGCATCCGTGTTTTCAATCAGGACAGGTGCGACCCAGAAAGACGATCAATCATCCATCAAGCAATGATCGGCTTGAAATTGAAACACCAAGGGAGCTGATGCCAACGTAGCAAATGAAACATTTTGTGAATACTTTCATTGCTGTTGTTACCATTCAGTTGTCAATGCAGAGAGCATCCTGATCTGTGTGGATGAGAATTTATTGAATGTGTTTAAACCAGAAAAAACCAACAGTGTTTGATTTGGAAAACTTGTCAACACGCAGTTTCATATTTACACGAGTGATATCATTTTTCATTTTGAGCTGTGTTTGGCTACCAGGATGTGATGTTCAGTATCCACTCTCTGTTTTAGCTCTGTTTTTGGTTTCCTCCAGCTCCTGAGGGAAATTATGTCTCTAGCATGTATCTGTCTGCTGCCTGCTGCTGAGCAGAGCAGGTGGTGTGTGGTGGGTTATTTTAGAGCTTTTTTTATGCTGCAGTCGAAAACAAGACTTAGAAGAGACATCATTTGTGCAAACGAATGAACAGAAAACAAGAAATGAAAAGAAGGAGATGTGAGAGTCTTTGGTGATTAGACCTCATGGTGGTGTCGTCATATGTGAAATGGGGGTGAGGCTCGGCCCTGAGGTGTGGACACAGGTGGAGGTCTTGAAGAGGAGAAGCTGGAGTCCAGTCACGTGTTACCTCATCATAACAAGCTTTCACATTATACAGAGTAAGCTGATCCAAAAAATATTGATTATCACAAAATCTAAAGAGCAGCTTGTGCTGGAGATCTGAAGAGGAAACTCAGCCCACCTGCCCCCAGCCCCACCCCCCAAACAGGGCTCTAAATATCTGCTTCGGCCTCTTGGGATTCTCCTTCTGCTTAAGTAGGTGCTTTGTTTGCTCTGCAGCGCTTTATGTCTATTTAGCTTTACATCTAGCGTTTACCTGGGGAGCTTGATGGCTCTTCACTATGGTCCTTACCAGAACCTGAAAGAGATCTAATGGAAGAACTGGGGGGAGGCCAAAATGGGTTATGAACTGTTAGCACAGACCGCAGTATAGATCTGTGTGGCGTCTGGTTTGTAGCGCCTCCAGTTTGGCCAGCGTCCCTTTATGGCTGTTGACAACGCAAAGCTGGCATTTATTTAACTTAAATTGACAGTCATGGTAAAGTTAAAGGTCAGTAAATACAAATGTGACAGGGCAGCAAGTGAGTTTTGATTAGATGTAAAGTCCTGGTTTTACCAAATATATAGCTACTCAAGCAATAATAGTCTGACATAAACATACGTAAGTGCATTGTTTCTGGGTTACTGTGCCTGCAGGGTCACTCTGTCTACAGCCTGCTAAACGGGGACCCAAAATAGGTTGTGGGTCAGTCCATGGACAACCCTGGGGGGGGGCACCGCCGGGCAGGAGAGGCAGCAAATGAATTTGTTTAAAAAAAAAAAAAAAAAGTGAACACAGCATTTGTATGCAAGGCCCATCTATCTACCTGTCTATCAGTAGCCTGGCCTACCTGTAGAGGATGGAAGGGCAGGGGTGGCTCTCTCAGCAGTCACACATTAAACATGCATGATGTGTGCTTTTATTTAATTGGTCCTAAAATATTAATAGAGCTGGCATTCACTGGCTGACATTTGACTAGAGAGAGAGAGAGAGAGAGAGGAGGAAAAAATGAAAGAGGGAGAGAGAGAGAGAGAGAGAGAGAGGCACATGAGGGGTTGTGATCGGGCCAGTGTGCCGCTGAATAGTTGCTGTGTCAGCTGACATGTCTGTGGATTGTATTATTTGTTGTGGTGGCTCGCTGCAGACAGACTGGCTGTACGGGGTGACTGGCAGATGCTAATGATATGGTTCCAGTTGTAATTTATGCCGGCCGCGATGATAGCTTCTTACTGTGTGTTCACACTGCGGGCAACGTGATTGATGTGATGTCTGTTCTGACCGTTGCAGGAGGCTCAGGTTGCATCAGTGTTGTTGGGTTTTGAAAACCACAATAGTTTTCACCCGTGGCTTACGTGTCGTGTTAGAAAGAGCCTGTTAACCAGGGAGCGTTTATCCGACATCTCGCCATCAACAGAACATGTTTGGTGTTAAATGGACAACAGGAAAACAAGGCACAGAGTCCACAGTCATGCTGGTGGCTGTGTGAGAATGTGTTTTCACACTGACGGTGTTGGTGAAGCTGGTGATATTTACAACGTGCCCCACACACCAGTATGCTAATACCTGCACAAGATTGCAAATAGGTGCTGACATTGTCCAGTCTGGACTAGTGTTGTGGTCAAGACCACCTAAGCTGAGACCAAGACGAGCAAGACTTTGAGGGGGTCAAGACCAAGACCAAGACCAAGGTTGGGTGAGACTAAGTCCAAAACCGAGACCAAACCAAACGGAGACTGAGTAAAAATGTGGTCTACTCCAAGATTAGACCAAGACCTTGAAGACCAGTCTGGAGTACGACAACCACCAACCACCAACACAGATAAACTTAAACATATTCCTATATAATGAAGCAGAAACCCATATGAATCTCACACAGATACCCTCCTCAGCCTCATCCAGGGCTGCACTGTGAGCAGGCTCCACCCACCAGATGACAAATCAAGGATTGTGACCTGCAACAGTTTGATCTGAAGCTGCACACATTTGATCGGATGCCATAAAATCCCTAACTTCCTCTAACCCAGGCTGATGGGAGCTGCAGGTCTGTCAGTCACAATCACTTCTCTGTAGCCTGCAGCTTGTTGATTCCCCCCACACGAGCCATAATATTCAGGCTGGGAGGAAATGAATGGAGTGGTGCTGATATATGGTGAAATGGAGATTTAATTGGACTTTTCTTATCTAATACAATAGTTTTTTTTAAAAAAAAGAAATAAAAGATTCATTGTTTTAACAGTTTGACCCATCTGAGTCATGAATCAAGTCTTAGTCACAGAAGTGTCTTGCAGAATAAAGTGTCTTGAGATCAGAGAGACACCGCTCTGAAAGAAGTCTGCCCCCCAACCCAACCCAACCCCCCACCCATGGTCACTGTCATAAGTTCCTTCATATTTTGCTGATAAAAAAAACTACAAGAAATCTCAGCTGCATCTATTCACATCTTGGGGAAACAACACATTAGTCAGCGAGTATCAGGTGTATTTCAGGACTCGGAAAGCTGTTGCCATGGAGACAGTTCCCAAGGAAACACAGGCAGAAGCTGTGACAGGGGTCCTGCTCCATCTGCAGCTAATCCTCCAGGAGGCTACGATGTAGCCCGTGCAGGCTAACCTGCCTTTAGAGGCTGAAAGGGGAAGAGATGCCTCGGTCTGTCTGTGGGAGTGAGTGTATGAGTGCAGCAGTGAGTTACCTGCCTGATGAAGCTGTGCAGCTACAAGGCTTTTTTCTCCTTTGGTCCAGACGTTGTAGCTGCAGCCTGTGGGCCTCGGTGCCATGCTGGAGGGGTACTGCGAGGACACTTGCCTGCCTGGTTGTCCACTCTGTCTCCTCTCCTCTCTTCTCTTTTCTTTTCATCTCAGTCGGTGCCCAGCAACAGCCTGTTGTTTTCCATTCTGGAGTCGTGCTCCATGCGTGTATGTCTGCATGTGTGTGTGAGAGTGTGTGGGAGAGCTGGGTGCTGCAGTGTCGGGAAACAGCCTCAGGAGAAGATGTCTTTCCTGCACACATACACAAATTTACAAACACACACACATGTAAACAATAAACCTAATCAAATCAACTAATGCATACATGTACTTTGACACACACACACACACACACACTGTTAAAAGCGTACGTGTGTGTGTAGTGCTGTGCTTAAGTGTGAATTGTTACTGAGTGTAACTGGGTGAGCATCTCTTGTTTCACTCCTGTTTCTCTCCCTTTTTTTCACTCACACACACACACACACACAGATGCACACACCTGATCACACACAAACACACTTTCTTTGTCATGTGTCTTGCTGGCAAATTTTTAGCGATGTGGCGCTCAGCTTTTCTACCACGTCTCCTCCACAACCTGCAACAGGCATTATTGCATATGTTTGTGTGTGCATTCATGTTTGAGGGGTGTGTGTGTGTATTTGGAGTACAAGGGTGGGGGGGGGGGTACTCTGATGTCATTGGCTGGCTGGAATGTAGGGGCGTGGCTTGTACCAGTAATGATATCTGACAGCGACAGAGAGGGAGAGCGGCGTCGGGTTGCAGCTCCAATAAAAGACTGGAAAAGACAATTTGCTGAAAGACAGAGAGAGAGAGAGAGAGAGAGAGAGAGTGGGGAGGTTAGGCAGAAAAAGAGAGGGAGAGAACGAGAGACTGAATAATGTACTGAGTGAGAGAGACGAGAAGAGAGTGAGACTTGGAGCTACATCAGAGATGTAGGAGGGAGGGAAGGAGAAACAGAAGAGTTGCAGAATGATTCTTCCAACCATCCACCTACTTCAGATGCTCTCCCCCTCGCCTGCATCCTTCCACCTCCCTCCTTTCATCTGTCCAGCCACCCGTCCCTCCCTCCCTTCTTCCTTCCATATTTAATGGGAGCACACACAGTGACAGAGGGGAGATTGACTGGTCATCTCCTAGGACTCGGAGGGAAGGAGGGAGGGAGTGAGGAAGAGGTGGGGTGGAGGAAGACAGAGAGAAAGAGTGAACTCCCTTAAATAATCAATCCTCATATCCTGTCGTTGCCTGGCCCATGCTCCCCCTCACTCTGTCTCCTCTCTGAAGAGAGGAAAGGAGGAAGGAGTTCAAGAGAGGAGCTTTTGCACTTCCAGAGATGGGGACGATGGACAATTCTCCCGGCTAGAGAGAAGATGCGATGATGGACAGATGGACGGAGAGCAAAGACAGAAGGACAAACGGATTGACTGGTGGACAGATGTACAAAGACCCTGATAGATGGACTGATGCTCCAACTCTAAGAGGACTTTGTCTACCTGCCCTGCACTTTCTGTCTCCTCCTCCTGCTCCTCCTCCTCATCATCATCTCTTGATCCACCAGCTGCTCTCTTGATTCCTGAGGGATCTGAAGAAGAAGAAGAAGAAGAAAAAAGAGAAAAGAAAGAGATTTTATTAAGAGAAAAGTGACAAGAGAAGATGAAAATATCAAAAATAGCAACGTAATCTTAAGTCGAAACTGGTGACAGCAAATAGGGAAGAGTTGGACTCTTCATCTGACGGAAACATCACAGGAGCTTGAGAGACAGAACGAGAGAGAGAGAGAGAGAGAGAGAGAGAGAGAGAGAGAGCAAAGCGACAGAGGAGAAACTGAGATGGAGAGATGAAGCACTGGAGAACTACGAGAACATGAACTCCACAGTGTCTGTCTGAGGGAAGCGCAGACCAGCAGGGACCATGAACTATATCTTCGGCAACAACACCCTGTACCCCCGCAGTGCCCGGGTGGGCGGGGCGTCCGGGGGTCAAGGGGCGGGCCTAGGAGTCAAACAGAAGCTGGGGCCCAAGCGTGGCTCCTCGGAGGAACTGGCACCTCCCCACACCTCCTCCCCCTCCACCTCCTCCCCTGCCTCCTCCTCCCCCTCCACGTCCTCCTCTCGCTGGCAGCAGCTCCTCACGTTCTTCTCCAGGAGGAGTGCCTTCACCGACTGTATCACTGCTAGCCAGGTAACACACACGTCACAGGCTCTGTGTGTGTGTGTGTGAGTGTGCTTTATGCTTGAGGGGTGGTAGGGGATCAGGGTGGGAAGCATGTAACTTAACCTGTGTTTTTGTGTTTGTGTGCGTATGTGTGTGTGTATGTGTGTGTGTGGGACTGGTCATTACATTAACAAACACTCTCTGGTTACAGTTTCTCAGCCAAAAAACAGGGAGGCAGTCGGGTTTTAAATTAAAGTTGAAGCAGCTCTCTGTTTGTGTTTGAGATTTTTGATAATGTTGTCATGGAAATCAGCTCCGGCACAGTGTATGAGACCCAGAGAGCCAGTGTGTTGCCATGGTAAAGCCATCATTTAGCCCAGCAGTCCTGTGGCACAAGCTGCAAAGACAAGACAACGTTGAAATCACAATCTCACCAAGAAGAGAGAGGGGGGGGGGGGTGTGTGACGGACTGGATGAGAGACGAGTCGCCGTCAGCTCGTGATGATACTGTATCTTTCCTTAATTACATGACGGCACATTGAACATAAGGATACAAATATAAATAGTACACACAGGTTGATCTACAGTCTGAAGTTGTGTTTGTACTTTTGTGTTGATGAGTTACGACTGAGCCTACGCAGATCGTACCTGTGGCGACACCAGAGCTGACGTGCACCTCCTCAAACAATGTCGATGACACGGCATCTTACCACAATACGACGTGTGACCGGTCAGTTTGAGCTGCTTGCATGTTCCAGTCTTGGATGAGAACATTAAAAGTGAAGACAACATCAGGGAAGAACGACTCAAAGTCCTTTCCCCTGACAGTAAACTGATGTAAACACAGGGACTGCCCACACATAGCCCACAGTGTCACAAAGTAAATGAAAGATAATGCAGTAGATGAAATTACAGTATGATATAGCTCGATCATGAATGATACATACGTCCTGCGCTGCGGTGCTGCAGTCGATGGGTGAAATACGATGCTCAACTATAACTCAAAGCTTTGCTGTAGGTTTAGTCTCTATACGACGGCTTTAATTCCCCTCAGCTCTCCTTTACATCACCATTATAATATAGTAACTTTCCACCTGCTAAAATAAAAGTGCGCTAACGACTCTTTGTTAAATACATTACTATAATAACGACACATCAAACTGTATTTAAAGGAGAATGTGTTTGCAGCCTGTCAAGCACGTTCCCCTATTTCAGTGCTAAGGTAACAACGCTCATAATGAACACTGGTGTTAACCAACTAGTTTTATCATATAGGCTACCAGCAGCTTGCATGAATTGCATAAGTAATATCCAAAGCAATTCATCAACCCGTAAGGACACACGAGGACAGGAGTGCTGCTTCCATTACATAGATGTTAACATGAGTTCCCTCTGCAGCCGCTGTCTGTAGTACACGGGTTTAAAATGTCTTAAACCTCTTCCACCCAAGCCTGTCTTTCTTTACCACTTATATAATATTGTAAAAATGATGTGGTGGCCACAGTCATTACCTTATGCAAATTTCAATAATGCATCAAAGTCTTTTTCTATCTGTTCAGATTCTTAAATTAAAAACTGAGCGCTCAGCTCTGCGCTCACAGAGAATTCGTCAAAATAACTTTGACTCCTTTCATGTAGGTTTGTTTGATGTGTAGGTGTTGTCTTATTCACTTTTTTAATATGCATTAAAAATGCATGCTATCTGCCCTTGGATGAACATTTTGAGGTCTTACTCATCAGTATTGAAGACACTCTACCTTGCACTCTGAGGAGGAGTTGGCCTGGTAGTGAAATGCTGCCATAGGCGGATGTGATTGGTGATTAGTGAGTCCCACCCAAACTCCACCTGCTGATAATGGATTCTTCCTGGACATGTGTTCACCCATCAGTTAAAACCTTGAGCTTGAGCCTTTAGTCGACAAAACTTTGAGAGCCTTTTGGTGAAACACTTATCAGCTGAATAATGTTGAAAATTTGGATCCAGTTTCTAAAAAGTAACTAAAACCAGTGACAACAAACCTGTGACACCTTAATACACTGTTATAAACAGATAAGTACGATAGAGATTTTAAAAATCCTGATCATGTACGTTCCTGCATTTCCTCACTTTGCCCAAAACAAACGACGACACACTTTTTTGAGCTGCAGATGACGAACGCAGTGATGTCTCTGCATTATTGATCTGAACGGATGGAGCACCACTCACACCGTCCAGTCCCGCAGCACTTTAACAGGATCTGCAGATTTACAGCTTGGCCAATGGAAAAAAAGTTTACACTCAGCCCCCACCCCCCAACCCCACCCCCTCCCACCCTCCATCCCATCCCAACCACCCCTTTGCAGTAATCATACCGGCCAGTGTTTTCCCAAGGTGTTGCCATTTTCCTGTCTGAGGCACTTAGTGCATGACTGATAGGCCATTACGCTAAACACGTACACACACAGCTGTTGATGGGAGAGAGAGAGAGAGACAGAGACAGAGACAAGAGGGTGATTCTTGGATTTACTGGTTTGATGTGGTTACACATTTAAAACTGTCTGTGCTTCTCTTTCGGTTGTTTGGTGTGACAGTGTGTAGATTCACAGTCATGACCAACTTTGATCAGATTATTCTCTCCATCTGTAAAGAGCCATGGAGACCAGAACGATGAAGTCTGGAACATGTTAGAGCCCGGACGTACGCCTTTATCTCATTGTTAAATCTCTTCCTTGCTGTGTAATAGTCGTATCGATGCCGTGTGCCATTAGCTCCACTCGTCGATCTGTCTGTGTCTGAGGCTCTGGTGTTGGAGGCCAATCATAGTTTGATCCTCAAAGTGATTTTGTAGCATAAATGCAGATTTTATATTCCCTCTGCAGCTCAGAAAAGTGTTTGTCATATCTTTTCTATGTGTTTTATAACCATGCTATATATGAACCTGAATTGTGATAACACTGCTCTTTTCTGTTGTTTTTGTTGTGGGTTATATATACCCTCTATAATTGATGAGTGAGGTAAAGCAGAGGTATGAAAGTCATCCTGGCTCTTGAGAAAGAGCCCTAAAAGCCTTAAAGAGGTGTTTAGTGGTCACAGGAAATGGAGGGAGCGAGGGATGCACAGAGCAGAGCAGGAGAGATATAGCGATAGATGGATAGATAGAGAGAGACACCAAAGGTGATTGATTAGGACTCTGAGAGAAATATGATAGGTCTGTTAGCTCAAAGCTGACAATGTAAGTATATCATGCATATTACTCTCTTCGATAATGATGTATCCATCAAGGTAAAGAGCACACATCAAGTCAGCTGACGGAGCCAGGCTGCACATCAGTTCATCAGTCACTGTATCAGGGTTGGTTATGAGGTAAACAGGAGCAATGCATCAGAGGTTTGAGCAGATTAAGTCTCAACAGTAACTAAGTGAGACTGGTATCACGACTTCCAGTCAGATGTTTCTACTCAGCAAAAAATCTTGAGATTTGTATTGAATAAAATAAAATAAAAAGTGTGAGCTAGTGAGCAGCAAAGCTGGAGGGTTTTTTTTTTTTTTTTTTTTGCTGGAGGTGTTATTTATATAGGTCATTTTTAAAATGGAAAACCTGTTGGAGACGCGTCATTAACACTCTCAACCATACTGCAAAGTGCGTGTGCACAGTAGAGTTCAACCTACTCTCCCTGACACACACCTCCCCCCTGTAGAGAGCAGCTCGTTATCCTTCTGCTGCCTAAAGAAAACTTTCCACTTTCCACTGTGCCTCATGGGAAGCCACTGTGTGTGTGTGTGTGTAGGCTCCTCTTGTCTTCTCTCTCTTTGTTTAGATGTGTTGTTTTGGTGGCAGCAGTGGGCAGCAAATTGAGGTGCGTTTGTCTTGAAGCGGGAACAGGATCCATCTCTACCTGTACGCGCTGGAAACTCAATCACACTCTCTGCAGCATATTACTGCCATAGATCATCTGTTGCTGAGTGGGCAGTCTGTCATAAACCAAAGTAAGAGTTGTATTTTTGTGCCTTCGCACCATAACTGTGAATTTTCACCTCCCACAGTCTTTTGCTCACTCAGAAACTTTACATCATGGCCACATAGAAACGGAGCAGTGCAGGAGTTAGACAGAGGAGAGGGGAATTAGCCGTGGACGTATATTAACCTTATGAAAACAATCATGTTAGCATGTTAGCTTCAACCACAGATGGAGAACACAGCTCTGCAAGAAACCCTCCACCGTCCTCTGAGCTCGCTCCTGTGCTGCTCTGCCTGTGCTGCACTGATGTCATATGGGAATAAATATTGGAGCAACTTGAAGGTTAAACGCAACGACTTGGAAACATTAACATGTTCAGACTCGTTTGAACCCCTCGAGGCGCCACCACTGATGTGCCCTGCTGTCGGTCGGTTTGATCCCGATCAGCTGTTTCCTGTCACCATCGTGTCGTGATGTAACACAGGAAAAAAAAAAAAAACTCCCTCATGTTCATTTCCTAAATTTGAGATCAAGAAATCCTCTGGTAGCTTTATCTGTTCAACTGATGCTGATAGTAACAGAGGTGATGTCATCAGTGGGAGGGGCTAATGCTAATGTTTACAACTTGGCCCGGCGTTGTCCATGGTAACCAACAAGCTCCTCCTCTGATGCAGGCCAAGACTGCAGGCGGCATCAGTTGCTGTCATGGTGATGCTGCTATGCAGAGCATGACATGTGTGGTTTGTGTGTGTGTGTGTGTGTGTGAGAGAGAGAGAGAGAGAGAAAGAGAAAAAGATGGATAAAGAGACCATTACATGATTGTGTGTATAAACTTCAGTTATTAGCATACTTGCTCACTTGCTTGCACACACACACACACACACACACACACACACACAGTGTTGTAGCAGTAAGCGGTGTATTAGATTTGTGGTGCTTGAGAGTATGTGAGGTGTTGCATCACCTTCTGTGTGTGTGGGATGATGAAGCTTGCATATCGGCTCCCTCTCTCTCTCCCACACACACACACACACACACACACACACACACAGACTTGCTCTCTCCTCCCTCTCCAGCAGTCTCCTACCTCCAGCCTGTTCTGTGTCTATGCTGATATAATCAACACAGATTAGCTGACCACGACCAATCACTTAATATGGCCACTAACTAATGAGGCAGAGCACAACATAACGACAGCTCCATCTATCCTCCTCTAATTAGAAGTGGGACGGTTTTACGCGACTGACGACTCGACCTATCACTGTTAAAGACTTCATAACTGGATAGAGATGATGATGATGATGATGATGATGATGATGATGTGAATCTGTGTTTTCACATCTTTGCCTCTTTAAACAATGTTGTGTGTTGGTGTGATATCACCAGGTGCATTGATATTAGTTCCTCACAGTAACACATGGATGTGTTACTGTAAGTGACGGAGGATTATTACAGTAGAACTGGCAGATGCTAATTTGGAAATCTGTCGTTATTCAGACAATACAAGTCAGCAGCAGCAGCAGCAGCAGCAGCAGCAGTCTGACACATGTACGTAAATGATGCCAGCCCTCTTGACCTGTAATTGTTGTGCCTCCTTCTTGGCCAGTCGGTGTTTTACTTGATTAAAATTAAAATTTAATGTAATGAAAAATCTGTGACAGCATCCTGTGGCACAAAGAGACCTCAGCATCGCCAGTGGTTCAGGGAGTAAGGAGCTGAGTGTCAGATTTTAAAGGCTATATTTTAAACGAGGGGTTTTGATAAAATACGTCATTTGCGGATCTGCCATCAAGGCGGAGGATTCAAGTTACAGATGGAAAAACATGTCATTTGTCTTTATTGCTCAGGCTCAGATTTCCTTGGTTGCTGTTAATCCATCATTTATCAACTTTCAGCCATTTTTTAAGCAGAAATAACAAAGACATTTCCAGCTTCTTAACTGTGCAGATTTGATGTTTTTTCTTACTCGTATATTTTATAACTTGATGTTGTTTGTATAAAACAAAAAATTACTCAGACAAAACAATGGATCAAGAAGAACAGAGAGTCGAGGTTACAGACAGGAGGAACGACTACGCTGCAGTGTTGGAAGTTAGCCTGTGTGCTTTTAAATCATGTTTGTGGTGTACTGGAGTCGTGGCTGCAGCTCCTCGACCCCTGGCACCGGTGGCATCTCAAGTCTCTAATTAAGTCATCTCACAGTGTTGGCAGACAGAGTAGACACCTGGACAGAGAGAGAGAGAGAAAGAGGCAACCGACACCGAGACCACGTCCTGAACAGAGAATAGCGATGCAGCTGAATTACTTCCTCCTCGATTCTTTGGATCACAGTTGAAGCGTCGGTCCAACCAGCGGAGGACGAGCTTGGGTTTCAGCAGGAAGAGCATGAGACGGAGGCTGACACAGATATAGACGGGGAAAGAGAGAGTAGTCTGAACACCATGTCCAATGAGCCACGGTCTTACTGCTGATCTGAGGTCAGCGGTTAGTGTGAGGAGGAGGAGGAGGTGGACGGAGGAGGAGGAGGAAGTTCCCCCAGATCGAGTTACCGCTGTAATAGTCCTTTAGAATAATGAGGGAGGCTGCTGGATTATAGCAAACCAATGCTGTTTTCAGTCTATGTGTCAATGCCATATCTGTCTTTTCACTTTAGCTCCAAATGTCACAACTCTGTCATGAGCTCTGGCACAAACCTTTCTTTGAACACTCACACATTCATATTGGTAAACAACAAACCTGAAGCTACTACTGTACTTAGTCTTGACTCAACAGGTCAAGACTCACTGGTCCTCATTTATTTGGACCGACTGGATGTAGTTACACCTTTTTCTGCTACACCCAAGAAAATCCCCACATTGGTTTAATGAAGGAGTCTCTGGCAGCGACTCTCTGAAAACAAGGAGACAAATGAACTCCTGACAAATGTAAATCGTGTTTTGAATGTTGGTGACTCTGCAGCTCTTTCATGACTCATCTTGAGGTAACGGGAATGAAACACACATTCCTCAGGGTTGGTGGCTTCTTGCAGCATCTCATAAGCTGTTTCCAACAAGCCAGGCTGAGTACCACATCCACATTACTATGCAGGAGGCCAGAGGCCAGTTAATGTAATGTTTAAACCAAAGCTTCTCTTTCTCCACTCGTATCTTTCTATCATCACAAACATAAAGATGTGAATTAGTGATACTTAATGATCCAAATGGACGTTATTTTGCCGTACACCATAAACCGAGCTCAGACAGACTCTCTAAATGAATACTGATCTGTTCTGCCATGTTGTGTGTGGCTGCTGGTGTGATATATGATAATGAAGATCTCAGTCTGTGACCTCACATGTCTCATCGCTCCGGATCCATGGAGACCACAGCTTGGCTGTGTTGAGATGTAAAATCTCCTCCAAATCCTTTGCTTAACATGACGTTAGCGTTTTTGTGCTTTGTGTGTTGTCTGAGACATTTTTTAAACAGAAACTCGAAATATTCACTGATCCACTTTCTTAGAAGTGAGGTTTGACTACTTTCTCTTGTCATATGTGACAGAAAAGTGAATAGCATGGGAGACTGGACTGTTGCCAGAATGGAACAGGAGCTATTTTAATATGCAACCACACACTCACACTTCACATGAATTAGTTATGAAAATAATCACTTTCATTCAGTAACAGGTGAAGAAACTAGTAAAAGCAGTTTGTGTGTTTAGATGTGAAGAGCTCTGGTGACATTGAGCTGCTGTTAAACACTGGGAGGTATCTGGTTATTATCCTTAAGAAGTGAACTGCTGAACAACGCTGTCATACCATGTGCAGTAATACTCTGATTCCCTCTAACACCAGTCAGCCTTAAAATAGCATCATGCATTTGCAAAACAGTAGCGAGGAATTAAAAAAAAAAAGTTCTCAGTGCTCTTAGTGTTAAAATGATACCAACCAGTCAGATAACAATGGTTTGACTTGTGCTGTTTTCATAGACTGCATGTCTTAATGTCTTTATGTCTTAGTGTCGGCTGCGTGCTTGTATTTCCATGACCGTTTTTTTTTTATCTGGGAGTCAGCGAGTCATTGATTTGACACGCAGCGCTGCAGCGTCGTCGTATGACCTCATTCATGCTGTCAATCACCGGTGATAACATCAGACAGCTGCAACAAATAAGTCAGTAATGATGACGGAGTAGCACCGTGGAGTGTCATCATCATCATCATCATCATCATCATCATCATCATCATTGTCTGTGTACAGTATGTGTGTTTTAGTCTCCACTCAATGCTCTGTCTGCCTGTGGAGTCTGAGGCCCCCTGCTGGTGACATGTAGTATCACATGCCTGTCTCCCTGCAGGCAGAGGTGGAGTTGGAAAATCCTGATGAATTGATTTTTGTTGGATGTTTTTCACAGATGTTACTGTCAGGTGTCTGTTTTCACTTCTGTAGATGTGATCCTCTTTAATTCTGCTCCTGTAAAGTCAGACCGGACGTGAATTTCCTGAGCAGGTTAGAGACTGGCACTGGTAATGGAGTAACTGTTAACACAGAGTGAACATACTGTTGCACAGAATATAAGTAAATATAGTTGTGGACACTTTTTTGTGGACAATCAGCAGCTCGACAGCAGTCGTGGCTAAACTGATGTTGTGACTTCTTCAGCAGCGAACTTCTGCAAACAGTTCTTGACTAATTAATAAATCAATTATACGACTTAATAACCTCAATAAATGAGCAAATAACAATGAATGATTTTTCTCGGCTCTCGTGTGGGGTGAGTTTGACAGAGCTGAAAATGAGGATTCAGTTGAGCAGCAGCTTGTTTGGAAGAAACTGAACCATTTGATGTGTTTATTAATGTGTTTTTTTGATAATTCTTTCCAGAGCCGTGTCAAAAGCGAGCGGGGGTAGACGACTAAGTAGAGCCTGATTTATGATGGTGTGGGCTGGACTCGCTGACTCAGAAGTTTGTGAACATGTGAGGACATAGTTTCAAGTTTGTCACGTCTGTGGTGAGAGAGCTGTGATCACACCAGGAGTAGAAACGAGCTGAACATATAGCAGATATTGATTTTGGCTGATAATCAGTTTGGTGTTTGGTTCGAAGCCTCCACTGCAGCTCTGCTCATTTTCGATGCCTCATTCACTATCCTCATTTCTGTCTCTTGTCTTCCACCTCCCTCTGCCCCGTCCCTGCGTTTTCATTTCTCAGCAGCAGCAGTAGCCCCCCACCCCAGTCTACCCCACCCTCTAGCACTGTATTAGTGCTGGCTTCATTTAGCGCTGTGATGCTAACAGCCTATTCTCCTTGCTCATCCTCTCCTGACTGAGCGGTTAGCCTGCAGCGCTAGCAGCACTTTACACAGGGAACACACACACATATATATACCCACTAACACACTGGGCGGCTATAACAGGCTTTCTCTCAGCCTCTTCATTTCTTTGTGCTCTCCACACTGGGTGCTGCTTTTTTAATGTGGCTCTTCTGTCTCTCTATCTGCCTCGCTCACTCCCTCTTATCAGGTTGGTTTGAGGCGAGTGGTGGCATATATTAGCTGACATTATAAGGATGTGGACCTCATAGCCATAACCAGATAGGTGTGTGTGTGTGTGTGTGTGTGTGTGTGTGTGTGTTCTTTCCTAAATACCAGCTGTGGGCAGCCAGAAGCTGTAATTAACCTGATATGAAACATATTGTTTCCTGGTTATTGTGTGTTTTTGTCATTTCTCTAATTCTATTTAATTATAAATGTAAACTGAGTAACTGAGGGATTGATTGACAGGTGTTTAAGGGTGGGTTGTTGATACAAATGTGACTTTTATATTGTCACAGGAGAAACACAGGTATTAACATGTACCTCTATTGGAAATGTTTCAAAAATGATTGGTTTCAGCATTGATTAATTGATTATAATCAGGGAAAATAAATCACACTGATAGACGTACAGGGCTAAACTCTACTAGAAGTTTGTTTGAATTGTACAAAAAAACACTTATTGATGATCTATGGCACCACTTTAAATAGTCAGACATAATACGATTGGTAACATGCTGAGGTTCAACACCTGATCCATTCAGACTTCAATCAACAACAACAAAGTAAACAAATACAGCTTTCCTCATATAGTGAGTTGTAAATGCTTAGACTCATTCTGCCACCAGGTTGTACAGGCTCACATGATTTTACATCTCGCCTGGTCTTCATGACATCTGAACACCTTCAGCGTGGTGTGGGTGTGCGTGAGTGTGTGTGTGTGTGTGTGTGTGTGTGTGTGTCTATGTGTGTGTGTGTCTGTGTACAGTACATGTCAGAGACTGGAGACATGGAGATAATATAATGGGGAAATACATCAGGATGCACACACACACACACACACTTAATACATCCTCAAAAGGAAGTAGGCCAATGCATAGAGACACACACAGAGACTCACAGCAGGCATTTCATAGACTTTATTTCAGCTGACCCGGCCTGCCTTGTGATGCTTTAAAAGAACAAGACAAAGGTTGATGGAAGGGACTCGCCTCCACCAATCACAGCTCTCCATTCATCGTACACACACACACACACACAGTAACTGAGCTCTGAGCGCTGTATCACTGTCCCCTGGTTGCCTATCGATTAGTCATGCCTGGCTGCTGTCATGTGCAGGAGTCCAGGGATGTCCCTAATTGGTTAGTCCGGGAAAGAGCGAGAGAGAGAGAGTTGGAGAGAGAGTGTGTGGGGCGGGGGGAGGGTGGGGGGGCAGACACTGAGAGAGGGAGGCAGCATAGAAAGATGGGAAGGGCAGAGAAAGAGAATTGTGGATAGAGGTTTGGCCTCATATTAAATCAACAGGAAGACTAAAGAAGATCAAAGAAGAAAGACAGATGCAGCTCTCTGACTCTAACGTCTCCTCAACTTGAATTTTTAATAGACAAAAAGTCAAACACTGTCTACTCGGAGCTCAGGTGCTGTTTTACTTTCTACTTTTCCTTGGAACACATGAATCAAGCCGCATGGTCTTCGGAGCAACTGGCACTTCAGTGTCAAAGCCACAGGGCGCCACATAGGTGGATAATCCGAGTTTATCCGAGTGACCGACCATCGAAGTGGAGCATGACCGAGGAACGAGAAAGAGAGAAACCTTCCAGTCGAGTGAGTGAACGGACTCGCGTCCTCTCCAGAGACGTCCTACGAGAAGCCAGGCTTGAGGGGAGGTTTAAGCCCAGATGGTCCTCCTGCTTCGTCTTGAGCCTGAACCTTTAATCTTACCACTGATGCTATAACCCCGAGAGATGGTGAGAGGGTCAGTGTCCTGCTGCTGGGAGAACAGTGAAGAGAAGAGCTGAGTGTTGCTTTGCTTTTGAAGGACTTGTGGATGTTCTCACTCATGATGGAAAGGACATGCAAACAGAGAAGGGATTGTTTTGGGGTCTTTTTCTTAATTCTGTGATTATCCAATGATCTGACACACTGATATACACAAAGGGACTCGAACGGCAGGGCGACCAACTTTGTCGTGGACACAAAGGAGGATCGGTTGTTCTGTCGAGGCATGACCTACATTATTCAGACAGAAGTGATTCTGAGGAGCTTCTCCCTTTTGGCAATGTGTTGAGAGTGGGTAAGGAGATAGGAGAGGACAAGGAGGGATATCTGGTTGACTTTTTTTTTTTTTTTTAATATAAATCTCTGTAGTGATGACCACTTATTTTCACAGCCATGACTTCTGTTGTAGCCCCAAGAAGCCCAGCAGTGGCTCCTCTAAGGGCAAATCTGGCAAAGGAAAGACCAAATCAGGGAAGAGCGCCTCTCACTCAAGCAAAACCAGAATTTACTCCAAATCCAGACGCCCAATCATCAACAATCGCCGCTGCACTCACCGAAGCACCATCCTCACTCGCCAAATCACAGCTGCCACTCACCCAAACACCTGCTTCCTTCTCCTTCTCCGAGCTACTACCACATAGCGCCAACGTCTCCGAGTCATCAGCTGGCTCCGCCATCGCCGACGTACCAGCTGGCTCCACAGTCGCCAAATCACCTCCTGCACTCGCCGAGCCACCAGCAGCTTCACATGTCTCCGAGTCATCACCAACTTCAGCATCATCCTCAAAACCAGCAGCAGACCTACCCCCCGGCCTCGCCCAGTCACCTGCTGACCTCACAATCCACACACCAACTCTACCACCAGCAGCAGCAGATGCAGCTCCACTCGCCCACTCACCACTCATTTTTCCACCAGCAGTATCACCACCACCACCATCACTACCCGCCTCCTCTTCCTCACGCTTCCCAGTCACTGTCTATCCACCCTTTTCACTCGCCACAGCTCCCCCTGTGCTCGGCGCTGGGCGGGTACGGGTGGAGCACACTGCCGACCACCCTGGTCACCAGGGGCTCCAGAGGGAAGTTCCCCAACCTGAGGGACAGCGTGAAGAAGAGTCCCACGAAGAGCAAAGCCAAGTGCAAGGCTGGGAGCCGGCCGTGGCCCAATGACACGTATATCTGGACAGCACACTCAGTGGAGCCCCCCCCTCATGTGCCGCTCATGCACCACTTTCCACAAATACAGGCCCATGTGCAGGTAGGTCTGATGAGAGGACAGTAAATGGGTGGTTGTGGACAGTCGTAGTAGTTGTAGTGCTCCGCTTCAGGCCACTGATCCTATGAGAGGACAGTATGTGTGTGTTTGATGAATTATGTCCCTCCACCTGTGATAAAGCAGATTTCATGCTGTTACCAAACAACCTGTGGAGATAAACCACTCAGTTGGTCTAAAGCTTCCCCCTCTCCTGCACAGTGGACCTGCACAAAGTATGTTCGCTGTGAAAGCCAGTACATTTCTCTCATACACTTTTACTACTAAAGCTACTATTACTTTATTGTTTGCTGATGCTCACATAACCATTGTCTATGCACACATCCCCACAGCTTTGTTATTCTAAGGTAATAAATCCTGTTGATTGTCGGTAAATGTGAAAAAAAAATCAAAATTTAAGTAACCAACAAAGCAGACAAGGCTTCATATTCTTAAATAACTTTGTAAGTGTTTGATTTTGACGTTCATAATATGTGAATGGATGTGAAAGTGTAAAAAAGTATGAATAACACCATCAGATTACGCAGTCGAAATTGATTGGGTATTCCATTAACGTTCAAAGTACGCCTGGAATCAATACGTGGTGAGATATATTAGACGGTGAAAAGAGCGATTGGACAAAGAGAGGAGGGAACAAATGTAGCGCACAGTAATCACCCTGCTGGTGCACTAGCTGCTGTAATCTGACCACGGTGTGCAGGCATTTCAGAAGTGGAAGGTCACTACTGTAATGTTGCCATTATCCTTGTCAAACTGCCCTTTTAAGTGAAGCGCTGACGGCCTGAAGTGCTTCAGTGCTTTCTCCACTAAACCTGGGTCCCCGAGCTGTCAACGTATTCATAGTGAGTACAGGATGTGACTGTCTCTCTCTCTCTCTGTCTCTCTGTCTCTCTGAGGGGATGCTTAAAGTCATTCTGGGAAATACAGAAAACTAACAGACCAGGCAGATTGTGTCTAAAGGGGGTGGGGGGTATGAAAAGAACTCATCACAAAACAAAGCCCATCACAGAGTGATGATAGTATTGGTTATGGTCAATTTCACCTCACTAATGATGTAATCAAAAGAGCATCGTCCATGTCCGTGTACAGTATAAACTGTATTGTAGTGATGGCAGCTGTGCGTTAGCTGTTGTCAGAGTCGTTGCTGCTCGGTACATCTGCTGTGGACGCAGAGATCAGGAGATTGCAGGTAGTGATGAGCATGACGAGCGCGGCCGTTCTGATTTGATTAGAGTCACACTTCATCTGATTAGCTCATTAGTCAGATGGAGTTTTATTACACATTAGGAAGATGTAGTAGTAGTGATATTAGCTGGGGAGCATTTGTGTGTATGAACATGTGCGTCACTCTTCCACACTTTACCGCGAAGTGACGAAGGTGACGCCAGATGTTAGAAAAACAAACCTGTAAAGAAGCTTCCAGATGGTTTACAAATCATCCAGTGTGTCCTGTGTGGGTTTGTTGTGACGTTTCCCTCATTCCTTTGAGCTTTATATGTGCATGACCTGAGACGGCCCATTGCCCTGATTGATTATTTAACTAACTGCTGCTCTGCATCATTACACGTTATGGGATTCCTGACTCCTGTAAATCCAATTAAGATTCATCTGCTAATTGATAATTGGAACCTGATTACGATGATGGTGTAGTAGCTGATGATCATTTCCCAAAGACAACCCAGTGCACACTCACATATACACGCACACACTGCAGCATGAGAAGCACTCGTCTGTCTCTTTGTCTGTTTGGGTCTCTTTTTTTTCTAAGCTGGGCCGTGCCGGACTGAACCAGGCCATAATGCCACGATGACACAGCTGGTGTAACAGCAATTATGTAACAGCTAGCAGTCACTTGCACAGAGCAACAAAACACTGTCTGGATATGGATATTGTGTGGGTGTGTGTGTGTGCGCTTTGTGTATTGGTGTGTGAGTGCCTGCTTGTATGTATTTGCACATTTGTTCTTTTGGCCTTTTAATGACACACACACACACACACACATTTATGTTACATAAGCATGCCGTCTGACATGGCGTGTCGATGGAATCACCAGCTGACCAACCAACTGGATTTGTCTCTCTGTGAATAGCACACACACACACACACACACACACAGATACAGTCGGTTGAGGTGATGAGGTGATGAGGCACGTTACCCCGGCATCAGATGCTCAGTCAGTGTCACTTTATTGGTAACACAAAGGTAAAGGAAATGGTTCCAGAGGTAATGCATCTAATGTTTTGTTAACTTCTAACGTGAATTTGTATTGATTATATATCTATTAACAGAAAGGATGAGTTGACTGGTTACCTTTGTCAATATGAGGAGACACAGCTCATCGCTGAATACTTGCATTAACGAAAACACAGTTTATATCAAAACCTTGTGATCTCTTCAATCAAGCAGCACACACACACACACACACAGAAATCCAAGCAGCTGCAACTGTCAGCACATCCTTACTGTACCGTATCCCTTTCATCTCTTTCATTCACTCTTTCTCTCAGCCTTCCTCCACGTCTGTTCTCTCACTCTGACGATTGTTGTTCTTTTTACTTGCATCTGTGTTTTTGTTTTTTGTTTTAGGAGGGGGTTGGTGGATGCATCTGTCTTCACCCTCTGCTCCTTGTTGCTGTCTGTTGTCAAGCTGGCAGATTTGACTCCTCCCACTGTACCTATAATCCCTCTGATCCCTGCCACCCACCCGCCCCCCTCCTCCTCCTCCTCCTCCTCCTCCTCCTCCTCCCTCTCTGTTCCCATGTGGGATCAAGCATCCAGTCAGTTTGACTGACAGACAGTTGGACATGTGGTGGAGAGAGAGAGAGAGATGGAGTGAGATAATATATGTGTGTGGAGAGAGAGAGAGAGAGAAAAGATAAAGGAGTGGAAAGGGGGGTGAGAGAGGTTGAGATTAGTGTAGAGGGATAGATGCTACTGCTGCTCTGTTGCGAGTTGCCGCTGTGTGGACTGTCCATTTGGTCGGTTTGCGACCTTGTTTGATGCTTGTGTAGTTGGTTGGTTTGTGAACTTTTTTTTGGCTGCAGAACCAAAGCTGGAGCTTCAGATTATCTGACACGGACCGGCTCATCCATTTACTGGTTTTGTTGACCAGAGCTTCAGACGTTGGACTGGCGGGTGCTAGATGTTTTCCGCGGGGGAAGTTAGAGGAGACAGGGGTAGGAGGGTGGAATGATAAGAATGATGATAAGGCTGATGCTTCCCTCAGAGATGCAGGGAGGGAAAGACATCCTGTGGCTTTTCTATTGGCTAGAGTGAGGCTTGTCATTTTGTTATAAGATCATGTCCGCCATCTGCTGCTGCTCTCACCTCTAGCTCTTTGAGTGGTGACCTGTCCAGGACTGAGCTCCAGAGGGCAAGGAAAAGGAGACAGAGGGGGAAAACTGGGAGACAGTAGTTGGTGTATTGCATTGCATTTAGGATTTGAAAAGTTAGACAGCTGCTACTGTAACAAATTACAGTGTCAGTAATGCCATTCAGATCATCCTTTACAATCTGAAACACACATGCTCAGGGTGCAGCACTGATTTGCTCAGAGTCCTGTATGTCACAGCAGCAGAGCTTCCTAATACAGTTCAGTGTGGTTTGCAGTGTAGTACATTAGTACTGTCCAGTATCAGGGCTGTGCAGTATGTCATGCGGTGTATGCAGTCGCTCCATGGTGGTAATCTGTAGCAGAGGTTCTCAACATGCTCTACCAAAACATGAGACGAGTAAGTCATCGTCGCCGCTCTCTCACGTCTCTGGTTTTGCGTGATAACATCCCTCAAATTAAAAGCAGCTGATAACGATTCTCTTCTCTCTTACAGGCCAACCCCCCTCCAGTGGTGGTCAACACAGACAGCGTCGACACCCCCCCATATGTGAGTACTGGCTCAACAAAAGCAGATTTAAACCTCTA
This sequence comes from Caranx ignobilis, assembly GCA_021432705.1. Taxonomy (NCBI): domain Eukaryota; kingdom Metazoa; phylum Chordata; class Actinopteri; order Carangiformes; family Carangidae; genus Caranx; species Caranx ignobilis. The sequence continues at coordinate 4,870,684 of MU270014.1, forward strand.
ACCAACTGTGCACTTTGCATCTGCTCCCTGCTCATTCTGTCAAATCTCATCGGCAAACACGCTGGTACGAGTCAACTTTTGTCGACGTGAGTGAAGTTAAATCACACAGATTCAGCATAAACACTAAATGACTGGTCAGTGGTTGTGTGTGTGTGGTCAGCTGTCAGTGGCTGCAGCAGGCTGTAGGTTTGAAGCTCGGGTAAAGTTGAATAGAGTTTTTTTCACCCTCCAATCTGAGCAGACCACCTTAAAATGGCCATTTAAGGGTGAACCAATGCTTCTCTGCAAGTGCTTCTGGTGTAGGAAGTGATTTTTCACTGGTTAGAGCGGAGATGAAGAATCAATGGACAAATGACAGAAACTCGAAAATACAAAATGCTTATCATTTGCACCATATTTCTGATGTTTCTGTTGACGTGATTTAATGAGATAACAAGAGGAGAAAGTTTGAATAGAAGCGTCTGTCACAGCAAAATCAATGTCTTTCTTCTGAGCATCTATATTAGTTTGTAGTGACATCTACAATAATTGTGGTACTTTTCTAATATTTGCATAAACAAACTGCAGACACAAAAATAAAACGTTATATTCGGGTTTATTTCACCTGCAGCTCTATTTTTAGAGCTTCTTTTGAAGAAAGTGCAGAAATGTGAATATTTCTCCCCAGTAAATGTTGAGAATAAAGATGGTAACATCCTGGTTTTGGTCAAAAATCTCAGTCCTGCATTAGATGGATCCAGATGTCATTTCACTGGTTTGCCAGCAGCTCCAGAGACTCGGTGTCTGTTGTTGTTGTTAGATAAGTTTATTGTGTAATTACAATGGAATAACTCCTCAGTAAACTCCCTGTAATAAAACACATAATTCACTATGATCAGTGACAGTTACTGTCACCCAGATCAGTGTGATTGATAAACTGTGACTCTTAAGGCAAACTTTTTATATGGGGAAAAGTTAAACATGCATGATGTCATTTCTCATGACTGTACTGGCTGCAACTTTAATCAGCTCTATATTCAAACATACAATTACAGATTAGACAATGTTTTCATTATTTGATTAAGTATTACGAGAAATTTCATAGAAATTCAAACTCAGTATTTCAGAAATTTCTCTAATATACCATTGTCCTCAGTTTTTACTTCTGTAGTTGGTGGTTATAATGAACTATAGATGGTCTATAACTACTAACCAGTCCAGTTTAAGTATGTCTGTAAACGTGTGTCAGTAGACGGTACATGGTGTGTGATGGAGGACTGTGCCCTCTGTTTGAAACGACAGGAATTCAAAATCTAAACTAATCTGACTGCACAGAGACACAGATTACAGCCAAGGGGATTACATGGGCCATTGGGATGCCACTCGACCACTGTGTGTGTGTGTGCCTGCATCAGCTAGAGCAGGACCAACACACTCATCTCCCAGTATAAACCAAGCGGAAAACAAAATACATAATAGTCTGCTCGGATCAGATTTAATTCTGCGTGCTTTTTTCATTCAGTCAGAAAAACGTACAGGATAATATATTTCATAGTGCGGACGGACGGCGCTGGCCGAGCCGTGTGATTGGCTCACGGGCAACAACAACTCATCAGGGATGATCTTAAATGTGACATCAGAGGTAGTACATCGTCATTAAGCACGCATTACCCATTTAATCTGTGGGATTCATGCGTCATTCATAAATTATCAAATGCCTGAATTGACTTTTGTGTCATTCTGATACTTGTTGCGTAATGTTTTACCTGATGAGTGAATTAACGATCAGATAATCAGCTCTCACACTGCATGAGAGCAGGAAGAGAAACTGGCAGCTGCTCAGAAACATCACTGACTGCTTCGCTGCTGCAGAGACAGTGAGGAACCTGATAAACCTGAGATGAGAGATGAGCAGGGAAGTTTGAAGCAACAATGAACAATTTAATTTTTATCACTAATCAATCTCAATGGTGTTTTTCATCGGATAAACTTAGAACATGGAAAGACTGTTTTTTAATTTCTCGTGTTCCTAAATGTATCTGAGGATCTTGGAGGATTTTGAGGATTTTGTTTTCTGATTGTTTTTTTTTTTTATGATCGTAGCATCAATAACAATCGTGTGTGTTCTACCAAGAAATAAAGAAAAGTTGATGATGAACATGGGAGGACTTACACAACTAATGTGTCACATTGCCAAACTAAAGCTGGCTTTTTTATTATCAATAAATATGCCACTTATTTTCTCTTTTGCCTGTCACAGTCAGACACCTAAAGTCAGTTGAGAAGCTGAAGCCATCAAATATTTGACATTTTTGCTTGATGGAAGAAAATCATAGTTGGTGATTAATCTTCTTTTTTTCAATGGCTGCAGCTCTACGTAGAAATTAATAATGTCAAACACTTTACTGCAAAATCAAAAGAACGTTTTAGCGTCAATTAAAGGAAAACAGTCTCCAGAGTTCATTTTTCATCGACTCTATTCTCTCTCTCTGATTCACAGGTGAATGGAACAGAAGCAGACTATGAATATGAAGAAATCACGCTGGAGCGGGTGAGAGCACCACCGACATGCGTGTTCATCACACACTCTGTGGTTGTACTCAGTCACATCAGTCCCTCGGTGACAGAACCTCCATCTGCTCAGACTGACCTCTGTCCTCCATGAACCCTCCCCCATAATCACACTAAAAACATCATCACTGCTGCTGCTGCTGCTGCTGCTGCTGCTGGGAGCACATAAGAGTTCACATGCCTATCTCTTTGTAACTAGCAGAAACAGGAACCTGTGAGTAGACAAACACGTGAGGCTGCAACTGGAAAAGATGCAGAACAACCTAGATTTATACCAACAAAAACAGTTGGTGGACAAAATGTATAATTATAAAGAACTAAAAAAAGAGGACTGTTAAAAAGATCAGCTTTGAAGCTGCTGATTTTTCTAACTTCCATATCAGTCATATTAGTTTAGAGTATTTTACAGCTTCTTCAGGCTGTCCGACATCTTTGAGGTAAAGTTGGTCACAAACACTGTGACAATGAAGTAAGTGAAACGACAGAAGTGTTTGAGGGAAACAAATCAACATGGATTAATATATTGATTATGGTTCGATGACATATTTGATAGTTTGTCGGCACATTCTTCATCACTGGAGGAGAAACAGACGGATTTGATTTTCAGGACTTTAAAACAAATAAAATCGTTTGAATCTAAAGTATAAAATAAACGAATAAAACCAGAGGGTTTCCAGTCATAAAATCTCCATCTGCTCCGTCTTCTCTGTCTTCATCTTCAGTTCTTCTTCTTTCTTCTTCTCCTCCCTCTCATCATTGTACTTTTCCTTCACACAGTCACACCATTGCTCTGACTCTCTGACCCTGTTTCTCCATCCTCACTGTTCCTCATCCATCCTTCCCTACTTTCCTTCCCTGATCCCCCCCTCCACCCCCCACCCCTCTCTCTCATTATATTCCCCTTTCTCTCACCCTGAGGCTCTCTCTCCGTCTCTCTCCCTCTCTCACTCTATTCTCCTGTGACCTGGTTCTGTCTGCTTGACTGGATCTGCTTTAAAGACACTATGGACATACACGCATGCACAGGCACAGACATTATACCCAATGACACAGCATGAGAGTGAGAGAAACATGCACAGAGCAATGGCTGCCGTCAGGTAATGTGGCCAATTCACAAAGATTATCCATGTGTCATGTGGTAATAAGAAAAATATCTGCAGAGCAAACTGATACAGAAGATGCTTGTTGGTGATTTGAAGAGGTAACACACATCAGGTGTGATGATGTGTGTGACTGTGTCTGTAGTAGGAACCTTTAAAACCAGTGCAGATAGTCAAATGATGTTTATTTCCCCATTAAAACACACTGTGTGTGTGTGTGTGTCTGTGTGTGTGTAGGGTAACTCAGGCCTCGGGTTCAGCATCGCTGGAGGGACTGATAACCCCCACATTGGAGAAGACCCCTCCATCTTCATCACCAAGATTATACCTGGAGGGGCCGCCGCTCAGAATGGACGACTCAGGTATTGACGCACATCCTTGTGATCTATGAGGCTGTTGTGCTGATTTATATTTTTCCCTGAAGCTACATCATGCCCGTTCTCAAACCTTATCCAAGTTTACCTCAACCTAATCGTAATTCTAAGTTGTAAATCCTGAAATTAAAGTTATTTTTGTTGCCCTCGTGTCTTGGCATTGCAAACTGGATCAGATTTGATCACTTTGTGTGGTATTTACAGCTGCAGTCCATCACACCTGTGTGCTTAAAATACAGCCACTGTTATTGTTAAAAGGTTATGCATTGATTGGCCGAACGTCAGCCATTTAGCCAAGCCAACAGATTGAGTCAGCATGTTTGAGGTCAGCTGTATGAAACCAGTCAATGTGCCAGTTTGAGTGCTTCACCATGTAGATGATTCAAAGTTTGCCATCGTTATTACTGTGACAAATACTGAAAGTGGTTATAGTAAACCTGTCCATGCCCGAGTCAGTGGAATTTGCTCATACTACTGTCTTAGTGTATGAACAGTCAGGTAGAAATGGAGTTCACACATCAGTCCAAGATCTTTGTACCATTTCCTTAATTAAAAAATATATATTTAAAGAACAGGTGGAAGTACTTAGTCAGAACTTTCTCTCTAACAAACACATTCCTCCCGTGGCTAATTTCAGAGTGAGAGATCGGAACATTTGCATCTCTGCACCATTTATCTCCTCATGCAAGTCAAATGACGTCTTTTACTGCACGTGACTTTTATTGCATAGGGTGAACGACTGCATAGTCCGGGTAAATGAGACGGACGTCAGGGAGGTGACCCACAGCGGGGCTGTGGAAGCACTGAAGGAGGCAGGAGGTCTGGTCCGACTGTGTATACGACGCAGGAGGAGCCTCACTGAGAGAATCATGGATATCAAGCTGGTCAAAGGGCCGAAAGGTGAGGGGACACTACAAGATAATGCAGTGTGCTATATGGCCCCTCATTCACTTTTCAAATGGACATGTGACGCCATATTACTGTGTGAGATGTAAATGTCTCACAAAAACATCCTGGTTACTCAGGGCCAAGATCATAAGTATGACGTGTTGTTGCTGTTTTCTGTGTGTTCAGGTTTAGGATTCAGTATAGCAGGTGGAGTTGGAAACCAGCACGTCCCGGGCGACAACAGCATCTATGTGACTAAAATCATCGAGGGAGGGGCTGCACACAAAGACGGGCGGCTACAGATAGGAGACAAACTTGTAGCTGTAAGAAACACCTTCTTCTAGCCACCTTCTTTTTTTGGTTCCTATTCTGTCTCTTTGTTCTCTGTTCTGTTGTCAAGCAAACTGAAGTGATACAGAAGAAGTTTATGCTTGAACAACTTTTAGATAAAAATATAATCCCAGGTTTACAGTATTAACCCGTGAGCAAAAGATGAGCAAAAAACAATCATCATGTCATCTCCATTACCCCTGGCTATGTTATATTCTATAATAAAACTACTGTACATTATTATAGAAGTACAATGTCTGAGGGTATGCATGTACTTTGTGACTCTGCTCCTCTGCCCCCCGGCCTGTGAAAGATAATTTAACGTAACACAGCAGCAGACTGACTCAGCATAGAGGTAAAAAACAACATGATTACAGCTTCCTCTCTGGTAAATCAACACTGACAGACTTGAAAGCTGCACCATAACATCCATGTTGTATGTTTTATGCTGCAGTGTGTTATCATGTTGTCTGCATGTTGTTCAAGTGGCTCTTTCTTTGTGTGTCTCCAGGTGAATGCCTCCTGTTTGGAGGAGGTAACTCATGAGGAGGCAGTGGCCGCACTCAAGTCGACTCCTGACGTCGTCTACCTTCGCGTGGCCAAACACACCTCCCTTTTTATCAATGACAACTTCCCTCCACCTGATGTCACTAATTGTAAGCACACACACACACACACCATAGAGCTTTCAGTACAATGTATGATCTAGCTCCCAGGAGAACATGGGCTTGTGCAAACCCAGACTGTGCAGGCTCTCCTCACAAAGCCAAAAACAACTTTCAGTTCTGGAGTGAATATAACACACATCACTGCAAAGACACTTTAGAGCCAGATGGTGTTGAACTATAAAGAACAGCGAGGCTGTTGGTGCAGATTTTTGCTTCAAGTGAGTGAGTTTATAAGAAAACTCTCATTAAGCATTAGACTTCAGGCAGACTCACTTAGAGTCACACAGACTCTCTGACTTTTTATTATTACAGCAATTCAGTACACATGAAACCCCAGATCACCACCGTTACAAGTGCACAAGTGCATTTTTAAAAGTCATTACTTAGTCAATGTTGCAGATGTGGGAAGATATTACAAAGCTCACTCAGAACAGTAAAAGTGTCTGATCAGTACTATAATGCAAACCATGTTGTAACTATGCGGTGGCACAGTGGATCAGCCCACTAGACTTTGCAATAGACTTCCACACACAGCTGAATACAATAAATTGTATTACAATTTGTTCTCATGATGTTGAGATATAAAATGTTATTACTCTGCACACATTACACACTTCAGAAGTGCTTTATATGAAAGAACAAATATTTCATAAACTTCACTTGGTTAAGAAAATATACATTGACATTTGAAAAGACAGGCCACGCCCCCTCCCCAGACAGTCTGAAATGTGTTATACAAGCGTCTGATAATCAGAGAGGGTAAATTTGGTCGACTGGATTACTGCCACCTGTCACTTCTCCAAATCAGCATATTATCAAACAACATGTTATTTATCTCCGCCTCCAAATCTAACACATTACCAAACAGCAAATACCATCCTGCTGCCTCTCCGTGTAACTGCAATATATCTAATTATACGCAATCTGTCAGCAGTTTAGATGGACCGAGCTGCAACTCTCGTTTGACAGTCAATTACTTGATATTTACTGATCAATCAAAGCTGGTTGTAGAACAACATTGTTTCACAGTAGAACTCCAAACCTTGAAAATGACAGCAGTGAATAAATATTTTTTGTGTGACAGTTGTTTTTTTTTGCTCCTGCAGCGTACTCCCCTCATCAAGACAACCATATAAGCCCCTACATGAGCGGCAGTCAGTCTGTAAGCCCGGCTCCGTTAACCACACCCAGATACTCTCCACTGCCCAGGACGATGACCGGAGACGATGACGTCACCAGGTGAGAAACCCCACGTGATCACACAAACCGTTCGCACAAAACAATAGGATGGTACAAAAAAAATCCAAACCTGAACTGACATGCAGGTCTTTCAATACTGAGGCACCAGGTTCCAGGATCACACCTATTGTCATGTAAATAAAGAGTTACTTTATTTATATGTGCATTTTAAAGTCTGTAAAATGCACATCTAGACAGCTGTAAAGTACCTGATATATTGTGTGTCATCACAACACAGTGTCACGTTAAACCTTGAAACCTCACCTCCTGGACGTCCATCTACAGCAGAGATTTATGTCCAGTAACAGAGACCATATGAGACCATGTGTCATGTGTCAGTTCTCAGGTTTTTTATTACATCAGTATCATATGATTATTTATTCAGAATGATCCTGCATGTCAATCACTGCTTATTGCAAAGTTTGTGGCAGCAACAGCCCTGTGGCAGTCTGTTAAATGTTGCAGATTCTTATTTACTCCAGTAGTTTATAAAATGAATGTGAATGCAGCAGTTTCCAGGGTCAAAGGTCAGGCTGTTCTCCGCTCCTGTAAAGCTGCTTTAATGCCCCTCTGTGAGGTCTGTAGTGGCTTTAAAAGGAGTCCACAAAGACGTCAAATTGGGCAACAGAGTCCTTGAGAGCAGAAAATACACTGACTGACCCCTGTCCTTCCCTGGGTGTGTGTGACTGTGTGTGTGTGTGTGTGTGTTGTGTGTGTGTGTGTGGGGCAGTAAAAGGCAGATGGCAATGCGAATTTTGTCTCAGGACTCAGGTCACATATGCACACACATGCACAGACACGCATTCAGATTCTCAGTGCTGCTCTACTGTCTTTAATCCATTTTAATGGACGGATTACAGCCTATCACAGCCCTCGTCACACAGCTGGCATCACCGTGGTTACCAGAAATTCGTCATAAACCTTTGGGCCAATCAGAGCGCTTTGATTATAATAAATCTGATAAGCCTCAGACTGAGTGCAGAATGGTCATTTTGACGTCTGCCTCTCTCTTTTCTCCATTTTTTGGTTCCCAGTTTTCCTCTCTCTCTCACTCTCTCTCTCTCTCTCTCTCTCTCTCTTTCTCACTCGCTCGCTCACTCCCTGATTAGTTTGTCATGCAAATAGGGGATTACAGGTTTTAATGAATGTCCACTGAGTGATCACAATTTTAAGAACATCTGGTTTCTTCTGTTTCTTCCTGCGTATTATTTCCTGCTTTAGATCGAGGGACTCACTGCTTCACCTTTCCCTCTCTAGTAGAAACCAAATCCAAAACCGATTACCAGTGTTTTACCAAGACTTCAGGGCAGCGAACTAATGACAACTATTTTTTTTTGTAAGATTTGGTAAATAGCCCACCTCAATGAATGAGCCTTTTATGGCTCATACTATTGTGTTTACTGTCAATTGTTCAATGAGGTCAGTATTGGCTCCTGATACTGATCTCACCTCTTGTTATAGACTAACAAAAGATTATTAGATATTAAAGATACTGAAACATTGATTCTGCAAGATTCAGATCACATCCAACATCACATCACATTGTTATAACTGAAGTCAGACCTGCACTGATCAGGATTGATTTGATTCGAAAAGCAGAAAGACATGCATGTCCAGTATTTGTCAGGACAGAACAGGAGGATCTAGTTGTTCAGTTTCTGTCTTTAACATGTGTCTCGCCTTTTGTGGTATTCAAATTAAGTTGTTGAAGACTCAAACACAAGCTGAAGCATCAGTGTGTGTTTAGCACCGAGGCTCAAACTGTGGGTGAAGCAACTAAACAGACACAATACAACACTGACACCTGCTGGTCAGTGATGACTCTACAGTTAAACTCCCTCTGCTCCCATTGAGACGTCCAGTTAATCACCACTCTGTGGGCCTGTAGCACAGATTTAATACAATCACAAAACATTTAAATACACACTTCAGTTGCTATAAGAATAAAGTGTTCAATTATATAATGTGCCACATCTCACTGCTTCTTATAATAACAGGCCCTCAAACAGCAACTAGATTTGAGCGTCTTCTTTTATGCAAATACAGTATGTGTGTTCGATTTGTGTTTCTTCCAGAGAACCCAGGCGGGTGGTGCTGCAGCGGGGGTCGACAGGTCTCGGATTTAACATTGTCGGAGGAGAGGATGGAGAGGGGATCTTCATTTCCTTCATTCTGGCTGGAGGTCCAGCTGATCTCTGTGGGGAGCTACGAAAGGGAGACCGCATCCTGTCGGTATGAGCACAACACCTCACAGCACACACACAGACATACAACATGACTGCTGTCACCATTACTGTGATTCATATCTCAAATTCTGCAGTTATTGCTGTGTAGATCACATGGGGTTATCAGGGGAGTCATTCTGTAAGATGATATTGTGCATCTGTGTCTGTACATTATTGATGTGGAGCCATAGGAGTGACATTCACGGAAATTTTTGCTGAAGCTTTGGATTCACTCACAGCTTCTACAAGCCACCGTCTGAATTTAAAGAGAAAACTAGCATCATATTCTTTGCCCATAACCTGCCAGTCAGTCACCGCTAATATGGGGGATGTGTGCTTTAAAGCTGTATTTTGTGGCCCTCACCCGTGTGAGATATGGCTTTAATTTTCAGCAGACAGGACTCAAACAGGATTAAGCTCCCAGACTGTAGAGACACTGACATTCCCTGCAGAACGACTGGGGCTGTATTATGTATTCATGTATGCATAGAAGTACTGACATGGAATGATTTCAGGCACCAAACAAGTGCACACACACACACACACACACTGCTCAAGCACACACACAAGCGAGCAGTCACCTGCGAAGTTATTGACCCACACATAGCGTTCTTAATGTTGTGTTCATCTCACTATACATTTATTACTATTGATCCAGCGTGGGCTCTTAATTCTGTGTGTGTGTAGGTGAACGGTGTGGACCTGTCCAGTGCGACGCACGAGCAGGCGGCTGCAGCTCTGAAGAATGCAGGACAGACCGTTACCATAGTAGCACAGTACAGACCAGAGGGTGAGTAATGCAGTTACAGTAAATACAGTGCACAACAAATCTGAAAGGAACGGCTCGAAAGTGACAAACATGCTGATTGTATAAAAATACAAGGTTTTGTCTGCAGCTCCGTGGGGTGGAGATGTTGATGTGTAGATAAGAGAGAGAAAATGAGACAAGTTGTAATTTCAGGCAGTGAACACAGTTATCAGTGTGATGCTGCCACCTACAGTACAATCTGTGGACCCCCCCCCCAAAAAAAAAAAAGAAAAGGTAACAGTGAGAAAATAAAACAAGGTTTGCTGTTCATTAGGAATGATGCCATCATCACCACCACAGTGCATCGATGTGGTGGTGATCCTGGTATGTGTGTAATATGTGGTCTGATCTTTGCATGAATATTTGTATCACTGTATTATCATATTCAGAAATACAGTAAAAATCAAGTCACGTATACACACGCAGACACATTCTTACTGCCCTTGCCCCTAGAGCAAACCTTAACCATCACAACTGACTTAATATTTCATGCTAAACAGCATCTAGATTAAATCAAGCAGCCAAAATGTCTTCACACCCTTCATCTAAAACTCATCATGGTCACACACTGAGAGGCAGAGCCAGGTTTCCCAGCCAGCACCATCCTGGATGTTTGTCTACTGGGAGTGACTGAGAAGGCTGTAACCTAGGAAACCAGGTTATAACCACTGATTGGCTCAGCTAATGGGATGCTATCATGATGTGGGACCTGTGTAAAGCACATTCACCAACCCACACACACACGTCAGGTCTCAGTCTCAGATTTTTACTCCAGAAATACGTCTGCAGGAGGAGGTCGAGCGTATGAGTCTGTCTGGTATCATCATGTATAATGCAGTCAGAGAGACGGTCTGGAGCAATGTTATTCAAGGCCAGAGTTGTATACAGTATGATACGATTGTCTCTCATGTCTTTACAGTGAGACAGACATCAAATGTCATTTATAACCCTTGGAAATTACATGGTTATTGAACTGAATTTGGATCAATTGAAATCAAATTGACAAATAAATCAGAAAAACAAAGCTTCATTAGCTGTACCTCTGAGGCTGGAGCCAGCAGCAGCCTGTCACAGACCACAGGGCTCACAGATAGACACAAACAGGCATTCACACTCACACCACTTCAGTGTCCACAAGCTTAAACGTACACGTACGTCAGTCAAGAAAACATAGAAAACATTGTCAGAAGATCTTGTTAATGTACTTTTCACTGGTTAAGTGTGTGTGTCAGAAGATCTTGTTAATGCTTTTCACTAAGTGTGTGTGTAAAACCATAGTGGGTGAACAATGACGCTGAGTTATGACATAAATAAAAGGCCAGTAGCTGTTGAAAGGCAGGAAACAGTACCAGTGTCCAGGTGTTATTTAGTTTACAGTTCAAACAAGGTTTTATGTGAAAGAGAGAAGATGAGATGAAGGTCAGACCGCTGAGGTGACAAAAGTCGTAATTGAGTTGTGTTATAAAAGCGTTCTGGTTGTATGTGTAACAACTTTGATATGAAAAGATTTTGAAAAGCATGAAAAAGACAGAAGGCACTTGAGTCTACGCTTGAAAGCAGAGCAGGCAGCTGAAAGGATGCACCGGTGGAGAGTCTGAACTGAGCAGAGACGACCAGCTGGAGGAAAAACACTGAAGTAGTCTGAATATCACCTAGAAATGATGCAGTTGTCGGCTTTTAGAAAAATGCATATGGAGGATGAAGTCCAATAGTGTCCAAATGGTGTTGGGGGGAAAAGTGGATGTTGGCCCAGCTCATACGGAAAGGAGCGAAATGCCTTAAGAAGTGGAGGGCAGTGTTAGAATATAATGAAGGTCCACAGCAGCTACAGTATGCAAATGTAATTGAATCTTATGGAAATAGCATGAAGACATAATCCATTCATCATGATGTATGGGCCATGAATTCAGAAAGTGTTTAAATAAAGATCCTAAGTAAAGTTTCTCTTTAACATGACGGTGCAGAGTAACAGAAGGAAACAGGAAAGATGCTACACATACTGGTCCCGTTGTTTACAGTTATAATCCTCTACATTTTGGCAGTAATAGACAACACTCATCTACTATTTTAAAGAATAAATAACTGTGTCCGTGAAAGTGTTTTGCTGTTAAAGAGTCCATACTACATGGTTGGCTGTTGTGTAGCAGGACAACACTTATGGTGCTAACAATGTTGTGTCACTCCTGCAATTTGGATGTTATGCTCGGCCTTATTTCAATTACAGTGTGATTAATTGTGTGCTATTCAGCACCAAAAAGTTGTGTCACAGACACTCAGGATGTCAGGGAGTCTTTTAGTCTGTATTCAGTCCAGTTAAGCATCAGTAAGACACTTAGCTGCTGCACCACACAGGAGTTTCCTTGTATTTGCTGTAAGGAGGATCAGCACCATGGACAGCTCCCTGAGCTCTTGAAGGAAGCGTCCAACAAAAATCTGCTCTTCAGAGTCAAATACTCAGCACCTGTAGCTCTGATAAGTTTGTAGCCTGCTCCTTCATAGAGTCTGGTTTCTGAGTTACAGCAGTTTCTATTTCTATTACTGAAAATGTTGTGGACTTTGAAGCCTGTGTTTCAGTTACACACAGGTCAAAACGTCGTCCCATGTGGAGGTCTGTTGGTTTGGCCTGGTCCTGATTCATCTTGGCACGTTGTGTGTGTGTGCTTCTGTTGGGAGAGGTACAGTAACAACATACAGTATCAGAGGAGGTCCAGCAGGTCTCACTGAGAGCAGACTGTCCTGTAGCTGTGATGTTCAAGGGCCCTGCTCTACTATCAAGTCACTCTGAAATGTATTTAGTGATTTTTTTTTTGGTCATGATATATCAGTTGGTCTAAGTCTTAATTGTGTGTGTGCATGAGTGTGTGTGTGTGTGTGTGTGTGTGTGTCTGTGTCGTGACTCTCTTTGAAACCACATTAGTGACTGTTGAATGAGCTCTATATCAAACCTTCTGTCCACGCTGGGCTTTGGTCAGCACTGTGCGCAGGCGTCTGTGTGCGTGTGTCCATCTGTGGTCTGTGTCTATCCCGTTCCCGTGGTTACAGCATGCAGTGACCTGCAGTGCTCCCTCTGTTTCATAAAACCACTCCCTGCCAACAAGAGAGGAACTCAGGATGACCTCCACCAGGAGAGGAAAAGTGTCTCTCTCACCTTGTGTGGAGTGTGTGCTTGTGCGTGTGCCTGTGCATGTTTGTGTGTGCGCGTGCACAAGTCCCCTCCTGTTATTTGTATTAAATATGGTACCTGCTGTAGCCAAACACAGCACAGAGCTGAACACCTCATGGAGTGTGTGTGTGTGTGTGATTGTGTGTATACGTGTGTGTGTGATTGTGTGTATACGTGTGTGTGCCTGTGTGTATATGTCTGTGTGTGTGTTTGGTTCAAGCTGATGCAGCAGATATAGATCTGTGTTTATTCGAAGTGCGGCAGATGGAGCGTGTTTGTCCGCCATGCTGCATCAGTAACGCAGGCGTTCCTCGTCACGTTTCAAGCTATTTTGAGCCAATTATAGTTTTGTCAGACCTGTGGCTTCAGAGTGTGTGTTTTTACCAGGTTTATATACATTCAGTCAGACTGGGCTTAGTCCCAAAGCTATCTACTTTTGTAAGACAAAACAACCTCAATTAAAGTACATTATGGTGCATTATCAGCGCATATGATTGAAAGATGAATTTCCTGTCATATAATGACCAGAGAAAGATGAAATCTTGTTTTGCACCAGTGCTGCTTTACTTTCTGCACCTTGCATGTGCTCTTCTGATTCCAGTGATTCTCATGCTCATAGTTACAGTAGAAAGTTTTAAAGCCTCATGAGCACAACATGTCTACGGAGGCATTCACTGAAAAGTTAGATTTTTGCAGCCATCTCCACTTTCACTCACTCTGAACCCACAGTGGCAATAACACAGTGTTCTTAACATAATCCTCAAACATTATCGATGATAGCTGCTTTTACAAAGCACTGTCTTCCACAGGGAGGTAATAAAACACACGACCAGACAACAATGCTTTTAAACACAGTATGGATATAGAACCACATTCCCATTACTGGACTCATGATGGACAGTAAATGTATTAAAATCAATGGAGGAAAACTGGAGATATTATCTTTTTTATTCCATGCAGTCAAAGAACGGTGCCTCCAACAATGCAGCTCCCAGTCTGGTATGTTGTTACAGCAGTTGTGGCTAATTTTAGTCCTGAGCTCCTACACTCCTCAGCTTCTGTCTGGAGCCAAAAACTCAATGCAGTTTTTTGTATTTACAGTACAGTATGGTGCAGTATGGTACAGTACAGTGGGCTACTCTCCAAGTGATCAAGCCGTTATAAGTTAATGGTCAGATTAACTCACTGACAGTGCTGAAAAGAGCAAAGTTGTGTTACTTCCTCTCTATTTTTTCACAACAAAAACTATATAGAATTAGTGAAAGCAGGCAAACTGCATATTAAAGAGTAAAGCATGAATATAGTGTCAGGAGGACGTTTTAAGGCCCAGTGGAGGATCCTAAATAAACGCTAGTCAAGTTGTCGTGAGTTGAGGTGTTGAAGTGTTGCTGCTTCATTTGAGTGTCTCAGAGAAACACCTGGACGTTCATCAGAAAACCAAAACGCCACAGCTCTGAACTCTGAGTGTGATCTCCTCCGGTGCCGTTAAGTTTCCTGATGTGGGACTGGAAATGCCTGCAGGTTGACAGCAGAATTAGTCACTAGGATTACACACAACTGTCACTGTCACACACACACACACACGCATAGGCGGTCTCTGTCAGCAGTAATACTGAGGTGATGCAGAGCGGATTATCTTCACTTCTGTTAGCCCGCTTATTAAACTCTGTGTGTGAGTGTGTTTGTGTGTGTCGAGCACCAGTTGTTAAGCAGAAGATTAGCAGCTCCATCTCTGAGCTTTCACGCACCAAGTTGTGGGAATATCATCCGCTGGATACGTACAGTAGACCTCTTTCTTTTCTGTCCCCACTTCATTTCGTCACTCTCTCTCTTTCTCTTCTTCTTTTTTCTTCTTCTTTCTTCATGGCTTTCACCCTGTCAGCCCCACCCGCCATCTCCCCAGTGTACCTCATGTCTTTGGCAGTGGTCTGACTCACCACCCATAAAGTGGTGAGTGGTGAAGTGGGGAATCAGACGCAACTGATTTGGGACCTGCAGCGTGTCACAGTCGTGTCGAGATGAACAAACACACTCACGCTCATTAACATGAGAACACTTCTGTCTTTCATTGTTTTAATTTCCCTCGTCTGGTCCCTTCTTTACCTCCCTTCACCTCCTCTGCAATCTGATCAGTTAATCAATACCAAAATAGATTACTGTACTGTATTGTATCCATTATAGATGAGCCTCTTCCAGCACTGATATTTTTAGAGTCAGAGCCTTATGTCGATTCGTGCACACTGATCAGACACAAGAAATAGACTGAATGTGTGCAAACACAATAGGGAAGGATTTTGAAAACTTACAGGTTCTACTGTACGTGCGCTCTCCTTGTTATTTATTCATGGTGGATATTCACAGTTTGTTCTTCTCAAGAAAAGTTAGTGTGGAAAGGAAGCAGGTGACGGAGCGAGAGGTGCAGGGTGATCTGAGGCGAAAACACTGGTGCAGTGGCACAACCCTAAAGATGAGGACTGCCCGTCTCCAGTGGTTTTCTGTTGCTGATCGCACTAAAACAGCACGATGCAGAAAAAGGTCCCTGCCAGCTGCTGAATGGAGGAGAGGAGAGGAGAGGAGAGGAGAGGAGAGGAGAGGAGAGGAGAGGAGAGGAGAGGAGTAAATGAAGGAAAGAGGGGATATAAGCCCCAGAGCCCATTAGTCTCTGTCATCACCCCTCCCCCACCTTTTCCTCTCTCTTTCCTCTCCTCCTCTGTTCTCCCTCTTCCATCTCTCTCTATTATATCTTGTTTTCTCCACCTCTTTCTCCCCCTCTGTTGCTGTTAATCTGATAATGCTGCGTTGAGGTGATGTGTGTTGACAGAGGCAGTCAGATGCTGATCATGTGAAACTTCATATCTGTCTTATAGACAGTTTTATGTCCAGAGGGGGCGAGGTAGAGACCAAAGTGTGTGTGTGTGTGTGTGTGTAAGCTCATAACCTTCTGACTTTTATATGATAAAAATGTTTGAAGCTGTTTCTTGGAACTGGAGAGAAACAGATGGAGAGACAGACAAATATTAATCAGGCAAAGCAGAAAGAGTTTAATTCCTTCTTACTTATGAAGACAAATGCTTCTGTCCGTTATAATACAATGAATATTCAATACATGCAAGAACCATGAATTGAGATATTAATTAAAAATCCAAAAAAAATCTATATTCACAAGTTTGTGTGTGTGTGTGTGTGTGTGGGTAGACCAATTCCCTGGGCCAAAGTAGGGCAGGAGAGCCTGGCATCGGCTCAGCTTCCTGCATGAGTGACCTGAGGAAACAGTGTGTTGTGTCTGTTTTTGACTGTGTGTGTGTGTGTGTGTGTGTGTGTGTGTGTGTGTGTGTGTCTCCGCCCTACAGCAAGCTGCTGTCAAAGAGAGGGAGGAGCAAGTGAACGTACCAGCGAAAGAGGAGATAGAGAATGAGAGGAGTGTAGTAGAGAGAGTTAGCATCTGTTGTTTCTGTGGCAGCTCAGCAGCACTGGACTGATTTTTAAACACACACACTCACACACATACACATACACACATGCATACACAGTCTCTCTGAGCCACACACCACTGCATACCTACACACACACACACACACTTCCATCTTTCCTCTGGGACTCTCTCACATGCTGAATCCAACGTGGAACTGACGCTACGCTCTTCATCATCCCTCTCTCTCTCTCTTTCACACACACACACACACACACACACACACGTCTGTGCTCGCTCACTCTCTCTCATTCACATCTTGGGAGTTGAAGCTCCACACCACATTCACACACACACACACATACATATAGAGAGAGAGACACTGATCTGAGAGCGACCGCACCGGCATCACATCGTGCGGACGTTGAGGCTGCCCGTCTGCCAGCAGCATGTGAGTACAGCTGAGTGGGATTTGGGAGAGAAGTGGACTTGAATTGATTTACTTGTTGGAGGTAGCAGTTTAACCCTCACCACTGTCGGATGAATAGAAGCTAATAGAAACAAAGCTGATCCTGTGAGTGTGTTATCCCTCTAATGACCAGTGATGCAGTCTTAACATGTCGACCACTGTTCTGCCTTTAATCTAATGACTCTCGCAGTGTAAGAGATTATCAGCGATGTGGAAACACTGATGATTTAGTCATCGACAGTCTCACTTTTTTCTGCTCGACTGACTTAAGTGAATGATACTCAGATGCTTTTTACTTTTCAAGATAATGATGAGGAAGATTACAGCTCCGTCTTCGCAGCAGTGGCTCTCAGGTTTTGCTCTTAAAAGAGAGAAAATGATCAGAGCTGCAGCCCCGGCAGCACAGGCTTTGTCTCTGTGTTCAGGATTCAGTAACACTAATATCTCAGCTGCATCACAGACTTTGCTTCATAGATCACACAGAGGAGCAGCGTCTCTGTGCAGCTCCACTGTGTCTTTGTTTCCATTGTTTCAGCACCGACTCTGATCCAAACTTTTCTGTTTATTCTTTATCTCCCTCTATCAGATGTGATTTCACAGAAAGCTCTTATCACAGTTATTAATCTCTTTCCTATCTTTCTTTTCGCTCTCTTTCTCTTCATTCATGTCTTGTTTTATCCCTCGCTCTTAATCCCATAATGCTGTGTGGAGGCAATGTGTGTACTGACAGGGACATTTAGATGTTGATGATGTGTGATCATTTATACAGTATCTATCTGGTAATTGTGATCACTCCTGTGTCCAGGGAACAGCGCAGAAATAAAACTGTTAATCCATCGATTCGTGGAGGATTAGAGCTGAGATTGAAAACACCAGACTGAGGTCAGCAGTGAAAATATTGAAGGTTAAAGTGAGAAATGAAAGTTTGCATCTGATTTGAGGCTGGGGTTTTTTGTGTGTGTTTTTTTTGCTTCTGTGTTAAGTGTGCAGCCCAGATTTTGGCAGGAGTCCGTGGTGTCTGCACATCTGCTTTAGCACGAAATGATTTGCAGCACATTAGAGTAAATACCAGACACATGGAGGTGAATCTCTCTTTCCTCCGGCAATGAAAATCCATTTGAAATCCAATGAAAGTCCCTTTTGTCAGAGCATAAGTGAGTAGTTTTTAAAAACTGTAGCTTGAGACAAAAGTGCAACAAATCGTGTTGGTCTGAGTGTTTCAGTGATTTCAGACTTGCGTGACTTTGAGCTGCTTTAGTACACTTTAGCCATTTGTGTCCTTGAGTGTCGGTGCATTAGATTAATGAACACATTCAGGGGAAATCGGAGCTGAGATCTGGGTGTTGTCGGCTGCTCTTTGGCAGAAATTAGAGGCTGATTTTGTGTTTAGTGGTAAACGAGGAGAGGAAAACACACACAGAGAGGGGGAATAAGAAGAAAAGCTATCAGGAGATACTGCAGGTTGTGTGTGTATATGTGTGTGTGTGTGTGTGTGTGTGTGTGTGTGTGCGCGCGCGCCTGACCGTGTGTACCTCGAATATGATTGAATTACTCAGGGTTAATTAGATTCTGTAGTCCACAGTGATGGTTCAGGGACACACACACACACACACACACACAGGCAGGGACATCCTTCAGAGGGGCTTTTTCAGGCTTATTGCCAGCGGCGTTGTCATCCGTGTGTTAGTTCAGAGGTTTCTGGGAAGCTGTGTGTGTGGTGTTAAGAAGACTAGAGGAGAGTCAGTGAGGATTTATTACAACACACATCTGCTGTTATATGCAGCCACTCGGAGTCAAAAAACACACACACACACACACACACACACACAGCACATTTTACTGTCCTTTTGATGCAGCAACCTGCTGGTTATTTTTACTTCTCACTGCTGGACAAAAGCTATCGTCCCTAAAAGCCATAGCCATGCATCACAGAGCACATTATATCATTTGTATTTTTTTTCCCACTTTGTGCATTTTCATAAATAATGTACATTTATAATTAAAGAGGTACAATGACATTTTTATGGCCACTAGATAAAAATGGGTCAGTAACTAAAGTGTTTGTGCTGCATGCAGCAGGAGGATACTAAAGCACAGAGCTCCCATGCTGAGTGTTTGAGCAAATCGTTGCTCTTTGCATTGATTGGTCAAACCGGTTGCTCTCTCACAATTTACTGCCTGTCATTCGGCTGATACAGGGGGATACCGTTTTTTCCCAGCAATTAAACTGAAAGCTCTATTGGAAAATTCAGTGTTGCATGCGTGCGCAAAATCAACACTTAGATCTTTGGTTTTTCTGCAGGTTTAAGCAGAAAGATGGATTCACATACAGTTGGGTGAAAATGTAAAAAGAAATTGATTCAATCTGTACATGTTTGTTTTCCTTCAATCTAACTTGTTAAATCTGACTTCTCATGTAAGCCAAAGAGAAAATACGAGCTGCACCACTGATGCTGTCGCTCTGCTGCTGAGCTGCCTGAACGTCACTGTGTGAAATCAGTGCGCATGTATAATGTGACGCTTGTGTTGAGTGCACACTCACTCATGTTCCACCTACAGCATGACATGTGGACAGCAGAAGTCACATATGTCTTAACATGTCCAGCTGATCCGCATGACAGCACTGACTTGACTGATGCTCTTTTATATCTTTGTTGGTCTGTAGGTGAAGGAGGAAGGGAGGGGCAGGTTCAGACTAAATGACATTGATAACCTGGTTCCACAGCTATGAATGGCCACTTCAGCAAAAACTGACCAATTAGAGCTCAGTATCAGGGCTTAAAAGAGGGGAGGCCATTTTTGTATAAAACCAGCAAGCTACAGGTATCTGATGAGAGGGAGCAAAGTGAAAGTGATGGAGGAAGTCTAAAGCTGACTAGTTTAGTGTGTGTGTGCTTCATGTGTGTGTGTGTGTGTGTGTGTGTGTGTGTGTGTGTGTTGTGTAAGCAGGTTACTGACATGGATCGAGTCTGATGTAACAGGAGTTAATATTCAGATCAAACAGACTATTTGATTATGGCTGTGGAGAATTTGTTGACAGCTGTGTGTGTGTTTGTGAGACTCTGTCTGCAGTAAGATTTTGTGTGTGTGTGTGTGTGTCGTTGCCTTCCGCACTTGAACATGGAAAATAAACTTGTTTGCCTGTTGTTCGACTGACATTTGTAGAAGGACGTGGTTGACACTGTGAATGAACCTGCACCGTCCTTCAGGCTGTGTTTGCTGTTTGTTCATGCCTCTGCTCTCGTCTTTGATCCGTGCGGCGTAACGTTGTTTCTGAGCTGCTGAACAAAGGTGATCGAAGCATAAAAAAAAGTCAGTCAGCTGCTTCTAATGCGGAGCAACAAGTCGCTCTTAAAAGTAGCTGAAATTAGATTCTGTGTAAATATTTAAATAGTGGGTGAAATGGGAGGATTTTTATGGAGAATTTGATTTCAGCTCAGTTTTTATGGGTCTAACTCTGTGTGTGTGTCTGTGTGTGCAGAGTACAGTCGTTTCGAGGCGAAGATCCATGATCTGAGGGAACAGATGATGACCAGCAGCGTCAGCTCCAGCTCCACGTCGCTCCGCTCCACACAGAAACGCACACTTTATGTCAGGTAACACACACACACACACACACACACATGGAGCACACAAAGGTGACTGATGGTCCAGTGTCCTTCAGTGCGACACAGCTATTATAAGGTCTTATCTCAGCTGTCTACTCTCAGGTTTTATGTGTGTGTGTGTGAGACGCTGAAAGGGAGGTTATCACGTCTGACATCTCAGTCAGATTGTCGGACACACACTGGCTCAGGCTCACACACACAAACACATCCATCGCCTGTCAAGTCTCCATTTCTGTGTGTGTGTTTTTTGTGTGTCCTTGTGTCATTCCCATTCTCATCTGTCCCGACTCATCAGCTCTCCCGAATCACCCCTCAGTCTTCGGTTGCCTCTGTAGAGCCCAGAATTTAAGCATTTAAGATCCTTTCTTCACAAGAACCTCAGTGTTTGTGAAATATTGATTAAACGCTACAGCGGCGGCTCCAGATCAGTCACACTGGAGCTCCTGGGAGATCAATAATGTGGAAACAAACACCGATGGCTGATTCCTGTGGGTAGGCTTTAAGGACACAAGGAAACATTTACAGATGAAAATGATTTCAAAACATTGTCACTGTCAGTGATCTGAGCTCAAAACCCAACGGCATCTGTAGATTTTTATTTCATTCATACATCCAGAAACAGAATATTTTATCTGAAATGTTCACGTTTGCTGCCAGAAAGAGAAGCTAACAAACGAAGCAACATAAAGCCAGAGTTTGTGGTTATACAGTTTATTTAATAGTAAAGAGGATGGTTGGAAAAAACAAGAGGTACATCAAACTGTGGTAAGACAATTAAGGGGAGGGGAACACACTGAAATCAAGAGAACTTTACCTTATAGGGAATTCATTCATGATCTAAAACTGAAATACAGACTAAAGAAAGCTATCTACTCTAGTCTAAAAAAAAAAAAAGAAAAACACAAAAAGCAACAGCCGTGAGAACACAACAAAAGAAAAGCTTCAAAAGTTGAGCTGACAGGTACGTGTGCATGAAAGGAACATCTGACCTGAGCTGTGTGCAAGTGGCCTGGAAGGAAAAGGCCACAGCAGCAGCAGCAGGAGGAGGAGGAGGAGCAGCAGCTGGAGCATTCACCTTGAACTATACACACACATGCAAACACACAGACTTACTCACAAGCAGAGCAGAGGTCACAGTCGGCACAGGGAGCTGCAGGCCAGAGGTCACACTCAGTCATGTGAGAGTTCTTCCTGTCACCGGGTCGTCAGGTTTGACGATGGGGCCTTAGAAATGGACACTAAAAAGCAATAGTTCATTGTTTGTCTCTGGTTATTCCCCTGACAGCAGTTCCCACGGCAACAGGGGTTGCACTGCTGACCGTATGCATGTATGCTAAGCTGTGGCTGCAGTTCAAGCAGTAAATGGAAGAAGCAAACAGACAGTCAGTGTGACTGGCCGACTAAGTCGTGTCTAAGCAGGACGGACACACATCGTGACTGAGGTTCAGTAGGATTCAATGTGATGTGGGTCCATGAAAAATAACTTTATGTGGACATGTAACTGTGACATAGCGCAGGGTTAAACGTGTCCATCTGGGTCATATGACTCTCATCCCATTGAACTGTGGTCCAACAAGTGTCACAAGGTTTTACCTGATATATCTGAGAAACAAGCTGATTATATTCATATCTGCCCGAAATACAATTCAGCTTTTTATTCCAAATTTCAGTTTCTTTCATTAGAGAGTGTTAACGTGGGATGTCGTACTGTAAAACCCTGTACTGACCTACTTGGCATACCCACCACTGTGAACCAAAGACTTAGTAGTAAAATATGAAGAAAGATGACATTGCAGCTGCTTGCCGTCACCCTTGTTAAATTTTTAAGTAGTCACCCATAGGCATGATTATTATTAGCATAAATTAAGTCTAACCCCCATTTTTTTTAAGTGGTTGTGGTCATAAGTGAAGAGAAGGGGTCTGTCCACTCCATGTTTGTTTGAATCAAAGGAAACTTGCATGAGGATGTTTATAAAATGATGCATTTGAGTGAAATGATGCATTAATAATGATGTTAAAGTTCTTTAAACAGTTGTTTGGTGATGTCGTTTCCAGTCTTTCCATGAATGACTTGATGCAAACAGCAGTTAGATATATATTTCAAGGCAAAACGCAGTCAAAGTCAGAAGAAAAGAAGAAGAGCAGTTGTTTTGTTGGGAGTCCGTGCTCTGACAGCAAAGGAGCCGGTTCACAGAACTAAATCAGAGTCAGCTCCTTATCGAGTTTCCTGCTCAGACTGTCAGAGCTCAACACGCTCATTCAGCTTTTAATCATCCTCCAGTGAGTTTGGCAAAATGGCTTTTGCTTAATTCAGTTCACTTCATTCAATTCAGATGACAAAAAAGACTAAGAGTCTGTTTGGTTTCGGTGAGGCTGCACTCAGGCACAGCGGTGCTTTCACATGAGCAGGCAGTGACAATGTGAAGATGCTGATGATAAGCAGGTGTAATGTTTAATATATTTTCTGCTGAGGCTGAAGGCTGAAGGCAATATCATTACCCGAGGAGGTATTTGCTTATAAATCAAGTGCTGGACTGAGGAAAAGCCTCCAAAGCTATCACAGTTCTGAATGTGTGTGCTGAATATCATGGTAATGTGTCCAAAAGTTTTCCCAGAACCGCACAAGTAGAGCTGCTGGTTTCATCTTCAGGGGACCATGAATGTCTGTTTGATATTTCACTGTCATTCCTAGAGCATCGCTGCAAGCATAGCTGAAAGTATGTTACCCGGGCGAAAGGCATTAACTGGGAGAAAAGCTGACAACTGTATAATCATAGAGCTAATAAGGAAAAATTCAACGTGCCAGATAATTATCAGGACACGTCCTGGTACTATAATCAGTTTACACCCTGAATCTTAATGATAACGTTGTTCCAAGTCGAGTCAAAATCAGGCCAGGATCATTTCAAGGTTATATAGAATAATGTAGTAACCCCCCCCCCCACCCCCCACAATAACCCCTATAACGAATCACTGTCATATGAGAATTTCCTGTATCTGGTTACTGCCCATAAATGACCAATCAGGATACAAATATTAAAAAAAGCCAGTCCGACAGGCCTCTGATTGGTCGGGGTGGGGCTGTTGGTGCGTGACAGATTGGGGGTGTCTAGTGCTCTGGGCTGCTGTGTGTGCATGCATGTACGTACAGTACAAGTGTGTGTGTGTGTGTCATGCATGTACGTACAGTACAAGTGTGTGTGTGTGTGCATATATATTTTTTTACTATATGCATGTGTATGACATGTAAGACTCAGACTAACCTTTCCTCAGAGGAAATGTCGCAGAGGCAAGGTGACATACAGTATGTGTGTGTGTGAGCGTGTGTGTGTTCTCCCCCTTATTCCTCTCTCCTTATTTTACATTCACACCGTTATGTTTCTATTTTAAACACACTCTGCTCAATACCTCGACATTGTAATTGTATATTTCACTGCACCTGAAAAGCTGACACAGCTGCAGCTACTGGTTTCAAGATAAAACCCCAGCCTTATGTTGTAGATTCCATGGTAGATGTATTTTAGTATACATTTATATATATATATATAGTGTGCGTGTTGCTGTACTACTTTTTTTACACTAATTTACACTTACACACTGATCATAAATCAAAGGCTTGTGTGAAGGATTAAAGTCGTCGTGTCTCACTGGGCACTGAAAATTGAAACCAGTCCGTGCTGTACTGGTCTCTGGATCCAGATCAGTTTCAACAAAAGCATTTTTTTTTTTTCAAAATGCCCCAGAACATCGGCCTCGATCCTGAAACTGAATATTGTGGCTTTAAGTTGCTGGTCAGCTTTTTTTTTTTTTATTTGCATACAGTGATTAGATACTTAAACTGTTGGTACGAAATAGTCACCATAAGGCACTGATCGTATCTAAACCACATCTGTTACTGAAGTTTAGTTTCCTGATCAGATTCTCAGGTGTTAGAAGATTTGGGGTGACACATATAAAACTGATTTGTCTTATTTGTAATGTATTGATCATATAAATCTATCGTGCATCTTTTCTTAGAACTTTGAAATGAAATTAACAATGAGTGAGAACTTCAGCCACCATTTACAGATTGACCATCATCCCTCACTTCTCTCTGGAGGTAAAAATAAAATGCATGTGAAATGTGTCACACTCTGTGGTAATTAATGTGTGTTCCTCGACTGGAGTAATTAGATTTCAAAGGTTTCCCACACAGGAGTTAAAACGACTGTAATGCAGAGAACAGGTAATTGATTTAGGGCCACGTTTACATAGCTGCAGGCTCAGTAACACCACACATAATCAATCAGCGTGACCCGCTCACTGCGACGTCCTTTGTGGAACATGTATATTTGCATTTACTGTCTGGAAAGGTTTTATATAAATCTATATACAGTATAGTAATAGTAGACTGTTGGATGTGTGACCTCAGCACCTATATAGTGTTAATGCTTTAACATGTCCGCGGGTATGTTTCCATAGCTTTTCACACACACACCCATCAGAAACTCACGTAATTAGATCTCAGGAGGCTCATACTGATTTAAGGTGTGTGATTGATTTAGACTAACATGTACACACTGTACTGAAGCACACACACACATACACACACAACACATCCATCTGTGTAACCTGCTGACTGCAAAATCGTTCAAGTCATTTAGCTCATGTGTGAATTTTGATGTTTTCTCCTCTAAGCACTGACTGTGTGGAGCAGTGACATTATGAAGAAAGGAAAGGTTATTTATACACTCACACCTGACAGCTGCCCTTTACTGTGTGTGTATGTGTGTGTGTCTGTGGATCCACTAATGTAAACACAACGCTGCACCTCATGTTTACAGTGTATCCTGTAACCTTTCACGCGCCGTTTCTCACACTGATACCTTTTACTATTTGAACATTTTCATTTCTGATAATAAAACAGAGACTGCTCCTAATGTCTCACTGAGCTGTGCAGACCTCGTCGACCTGTTTAGTGGGAATCACACTCGCTTCACTCATTTTCTCCCACTGCAAAGAAAAAAGAGGTCTCTGTGTAATAATAAACTCATCCTCAATCAACCAGTCAATCAGACTGTATTTGTATAGCACTTTTTATACAAGCATTACAACACAACGTGTAATAAACTGCTGAGATAGATAAGGTCACAGATAACTGGTTTACATAGTAAATTTAAAAGATAACAAAGGCAGTTGATGAATCGTCAAAATAACTAAAAGTGCAGCTTCCTACTCAGAGTAAAATAAGTTGCATTGCAGCTTATTAATGAGTGTGAACTAAACCAAACTTGACAGTTCTGAGGAAACCACCGTGAATCTCATAAACCAGCACAGAGAAAACATTGAAAACTGGAAAGCAAAGATAAAGACGAGGTGAAAAAAATGAATAAAAACCTAAAAATGTTGTTGTAATAAGTAGAATATTTAAAGGAGCTAAGTAAAATAACGGTTTCACAGTCCTGACTCATATTGAGACCAGATTACAAAGTTTAAACTCTAAATCCATGATGAAATAATGAGGTTGTAGAATAAACGTTTCCCTGAAGTCCACTTGTTATTGTCCTGTTTCTACCTGCTGAGGCATCGGCCCAGAGGTTCCTCCGCTCTCTTCATGACAGTCTGTTCCACTGCAGCTGTTGTTCACACACCATCACAGTGTTGAAGTGTCGACCCTCTGGTCAGGACGTCTCCTGTGAACCTCGTGTCCAGTTCGTCCTAATGGAGCCCGACACATTTCACCACCTGATAAAAATATAATGTGCTTTTTTTATCATCTTTAATCTCACATCAATAAAACATGCACGTAGGTTTTTTTTTTGTGGCATTGTGTGTGTGTGTGTGTGTGTGTGTGTGTGTGTACCTCTGTCTGATTTTCTCTCTTGGTTTCTTTTCCTTCTCTGTCTCTGTTGTGTTTTATTGATGAAGGCAGTAGGGACTTTAGGGGATGCCTGTTATTTCAGCTCTAGTTCCTTTGCACACATGCACACAACACACACACACACACACACACACACAAACACACACACACTGCTGGCCTACTTTTCCAGGTCTTTTCCCTCTGGACAGGTTTGGAGCTCTGTGGTCACAGAGACAGATCACAATTCAAACACAACACACACACACACACACACACATGCACACAGAACTGCGACACATAAATGCACACAAACAGGTGCACAGACAGATATGTGCAATTGCATACATGCACACATACAGTGACAAGGTCATAAATTAACAGTAATAATGCAGGAGAGCATCCCTCAGCTCTTTAGCCTTATTTACTACAACAGACTCTGGTGTTTGTCTCTTTGTCTTATTCTGTGACTTTATTTTGAAGTGTTCATCAAATTGTCTGTAGTTGTGAGAAACCTCTCTCGAAGTGAAGTTTATAAAATTTTCTGGGGGAAAAAATGGGTGAAAATGTGGTTTCATATTTACAGCAATGCAAAATAAAAGGTATTATTAGATCACACTGCAGTTATTCTCCTGTAGGAGGCTGAAGTCGTGTTTGTTGCTGGATGTGTAACGTTGTGCTTCTCTCTCTCTCTCTGCAGAGCGCTGTTCGACTACGATGGAAGTGCGTCAGATCTGAGCGCGCCCAATCAGGCCCTGCCGTTTCACTTTGGTGATATCCTCCACGTGAGCAGTGCTGGCGAAGAGGAGTGGTGGCCCGCCCGTCACCTCAGCCCCCCGCCCCCAAACTGCCCTGAAGTCGGGGTCATCCCCAGCCGCAGGAGGTCAGAGTTCACGTCAGGGTTTCTGGGGGGGGGGGGTGATTTTTATTGATTCTTATTTCCATGCTGCCTCTGTTCTGCATAAAGTGTTGTATCATCAGTTAGCCCCGCCCCCTCTCTGTTATCCACCTGTACAATGTCTACAGTGTTTTTCCCATGAGGAAAGTGAGTATTGTTGTTACCCGCTCCTAGCTGTGCTGAGCTTGGTGCAGGAGCAACAAGGTCAGAGCCTTATGCCAGGTACCAACACTGCTGAACATCTGCCTCTGTGTTCACATGGACAACTGTGCTTTTAGTCCCACAATCCTCCTCTGCTCTGCCCTGTGATGTCACTGCAAAGTTTACATACAGAAATCAGTGGCGTTTGATTTCAGCTCGTCAGATGCAAATTAGTTTCAGTTCACGTTGGTGGTTCGTCATCGTCCTCATCCTCATCATGTGGAATCTGCTGACTGTAAACATGTGGCGCTGAGAGAGAGAAGCTCCTTCCTCTCACCTCCTTCTCTCGCTCCAAAGTGGAGGAGGTGAGAGACAGATGCTGATGGGAAGGAGGGAACATGAGGGCGTTAATGTGACTGAGAATGAGAGAAAGTGAAGAGAAGGAGGGATGGAGGGATTTGAGGCAACAAGGGTGAGAGTGGGAGTGAGTGAAGGAGTGATGGATGTGATGGGGTATAGACAGTGGGGTATTAATAGATGGAGGTGTTAGCGTAGAGGCTGGGGTGTCAGAGGTCTAGGGGGTAAAAGAGCAGGATGATGTTACTGTGTGGGCAGAGGGAGGAAGATGTGAAGTCTTAAGGTACACTGGAGGATTAAAACATGCAGCCCTCCATCCACTCTCTACCTTCTTTCTCTCCTCTCATCCACCTTTCCCTCTTGTCCTCCTTGTCTCCTTGTTCCCTTCTGCTCCTCCACTTCTTTTTCTGTCTCCTCTCCTTCTCCCTTCTCCCCCTCTCTTCTTCGGTTTCTCTGCATTTCTTCTTCATCTTGAGTAAAATAACCAAAAAGTGTTTGCTTGGAAATTATCCCTCCTTTTCTCCTCCACCTGCTCCTCCACCAGGTCTGCTCTCATCCTTCCTCTTATCCTTCCCTCCTCCCATCTTCCTCATCTCCTCTTCATCTATGTCCCCCCACCCACCCCCTATTCTTCCTAACCTTCCACCTTCCCTCTTCTCCATCCTTCTCTCCTCCTCCTTTGCATCCTATGCTCCTATGTTTTCCACCCATCCTCTTCTCTCTCTTCTTCTATATGTTTCATCTGTAACCCTCCTCCTCTCCCCCCCCCTCCTCATCTCCTCATTTTTTTCTTCCTGAGTAAAAATGACCAAAAAGTTGTTATTTGAAAACAACATTTTAATCATGTTCTTTGTAAGAGGAGAAAAAATGGAGCTCAGGACTAAACTAACTGAAGAAGTGGAGATAACTTATTTGCTGATGCAGTGTAAACACGCTGTGGTGATGGTATTGTTTGTGTTTGGTTGTAAAGCCTTTCAGAGCTGAGCTGTCATCAGGGATTAAAACTGAATCTCCCCCATGTTTTTTTTTTTTCTCCTTCAGTTATAACAGTCGTTCTGCCGTGCTCCACAACACTGCCAGTTTGTCTTCAGTGACAGTTGTTTGGCTGTTTACACACATTAGGACCCTTAAAGCTGCGTTATCGTGAGACAGTTGCACAAAAACACGTCTGACCTCAATTATAAAACCAGACTTGGAGAAAGAAACGAGTCCCTTCATTGAGACACTGGAGATTCACCTTATTTGAAATTCAGGCGGTGAACATGATCAGCAGCAGGAAATGGTCCTGCACAGGAAGTGACAAATCTAAATTTAAACCTCAGGGACAGAAAATGTCTCCAAAGCAGCAGCAAGCAGACTTCATCGAAGGAGGCTGACGTACTTTGCTCTCGTCGTCGTCTCTTGTCTCTTAGCATTCATTAATTAATCACAGCTCACTCAGAACAGTGGACGTGATTATCCCACGTCCTCTTTACTGTCACTTGATATGTGGATATTATACACTACAGTTGCAATGATCGAAAATGAGGTAAACGTTAACATTAATTTCTGAATAAAGAGACAATGTGTCATATTTTGACTTGTTTTTAGATGATTAGAGATTTTGCTAATAACCATTACCTACTTTTGCGTTCTCAGCATTCTTCTTCATGGGTTTTTCTTTCCTTCCTACAGGG
Source organism: Caranx ignobilis (assembly GCA_021432705.1). Classification (NCBI taxonomy): domain Eukaryota; kingdom Metazoa; phylum Chordata; class Actinopteri; order Carangiformes; family Carangidae; genus Caranx; species Caranx ignobilis. The sequence goes on from MU270014.1 coordinate 4,900,423, forward strand.
CAGAGAAGAAGGAGAGGTCGAGGTTAAAGATTGTGAGAGTGACGAGGTCTCAGGATAGATCGGTGAGTAGCAGCTTGTCATATCAACCTCTGACGGCGCTAATAGTTTGGGGATAAAAAGCAGCAGAGTGTTTCACCATCAGTCTGATTTTTTAATTCAATTTAGAGGAACATAAAATCCACCAGGATGAGCAGAGTAAGTCACAGAAACCTGCAGGGAGTTTAGAAAAAAACACCAACTTAATCAACTGGCTGTGTTTCAGTGAGTCCATGCTGAGCAGCCAAGTCACAAGACAATAACAAGACAATAACAATTCAAGTTATTCAACCATAACATGGGGACTAAAGTTTGGTGCTGAGAAGAAAGGGATTAAAGAAAATCATCTACTTAAGAATAGAACTAAGAAATAACACAAAACAGAAGCTGAAGGAGACAATGAGATACAGAATGAAGTCTACTTCAATATAAAGCAGGAAACGAAACAAATGTATAGTCTCTCCACATATAAACTGTCCCTCAGGGCAAACAAGGTTTTTACCTCACATCAAACTGTCAGACCACTTTAAATGAGATAAACATGAACTCTGTCTGAGTCCTATTATAACAAGTTTTCAATGCTGCTCAGTTCTCAGATGAAAATTCAATGAGGATGTGTTGAGCTGATGTGAAAACAGCTGCAGGAGGTTTGATGTTGTGCTCTTTGCAGAGGAAAGACTAACTTGCTTACTGTGTCACTGTGTAATTCCTCATCGTCAAATCGTCTTAAAACAGCTAATTAAAAGATTATAATTCATCAAAAATTCATCTTTAATCCACTATTTAAAAGAGGTGATAGCAAAAGTGACATTGTCTTTGTTTGGTTATGCCAAAACAGGATCATTCGTATTCTTGCATATTTCATATGTATTGAATATTTCATACATAGGGTAATCACAGAGTGGGGATTTTTGGCACAACTTTACTTACCTCCAGTGACCATGGAAGGAAAAAAACAAAGTTTTAACAGATGAAACTCAGAAATGACAAACTTCATCATGAGCGCATGGTAAATGAAAGTGCTTCATATGAACCATTAAGACTAAAACACCAAAAATAAAATGTCAACCTAAAAGGATCGAGCTGCAGCACAGGTCTAAAAGCAGCTAAATGTTTAATTAAGAGCAGAGAGGTGGAAACAGCACAGAAAGAACAGCTGGGAGCAGCTTCAACAGAGACATCCTCAGAACAACCCTGCAGTCGATCAGTTCAACAAACGCCCCAAAGCGTTTGTTTGTATAAAACAAAGAAACAAAGAGCTCCTGACTAAAATCTGCTTTTGTCAGTCTCAGCTGCTCCACTTGTTTCCAGGAACAGTGGGAGTTACAGCTCAGATTAAAAACAAAGATCTAGAAAGTTCTTTTCTCTCTGAGTTCACATGTGAGCGGACGATGACGTGACTTTACAGCTGTCGCACTTCACACCGTGTGACGCTGACACCAGCTATTGATATCACAGTGTTGTCGGCTCCCTCTCTGTTTCCCTCACACCGTGTGAATCAGCAACTGTGTGCGGTGAAGAGCTGATAATTAAAAATGATCACACACACTCACACACATGTGTCGCTCTGTGTGTGTGTGTGTGTGTGTGTGTGTGAGGAAAGGAGAACTCATGGGTTTTCATACAGAGATTCTGCTGATGACAGATATGATCATCTTGGGTATGATGAGTGATGTCATCTCTCTCTCTCTCTCTGTCTCTCTCTCTGCAGGACCAGGATGATAAAGGTAGGTCTTCTCTCCATCAGTGACACCTGCTGGTCAGCACTTGTGCCTCCAGCTCCACTGTGCAGCGTTCACTTCACCTCCTCCCTCATCTCCTCTCTTCACATCCATCCCTCCATCCATCCTTCAAGTTCATCAGTTACCTCAGCCCTGGTCCTGGATGGAGGGAGAGAGAGGAACACAGTGGGGGAGGGAGGAGGGGGCACTGTGGTGTTTGAGGTCACTGTTCAGGGTAGTCCACCTGTAGCTTTAAGTCAGGCAGAGGAGTCCAGAATACAAGCTCAGCTTCATCTGAGGCTTTGAGCTAGAAAAACCAAATGACTATGTTTCACATTTAAAGTGTTTTTAGTACAAGTTACATCTGTGTTGCCTCATAAAAAGATGAATGTGTGTTATGTGCACAGAACAACGAGGGAGGGAGGGAGGGAGGGAGGGGGTCTTTATCGCCTTTGTGAATAAGAAGAATGATGAGAGCAAACAAAATGTGTCTCAGTGGGCACTTTAGTGTTGACAACTGTCTGACACAGCACTTGATTGAATACAGTGATGTGATACAGTTGATGCAGTGGAAAATTCAGACGGTGACAAATTTAACGACGACTTTCAGCGATGGATTTGACAGCGTAAGAAAGAAGCACGTACTGTGTGTCAGGTTATCGCAGTTTGGTCTTGAGACTTCTTGTAAAATCTTGCATCACACTCTGCAAAGGTGCAGGGTGGACTGAAGTGGGCATGTAGGAGGCAGTAAAGTCTAATAAAAAATGGTATTGTTGTGTATAATGGGATGTTGTAGGATCCAGGAGGCACTTAAATGTCTTTTCTTATTGAAGCTCATGTTCAGTTGTCCACATACTTTTGGTCATGTCTCACAGGTCGTGGTTTGGATCGTACAATACCTGCAATGTTATACAATGTATAAGTGGATGGAATGATGTTGTGCAGCTGACGGTGTGTGTGTGTGCGTGTGTGTGTGTGTTTTATAAGTTTTAATGTGTGTGAGAGAAAGAATGCATGCGTGTGTGTTTGTTTGTTTGTTTGTTTGTTTGTATCTGTGTGTTTGTATGTGTGTGTGTTGCTGACTCTGACCTGTCTTGTCCTTCCAGAGCTGGTAACCTCTGGCACCAGCGATAGTGAGAGTAGTTCCTGTAAGTCTAGACCCTCCTGTCTTTCTTTCTACTCCTCTCTCTGTCTCTCTCTCTCACTGTCTACACTTCTTTATTTTGTTTTTTACTTTTGTTTGGTGTGTGTGTTTCTCTGTGTGTCCTTGTGGGAGTGTCTTACTTACATGCACATGTATATTTGTGTGTTGTGATTCTTGTGTTTTCATGTGCATGTGAGTGCTGGCGTGAGTGTGTGTGTTTGTGTGTGTTTGTGTGTGTGTGTGTGTGTGGGTGGGTGTGTACAAGCTAGCTTTCTCTGCTTCTCCAGAGCTGTTGAAGGAGTCAGAAGTAGAAAAGGGTGGAGGTGTGTTTTGATGTCAGTCATCTCATCCACTGTGTCTCTAAATGTCTCCATTATTTTTGTTTGTCCAATCAGCTGGCCAGGAGGAGACCCTCCTCACCTACCAACCTGTCATGCAGCAGGAAGGTCAGTGCTAAACTCTAATATATTCAGCTTTAAATGATTCCCTGTATGTTGCCATCAGTGTTAAAGTAGAGAAGTGGGGAGTTGGAGTTGCAGCATGTTTACTTCACTGTGGTTTTCTCCTGACTTCTATAGTTAATTATACACGACCAGTCATTGTGCTTGGGCCAATGAAAGATCGGATCAACGATGACCTCATCTCCGAGTTCCCTGATAAGTTTGGCTCCTGTGTCCCACGTGAGTTTATCAACTGTGTGATAAATGACCACGAAGACACACTGAAACTTTGCATTTGAGGCACATGTGACCTTCTCTGTGGCATCATGAAATCTATAAAATGCTGTTTATGATGCTGGAATGAGCGCTGACACTTCAGCCTGCGGTGATGTGAGCCTTTTGTTTCACACATCTCAGCACATTTTTAAAGTTGATGTTTAGCTTCTTTTGGTTTTAACTTATAATAGAAGTGCACAGAGAATATGACAGACATATGCACCTACTACATCACTACGAGAAGAAATGTCAAGTAAAAATTGAAGGTCAAATCAAGGATTGAAATGAATAAATCCAGGAAATAGATTATATATTATTTCAAATCTGAAAAGATACATGTGTCTTTTTCATTATTTTCATGATTGTTTTCTTGAGAAAGTATATTGAATTTATACATATGCGCACAGCTTGACACATAAAAAACACATCATAAAACTGAAAATTAGTACAGTACCTCATGTAATCATATTTATACTCTGGTCTGTGTGAAACCTCTGATCCTCAGACACAACGCGGCCACGGCGAGACTACGAGGTGGACGGCAGAGATTACCACTTCATGTCGTCCAGAGAGCTCATGGAGCGAGAGATCCAGGAGCATAAATTCATCGAGGCCGGACAGTATAACAACCACCTGTATGGAACCAGCATACAGTCTGTCAAAGAGGTCGCTGACAAGGTGAGAGACTGAGAGGGAGGGAATATGAGGAGAGAGGACAGAGAGGAGAGGACAGAGGAAACAGGATCAACAGAATACGGTCGTCTAATTCTCTCCCTCTCTCTCTTTCTCTGTCTGACTCTTTGTCTCTTTATCAGGGTAAACATTGTATACTGGATGTATCAGGGAATGCGATAAAGCGTCTCCAGATGGCAGGCCTCCATCCCATCGCCATCTTCATTAGCCCACGCAACGTCGACAACATCCTGTGAGTGAAAATAAAAACTGGGGTTTATCCTTTCATAAATAGACATGAATATAGATTTAAAAAAATGTAATTAAGTGTATGTGTGTGCCAGATGTGGAGGTGGATGCAGGCAATAAAAGCAGAATAGTTCAGCATGAGCCTGAATTGAAATTTCTACAAAAACAAGAAATCATGCAGTTACATTATGTGATTGTTTAACACAGCTCTGTCTGCTCTGTATTCACTCACCACTGTGTGTTCCACTGTAACACATACCATCGCACCATGTGAGCGCTGCCGAAGGTCACCATGAGGACTTATGGAGCTCGTAATCATGAAAGACACACGTTTTGTACCTTTGCACTCTCACTTCTCATGTACAACTCTCATGTGTCTCTGCAGAGAGATGAACAAGCGTTTCACTGAGGAGCAGGCGAGGAAGACTTACGACAGAGCGGTCAAACTGGAGCAGGAGTTCACAGAGTACTTCACTGGTTAGTTATTGCACATTCTCTGAGAACAGCACCACATACCGGTGCTGCCGCCACAGGGTTAATTCCTGTTGGGAACAATCCTGACTCTGCATTTTCCCACATAGAAGCTGCACCGTGTACATAAAGTACATAGAAACTGATGAGGACCTTTAAAGGTCACTTTTCATGCGGATTGTAGTTTGTTTTTTCATGGATTATAGGTCACATGTTGTGGAGTGAAGAAACCTTGTAATAATTTACTTCTGGTTTTCTCTCTCTCTCTCTCTCTCTCTCTCTCTCTCTCTCTCTCTCTCTGTCTCTCTCTGCAGCTATAGTCCAGGGCTCATCTCTAGAGGAAGTGTACTCGCAGGTGAAGCAGATCATAGAGGAGCAGTCTGGTCCGTACATCTGGGTACCAACCAAGGAGCGACTCTGAATAAACAAACACATACATACAAGATCACACAACACACACACACACACACACACATCACTCTTTCAATACTTCCTACTTCTCTGATTTTCTATTATCAGCCTGCTTCCGCTCTCTCTCTTTCTCTTATACGCACCACATCACCACAGATACACACAGACACACCCATGTACACAAGCACATAAAATGGGACGAGGCTGGGACTATCTGGGACTGCTACTTCCTGAAGAGGGAGAAGCTCATGTCTGTCCAGCAGCCTATTGGTGGATCTTCCTACAGCTCAGTTCCTTAATGTTTAAGGAGGTGGTTCAAATCAAGGCGACATGTACCATTATCTGATTTGATTTCATTATTGTTGTTCTTATTGTTGTTGTCGTTGTTGTTTTCATATTAACGAAGGGTAATGCATTCATGTATGGGTTTGTAATGATAATATTGTCACCAAGAGGCAGACTTTTGCACGCTGTAGCTTTAAGAGCATGTTTTTGGGACAAAATCTTGATCTCCCTCCCCGTCTGTCTGTCAGTCTATCCTTCCTCATGGCATCGCTCCCATCTCTCTCTCTCTCTTGTCTTTTTCTATCTTTCGCTCATATCTCAACTCCCCCACCTCCAGACTATCTACAGACTTTAGATATTTGAGGTGAAAACTTAATAATGTGCCCAAACATTTTGTTCTAAAGGGTCAAATTGAAACTGTAGTAAAATTAACTGATTTAGAGATGTAGCAAGAAAAAAATATATCAGATGTATTTTAGGATTAATATGATTGAGACACTTGTTGATATTGGCAAAATAAGAATCAACCTAAATAGAAACTAAATTAGAGTGTTTTAAATTAACAAAGCAAAGAGAAATCTGTGTGTGAGCCAAAAAGAAACTGAGAGCATCAGCTGGAGACCTGAGCCTGTATTTATCAACACCATCGAAACAACAGAATTTGTATTTACCTCTTGAAAACAGAGGAGTTAGCTTTAAAACAAGAACAACAAATCTCACTTTTTTTCTGAGCAGCAGCCTCCGCAGCTACATGTGTTCGTTACAGGACTGTGGTGTGTTAGACACTGGAAGCAGCTCGCAGCTCATGTACAGAAGAAAAAGTCTGTCAGTGTCTTAGGTAACAAACACAAAATCATCTTCACACCAACCAGCAATGGTGCTCTCCACCCAGCATGGCTGATCTGACGACTGAAAATATCTGAGCCCGCTGAATGTAGATGATGCCAGGAGCCAGTCTCTTAGCTCCTGCCCTGATGTCTGTACTGTGAATACAGGGCTATCTCCTTTTTCTAGATGAAGGAATTATGTAGTTTGTGGTTGTGTGATGTGGTGCTGGGAAACGTTACCGGCTTCTTGTTGGAGATTGTATTTATATAAAGTCACATAGTGTAAAAACAGTGTGTTCACGGTGCGTTCAGGGAACACAAGAGTGTGGGTTTACCATCAGAATGAGTTTGAAGCTGTGATTTGACAGTAAAATGGCTGCAGGATGTTTTAAAGCAACTCTCAAGTGATGAAACAGCCAATCAGTGACAAGGATTAACACGAGCCCTGTTTCTTCCGTCTCAGTGAAATCAACTTTTTTTGTTTTTTTCATTCTCTGCTTCCTGTCGTTAATACTTGGTAACTGGTTGTGGTGGAAACCAAAAGCAGCGGGAGTGGGGGCTGTGCAGCTGGTTGATGATCCACAAGCAAAGTCTGTCTGTAGTACTTTACAATCAATGATAAAAACTGATAGAAGCAAATAAATAAAACAAATACAAAAACATGGATATTAAGTGGTATGTAGAGCTACACTGGTGCGTAGAACTAGATTGATTCTAGTTGACAAATTCAATAAAAGAAGAAGAAAAGAGGTGTAAATCCTAGTAAATATTCAAATGTAATGCATACACATCATGACCAATAATGTTTTGTACTGTCCATCCAAAAACAACTGCATTAACAAGTATTTACGTCAAAACAAATCAGTTAGTGTTCAGGAGTAAAGGAATTAACTTACTTCACTACTTTTATTATTTCACCAACTCTTGACTTTCTGCTGTTTGGTAAATACAGATTCAGGTCCTCAGTTTGAAAAACTTGGGTTTGTATCACTCAAGTCTTCATCCCATCTCTGTCTTTCCTTCCTCCTCCTCCTCCTCCTCCTCCTCCTCCTCTTCCTCTCTCTGTCTCATGCCTTCATCTCTCTCCTCTTCTCCACATCCACATTCACAGTTAGACACCAGTCAAGCAACAGTGTATCATCATCGTCATCATCATCACGATCATAATCAGCATCATGGTTCTAGCTTACCTTCTTACCGTAGTTGCACTAACGAGGGCTGGTTTCCTTAAAAGCATCTTAGCGGCAGAGTGGATATATACCGTCCCAGTGTTTCTGCTGCTGATGGACTTGTGATGCGTTCACTTCCCCTTCAGCTCATTCACTGATTCATTATGCTGGTTTGAATGTGTTGAAGATGCCAGGAGACTTTTGTTTTTCTTTTTTTTTTTTTTTTTTTTGGGTGGGGAGGGTGTGAAATGTTTTTGCAGTTATCTCATTCGCTGTTTGTTTTCATGCTGTTGTTGAGTAGTCAAAGACAATACGGTGCAGCCCTATGGTGAAAGCTACTGTATTAGCTCTGCAGGTTTTGCTTTCATGCTGGGTTTATTATTCGAGCCTTCAGTCCTTGCACATATAACAGACGCCTGAAACTCGCTCCATTTGTGACCACAGGACTCTGTACTTTACTCTGGGGTTTGGTCAAACTAGAACATTTTGGGAAAAACTTAAATGACATGTTTGCACCGGGCTAAACTACCACTTAATTCCCATACTTCTACCAATCATCACCGGTGACTTAAAGATGCCCTGTAGAGGTTTTAATCACAAACTTTAAAATGCAGTGAGTGTTTTGTTTTTGAGGCACTTTCCCACTGTACAGGTGCTACAACATGCAGCCTTTCACTTTGGTTCCTCTGATGGCTCTAGTGGTGGTGGTTGGCTAACTCACTTCACAAGTGTCATAGTATATGAAACTTTACTCACAGTGATGACTAAATATGTGTTGTTTTTTAAAGTCCTCACTATGTTGGATGCAGTAAAACAGCTTTTATTTATCATTTGCAGCTGTTTTAAAGTTATAGAACAATGTTTTTGTTAGTTTTTTTGTTTTTTACCAGTGAGCACCTGTTTTGTTTGAATCGTGCATGGTGCCTTTGGTTTCATGCTGTACTGCTGGTCGACAGTGAATGTAAACATAACTTTTGTTTGTTTACAAGAAAACTCTACACGGCATCTTTAACGTAGACTCCAGTGTCACAATCTCTGGAAATCGAGACAAACTTCTCATCTTCCCATGCAGACAGAAGGCGGGAGATGCCACCCTCTGCTGGGTGACACTCAAATGAGACACAGTGTGTGATGATAATCATAATAATGTGGTAACTGCTTATTGTGATGAACCTACTGAGAATTATCATCTGCAGCTGTTCTCAGATCTGTAGGTTTTCAGTCAGGATTCAGTAATCTGCAACTTTTCTGTCTTGGTTCAGTGTTACTATTCTCATCAGTTGGTTTTAGCTAAACCCACCACACACTATCTGCTCAGCACCAGACAGTATAGGCACAAGACACAACAAAGGAGTGTTAGCAGCTGAACACCCAGATTCCTCCTAAGGACCAAAACCAGAGCTAAAGGAGCATGTGAAGTCACAAATGGGGCTAAAAGTGAACACAAATGATAATAATCTCTGCTGTCCAGTGTAACATTCAAGATCCCAAGATGCTTTTGGTGACGCAGCCCCCCCCCCCATATGGACCTTCAGCCAAACCACTTCCCATTGTCCACCCTTAACTCCCCGAGGCAACTCCTCCAAGCTGACTGGAGACCAGAGTCATACAGAGACACTGTTCTGTCAGCAGAGTAGCTCTTAGATCCAAATGAATACATAAATAAATGAATAGTTTTGACCACATGTGTTTTTGAAAGCTTTAATATCTCCTCACAGAATGTCCAGCTACTACACTACGTCTCTGTCCGACTATACTCCTCTGTATGAATCAGTAGATCAGTGGTGTGTGTCGACCGCTGACAGAACCAGACGCTCTGTGTGACTCTGGCAGTGTGTTTTAAGCCAGGGGACCATGCCACTGTCTGTTAGAGTAAAGCACTGATGCAAAGAATCTATTACAGAGATGGATCTATATCTAACATATTATAATATTTATCCCTGCTCCAACTGCCTATTTTGGTACAAAAAAATAAATAAATAAAAGTCTTTATTGAGATTTACTGAAATCCCTCGACCAATGACTGGAGATGATTTTTGTTCGTTCTTTTTGGGTTGTGAATTTGTGACTGTGACCAATATATTTTCATTCACCTTCACTTTTACTGCACAGTCATGTTAATAGTACACGATGAGTCTGCACAAATTGCCACCCGGTCTCCTCTGTTTACATGCTCATGTCTCACAAAGCCTCAGCTCTACCGGACAAAAGTTCATGAAGTTTGCTCATGGATTTAACCTTACTGGAACAACACAAAGACCGAAGACAGTTCCCATCAGTCACTTTTATAAAGCTGAGTTTGTTTTGCTCTTGACCCACCTGAAACCACAAAAGATGTATTTGCTCATGTATTAATCATTTTCCACGTCGGCCTTTTCTCACACTCGAGCAGGGCCTGTTTTATTTACAAATCTTTAATTTCCCATCACACTTGACTAAGTGCTAATTAATCAGTCACAGACTCAGCTTAGACACAATTCATTCAGTACATGTTTGTTATGGGAAAGAATGGTGGTTAACTACATGCTTGTTTGACTAATTTCACATATTTCTGTTTATCTGACCTACTCTACATTGACTAAAACTCTCTGCACTAGTACCTATATTAGGATCAGTTATTTAGAAGTTGACTAATTAAGCACTTTCTGTATTTCCCCTGCAGTTTATACCAAGCTGCATAGAAGCTTTTTTAGAAATTATCGGAAAATGATTGTTAAGAGTGGGCAAGCTGTCAGTCTGGGTGGGCCTACGCCCTTCCAGGCCCACCTGTAGATCTGCCACAGGTACAGAGTGTGTATGACTGAGGCTTGTTCATGTGAAGCGTGTGGCAGTGAACCATTGCCACGAACGCTGCAGCCCGGTCTCTGTACAGAGTGACATTTGTAGGAGCTTGTTGAGTGTTATTTTTATATATGCATTAGATAGCATGTCATCTCTTTTACCTCATTTACTGTAACATGGCCACAGAATCCCATCCAAGGTTCATGTTATCACAATCTTTGGGTTCATCCAGTCCTTGAGTTCAAATTACAGGTAATATCCTGCTGTAAACCACAGTAAGAATAAACAGGGATATAAATTACAGAAGGAACCAAAGATGGAAGTTCGCCAGCAGTTCAAATGTTATTGTTTTATGGTCTCTACTATACTCCTGTAAAATGTTAAGCACCTCATGCTCAGTGGTGTTCTCTGAGAAATGCATCATTGTGTTATCACAAAATTCACATTTCAGTGAGAGTCAGATTTACAGTGTCCACGGCAGACGATGATTGGTGCTGACTGCTCCTGCACTGAACGCAGCAGGAGGGAAAATAGCACCATCCTGACACCTCAGTGCGGCTGTCACCTCCATGTCAGCCTCACCCCGTCACTCTATGAATGTAGCAGCAGAATAAATATAATCTGACTCCTCCTCAGCCAACTACAAGTGCCGTTCTGCAGTCAGATTTACTGCCCTGACTATTGTAGAGGTTTCCCGTCACTTCACCTGCTGTCGGACAGGGATGTAGCTCAAAGCAACTGATCTTGACTCATTAACAAGAAGTAAATTTAGGTGTTAACTGCAGGTTAATTTATGACGTGTTCCTTTTTTCAAGTCCAATGATGATTAATGAGCTACGTCAATGTGGCTCTGAGAGTTCAATTAACTCATTGAATTTAAGTTTTTAAAGAAACATCAGTATGTTATTGCCAATGTAAGAAAATATTCTTCAAAAAACCAAACAAACACTGATGATAGAAAGCTGCTGGTATCTTTCATACATGTGTTGAAGCTGTAGGTTCATTATTTGACATAAAGACTGAGAAAATGTCAGTGAAGAGTAAACTGGTCTGAACATAACACAAGTTTCAACAAAAGACTTTAAGTTGTTTCAACTACAGTTTCAAGAATCATGAGACGACGTTGAACTAATTATTCAAACTAAGTTCAGTTCACTCTTTAACACTTTAATTGAGCTTAGAATTATTAGTTAATTTTCATGTATATGTTCGAGAAAATGAAAAAAGGAGATTTAAATCTTTATTAGTCTTATCTCACATGTTGGGTCATTTTTATAGAGGAACTTTCAGAGCCATTAGATTTTATGATGAGGTTGCCTTCCTGTGTTTCACCAAATGTTTGCAGAAATATTTTAATGACCACAATCATCCGTCCTCATGTACTCAGCTTCATTTTGGACTGAATTCAATTTGATTTTTCTCTCTGAAATCCAGTGCATGTTGTTTGACACCGGTGGTGATGACGGAGGTCTCAAACCACTGGTGCCCGACACAGCTTATTACCGTGTCTCTGCAGTACAAAGTCAAATACATTGACTGTTGGAGCTTCAAGTACATGATTGTATTTGTATGCTTTTACTGGAGCATCATTTAAATGCACTTTTATTTGTCGTTTTTACATGGTGACATTGGTAAAATTCTTCCTCTACCACATGTATCATGCAAATTTCACTTCATTTTACTTTATTTAGGAACTTTATTCTGAGGATTAGGTGTTTGGTTCAGCCTGGTGGTGAGATTTCACCAACTTCCTCATTCTGTTCAACACATTTTCAGCCTCAGCAACTCATGGAGGAGGTCAAAGCTGGTTAGGAAAACAGGTAAACAGCCTCCTTCAGTCTCTTCTCTCAGCAGCCAGAGCAGTGACTCACTGACCAATGGCCTCACTGTGTTGGCAGGAATCTTCTCTTTCCCTTTGGCCATCAGTGGAAAATCACCACAGTAGTAGAGTAGAAGAGTGAGGGGAAAGCAGAGGTGCGGTTCTGCCTCTAAAAGAGCCCTCTGTCCGGGCTTTGGCCTGCAGCCAGGCAGCAGCAGCAGAGACGTGTCAGACCTGATACACACCAGGGACGCACACTTCATAAACTCTGAGCTTCAAATCCTCGAGCTGAAAATCTTGTGATTCCTGAATGGCACCTTGTAGATGACCATGCAGTAAGTCAGGGAAAGCACCACCTCCTCTGAGCTTCACACAAGGACTTTAAGCCAGAGATAGACATTGGACATTGACCCCAGAGTCGTCATATAAAGTAGCAGAGAGAGGAAGAGGGAACTATTTTACCTTACAGAGGGAGGACGAGAGAAGGCAGCCATGGCCATGTGGAGGACAGTGGGAGCTCTACTGCTGATAGCACATATTGGTAAGAACAACTTTATTACATCTAAATTCAAAGTATCTCTGTTTTTGTTTTACTTTTGTATCTCCATTTTCCTAATAGTTCATTTCAGGTCTTTGTCTCAGAGGAAATTTTTTTTTGTTTTGCAACATGGTAGCAAAACACAGACAAAAGTGAAGGCAGTAAAGAGTTGGCACAGTGCACACGGTTCACAATTAAACAAAGGGATATTGATGTGTTAGGTCTTTATGTGCAGACGTGTTAAATCACTGGTCCCTTGTGTTAAAATAAATGATACACATGAGAGAGTTGGATGAGCACTGACGTCAGTGAGGATAAATGATAACATTTCCTTCAGCAACGAGGACTTAATGAGAAATTTTATATTTCTTACAAAAGTAAAGTGTTTTACAAGAACTTAAAAGTAAAGTCACGACTTCCAGGTTGGGAACAGTTGGAATAACAACAGATTACTAAATGGGCCCCACAGGTCCTCGAGGCCCTGGCCCTCAATTGTAAAAGAGGAACAAAATGAATAGAAAACCATAATGTAGTAATTGCGACTCTCTCAGTCTGTGTGTTTTAGTGGATGTATCTGTTAAACACTGTCTTCATCAACCACTTGTTGGATTGTTGTAATAACTGAACCGTTTTGTCTCTGTCTCTCAGCGCTTGGTCAGAAAACCATCAGATGGTGTACCATCTCAGAAAATGAGCAGAGGAAATGTCAGGCCATGTCTCAGGCTTTCGCCGCCGTCTCCATCCGTCCGTCCCTCGGCTGTGTCAGTGGAATGACAGTGGAGGGCTGCATTCAGAAGCTGCAGGTTGGTTTTGATAACAGCAACATCCAGGAAATCGTTCACACTCATTGAGCAAGTTTGATGAAGTAACTTAATAGTGTTTGTTGTCACTATATCATCATACGGTTACACTGTAGATTGATGTTGATCATTGTATAACATTTAATTTCCTTATCTGGTCTTTCTGTACCAGTCAGGACAGCAGGGGACTTATTAAAAGCTAATCTATCACTCAGAGAGGTTCAGAACACACAATCAGGTTTCAGATAACAGAGGCCACATGGAAGGTGGCAGTAAACATCTCAGTAGGTGATGCGGTTATCGGGCCTGTGGCCGGGACGTCCTGATTTACAGAAGCTGCAAATAAAACAAATGTGTCATAAATTTAACTCATCGTCACAAGGCACTTTATGTCTCATTATTAATATTTTTTATATGCTTTGTCTCTGCAGAATAAAGAAGCTGATGCTTTGTCCATATATTCCAAAGACATCTACAACCTGGGGAAGACAGCCTCCTTCAAGATGGCTGCTGCCGAATCAAAGGCTGATGGTAAGATTCAACAATAAAATCTAATCAGGAATCACATGGATGATGATGGTGTGAACTAACAGAACATTTCAACAACATGATGGTCAGAGTTGCTGCTGTGATGTTAGGTGTGTTTTCCCCTGGCAATGACACATTAGCTCAGTTTAATCTTGTAGTTCATCATGGATAACACAGCTGCTCTGATTTATCACCTCCTATAATCTCTGCACAGCATGTTGGTTACTTCAGAACACGAGTGATAGTCTGTACTTTGAGCTGGGTCTTATTTCTGCTCCCTGATAACAACATGTCACTGTGCAACTAATGTCCCAGTGTCACATGTGTGTGCTGTTAACACCAGTGCTGCCGTTGCCTCAGGTACTGGTGCCGTCTACTATGCAGTAGCTGTGGTGAAGAAAGCAAACCCTGCCATCAACATCAACAACCTGGCAGGAAGAAAGACCTGCCACACGGGGAAAGGTCGAACAGCCGGCTGGAACATGCCTCTGGGATACTTCATAGACCAGGGTTACATGTCTGTGATGGGCTGCGCCATCTCAAAGGGTAGGACGAATATACACAATTACACACACATATATAAATACAATATAGAAGCTGTAGAGAGGCATCTGTATATATATATATACATATATATATATATATACACATATCTCTGTGTGTGTGTGTTTGCCATTAGGTGTGGCAGATTACTTCAACGCAAGCTGCATCCCGGGAGCAAACACAGCTGAAGATCCTCCATCTCTGTGTGCGCTGTGTGCAGGAGATGGCACCGGCGCTCACAAATGTGAGAGGAGCGACAAGGAGAAATACTACAGCTACGAAGGCGCTTTCAGGTAACACACATTCAGACCGTAATACTCCATAGACACCTTTCTAGATTCCTTTCTTTCCCAGTTTGCAGCTTTAACTGTGAATTCCTCTGTAGATGTATGGCTGAGGGTGCAGGAGAAGTGGCCTTCATCAAACACACCACTGTGGAGGAGAACACTGATGGTAATGTCTTAGCCATGGCTGGACACTGATTAGGTGGTTATAACAGTGACTGTGTCATCTGTTTGTTAACCAGTTACTGTCCTCACCAGGCCGTGGCCCACTGTGGGCACAGGGACTGAAGTCGGCTGATTACGAGCTGTTGTGTCGTGACGGCACCAGAGCTCCGGTCACTCAGTGGAAAACATGTCACCTGGTCCGGGTCCCATTCCGTGGCATCGTGGTCGGCAACCACATCACTCCTTCTGTGGTGTTCAACATGCTGACAGAGGGGAATGTATGTCCTGACAGCTCAAACACTCTGCAGGAGGAACACCCAAGATCATTAACAACACCCCAGTGTCTCCTGTCACCTGTCGTCCATCCCCTGATGTTTGAAAAGAGACACATTGTCTGAATCATTTTATCTCACATGTAGCCTTCTCAACCAAAAGAAGAGTTTTAAATCTTTAAATCACAATAAAACAATGTCCCAATTGAAACAAACTTTCAATTGGAGCTGTACGAACTGAGCATTTTAAAGCAACTGAACTGAAACTTTAAAGGAGCTATATTTTAGCATTAAAAGCTGGTTACCTACCAGTCCAGTGTTAGGTTCTCACTAAGAGCTGCCTCCATGGGTGGAAACCAACGCCCATATTAACTCTTGTCTACTGATGTTAGCATGCTAACCTGTTAGCCCCAGTGCACTTTCCAGTAGTTTCATAACCTTTTTAGAGCATTTGATGTTCCTCTTGTCCACATTCACTTTAAAACTGACACCCCCAGACAAAAACACTGATGATTAACTTTTAAAATACAGTTTTAATCTGTATAAGCCACAAACGGTCCGTGTGTGATGTCATAATAATCATGTTTGATATGTCTGTGCAGGCCGTGGTCACCCTTAGATAACCAAAGTTGTCTTTAACCTCATTAACCTCTGTTAAGTCTGTTAATCCATTTTCACAGTGAGGTTAATAAAGTGTCACTTCCTGTCTGCAGGAAAAGTCCGGATTCCCGATGTTTTCATCCGCGTCGTACGGAGGAGGAAATGTACTGTTCTCTGAGAGCACCACCATGTTTCATGGGGTGGAGTCAGAAGACCACAAGGTGTGGATGGGTCGTCAGTACTATAATGCTCTGAAGGCCATGGACTGCAAACCAGAGAGTAAGACTGCTGCCATCTGATGCATACTGTATATTCAACATGAAATATGTGTATTTCACCATTTCTGAAAAAAACTAATGCTGTAGAGTTTGCACAGTGATTACTAGACTATTTCTGTCTGTTTTTTTAATTACTCTTAGCAAGACCTATGTTGCTACGTAACCATATACACTTCATCACTGTAAATGTCACACTTTCACGCGACACAGGAAGGTGAGATGTGTCGCCTTTGTAAACAGAAAGAAAAGAGGGGTTTAAGGTTCGACTCATTCATATATTTCTGATTAAATCCTGTCGCCTGTCTTTCTCTGAATATCCCAGGTGTCCTGAGGTGGTGTGTGTTGTCCAGCGGTGAGCAGCAGAAGTGTGCTGACATGGCCACGGCCTTTCAGAGTAAACGTCTGACTCCGGACATCAAGTGTGTCTACGGCAACTCTGTGACCGACTGCATGAACAAAATCAAGGTGACCGATGTTTTGTTTCTCACTGCTGCCTCCTCCACAGCTGCTGCAGTGGTATACAGTTTGGGTTGTATACTTCAAGTTGTTTTTGCAGTTGACACTGATATTTATGTTCAAGAGATTATCTTCAATATTCAGAAAATGTTATGACATCAACTTACATGCTGATGTTTAGTAATGATTACCAGGTTCTCCATATTGACTTAACTTGTTAGGCTGAAGGGATTAACAGTAGGTGAGTAGGTGAATGTATTAAATATAATTAATGGCATTTCAATAACTAGTTGTTAAGATATTTCAATCTAAACCTAAAGAGCATCAACACTAACTCGAGAGAGCCAGGCAAAAAGACAAACTGACATGTTTATTTCCAGCAGCTCTCAGTCGACTCAGTCTGTGCTCTCCTGTTTCACTTTGGTACAGAACAACGAGGCTGATGCCGTCACTCTGGATGGAGGTTACATCTACACAGCAGGCAAAGAGTACGGCTTGGTCCCTGCAACCGGAGAGAGCTACACAGGTAAAAACACAAAAACAAAACTCCACCACTGACTCACGCTCTGGATTTCAAAGACACACATTCATTGTTTTCCTTTTCTCGCGTCTCCAGAGGACCGTGATGGCTCCATGTACTATGCAGTCGTGGTGGTAAAAAAGAGTAGCTATGACATCCGTAACCTTGACGACCTGCGTGGTCGTCGCTCCTGTCACACTGGATACGGTCGCACTGCTGGCTGGAACGTTCCCGTGGCAGCGCTGATAGAGAAAGGCCTGATCACCCCACAGAAGTGTGAGATACCCAAAGGTCAGTGGAGTCTCATTATGGATGCAAAATGTCAGAGAACTCAAAGCATTTATGTAAAATGATTCAGTGGTGCGATATTAACCATTGCATCATCCACTATGTGGACTAATGTGTCCATTGTTTGTTCTTTCCTGTTTCCTGTCCCTCCCATGATGCTCAGCGGTGGGTGGGTTCTTCAAGCAGAGCTGTGTCCCAGGTGCCAATCAGCCTGGTTTCCCTAGCAACCTGTGTGATCTGTGTGTGGGAGACAACACAGGAAAATCCAAGTGTGAGAAGGGAAAAGACCTGTATGATGGATACGACGGTGCCTTCAGGTACTGAAACACTGAAACATCACATATCAGCATCTCCATTTTTTCTTTTAATGATATCCTTAGCATTATTTATATGACATGTTTAAACTTAACTTCAGTGAAATTGCCTGTTTACACTGTGAACAGCTGCTCTAGATACTGCACCACCCATTAGCTATGAAGGTGCAAACCTGAGCGACAGGAAATGCTGTGGTACTGAATTGAAATGAACACTTGACACTCTTCATGTGACTGTTTATCTGTACATTCAGGTGTATGGCAAAGGGAGACGGAGACGTGGCTTTTGTCAAGCACTCTACTGTCTTCCAAAACACTGATGGTGAGACAAGCAGCTGTTTTTATATTTTCACGGTTTTCTTTTATTGGAGGGTTTTAACCACAGTCTTAACATCCTCACTGTTTTGTGTTTATTCCAGGTAACTCTGGAGAATCCTGGGCTACAAATCTCCTCTCCACAGATTTCCAGCTGCTCTGTTCTCAGGGCACTAAAGCCGAGGTCACGCAGTACAAACACTGTAACCTGGCCAGAGTCCCCTCCCATGCTGTGATGGTACGGCCTGGCACCAACATCCATGACATCTACGGACTCCTGGACCATGCTCAGGTGAGACAAACAACAAAGTACAGGGAGCTGAAACTGTAGGAAGATATGAAATCCTTCAGAATAAAAGTCTTTTATGTCACAATCAAGCTGTGGTTCTTCTTGGTGGTGGATTCAAGGATGGTCTGACATCTGAGTGTCAACATTTAGCTGCTAAAAGCCAGAAAGTGAAAAAAAATGTGTTGTGTTGGTAGACAATGACCACCATTGAAACATCTCCTTGTCTCCTCTCTGTCTGTCTGTAGAAGCACTTCGGCAGTGACACAGGTTCTGGCTTCAGGATGTTTGACTCACAGAGCTATCAGGGCACAGACCTCATCTTCAAAGACTCCACCGTCCGGCTGGTGGGCGTCGCTGACAAGAAGACCTACCAGGAGTGGCTGGGACAGGGCTACATGGACTCACTGGTGGAACTGGAGTGTAATTCATCCGCTGCAGGTAAGAAATACATCATACATACACATAATTATGTTTGTTTTATAAAGTGTGTTCCCATGACAACAACTATGACCATGCAAGGGAGTGATTTGTAAGCTTTGCTCTGTCTGCATAGCAAAACTTAGCGTTGTCAGTTTCTAATAGTGACTAATTGTAACCTTCTTTATTCCCTGAGGACGTTACCTTACTCAACGACTTCTCTGATGTTTCCCAATGTCTTTCCCTCTGTTCCAGTGACGTCCTCTGCGTGGCTGCTGCTGATGGCCCTGCTCAGCTTCATGCTGACCAACGTCTGGATGTAAAAGCACAATATGACCCGAGCATCCTGCCTCCTTTTCATACTTCCTTCCTCAGCCCTTCTTTCTTATCCCTTTTTCCCTCCCTGGGTGTTTTATGGTAAAATTGTATAGCTTCTTCTTGATTGTATGATATTTGAATGTACAGTATGAGAGGATGGCATGTTGGACACTGCCTTTGGATTTAAAATGGTGCTACCATCGAGGTAAATGAAGGTTTTGTTTTTTTTAGCAGCAGAGAAAAGTTAGTTAGAGGAGAGAAGGCGTTGCTACCACTTTGTTTACTGAGGGTGAGCTGCCATATCAGTGTGTATGCTGCCACCTGTTACATTGCTGTACAGTGGTCAGTGCCTCTCTGTCTCTACAAAGCTTGATTCACAGTCTGATTTTTAAACACCACATGAGCCACAGGTAACGCCTTACCCTCACTGAAGCCTCATCACTTAAACCTGACCTCTGAGGTCACTGACATTTGTCCTGACTTTGAAATTTCTGCATCTACCCCGAAATTAAGAGGGTGAAATATTACATAATCTTTTACATCACTTTGGATAATCCTCAGAGCACTCAGTAGCTTTTATAGAGAATTAGTAAGCCTTAGTAGTAGTAGTAGTAGTAGTAGTAGTAGTAGCAGTAGTAGCAGCAGCCGTAGTCAAAATAGTTCAGTGTCTGGGGATTATCCAAATAAATTTAAGTAAAATTACTCTTGAATTTTAACTTTTCACAAATATGAGCATTGTATTGAGGTGGATACAAACTCAAATGTACCAGGTAAAGGAGAAAATATAGTTAGGAACACTTTAAGTGCAGTAAAAAAAAGGTGGGAACTCGCAGAGCCAGCCCAAACATCCTCTCCTTTTGTTAAAACAGAACGTACATTATCACTCTATAATCCCCTGTAATTGATCCCAGGTCAGTTTTCTCATTTGCAAAGGCCTCGTGTGTGTGTAGAAGTCAGATTGTTGTTCTGCTCTGCTGCTCTTTGCTCTGTGAGTACTAATAACGGACACGGCCCTGTTTTGGTCCAGGCCGTGTTCCTTGCTGTAAGCTAATGCCATATCAGTGAATATGCACTAGTGTTGCCTCCACACAGAGCTGTGATGGGGATGGTGTGATGATGATGATGATGAGTGATGAGTGTTTATCCATAGGTCTGTCTGCTTCATGTGTTCTCCTCAAATACTTTCAAATCAAAAATGACAAAAAATAATAGTAATAACAATAATTACTGAATTCACACAGTGTGGCTGAGTATTTGTTTGAGCCTGCCTGCATTCAACATCCAGATCTTCTTCTGTAGAATTTTTTTAGCTTCTTTCTTATTTTCGTAGCTAATCTGGAAACTTTTTAGCATTTTGGTTTGGACACAAACGGAGTGAGTTGCTCTAACACACTGGTTTGGGGAGAACATGAAGAAAACATCCTGTGGTTTGTGATTGAGAGTGAATGACTTTTTGTTTTGTTTTGGGTTTTTTTCTGGATGGTTTATGTCCACAAAGAGATTGTGTCAGTGGAGGAAAGATAACAAGTTTTTAATACTGTTTTATTGGGAAGTGACAATTAGAAGACAATAATTGTGAATACTAGACTGTTCTGAGCCCTCATGTCTGCCGACCCAAATGACTCACTCCAGAAATGTCTCTTTACTAACTGGAGCTAACCAGTTTCCTGTCACAATGACTGTACTGTACCTCCTGCTGCTTGATGCTGTTTGACATTGTTGATTGGATGTGTATTTTCCTATGTTGAGAGATTTATTTTTATATGAAGTTCAGGTGCCATATCAGTGTATATGTACTGACTCATGCTGTCAGAAACTAATGTCTCCTCTTCCTCACTTATTTCTAAATGAAATGATACAAGATGTAACTAATATTTAGTTGCCAGGCCAGTGTGTCTGCACAAGTATTGCTACATGAAGCTGTTTTCTCTGCTTTTTCAAATGAAATAAAGCTTCTGAATATGCTACAAAAAAAAAAAACACTGTTGAGTTTTTATTTATTTATTAAGGGTTCTTCACCTCTGATTTAGAGTGATATCATGATCCTTATCATAGTAGCTGTAAAAATCAGAATTTGTGAGAAAAAAAAAATCAGAATTTCTAAGAAAAAAAATCAGAATTTGTGAGAAAAGAAAATCAGAATTTGTGAGGAAAAAAAGTCAAATTTCTGAGAAAAAAAAAATGAAATTTCTGAGGAAAAAAATTCAGAATTTCTGAGAAAAAGATCAGAATTTCTGAAAAAAAAAAAAATTAAAATTTCTGAGAAAAAAGTTCAGAATTTGTGAGAAAAAAAAGTCAGAATTTCTGAGGAAAAAACTTCAAAATTTCTGGAAAAAAAATCCGAATTTGTGAGAAAAAAATTCAGAATTTCTGGGGAAAAAAAGTCGAATTTCTGAGAAAAAAATAAAATTTCTGAAAAAAAAATTCAGAATTTCTGAGAAAAAAATTCAGAATTTCAAAGAAAAAATCCAGATTTTCTGAGAAAAAAAAATCAGAATTTCTGAGAAAAAAATCAGAATTTCTGAAAAAAGAAAAAAATTAAAATTTCTGAGAAAAAGTTCAGAATTTGTGAGAAAAAAATTCAGAATTTGTGAGGAAAAAAAGTCAAATTTGTGAGAAAAAAAAATGAAATTTCTGAGGAAAAAAATTCAGAATTTCTGAAAAAAAATCAGAATTTCTTAGAAAAAACAATTAGAATTTGTAAGAAAAAAAGTCAGAATTTCTGAGGAAAAAACTTCAAAATTTCTGGAAAAAAAATCCGAATTTGTGAGAAAAAAATTCAGAATTTCTGGGGAAAAAAAGTCGAATTTCTGAGAAAAAAATAAAATTTCTGAAAAAAAAATTCAGAATTTCTGAGAAAAAAAATTCAGAATTTCAAAGAAAAAATCCAGATTTTCTGAGAAAAAAAAATCAGAATTTCTGAGAAAAAAAATTCAGAATTTCAAAGAAAAAATCCAGATTTTCTGAGAAAAAAAAATCAGAGTTTCTGAGAAAAAAATCAGAATTTCTGAAAAAGAAAAAAATTAAAATTTCTGAGAAAAAGTTCAGAATTTGTGAGAAAAAAATTCAGAATTTGTGAGGAAAAAAAGTCAAATTTGTGAGAAAAAAAAATGAAATTTCTGAGGAAAAAAATTCAGAATTTCTGAAAAAAAATCAGAATTTCTTAGAAAAAACAATTAGAATTTGTAAGAAAAAAAATCAGAATTTCTGAGGAAAAAACTTCAAAATTTCTGGAAAAAAAATCCGAATTTGTGAGAAAAAAATTCAGAATTTCTGGGGAAAAAAAGTCGAATTTCTGAGAAAAAAATAAAATTTCTGAGAAAAAAATTCAGAATTTCTGAGAAAAAAATTCAGAATTTCAAAGAAAAAAATCCAGAATTTCTGAGAAAAAAAAATCAGAATTTCTGAGAAAAAAATCAGAATTTCTGAAAAAAAAAAAAATAAAATTTCTGAGAAAAAAGTTCAGAATTTGTGAGAAAAAAATTCAGAATTTGTGAGGAAAAAAAGTCAAATTTGTGAGAAAAAAATTAAATTTTGGGGAAAAAAATTCAGAATTTATGAGAAAAAAAATTCAGAATTTCTGAAAAAAATTCAAACTTTCTGAGAAAAAACAATTAGAATTTGTAAGAAAAAAAATCAGAATTTCTGAGAAAAAAATTCAGAATTTCAAAGAAAAAATCCAGATTTTCTGAGAAAAAATCCAGATTTTCTGAGAAAAAAAAATCAGAATTTCTGAAAAAAAAAAATTACAATTTGTGAGAAAAAAAGTTCAGAATTTGTGAGAAAAAAATTCAGAATTTGTGAGGAAAAAAAGTCAAATTTGTGAGAAAAAAAAATGAAATTTCTGAGGAAAAAAATTCAGAATTTCTGAAAAAAAAATCAGAATTTCTTAGAAAAAACAATTAGAATTTGTAAGAAAAAAAAATCTGAATTTCTGAAGAAAAAACTTCAAAATTTCTGGAAAAAAAATCCGAATTTCTGAGAAAAAAATTCAGAATTTCTGGGGAAAAAAAGTCGAATTTCTGAGAAAAAAGTTCAGAATTTGTGAGAAAAAAATTCAGAATTTGTGAGGAAAAAAAGTCAAATTTGTGAGAAAAAAAATTCAGAATTTCTGAAAAAAATCCAAAATTTCTGAGAAAAAAAAATCAGAATTTCTGAGAAAAAAATTCAGAATTTCTGAGAAAAAAAAATCAGAATTTCTGAGAAAAAAATTTGAATTTCTGAAAAAAAAAATTTAAATTTGTGAGAAAAAAGTTCAGAATTTGTGAGAAAAAAAATCAGAATTTGTGAGGAAAAAAGTCAAATTTGTGAGAAAAAAATTAAATTTTGGAGAAAAAAATTCAGAATTTCTGAGAAAAAGAATTCAGAATTTCTGAAAAAAATTCAAAATTTCTGAGAAAAAACAATTAGAATTTGTAAGAAAAAAATCAGAATTTCTGAGAAAAAAATTCAGAATTTCTGAGAAAAAAAAATCAAAATTTCTGAGAAAAAAATTCAGAATTTGTGAGAAAAAAATTCAGAATTTTTGAGAAAAAAAATAAAATTTCTGGGAAAAAAGTCTGAATTTGTGAAAAAAAAATTCACCATTTGTGAGGAAAAAAAGTCAAATTTCTGAGAAAAAAGTCAAATTTCTGAAAAAAAAATTCAGAATTTGTGACTAAAAAATAAAAATTTCTGAGAAAATAAAAATCTAAATTTCTGGAAAAAAATCAGAATTTGTGAGAAAAAAAAATCAGAATTTGTGAGGAAAGAAATTAGAATTTCTGAGAAAAAAATTTTAAATTTCTGAAAAAAAAATCTGAATTTGTGAGAAAAAAAAATCAAAATTTCTGAGAAAGAAATTCAGAATTTCTGAGAAGAAAAATTCAGAACTTGTGGTAAAAAAAAAAATCTGAATTTCAAAGAAAAAAATTAGAATTTCTGAGAAAAAAAATCCAGGATTTGTGACAAAAAAATTCAGAATTTCTGAAAAAAAAAAAAAATCTGAACGTCTGATTTTTTTTTTTTTTTTAAGAAATGATTTGTCTTCTCAGAATCTTAAAAAAAAAATCAATGTTGTTGGCCCTAATGCTCTTCCATACTACACAATGAATCATTCAATATTTGTACAGTCAGTGGGTCAAGGCCAAAAGATGAATGCAGCCAGATGTGACAATCTTTGTTCATGCTGGTGTGAGGCATGTGCAGTTCAGCATTTGAAAGTAATTCTGAGCACGATCAAACAGCTTAATCTGTGCTACTGCTGTGACCACATCTCACTGGGAGTGATAAAATATCCTGTGTTGTTATCTCTACTGATGTGATGTTGTAAGTTCATCTTCATGCCACTCTCCTGTCAAGAGTTATGAAAACCACTGAACTATGAGTTACAACTTGGAAGCAGTGGACTGTGAACTTCAGTGTACTCCAGTTCACCTGACTCTTCTGTGGCAGCCCTGTGATTTACAATTTTTAAAGGTCTTCCTCTTAACACAGATTAATATTTGATTAATAATTTCTTTGATGTCAGATCTTGAGTGTGTATAAAAATGCAAGTCTATTCATAAAATTCACGCTGGGTGCTTCAAATTTTCACATCACATTTGCTGAGCCTCAAAATTAGTGATACCACGAAACACTACTGGGTGAGCACTCTCAGAGATTAATGTGAAAACAGTTGTGTGGTCAAAGGAGACATTATAAATTATAATCTTTATTGATACAGACAACAGAACTAAATGGTGAATTCACTGTTTACACATATCCACATTCCTCTATATTTACACATGTTCAGCTGATAAAATGGATTTTCACTAATAACTTAATGAACAGATCAGAAAGAGGTCTTTAGGTCCGGACTGGTGACACAGACTCATATGTGCTGGGTTGGAGGTAAGGGGTGTCTCAGGCCCTGTTCATCATAGGCTTGATCTGTCCATATTATTAACAAACATCACTGTCAACTGATCCGAGTCCATCGTGAAGCCACTTCCTGATGGGTGCAGTTGAGCACCACATTTCTAAGGCAGGTTGATGCTTAATTTTTCCTTTGATCTCCTTGTTTCTTGCAACAGGTGCGGTGTTGTCAGTAACCACACATCCCACAGTCAAGTCTCTGCTCTTCATTTCTTGATCTGTCTGGAGCCGTCCTTCCATCCCTCCTTCACCTCATTCACAAATGTCTCTCGGACTTTCTTGAGGCGGGTGCCCATCTCTCCCAGGTCACCGGGGACTTTCCCGGCCTCATGCCGGACCTGCCGCAGCGTCTGTGACCGCATGACCCGCTCCGACGCGTCCCGACCGGCTATCTGAGCCTTGGTGATGGCGTAGGCTGTGATCTGGGCCGCCCTGCGAATCGGCCGAGACTCTGCCAGCTTCTCGACAACATGAAGGTTGTTGAGAAGGGAAAACAACAAGCGAGAGATCATTTTTGCCCGGTGTTTGTTTCCGGTGTGTTATGTTAGCTAGGCTAGCTAACTTAGCAGTCCCGTTCACCTCTCGTGTATTCCAGCCCTGTAACGACAACAGCATTTAACCTTAGTTAGCCCCGGGTGTTAGCTTAAACCGTCACGTAAGCTGTGGTTACGGTGTACATTTCAATTACTTGACTAACAGTGATTTACCTCAGGTGAGCCAGGTGACCTCGGCAGCACTGGGTGACTGTGCTATGAGGCTGAAGTTAGTTTCATAACAAGAGAAGCGCGCAGCGGCCACTGGTGGTGACGACGGTGCAGTGGTCAAGTCTTCGTCTTTTTTTTAGTGTCTCCGTGATTTAAAATATCGTAACAGAATCAGCAGTGGTGTCTTAATTTGTATTTTAAACAACATACTGATAACTTACCAGTATCTGTCTAACTTTTACATGTCTCTCGGTACGAGTCTGAAACTAACTTCAAAACAAACCGGACGTTTATTCTGGTAACACCAATAGTTGGAAACACATCCGGTCACATCCTACGTACTTCCGCTTTCCGGAACAGATTTTCCTGCTCATTTCCCTTATTCATTCCTCCAGGTTTTTTCACCGAGCGTCGCGCTTGGTGTCATTACTGAACCGTGAGCTGCAAGCGGGCTGTAACCATGCGGGTGTTTCTGCTGTTCGCGGTGACGGTGCTGTCCCTGAGCCCGGCGGCGGTGAGCGGAGCCGAGAAGAAGAAGCTGCAGATCGGCATCAAGAAGCGAGTGGACAACTGCCCGATCAAGTCTCGCAAAGGAGACGTGCTGAACATGCACTACACGGGCAAGCTGGAGGATGGCACCGAGTTTGATAGCAGCATTCCCCGCGACAGACCCTTCACCTTCACCCTGGGCACCGGACAAGTGATCAAAGGCTGGGACCAGGGCCTGCTGGGCATGTGCGAGGGCGAGAAGAGGAAGTTGGTCATCCCCGCCGAGCTGGGCTACGGAGACCGGGGAGCTCCTCCGAAGATCCCCGGAGGAGCGACGCTCATCTTCGAAGTGGAGCTGCTCAGCATCGAGAGGCGATCCGAGCTTTGATGACGAAGAGATGGCAACTATGAAATCGTATGTTTTTTTAAATCATTGATTGAAAGTAACTCACAACATCTACTCAAATATTGCACTGTCCAGGTTTGAGACTTGTAGTGAAGTGCATGTCCTTTGCACGTGATTTTGTACTTCTGCTTTGTGTTATACTTTTATTTACCTACACTCTTCTGACAAGTTGATAATTAAAGAGTTTTGCATAAAATACACAACAGCTTAGGTGCAAATATAACTCTTATTGTGTTTACTGTTATGCATGTAAGTTAAGTATCTACAGGTACCTGTATCAGATTCTTATTGTTAAACCTTTTCTTTCAGTTAGTTTTAAACATTTTGAGGTTTGGTTTGTCGGCTGAACAAAATGGGCATCACAGAGTTGTCAGCTGAGGGAACAGATTTCCTGTGGAGTCATTTGATTAACAGTTAAGTTTGCAGTTTTCGTCTCAGTTTCAGAATCATAACGTGCCCAGCATAAAGCAATGGAGCAAGAAGGATTAACCACAGCACATACAGGTGCAAAGAGGTTGGCAGTGTTTGGCCTCTTGTGAATCTGTTGAGCTCCTAGTTTACATGCTCTCTTGCAATTGGACAGTTTTTGTCTTATCAGCTGCTGCCACACACCAGCAACATACACAGAGCTGCAAGCAACAGACTGTGAATAAAGTGAAGTAAAGTTCAGGTGTTTTACAATGATGCACTGAAAAGATCTTAGTTTTCATCAGAGATGGCATCAACTAGATAAAGTTATATTTATCTGGGTAAAGGTATTTGTTTAATGATATAAATGTTGATTGCACTGTGTTTCTCTTTCAGGTTCCAGAGGGTGCTGCGGCATCAAGTGGAGATGATCTGACCTCTGATAAAGTCTACATGGAAAATCTGGGAGTAAAGTCGACACCAACCCCCGCAGAGCTGCTGTCCTCCTTTCACTGGCATTGTTTATAATGCTCTGATTTATTGGGCAGAAGTTCGTATACGACACAAGAGCAGACTCTACTGTATGTCCTTGTAAACCTTAATGGAACTGACAGACAGCAGTTAAGCCCAGTGTTTGGCTATTAGGGGGCTGATGAAGATGTCACACCCTGCAGTTTCATCTCACTTTTCCTTATTTCTGACGTAAAAGTCATATCTGTAAGTTTTTTACCAGATAATTTAGTTTGTTGATTTAGTCAAAAGTCAGACAAGTTGCATATTGAATTGTTCACAATATTTGAATTCTGATAATAAAACGTTGACCTTATGGGAGCTTTTCTAGTCTTGCATGTTTTTTGTTGTTGTTCTTTAAGGGGGAAAAAACACTTTGAATAATTTCCTGTCTCATTTGTGCTCTGAAGTATTTTGGCCATTGTTTTCTCATAAAAATTCATCTTAATCAATTTGACATTTGGAAATGACATTTCAAAATGGTAACTTTGCATGCTGATGGGGTCAGGTGTGAAATGCATGTGCAAATGTGTAAATAAATTAAAGCTGCAAGCAGCGTTGAGGCACCTGGCTGCAGGCGCCGCTGTCAGAGCACCTCCACTCTCACCTCCTGGTTAACAGAGACGTGTGATGAGCTGGGACAAATTTTAAGATATTCGCCCATGCGGCCGATGCTTGTCAGACGTTATAAATTAAAGGCCGATATGTCGTCTTTTGGCCGACGTCGGCCGTGTGTGTTATGCGGGGTAGTGTGGCACCACATCTCAAAGTGCAAGTTGCAGCAGCTTCAACAGTCATGTGACTGTGTGCAGTCAAACCATAGAGTGAATGGGTAGCTGCATAATTTGACATTAACACAGTCGACACGTTTAAAATACCCAATGTAAAGTATTTGATTTGATTAAAAAGCATTTTTTTTTATAAATTCGTGTGAAAGAGCGATGTTTTGATGAGTGTTGTGAGGTTATTTCTGGATCCTTTTTAAAGTTAGAGCATGTTTTTCCATTTGATTTCCATCAGAAGCGAGTGCTTAACACGTTTTGAAGGCGTTTTTTTTTATCTTCAGCGTACTGTATGTCAAACAAGGTAATCATATCAACGACATAAATCTGGTATCAATCAGTATCAATAGAAGGCGCCGCTCGGCGTGTGAAGCTGTTATCATGAACTGTTCCTACTCGGAGCTCTTTAGTGGACGGACACACAAACCGGAAATAATTTTTCGGCAATTCTCAATTGAATAGCGGCAGACCGCCAGTCTGCGACTTCTCCACAATGTCTGTTAAATTAAACGCTTTGAATAGCGATTCTTACATTGATATCAGTCAGTACAGAGACCAGCATTTTAAGGTAAGCGGAGGAATATTCTTCAGAAACGCATCTGTCCGATGTTTTCATCTGGTCAGCTAACCGTTAGCAAACAACACGACGTTGAGACGGTTCAGACGTTGTTATTTCATGGCTGTTAAAAGCACATGAGGACGTTGTTGTGATTCCAGGTTTAGACAACATGGTCTATAACTGACTTAACGTGATTTTATTACTAACATATGATGTACAGTATTGACGTTGTTGTGCGTTTAGTTTCACGTGTTCGAAGTTGTAGTCTGCGGCTCAGTGGAGCTCCCTACCATCGATAGGCTTTGATTTTAGATCAGCGACAATCCACTCAGGGGTTTCATTGTTTAATTACGCTGACAGAAACTCAAAAGTCGTTGCGATTGATTATTGCACAAGAATATGTACATCTACCACGAGCTTTTAAGCATCAACCTAATTTGACGAGGCGTATGGGGGGCGCTATAGAGATAGGTTGGATGTTAATTGGGATATCCGGTAGTTGTTTTCTACACACACACGGTCAACTAAGACGGTAGCTGAGGATGATTTGTATTATCAGGCAATCCTTAGATGGTTTCCTTGATTTTTCGATTTGATGTTTGGTTCATAAAATATAAAAAGGCGGTCAGCAGACTGTCCCAAACTTAAAATCTAGTCCACAGTTTGAATGTGTTTTTGTCTGATCAGCAGTATCAAAAGCTCTGTCATATAAAGCAGAAGAGTAGAAATCCTTACATTGGGGCATTTTTTCCCCATTAGCCTACTGCTGGATTGATAGACTAATCAATACCAGTCCATAGCCAACATGGTTTGCATTTGGGCTTCATGCTGTTAACAGTATCACATAAACATTGCCGCCAATTATAAAAATCAATCAATCAATACAATTCATATACGAAATAAGAAACTCATTCCAGCGAGATAGCATTAGCACTCTTCTTTTGTTTGATGACTTTCCAGGAAATAATAATGTGCTTTAAACTGAAGCTGAGTAGTAATGGAGACAAAGGGAGCATAAATCAGATGTTGCAATAGCAGCTTCAGGAACAGCAGGTATTTTTTGTCTGTAAGCTACAGTGGAGAAACCACAGCTTTGGTCACTGTCCTCATATTAACTTATACTCTCCAATGGTGCTTGTGTTTTCAGGGTAACCGCTATGAACAGGAGAAGCTGCTGAAGCAGAGCAACACTCTGTATGTGGGGAACCTCTCCTTCTACACCACAGAGGAGCAGGTAGGAGACATGATTACTGTGAACATCATTAGTGAAATCTGGAAACTGGTTTAATTATCATCATATTCTTTCATGACAAGAAGCTGAAGATGAAAAATCTATCTCTGAGTTACTTAATGATCCTGTGTTTGCTAGTTTGTCATCTTTTGATGACTCTAGCAGTTAGTGGGTCATTATGTGCATCTGCAGAGCTCTTATGTAATGTAATTATGATTTATTTGAAACCAATCTGTAAGTTGTATTAGTCTGAAAGATATTTAAATGGACCATGTTTCTTGTCTTCTCTAACACAATTCTTACATGTTGATTTATTTTTGTGACTGATCAGGTGCACGAGCTGTTTTCTAAAAGTGGAGACGTCAAGCGTATCATCATTGGCCTGGATAAAATCAAGAAGACAGCCTGTGGATTCTGCTTTGTAGAGTATCCTTTGAAATCTAAGACTCAAATTAAAAATAGTCTCTCTCTTCACCTACACAGCTAACACACACACACACACACACACACCTGTGTGATTAATAACCAAAGTGCCATGTTTTGTTTGAGCTCAATTCCACCACTGTAGCATGACCCTTAACCCTGACTGTACCAGATACTACACACGTGGTGATGCAGAACATGCCATGCGCTTCATCAATGGCACACGGCTGGACGACCGCATCATCAGGACAGACTGGGACGCTGGCTTTAAGGAGGGACGACAGTACGGCCGTGGCAAATCTGGAGGACAGGTCAGGAGTCTGACGTTCATTTAATAAATAAACAAACTAACAAAACAATTAACAAGGATATAATTAAAAGGCCAATAAGTGACAACGAATGTCTCAATAGGCTCTAATCTGTTGTAGATGAATGTGTTTCACAGACATATTTGTGGATGTATCGTTTCTTGTAGTTTTGCTGGATGTCAGTCTGGTGTCTTTAATATCCCTCTGGCTACATGCATTTTCTTCTCTGCTAAAGATCCACTTCAGTGGGAAACAGTGGATGCTTATTTTGGCAGAAAAATCAAATCAAATTTTGCATATCAGCAGCTTCAATTCAAAAGTGCTTGTGTGCACTTTTAAAAAAATCCATGTCCGATAAACTCTAGATGACGTTAAAAGCATCCCGGGCAAGTAACAGAGTGCAGAATGAAACTGCCAGTTCACCACATGGGTCCACAATACTTTCTGATGCTCTGTCACTCAGCTGTGTGTTTAGGGGTGAAGGTGCCGTCTACTATGTGATTTGATCCTTGGTCACTGCTCACCTCAAACATCCCTCTGCGTGGCCGTGTCATCGTGGTGCTCGCAGTCTCTCCTCCACTCGCCTGATTTGTCTCGTTCATCCTATTGAAAAACAGCATTTTGGAAACCGATATAAAACACAAGCATACTGTGACATTTGAAAAATGACATATACTGAAAATGGCATTCAAAAAAATCAATACACTATATCATGACATTTTAATACACCAGTATGATATTTAGAAATTGATATAACTTCCAAAGTAAATTATGCATGATTAAGCATGGCCTTTGAAGAGACAGCATTACTAAAGCATGGCATTTGAAACTGTATATTATCCCGTTAACAAATGCAACATACATAATCATGTCCAATTTAGCTGTAGAGGTACTCAATGAGCTGTCAAGGAGAATGTAAACAAACATTGGACTGGTTTATTTTGGAGGGGAATCAGACCTCCAGTGTTGAGTAACGTATGATAGAAGCTCAAAGATTCACTCAGCACCAGTGGGACTGTGTTAAAGCCAGAGCTTCACATGGTTCATTGATATTTGGTTTCACTTATTTAACCACATTGTGACCAGCAGCTTGTGCTTTTCTGTGAATAAAAGTCAAAAACATGCAGGTCAGAAGTCAGCAGTAGATAAATGAAAATTAAATGAATAATATGTGTGGTTTTAAATGTAGTTAAAGCAAATTTAAAAACATGAGTTTAACAGACAAACCCATCACTGATGGACATTTCCATGTCTTCCATTGGTTCTAGTTTAAGTGATTTCTATTGTTTTTTTTGTTTTGCTTTCTTATTGCCAGTGTGTCTATATTCACCTCTGTTGTGTTTGTGCTTCTTGTGTAGGTGAGAGATGAATACAGGCAGGACTACGACCCTGCCAGAGGTGGTTATGGGAAATTGGCCTCGCAGCATCCAGCCACGGAGCCACGCAACACTTTTTAGACTGAACCTCAACACCACATTCTGCCTGGACTACACAGAGCTCCACTGTCAGTCCTGGACCAGATTAATCTTCTCTCGTGACCTGCCAGCGCACATTGTTTATCCCAGTGTTATGATGAAAACCTCGACAGCAGGCCTGCAGGGTCGACTACACTCTTCAAATCAGCATTCTGTTTATTTATTTCCTTTGGTCACGTCTTGTCTCTGCCGATGGTATCTGACCTCCACACTAAGCTAAGACATAGCCAGCCCCAAAGTTACAGTGTGACATTTTTATAACCCTGCAGATAAAACTAACATATTTCCCTACAGGCTGAAAAATAGATAGCATGCAATGACTCAAATATCAGAGTGACTGTCTGATGTTACAGAGGCACCACATCCAGTTCAAATTTCTGCTGATGTACTTGATTTTCATGAATGAATGTTTTTGTCTCAAACAATGTGTACTTTTTTAAATAAAGATTTTTTTTGACATTCAGACTTTTTTTTTAAATGTATAGATGTATGAATATATGTATTCACTGTATTTTACAGTATAACACAGCATTAAAGCCTCATCGATAGATTTTATTTGAGTGGAAACAACATGGACACCCACATGTTAGGTTAATTCTTATTCTTCTGTCTCCATCTGGATCTTTTCTGCTCTTGACAAACAAAACTAGATCATATTGATTTAAGCAGCTCTGATGATATAGTTTATAGTTTTTTGTAAGGGTGGTTTGATGCTCCTCCTTAATTAAAGGATAAGCTTTTGTGGGATATTTAATCCTATTGATCAGTCAAGAGCATTTACACACAATCTCCTGAAGCAAGTCTTATTCAATTGTGAACTTATGTGATTATTGGTTATCTCCTGGTCCAGACAGATGTCTCAGTCATGGCCGAATGATGCCAAACAAAGATCTTCACTGATCAGGGCTTGTCCGGGATTTGAACCCGGGACCTCTCGCACCCGAAGCGAGAATCATACCCCTAGACCAACAAGCCCATGACATCAGTAACAGCTTTACTCTGTAATTGGTCATATTCTCCGTAGCAGATGTTCAGGGTCAGTAGTGCACAGCTTTTAAAGCTTGCTTAACAGTTTTGCCATAAATGTGGATCAGGCGATACGATGTCGTAAAACTGCTCCTGAGCTCATGATTCAAACATTTTGCTGGTATTAAACATCTGTTGTACAAGTATAGTACAGGGATTTTTTTTTTTTTGGTTTTTATCTATGCAGGTTCAAATTCAGTCAGCCAGTGCAAAGTCTGCAGCAGCTCATGTACGGCCATGCAGCGTTCACAAACCTGGAGGTTTTCTTCCTAATAAAACACTTGAAGGAACATTTAACACATGATGATAAAGTCAGCACATGCTGCTGCAGGAGAGTTTAGCTGCTACAACTCCCTGCAGACTCGAACAGGTTGAGTCGAGTGAAATGTTGAGCAACGAGCTTAATCACTTTGCTGAGAGTTAGAGCAGATGATTAATATCACTCTCAGGCCTGTATAGTAAGAAGCAGCCAGTTTGCTTAGCTTAGCACAAAGACTGGGAACAAGGGAACAGTGAACTGAGCTTCGTCCAAAGCTCTCAAAATACACTGCTCTGAAGCTCGTTAATTAACACCCAGTATATTGTTATTTAATCCATTATTTAGTGAGTGTTGCTTTAGAGGTGCTTTTTATTTCCAGTTAAGTCAGGTAAATGAATGCTGCAGCTGCAGTGTAGTTACCATGCAGACATTAGAGAGGCCTCACTCCTCTTGTCTCTCCAGCACTCAGCCCTCAGCAGCCTGCAGTCACTGGAGATGAAGAAGGGAAAAAAAGAATATGGATCAGGATTTAGATATTAAATACTTTGCTGCTCAGTGCTCTAAATGTGCAGTGACATAAAATCTGTCTCGGGAAAACAATAAATACAAGATGTCACTTCCTTTATGCCCTCATTGACAACATGTTTTCCCCTCGGTGCCAAAACCCAGAACACTTAATGACTTTTTTTTTACCCATAAAAAAAAGTGACTCACATGCAGTAGATTTAGAGGAGCAGTTAAATGCCTATATATATATATTTATATATAGATATAATTGTTGTGCTGGTGGTGCATCCTGTTTGCTTTAATTAACATTGAGCTGGGACTGTGTTCAGAGTCCACTGGTGGCAAATTGAATTGGACATGGGTCACACAAACACTTAACCCTGTTTAAAAGCTTCCTCTGTTTGCTCAATCACTTGCACTTCAGGAAAAACCAAACAGCATTTAAGTCCAAGAAATGTTCTGCATCTCTTGCATTAAGATAGCGGTGTCCCTTTGCATCCTTTAGTCCAGTTGTAAGCTATTTAGTTTTGCCTAATCTCCAAGGGAGAGCTGTCGTTTTTTGCCTGTATATATGACTTGATTTCTGTCCTGGAGGTTTGTTGGCTGATAAAGTCATCGCAGATTTAAACACAGCCATCTAGTATATATAAAAACCTTTGGAAAGCTTGCAAAGTTCAGTTGGCTGATAAACTCTCCTCCTCCTTCTTTGCAGCCACAACATCCCTGTTTGTCATAGAGCATCATGATGATACCAGTGATCATCTTGCAGAGCAGTTGGCCTGGGCTCATCTCCCCAGCTCCCAGACAATCCTCGCTCCACCTGAAGTAAAGAACACGGTATCTTGGTTGTTTATAAGCAGTCATCTGGTCTCTTATCTCAAAGTGAGCCGCTGTGGTGAAGTGAGGAGCTGAGCAGAATACTAATTAGAGGAAATTGGCTTCGCTTCAGACATATTTTCGCATTATATCCGCTCCACTCACACTTTGGCATCAGCCACTACACTTTTACTCTTGATCACATCTACCTCAAAGCAGGTTCTTAAAACGAACACAAGATGGCAGGAGAGGAGGTGGAGTGCCTTGGAAAAACTGGTGACAAGCATCAGATGTGGTTGTTGTGAAACCAACAGTCGTACAATATAGACTGAGTGTTCTCACTGTGAGGAGAGAAACACATCTGCTTCCAGTCGGAGCCTGTTGAGACCTTCATCAGCAACAGAGGAATTATCATAACATGTTTTTAAAAAAAGATGATTAACTGAGACCTGGTGCATCACAGAGGACACTCATTCCTCTTCACCAGAAATCACTTTCTGCTGAAATTTCACATCTCCTCAGAAGCAGAGAGTCTCATAGAGGAGTGTCTGTGCAACTGCCAGGGCATGAAATACTGAAGAGCAGCACAAATGATTTGAAAAATAAAATAATTTGATCATAAACAGATGAAACAAAGACCAGCCAGCTGCTTTACTACATGGTTCAGTGCATACACACTTTAAAGCTGTGTGTCGATACTGAGAGTGCATTAAAACTGGTTCAATAGTTTAGATAAAGCAATGAAATTCTTTGCTACACTTACCAGATAAAAGCTGTTATAATCAACTCAAAGTTCATACAAATAATCAATTGATTAGGTAAATTCAACTGAAACAAAAAACTTGTAATGGACGAGCAGTCACAAGTTGGGCCAGTTCACTAAAAGGCATATACTGCCATCTAAATACCTTCTGAGCGACAGCCACCCGACAACACCAACATTAAATATACAGTCATTTACTAACATAAGCAGTTTGAACAGTTGAGACAATGAACAAAATGTAAACTGGATAAAACTACACTAAAAACAATGGATCATGACCAAACTGAGCTCAAAGACATAACTTAGTTATGTCCACTTTTACGGAGTATATACTTAACATCATCTCTCTAAATCAATTCAGATGACTAAATTTGACAGGCTGGGTCAATAAAGGAGTATAACTGAGCTAAAATTTTTTTTCCAGTCAGAGATGTCACACACAGACTGAGACGAGTCGACCACCACGATTGTGTCAAACCCTCCTATTACACAGCAGGTGTGTCTTTGAGCAGAAGGGGCCGCGGCTGCTGTCAGGAGTGTGATAATAACAATAATAACATAGAGCCTGTTTATGATCCTTAAGAGCTCTGTGCATCCAGATGATATGTTTTTGGCTTATTTTATGTGAGCCTGGGGATTTATCCATTCACATGTCTCTGCAGCAGAAACAGGCAAAGATCACTGATGCCTCCAACGTGCTCCGTGTGATACGGTTGTTGGAGATTTACAACATTAGCTGTTATCATAAGTCATCTTCAAAAAGTCAAGTTCAAATGGGGGCAAGTGAGAATTAGACAGAGCCAAGGAAGGTCAGAGCCAGAATTAATGACACATTATGCAAATGAGAGGGAAAAAATTGCAAATATGGAGAGGAAAAACCTCAAAAATCCCTTCCTTTGTCTCATTTAGACACTAGTTGCTAAAGCCCCAGCTGTCATTGGCTGGTTACAGATGATGCAGATAGATAACGATCCACCATTACAATGAAGAACAACGGCTCTCAATGCCAGACTTTGGCGTTGGAGATAACTCCCCCGCTCGGTCATTAATTCATGATAAAAGGTGGATAAGCAGACTAACACCACCGGCATGAACTCACTCATCATGTCAGATCATTCAATCTCCGCTCACTCCTCCTATCTGCATACTTTACTTTGCAGGTACTTTTGGCCTGTTCCAATAGTTGTGCTACAAAGCGGTGTTGTAGCACTGGACTGTGAGCCAGCTGTTATCACCCAGTGACGTTAATGCCCAAACACCTTAATGCTCTTGTAGCTGAGTGGGATCAAATCTCTGCAGCCAGGCTCCATAATCTCACAGAAAGCACAGAAGCATGGAGGCGGCTGTGAAGTCATCACAAATGGGTGTAATGTTCAAATATACATAGGCTTTTCTTTTTTATTATTATTAACTTTGGGGCCATATAAGAATTGACATATTCATTTGATATCAGATATTGTATGCTTTTAATTCACTAGAGGTGTAATTAATTGTCCTGGGGACGGCAGAGGACAATGAAGGCATTTCATTTCTTTTCTATTCATTTATTCATTAAGCTTACTTAATTCCCCTGGACACATTTAAGTGTTTAATAATAATAATATGGATTTCTTAGTGCACAAATTGGAAAGGAAATTACATTATGGATTCTCAGCAGCTTTGCCCAGAAAGACACATGAGATGACTGTGTGTGATGAGGCTTTCTGATCAGGTGAATAAATCCATGTTATATGGAGACTGATTATATTTGAAAGTTTTTTTTTTTTTTTTACCAGGTGAGGAACACTGTGGAGTGATACAGTATGTTACTGTGGAGCTGTGGAAACCCACCTCCATCAGGAAAGTGACAAAAGAACATATTTTGTAAAATCAAATGAGATACTACCTTATAAGTTTTGACTTACTGACATAATTGTCTAACTTTTCAAAGTCTTAATATTCCATATCGGCCACATGACTCCAGAGGTAAAAACATGTTTAATGTATTAAACAATAAAAAAAAGTAAGAGAGATGTTAATGTACCTAAAACAACATTAGAGTCATTAGACTTTTCATCCCAGGGTCACTGATGGACAAATGATTCCCTCACCACTCTGCAGTGTCAGGAGAAACATTAACCTCCTCCATGTTGTATTTGTTCCATGAGAATATCAGCTGCAGGCATTTCAAACAGTCCGGTGAGTAAACATGCAGATTTCCGCTTATTGAGGTGGATCTCATTACAGCAAAGTAATTCACTCCTCTATGGCTAGTTTGGAAACACATCGACACAGAGGAGCTGCAGTGGCAAAGCACATAAAGAGAGTAAATTAGCAAAACGGTAGCTTGACATTTCAGGGGCCCGTGGGTTGGGGGAGTATTTGTGGGAAATGAGGTGCTTTATCTGGTGGCGTGCTTTACATTCAGCCTAAATGTGAGCATTAGTGTCAGTGCAGATTGAGATGGAGCAGTGCCGCATGATAAGGCTGAAGAGGAATCACCGAAAAGGATCTGACAGGTAGGAGCTCGGTGTCGAGGCTTAAAAAGCCCTTTGTCCTTCCACACGGATCCTGTTGTACAACGTTTCATCATCTGTGGTTTCATTAAATCTGTTTCATCTGTCATCTGATCTGCCATGAAGCACAGGGTGGGGGGTGGGGGTGGTGCAGGGAACATAAAAACACAAGTTTCCCGTCAGAGAAAATAATGGGCAAGAGTTCAGGAGAGAGCAGGAAAAAAAAAGTGTTGTGATCTGTGTAATAAGTTTCCTGGTTTGAACCATGTGACCTTCTGAATGGACAAATGTCCTGTTGCACTTTACCTCAGATCTGTACTGTCACTGTGTCACAGTGTTTTGGGTGGTAGATCAACTCTCCATCTGTCAGATGAGAAGTGCTGTGTGTATGTGCGTGCGTGTGTGTGTGTGTGTGTGTGTGTGTGTGTGTGTGTGTGTGTGTATGTGCGTGCGTGTGAAGAAAATGTCAGGGATAAGAGAGAGGAAAGACGAGAGAGAGAGAGAGAGAGAGAGAGAGAGAGAGAGAGAGAGAGAGAGAGAGAGAGAGAGAGAGAGAGAGAGAGAGAGAGAGAGAGAGAGAGAGAGAGAGAGAGTGAGAGAGCAGCCAAGGAGAAGAAATTACATTTCTGAGGAGGAAGGCTGGTTTTGCTGGAGGAAAGTAGCCCGAGGTCGTATTCACATCAGAAGAAGCAGTTACAGTATCACAGAAGACTGCAGGGAAATAACATCACTGGAAATGACTAATTACTACAACTACACTGAATTGACTTCATTTAACTGGTCTTACTCTGCAGAACTGTCGTAACAGACCAACTCTGTTCTTTGCATGGTGTCAGTCAAGCTCCTGTTTTTGCATGGGACAGATTTACCATCAAAATTCACAGTGGTCTTTGAAGAAGCAGTAAACAAGCAGGCAGCGATGAACAAAAGAAAAGTGTTGCTAGTAGAGTTGATCAGCTTAGGTAAGCTAACGTTAGCCACATTCGTTGGTTATTGTTATTTCCATCTGACTGGTTTTGAAAAGAAAATAAAGGTCTTGGGGTCGATGGTGCTAAAAGTAAAAGTCAAAGTAGCAGCATTGTTGTTGAATATGATAACAAAAGCTCATAAATAGGTGAGACTTGTGTGCTCTATCTTGTTACTATGTGTAACTTGAATGAAAATGTCCACGGCCTCCAAATGCTCACACCACACATCCTGTGTGTTCCTGGCTGTGGTCGCTGCTGCTCTGCTCACCAGAGTGTGATAAGAGAAACAACCACAGTGCCGTCCTTAATTGGAAACAAAAACACGCCTGGTGATAATGAAGAACTGACCAAAAAAACTCAACAGTTGTCCTTGTAAAATGGCAGCAGACACTTGGAGTGTGAGTTGCGTCAGTGTGGAAGGCCGATGGTGACGTAGTTACTTCTCCTTCACTGAGACTAAATGTAGTCAGTGAGTGTAAACCCCTGACACCCAACAGTCTAATGTGAATATAATTCATAACAAAAAGCAGTGTGTCTTCTGTTCTGTTCTTCTCTATGTCTCAGAGGTCCTGTCTGTCAGAGCTGCTGGACTTGGAGGTGCTTGCAGGTCGTCACGGCTCAGAGGTCGCTCAGTGGGCAGCGACAGCCGTAATATCATGCTCCACATCCCCCACAATACCCTGCAGCTGTCCAGAGAGCTTCATCACCTTCGTCCTCAGTACTCAGACAGCACTGCAGTACATATGTTCCTCTTGCCCACTGCCTAAAGATCAATGTCAGCTGATTGAAACACTTACCAGAGTGAAATCTGAACTGTTTCATAGCTGTAAAGCCCATGCGTTCAGCAGCTATAAGTCCAGGTTTTGCAATGACACACTTGGTGTCAAGCTCAAGGCTAAACATTTCAGTCCCTGTGTGTGTGTGTGTGTGTTTTTTTTTCTTCTTTCACTCAAGTGTCTTTATACGTGCCGCTCTGAGAGTAATCTGTGGGCAGAAACAACTCTCTCGCTTCGGCTTCTCTTGCTCGAACTACATAAAATCAGGTCCCTTCAGCAATAATGTTAAGGCTAATTGAACACTGTTATAATTATGGGAGAAATTTTCAGACGGTTTCAATTTAGCACAGTCCATTTCCTGCCTCGGATCGATTCCTTTCCTTCCTCCCTCTGGTACTGATGACTGTCTTTGAAAACCAAAAAGCATTGCAGCTTGCAAATTCCAAAAAAAAAAAAATCAGGTAAACACTTCATCATGACCCCTCTTTCTTTCTCTCCCTCTTCCATCTTCCCTCTTCTCTCTGTAAACACTGTTGTTTAGACACAGAGATCACTGGAATAGAGAGATCTTTTCTTTTGGCAGAAATGGGATTTTTACAGTAAATCTCAATAGGAATCGTTAGGGGGAGGAGTGGGGGTTGGGGGGGGGTAGGAGGGAGGATGGTGCAGTATGTCAGAGTAACTTCAATTTCGCTCCAGCTCCTTTTCACCTCATACCTCAAGTCAGTTCACCTGCATTACACAGTTTTCCCCATACCCCTACAGTATCTAGCCATGCAGATACAGCAAGTCATTAATGCTTACCTTCGGAGTGACTCCTGGGTCTGTGGACTCAGTCATACAGCTACACTTCAGATACTCCTCGGCTACATCGTCTGGCATCTCCATCCCTGCACACGAAGCCTCCTCGGTCCAGACTGTGGATCCCTGATGGTAGAATAAGCCACAGGACTCCATCAGAGCAGGGACGTCCCTCACTGTGGTCAAGAATACTCTTTTTCTAAAACCTTAACACTTCAGGTTCATCTTCTTATACAATATCCTTGCACTTACATAGATGCAATAGTTAATGCAGCAAGGTCCCTCAGTTGTGAGTCGCTTTGGATAATATAACAAAGCATCTGCCAAATGTGTAAATGTTAATGTACTTATTTAATCTTAGATCTATAGATAGATTCACAACGAGGGTGAACAGAGTTTGTTTTCTCTTTCCAAAATCTCAACATCTCTTTGTTTTGTCCCTCGTTACTATGGATAATCCATGAAAACACATTAATCAGATTTGTTTGGAGGGGGGATAAAAGACACAGCTACAAAAGTCAGTTCAGCCTCCAGACAGAGGAAATAAACCACCAGACCGTAGGTTTTGTACGCAACCAAATTTATATCATCAGCCAACATTAAAACAGGTGAATGGTTTTAATATTGTCACTGATTTGTGTGTTTTTATATTTGGGCTGAGTAAAGCCACGGAGCTGTGGAAAATGATTAAAACCACAAATTAAATTTCAAATCAAATGACTAATAATTCACAATGAACTCTTTTAAAACAACTCATGGATATGAGCTAATCAGCCACAACAATGAAACCACTTTACTGTATATATAGTTACAGCAGACACGCAGTGTGGGCTTGAATCACATTGCACCAGTAAGTTAACAAAACAGCAGGTGAAGGACATTGGTTTCTGGAGCCTATTGCTGTGAATGAGGGTAAACAGAAAACACAAGACAGATCTTCTCTTTTCAGATAATGAACTGAAATCAGACTTAATATTATTAATGGTCATTATCACAGGGAAACCAGAGTACAGCTTTAAAACTGAGGAGACAGATGAGTGAAGTTCAGTCATCACAGAAACCAAACACAAGATCAGGTTTAGAGTTAAAATTGGAGTTGTGTTCCCGAGAACAGACGGTGCAGTGGTCATCTTCAAATACTGATGCCATGCACATAACGTCACATTAAAAAACAATGGATCATCTCTGGAAATTGGTCTTTCAGCAACCGATCAGACGATGCATAACGTCCGATAAGAAATCCATTTCTCACAAAACGGTGCAGAACTGTGAGATTAAATTCTGACAAAGAATGTGAAAAGAGGTCTGATGAATGTTAGGACCCCATTCCTTTGGTCTGATGAGGCCTAAATAGATTTTTTCGGGAGGGGGGGATCAGATGGGGTTCAGCATATGAGCCGGTATATGCCTGCATCAGTAGAAAAGGTCCAGGACAGTTAATATTTATAGATACACACTATACATGCATGTTTTTAAGTTCAGAAACTGACTGAGAAGGTGACTTTCACTCTCAAGAAACTGGAGTTTGTGCAGAAACAAAAAAAAAACCTGTGACTTGGCAAAGTGTCTCCTGACCTGATTCAAACCCATTTCGAGGATTTTTAAAAGCAGTGAAGGCAGAGCAACAAAAAGCCCTCCAGCTTTCAAGACGAGCTTAAAAGAATCACCTGAGAAGAAGAGCAGAACACCCCTCCAACAGATTTGGTGTGTGAGGTAGGTGTTATCCAGGAGGATCAGATCTGTCATGAGAAATAAAGGTGGACATCACAGTGTTTACAAAAGAGTCTCACTAATGAAAAGTGCACTGAGCTTTGTTGTGGTTATGGGTTTTTCGTCAATCTTTGTGGGTAAAATTGGATTGGCACTTACTCAGTGTTTGATATTTTCTTCAAATGACTTCACAAACATCAGAAGAGCGTGAGTTGTTCAGGTTGTAACTTCAGCCAAAGGGTCACTTAGATAATGAAGACCTCAGCTGGTCAAGTCCACGTGGGTGATGTACAAACCTTGAATCAACTGAGTGAAGTGATGGAGATAACTGTCCCCGTCCTCTGCATGTGGCTGAACTGAAATGAATGCAATAAAATAATGTAATTTAACCAGCAGGGTTTCTTTAATTTCCTTAAATTAAAGCAGTAGAATATACATGGAACAGAAATCCTATAAAATCCTGTATTTTTCCACATATAATCTTTCACTTAAATTAAATTCAGGCACCAGGTTATTTCCACTGGTGGGAAGCTTTAGTGCTCCACAGGAGATGACAAATTGAAAGTAATCTCTCCATTCAGAGAAAACCGAACTCACCTCTCACATCAGAACCTCTTCATCATCTCCTCCCAGAAACACCTTATTTGTTTGCTCCTCAATCTTTCTGCTCATCCATGGGGAGGCTTAGATGAGAAAGTGAATGTTGGGTTGGTGGGTGGGATGTTGCCCAGCAGAAGCAGCCACCTCCCAGCAAGCCGATGATCACACACACACACACACACACACACACACACCCACACCCATCCTAGGTTAGCTGGTGATGTCCGGGGCCGCAGGCTGCAGCTGACAAATGAGCAGGATCCTGCAGAGCTGGTGTCAGCTGCGGGTTCATGTCAAATGCTGTCGTCCTCCATCTGCTTGGGTTGTTGTGAGACATGTATTTATCC
The DNA here is from genome assembly GCA_021432705.1 of Caranx ignobilis. Taxonomy (NCBI): domain Eukaryota; kingdom Metazoa; phylum Chordata; class Actinopteri; order Carangiformes; family Carangidae; genus Caranx; species Caranx ignobilis. Next base: position 4,943,907 of record MU270014.1, read on the forward strand.
TCCCTAAGAAACGTCTGTCTGGGCATCTGTCGCTCTGTCGGCTTGTGTGGGTGTGTTTGTGTGTTCACCTGTATCTTTCCTCTGCTTGTTTACACTATAACGAGCCACAGTGTCAGGACAGTCCTTACATCATCTTTGTAGTAACAATTGTTCTTATAGATACTGGCATTGACTGACATTTTGGTGCGAACAGTTATACTCACACACTAAATCTGTTTTTGCATGTAGCTCTTTAGGTTTGGTTAAGTTTTGCATAAAGAGCAGAAATTGGGGAAACAGCTACCTGGCAGTAAATCAATTAACTGCTTGTCACTGGCGATCAACACGGCTGTCTGAAGACTGCTGCTTTTTCTATTGTACATAATATGTAGCATAATAAGACAGACTTTCCTATCACATCAGAATGAGCAGCGAAAGTGGTGAAAATGAACATGAACAACAGGCAGATTGTTGTTTGCATCTGTTAGCAGTGCCGGCGATCTATACAATCAATCCATGCAATAACTCAACACATGTTCCAGGTTAAAGAGTTGCACTTACCAACATGCTGATCAGGCAAAGATGGCCACAGGTTAATGCAGGCCAGTCACTGGATTGAAATACTGATGTGCTGAAAACATGTTAATTCATCTACCTATATACTCTTAGTCATTGGACCACAACCCACAACCCAACAAGAGAATAAAGACTGGTAATACAATTTATAAGGTAACCAGCAAATACCACAAAGTAAAAGAAACACACTGGACATCTAAGGATGATAAAAAAAACAAAACAAAACAATGTAAGACTTGCTGTATCTGTGAGAAGTGGTGGTAGTTGTGTTCTAGCTGTCTGAGAGGTTAAGTCTTCACCACATCTGTTCTCAGAGGAACATTAAGGAAACACGAGTCCAGTGCCTCACTGAGGTGAGAATGGTCAAAAGGCCAAACATCTGCAGATCCCGTCCTGAGTACCCAAATGGACTTACCAACAGCTTCCATCATGAAAACAGAAAATAATTTGTTGTGCCAGTGCTGCCACCAGTGGGCCTGTGTGGCTGGATGTAGACCACCAGCTTCCCATCAAGGAAACCGTGGCAACATGGGAATTATACTACAAAGTCCTTGGCCACTGCTTGTCATTCCTCCTGTGGAGTCAGTCCCTGCAAATATGAGACTGCAGAATGAGAGATACAGAGCATAAATATAAATGAAAACAGGTCTATGGACAAATTATTTACAGTTGTCAGCCTGAGACTTTTCCCCTCACCTGATCTCCCAGAGCACTCCCAACCAGTGCATTCCTAAATATATTGATCGCACTTGCGAGACACACACACACACACACACACACACACACACTCTGGAAGTACACAACCACTGAATAGTTAAATCTGAGTTGTGTAAATCTGACACAAACACACCTCAGCATTTAATTAAAGTTAAAGCTCATCGGCTCGGCTCGACTCCACTGTGGTTGTTCAGACATGACACTGACTAATGTCTGAAACTACCTGCTGCATGTGTGTGTCCTTATCTGCACAACACACACACACACGGACACACACACACATGTCCATCTCTGTCATCATCCTGCGGGTGGCTTGCTGTTTAAAGATGTGCTCCTGTAACTGAAGGTCAGAGTTTCAACCTGTCAAAGTGATCTTGAGCTACAAAGTGGAGCCATGTTGCATGCAGGTTTCTTTATGTGTTACATCCTCCTCTTTGTTAATTACTGACAGTCAATGATGTGTACTGTGTCTGTAATGAGAGCCATGTCATGACTGTCTCTTCATGTTGAAGCTTTTCATTTACTTACTTAAATTAAATGCTATTTCTGTTCGTTTCCCTGGATGAATTTCTAATGCAATCAAAATCACATTTTTAAGCAAAGACACTCAGCAGTGATACTGTGAAGCCCTGATCAATGCTGCACCAGTGAGGATATCTTCTTACTGTAGTTAAATGGATGTTATGCCCAGAAAAAAGCTTGCATGCAATTACTGTGGGAGTGAGGCAGTGAGGCACTTAAATATGTAAATAATACCTGGTAAATGGATGGAGAACTGCCGCCTGGCCCCTGAAGAGCCGAATCCCTTGCACCACCAGAGCCATTAACTGTCTCCAAAAGATTCATCAGATGTGACTGTACGCCTGATACACAACACCATTCACTTCACGTCAAAGTCACTATGCTGTTACTGCCTGTTATCTGGCATGTTTGACAAACAGATTTTCTTTTCGTTATCAGACGATGAGTGTTTGTGATGATATTAGTCAGAGGTAATGATGTCCAGTGTGCAGATAACAACCTTTCTGTCAGTTAGCCGCAGGAGGCTCATAGCCTGATCAAAAACAACAAGATTGATGGATAAGTCAGGCTGAGGTGAAGCCAGTGTTTTTTTGTTTTTGTTTTTAAATGTAGGGTGGAAAACAGAATTAAGAAAGGTGTTGTTTGTTAACTGAGCTGAAGGAATCCTGAATGCTGAGACTGTAGCTTTCTTTTCCCTGGTTTGACCTTGCTGTATAAATCTAGTCTTATAAGTAACACCTCGAGGCTGTGTTTGTTTTCATTACCAGAGTGACTGTGGGCAGAGACGAGAAGCAGCTCTCAGCTACAGAATAAAAAAAAAAAAAAACTTCAGAGGCAGGAATATTTTATAAATATCACTGGGCAACATACACTTGGATTACTGGACATCAATAATACAACAATAATAGTTATAGTAAGTGAAAGCCCATAGGTGCGAAAATGACGGAGGCTGTGTATTGGATTGAACACCTGCATGTCTCCACAACACCACCCAGTGCCTGCCGGGATCGGCCTCCAGCTCCATGTGGCCCTGAACATCAGTATAAGTAGGTTTGAATGAAAAATACAACTAAGGCGATGTTGACTTTCTTCCAGGAACTCAAGGCAATTGAGACGCTGAATATCATTTCCTGCCAAATGACCTGCCAAACGCCTGGAGAATCCAGCAGCAGATGTTGTGAATAGAAAGTTAAAGGAAGAGTCCATTGATCACTTGTTTTCGTCTGGTTTTGCAAAATAAATAAGAGCAAGAGCAAGAAGTGGGACAGTAGATTGTGGAGTGGCTCAGCAACAGCTGCAAAGCACACACACACAAAAAAATCATTTCATTTAGCTGCAAATTAAAGCATCATATCAGGAGCGGTGGCGAGACGGGACACACTGTCCAGTAAACCTCAAATTACTGTGTTATCACCTGACACTGCCAAATGATTTTCCTGGAGTCGAATATGAGCACATTGAAAAAAAAATTGAAAAATGTTGATTATTTGATATTATCTTCATATTGAGATAACTTTATTTCTAAAGGTGGAAAAGTTACACACAATTATACCTGGGAGAAGTCCAGCACAACCACACACACTTTCACTGTTTGCCCCTGAGCAACTCCAATTATGATGATAGGCACGGGCGCCATTATAAGCTTCAATATGAAATTTCATCATCGCATATCAGCTGAACTGGACCATAAAGGACACTGGGGGTGAAATAACCTCAATTTTCTATCAATATTCAAGAAGTCAATCAACTGACACATAAGTGCTGAAACCCCCCCCCCCCAACCCTGAGTTAAATGTACTGTGTTCAAATGTTCAGCCATGAATATTCCTCTCTCACTAATTCCATATCAGAATATGTCCCAAAATTCACTGAGTGGAAAAAAAAACCTGTGTGAAATGTAAATGAGCCAACTAGAACTATACACACACGCTCAAAGAGGAGATAAGAGCAATAATTGGAAGTTGCTGCAAACAGTGTGCCTCAGCAGAAAGTACCTGGATCCTTCAGAGCAGAGCCCCCACCTGCATCAATGTGCCAACGTCCTCCACCCAGACTAGAGCAAACAAACACCTTTTCTACTTGGTGCAGCACACACTGACGTGTATCTGATGTACAGCCACCACTGTTCGCTTTTTCATCACCTCTCCATTACTGTCAACTTTTAAAATCATACTGTTGTCATGCACCTGATTGCAAAATTGTCAATGTAATTTCATTCAATTTGTAATTCACATATTTTCAAATGAGCTGAGGTAGCTGAGTCTTTCCATGTACACCCCCGGCAAGTGAAGATGTAGCTTCCCCCCTGGAGTCATAGCTCTGTTTGTGAATCCGTCACGTAGCTACAGGAATGAATGATGCTGAAGTACTTTTCAAAGCCATTAAATATCCACCTCTTGTTTCCTGCCCCAGACAAAAGAGCACCTTTCATTCTGACTCATCTTCTACAAATATATGAAAAGATGCTATTGAAGAAGTAGAAGCGATGCTGAAAGGAACCAAACAAACAAACAAACAACCAAAAAAAAAATCCACAGAATTCATGCACAATTGCACAAATGAAGATGAAAACAGATTCACTGGCCTGCAATCTAATGGTAGGTTTAATAGGATAATACAAGGTAGCGTATAAAAGTATATGTGCGCCTGCATCTGTGTAACCTACATATTAATGTGGGAAAACATTTCAATATCAAAGCGAGGCGGATGTCTGGATAAATGAGGCAATTATTTTCACAGACTCCGCTAAGACTCATTTGCACTATATGCTAAGTAGGGTTATCAGCAGGTAAGAAAAGGGATGATGAATGCCAACAGTAGATGTTATCTGACTCAGTCACTTAATTCTGTCCCCTGAATAGATCTGGAGAGGAAGACTATATTTAAACTTTGTCAAGACCTCCAAGATGTTCAGCGTATTCATTTCGGGTGTAAATAAGTTTCTGTGCAAGGTGAAAGCTTGCTTCGCAGAAACAGGCAGAGTTTCATCATTAAAGGTCGATCAATATCCTGATTCAGCTTCCTTCATTAAAAAGAGATAAAAATATGAGTGCAGCACATGACATCTCCTTATTAAAGATGGAAATCCACTCAACAATGAATGGTGAGAAGAAACTGTCCTTTGCAGCAGTGCTAAGTTATCATAATATTAGCTTCTTTTACCAGGGCATATTTACTAAGCCAGAGTGCATTCACTTTGTTTGTTTTGTTACCTTCCCCAGGGCAACTTTCCCTCAAATCAACAGCACAGAAATCAGAGCAAATGAGTTGATTAAGACAGATCTGATATGAATCCAGTGTAACTTACCACCTCTGCACCTTCAGATCAAGCCGCAGCCTCCTCCTTGTTACTCAGCCTACATGGAGAGGGAAACAAAAGACAGTGGAAACATTTGTAAAAGGACTGACACGTCAATCAAAACAGCTGTTCTGCACCTGTACTGGTTTGGTTTTGTTCAACACTGGTTTTCTTGCACTTTTCCTTTCTGAGTTTTAATAAAAAGCTGATTAGAAAGGGAACTCATCCAGAACATATTCATCACAATAAACCTCACCAAGCAGCAGTAAATATAACAATAATAAAAACATGTTTGTATTCAAAAGCAGAATGAGGGATATTTCCGCAATAATCATTTAAGAGACATCTCAGAGAGGGAACAAGCCAGCCATTGGAGATGAGACGATGCATTTTCACCATGTGAGAGAAATTACTCCACTGCAGAGCAGTTTGTGTGAAGATCGTGAGGCAATTTCATCAGATCTTTCAGATATGGCAACAAGTAATCAAGAGGACAAATGGCATCAATTCAATTTTCAATTTTTGGCTTTTCACAGGGGGGAGAGGTTGCATGAGTGTGCCACGGCGTTCCCATCTGTGACACAATGCCCCATTTAAACAGAGGGGTTTTCTCTTCGAATTTTCACAAGTGTTTTCTCCACATAAAGCGAGGACGAGGAAAGACCTTGAAGGGCCAGAGCTGGGAAGAGAAGAAGGATGAAGAAAGACTGAGAGCAGAAAGAGAGAGGGAACGAGTGTGGACGACGGCTCAGCTTTGAATCTCTGTAACCTTTTGGTTAAGTTTTATTGGTTGAAAGACACATGTGAAAACTTGAAACCACAGCTCGCGTTATAGATCACTTAAAATGTCCAACTTCTTGGTTATAAATGCCTGCGATAAAAAAAAAAAACCTCAAATCTGTGAAAGATCGGCACTTTGTGTTTCACTCACATGTTAGGCTTCACGTTACAGATGAAACAGCCTTGACATGCTTAAAAAGAGATCAGGCCCTCAAAAAAAAAAAAAAAAGAACAATACCACAGTTGCATCTGCTGCTGAGACCTGTGAGCTCGAATCCACTCGACCTGCAACTATCCCTCCTTCAGCACAGTGAATGGTTCTGATACTGAAACATCATACTACACCAATACAAGAGGTAAACCTGTCTTTCTTATACTGCAACTATGACAATAAAAGCCCAAAAACATCTTTAAAAAAAAAAAAGACTAAGACAAAGATCTGAACAGAGAAGGTGAGCCAAACAACGTCTATGAACCAAAGTCTGAACTCAGTACCAGTGCTGTGTCATGTGGCACTGCTTCAGCACTGGTTTTAATAAACATTAAAATGAATATGAGTACCTTCTACTGATGCATCGAACAAGTGAAAGAGGTCTGCTGCCTCAGGAGCATTTGAATTTCCAGAATATTCATCAGGGTTTTTTTTAATGTATGGCATATGTCTACTGTTCACACCTTTCGCCTTTCTTGGTTAATAGACAGCAGATATTGCCATTACATAGTCCACTGACTCTCCTATGTGCTGTCAGCTGGTAACAGTTGCTCTATGTGTGTGTGTGTGTGTGTAAACCTCTGTCACACCCACACTCAATGTCCTCCCCCTGGGTTGAAATTACCTGCTGTCTCTCACTGCAGTGCTCCTTCACTTGTATCACTTCAGAGTTATTGTTCTTCACCGTCCCTCCTTTACTGCGTATGAACATGTGCCTCCTCTCATCTCCGCCGCCAGCTATCATCCCTCACCGTGCATGCTTTGTTGAATATGATCATGCAGCAGCTTCATCAGCGTTGGCAGTACACTGTATCAGTGGGGAAATGAAGCGGGCGCTGTGCAGCTCATTCTGGCTCATTGCTAAGGTCTTGTTAGTGCTCATATCAGGGGGTACAGTAGAGCAGGAAAAACGGAGCCATGTGGAGTGGTTTCACACCCAAATAAACCTTGTTGCACCTGTATGATCATGCATATGCAAATTATATGTAAATCTCTTGAATTTGTCCACATTATGCGTGTGTCAGGCTGCAGTGGCCTTACCAATGCTTCAATATGTAAACCAACGCATACTGCCTCAGTCTAGAGGTGATGCAAAGAGACTGGGCTTTCTCACTGTGAGGCTGGTTCTCTTTGTTTATGATAAAATGTTATAGCAAAATGCACTGACCAGAAAAATGTGAGTTAGCTGTTGAAATGCTTCCGGTGAAATAACTGTTGGTTTTCCTGACAAGCTCCAGTAAAGTTCATACTCAGTGTTGGAGCATGTTGCTTGAAAACCTTTTGTACTTGGGGACAAATATGAAGAGCAGAAAAAAAAAAAAATAAGAAAAGAGCTTCATAAGACTTCATCAGCACGTCGCCACTTAAACTCCAAAGACCTGTGACCTCACTCTCTCCAAAACTTTAACAGTGAACCTTCAACAAAGAGTTATCTTAAAATACACAAGTGAATTCTTTTAAAGACTATTCTATTTTTTTTTTTCTTTCTTCGTTTGGACTGACACCAGGTTACATCTCCAACTGTTCCACCTCCAGACCCACCAATCACTGCTCTCCATGCAAAACCAAAGCTGAAAGAGCATTTGCAGTTTTTGCCCCTAAAAATCAAATCTCCCCCACTTCACTTACATCTTTAAATCTCATCTTAAAAAAAACAAAAAAACAAAAAAAGCCCATCTCTTTTCTTCAACCTTTCAAATGCCCTCTTGAAGACACTCCTGCCCACACTCTGAGTCCTCATTCAGAAAGCATTGGTTACCCTGATCTAAAACAGCCATAATCTCTGTCCCAGCAAAAACCATATTCACCCCCATGTAAACACTGATGTCCATGGACTTTGACACTCTTTGACACCCAACTCAGACTCTTGGAGCCTAAAGCTAAACTTCAGAGTAGTGTCTTTGTGCCAGTGAAAATCTTTCTAGTGTAAAATGAACACTGGCCAAACACACTAGATTCTGTAGGTCTATTATTTGTACCTGCTGACACATTAGATTTGCAGTTTGGCTGAGATGCTGAGCCACTGCACCAGTAGCCGAGGCCTCTGTGGCTCAGTGACAGGGCACATGTTGAGTGTAGGCTATGCTAACCTGCTAATAACAGAGTGATTATGTGTTCATGAAATTACCAAACATTTGTTGCAATTAAACTAAATTTGTGTCTTTTCAGTACCTCCAGTGTTTGTTCCAGTGTTTCCTCATCTTCACTAATCCAGAGGTCCAGACCATCAAACAGGAAGTAGGGGTCATCCTGTGTCATTTGTACTTGGTACATCCCAGACTGTACCATGTTGGGTGGAGAACAGAGGTGACATTTTTGGCAATTTTCTAAAAATTCACTATTTACATACCCTAAACAACAGATACAATACAAAATGTCCATGTTACCAAAGTAGAAACGACGTCCAGACCTAATCGTTATTGTTTGTATGAACAAATGTGGTTTCGACACCTTCAGTAATTAAATGTAACATTGGTTTTCTCTGTGGGAGGAGCCTTGTGTTTAAAAGGCAGGTGTAGCATTGCTGGAGTTCAAACCTGTTGTTGTAGCCTTGGGCTGAGTGGGCGTCTTTTTTATTTTCATTTTTCCAAGTAGGTTTTCCACATCCAGCCTCGACTGTAGCTACAGCTTTGTCTGGTTAAAATGAGCAAATAAACACGCACAAGGTGAAAGTGGTTCTTCCTTCAGTGTGTCCTTCCTCCACTACTCAGCCAGTGCTTCACAAAAAGCTCAGCTCTTCAGTGGAGCAACATAGTCACTCTGTTAATGAACATACAGAATGTAAGTATTATTTTAAGTTGGACTTAGCTCTTTTGCTTTTGTCTGGCTGATAGAGGCACCAGAGCTCTTAAATAACCTAACCCTTCATCTTTTAAAACTTAATTAAACTCAACTGGACTTAAAAGGAAACTTCTGGAAGCAAGTCAGCCTCAGTTCTCAGTCTTATCTTTGAGTAGTGTGTGTGTGTGTATGTGTGTGTGTTGTGACTGAGTGCTGTGTGTTCATGTAAACTCTGTCGAAAATAGATAGAATAAAACAAAGAAAACGCACCTTGACCTGATTCATATCATTCAGGAAGTGACTGTTTGATGCTCCACATGTACAACAACACACGTTATCTGAATTGTCATCTAAAAGTGGAAAATGCATCTCTTTTGTCAGGTGCCCCCTTCAAAAAGAAAACCCGACTATAGCAGCCAGCAGCACACGACCTTGATAAGCAGCAGGCATGCAGATCAAAGGTTGTGTGGGTGAACGCTTGCAAGGATAAACTCTACTGCCGGTCCCACTGACGACCTTCACAAGCAACAAGTGAAGCTCCACCGCTGTGTTTCCTCCCCAACTGAAGGTCAGTTGTATATTTGGCTTTGTGTTTTTTCAGAGTGATTTGGAAGACGACTGACATTTGCAACAGCTTTGTGAAGGTCTATGTGTTGTGACCCTGAGAGATAAATGTGGATTTGATTGATTGATTGACATCTTATTTTGAAATTCATGTGCTTCGTTAATGAATATATGTAGAGAGAGGTACATGCATAGTTATCAAATGTTTGGGGACTTTGAGGCCAGACTTCCTGATTAGCATCTCCCCTCTCCAGAACATGACTGATGAGGTGTGTCAGACCTCAGCCGTCATTAATACCGAGGCCTTCCTAAATATTCAAGCACTGCAGCGTGCACCTCCAGAAGTGACGGTCTCCTTCAGCTGTCAGATGGCGTCTTTATTTGGCTGGGGTGCATTGTAGCTCTGAGGTCTCTGGGTCAGATCCAGCCTGTGATGTTGGTGTCCTTCAGTCGTCTTTGTTCTCCCACTTCGCTCTGAATTTTCAATCAAGAGAGGAAAAAGGAGCGTTTCCCTATAAAACCTGAGGACAACATTGTCCCTGAAGGTTTTATTGAAAGGTGTGGGGTGTTGCACCACTGACCTCTCACTGGGAGGAATATGTGTACTTTCTGATAAATGCACGTTCAGTTCTGTGTTTGTAGCTTCATACAAATACAATATTTACTGATTATTCTGCTGAGCTTGTGCGATCTGATTTGATTTATTTCATTTAGTTTACTCACACATTCATGCACTGTTGGAGCAGCCTTTAGGGTTTTAGTATTTTGCTCAATGAAACTTTGATATGGGCTGAACTGAACCACTGACCTTTTGATTAATGGATGACCCTCTCCTCCTCCTGATGTAGATAGTGAACACACTGGTGAATTGTTCATTGAACAATCCAGATCCAGAACCCTTTTGCTGTGAGGTGACAGTGCTAATCACTGCACCACCGTGCCGCCCTATCCAAAAACATAGTAGTGCAATATGTACGCGTAATAGCTCAATAGGATTCATTATGTCTGTCAATTTTCATTTGCTAGGATTTCTTATATATCAGACCAAAGAGAGGTTGTTGTTTTCACACCTTGACATCTGTCAATAGATTCTGCCGTCTTCTTCAGAAGCATGACGAGGTGATGGTGTGACCGTCCTGAAGGAGCGAACTGACAGCAGTAGGCGTGGTTGTCCTGTCAAATTTGGCAGGGTGATCACGCCTATTTGTTTGATGTAACGCAATCCAGCCAGTGGTTACATCCCCACACCAGAGTAACTGTGAATGTTTAAGAGGACACTTAGGGACATGTTGCACCACTTCAGTATCCTCATCTCAAACAGGGATAAGGTCAAAGTCCCTTCCAGTCTCCAATGTGTATTGCCTGTGTTATTTCACTTGATGTTCGACCTTTGGTGTGAAGAATGAAGTATGTGGAAGGAGCTTCTGCGCTCACTAAATCTGACTATAGAAAGTATAGAAACATGTTTTGGATACAGATACATCACAACTAGTTGGTTTGGCACAAGCAGAAACCTTCAGGGCTGAAAACTGAAGGCAACACTGCAGTGCCAAAAACCACAGGCCAAAAGGCCACTGGAGGCTGGCTCCACTGGTGTGTTGCTCCTTATAGACTCCCATGGTAAAATGTCCAACTTTACAGCAGAAGTTAACATGTTTACAGAAAACAGTTTCGGTTTCTTTGGCTCATGTCCTCCCCAAGAACAAGTTCTGGATAAATGCGGGTGAGCTACTTTGAGTGACATGTGGGTGCACATATGTTTGCCACAAGCTGCCGTGCACTAAAGTCTTGGCTCTAAAAATGTCCTCCAGGAAACCTGTGGATTATGACACAGAGACCTCCTCATATAGGCTTGAAGGAAACTGTCCACTTTGCAGAGGTAAAATGTAGAGACACAGACTGGAAATGTTTCAGTGAGGTGGGAGACCTCTTGTGTCCAGTAGCTAAACTCAGTTATTGATCTAACCCTTTTCAGTGGGGAAGAATAAGAATGGGTGTAATAAAGATAAAATTCTTTCTAAAATGTTGCAAAAGAAAAACATTAAATATCTCAAAATCATGTCATTTTGTAAAAACTGGAGTAGTGGTTTTGAGTCAGTCCATGGATGGATTACTAAATGGACCTATAGATGAAGTTGAGCACACGTAACGTCTGGGTCACTTGAGGTGGGGGCCAGTCTCAGTCTGCTTCTCTGCTGCTGTGGTGCACAGGAATTTGCAAAGAACCGTGAGAGTGGCATTAGGTGTTGTGTCAGACGGCAGAGCGCGCGCGCACAGTTGAACATCACTCAGCCTCGCGCTCCCTCTGAAGGTGGGACTCTCTCCAGGAACTCCGAGCACTTCCAGGATCTCAGTGCGAGGGGCGGCGCGCTGGACTCGGACCTGCGACAGTCTCCTGATAAAACCCTCCCTCCCCTCTTTCCCTCGCTCCTGCTCTTCATTCCATCACTTTACTGTGGGCAGGCGGTGTGACAGCATCCTCCTCCTTACCCACTGGGTACCGGCCGGCCCCTCCACACTGTGTGGCAGCAGGGCTACTGCAGCGCACCGGAGCGGAGCTGGAGGAGAGCAGCGGACAGGAGAGGAGGAGAGGAGAAGCGGAGGAGGACGGACCGTCCCCCCCCCCTCTTTTGACTGACAGGCGGGATTATACTCTGCGGTGTCCCGTCACTTCAACATGCCTTTGGGGAGTAAAGGACTCGCTGGGATTACTGCGCTGATCGGCTCTCTGCCGCTGCTGCTGCTCGGCTCCTGTGGGACAGGTGCGGAAGGTGAGCGGCTCCGTGCGCTTTCTGGTTTGGAGAGCGGTCTGTTGATTGTTGTAGGCTATTACTGAAGGGACCCCCGCGGTTTATCACTGCACTAAGACATCACTCAGCTGTAAGTGGGTGGAATATAGCAGGAGGAGGGCTGCTGCATGTTGATGCCACAGAGACTTTTAACTGATGATAAATCAGGAGAAGAAACAACACATAAGGACTCATTCTCAGCTAAATGTGCATAAACATGGTGAACAGAGACTCAGTATTTATCCAAGGATGCAGTTTAGACTATTATCTATTAATCTCCAGATGTAAAAGCAGCAAATCCTCACATCTGGACAAGCAGCAACTTTGAGCCAAAATGAACAACTGTTTGAACCTCTAGTCACCGATACAATCACACCTTTATTTTGGCATCCATTGCTTTGAAAGAGGTTTTACTTTTTCCTCATTAAAATGAATCGGGAGTGAGTCTGAGGCTGCAGCTGCTGCAGGTCGATCTGGATCAGTTTCTGCAGTTTTTGCTGCTGCGGCTCGTGCGGTTTGTTCTATGAATGTAGTGCATTAAACAGTTGGCTGGGTCTGATCCGACCACCGCGCGCGAGGGGTGGTTGTTGAGAGGGAGCGCACATCCCCTGGGGATTTTTCTTTCTTTCTTTCTTTCTTTCTTACTTTCTTTCCATTACAGCTGTCAAGTTTTAAGAGATAGTGAATCCCACAAGTTGCGTTCTTGGTTTTTACCCCCCAGCGTTTGATGATTTCTCACGAGGGAAGGAGTGAGAGAGGCAGAGGAATGTGGTGTGTCTGTGGAGCTGCACAGGAGGAGGAGGAGGAGGAGGAGGAGGAGGAGGATGCTGGTCCTTCCTCAGCTCAGCAAATAAGGATCCTGAGAAAGTGAGCTTTTTATAGGTGATATAAGGGATGGTTGGAGAAAGATCACCAAAAAAAAAAAAAAGGTGCACAACAGAAAAAAGAACAACAACAAGTGAGGTAGATGGAGACAGAGACACAGACAGATAGATGCAGCTGTAGAGTCCCAGTGTGTGCATATGAGGTTATTTTCCTCTTGGGAGGCTTTAATGAATAGTTCCAGTAGCTGCACAAGTGAAGTAGCGGCTCAGTGAAGTCTGATGACCCTGCCTCTCCACTGTAATTACGGCACTTTCTTAGACTGAGCAGCTGTTTATGTGACGTCCCTGAGGACACATTGACAAAAGTCAAAAAAAAAAAAAAAAAATCAGTAATGAGCCTGACAGATCAGAAGTTTTCACACATTGTTAATTGGATAGATGCAAGTTGTTAAATCAATAGCTGGATGGAGGAATGAATGGATGGATGGATGGTGATGCTGCTGCTGCTGCTGGTGTGTGTGTGTGTGTGTGTGTGTGTGTGTGTGTGTGTGTGGAGGATAGAGAATCAGTCTGAGTGCATTAATTTGCATCGTGGTTTCTCAGCTGTATTGACTGTTTGGAAAGATAACCATCATTTATTTATGAAGGGATACATTGATAATATGGACAAACATTGATCCACACCCAGATGAAATCAGTATACACTCACTGTCTGTGTTGCTTGGCTCAGACACAACAATTTCCTCTGTGCATGGAGCCCAAAGATGAAACCTCCAATTTTACTGTCTGATTTGACCGTGGCTCATATTCCCCTGCTCTGCAGTGAACTGTGTATCTGTCGGAGCCTCCGTCTCCCACTTAATGACCTGCCTTGTGTCCAGATGATGCTTCCTATAAGGTTTCACATCAGTAAACAGCTGTCACATCATCCATCATGCTCTGTAACATGGAGGGCAGGAGGTTTCTATCACTGTCACACTCATCTGTCTCTGTCTCTCTGTTCTGTATGTCTCTCTTCGCACTCACACGTTTTTATCCATAAGCTGCCTGTGCAGCTCATCACAAGAGGGCAATTGAACGTCTCGGCAAACAGACCGTCTGACAGTTTCTCTCTGAAGCATTTTGAAGCTGACAACCCAACAGTCGTGCCCACTTCATGCAGCAACTGGCCAAGTGTGTCCTTCTGTCTCAAGCTCTTTTTTTTTTTTATTCATTACCAACAGTTTTTTTTTTTTCATTTTTTCTTTTGTAATATTACATTTGATGTACAAATAAGTGCAGCGCTGAGAGCTTGTGCAGTGTTACCTCCATAATTAAAGAGTGCAGCAATTAAAAACACAATTCTGTGTCTCACAAACACACAAACTACTTCGTTTCCTGCATATCCCTGGTCCTTATCCTCACTAACCTCAACACAGAGTTCATATGTACTTTAGAAAGCTCGGGTACCTGTTAAACTGGCTTCTCTACCATTTCCTCTCACTGTAGTTTTAGTATTTGCAATGGTGACACAACAAGCCTCAGCAGCAAGCTCGAACCATAGTGACCTAAAAGCCCAGCGGGCTGCAGTTTACTCAAAGTCAGAGAGTTCATATGACAAGTCTTTAGACCACATCTGAAGGTTTACACAGTTATAGAGGTTTTACATGGGAGGGAGTAATAAGTCAGTCAGGGTTCACGGCCTGAGAGGCAGAAGGGAATTGGGCCCTTGTGTCCCCTCTGTCACTTTATTGTGTCCCTGGTCTGGTCTGTCATATTAATGGCTGAGTTCCAGTCCTGTCTCTTACAGACCATAGACTCTACATGACTTAGGCTCGTTCATGTGAAGTGTGTGAGGCTCCCATTGTCACATCATCAACTCAGTTCATGTCCCCTCACTTTCAGTCAGCATCGACACTGACTTTGCTTCAGAAAGTTACCCACAGTTCATGGCTATGTGAAGTCAAATACAGGAAATGTCGTTGTAAGCGCTGGAATGGAACTGCTCCCAGTCCCTGTTCTGGTCCCGGTCCCGGTTCTTGTCCGGGTCCGATTCTGGTGCCGGTACCCATCTGGTCCTGGTCCTGTCCCATTCCTATCACAGCATCTGGACCTTTTCAGGCTCTCACACTCATTCACTTACAGCCGACATTGTTTAAACAAGCACTGTCATAACTACATCCCATAACTCTAAACCTATAAAACCACACACATTTGTTCTAGCTTTAACTTTACTTACCTGTAATAGGTTTGGATATTATATTTAATTTTTCCAAGCAACTACTCTCAGTCCTACAACTGGTAATTTCCCATGTACACTGTTGAAGTGTGTTTGCAGTGCATATGCATCGGTGTAAGACACTTTGTGCAAATCCCATTGTGAAAAGAATTAAACTTCCTCTGTGAGATTATTTTAGTTTTTAACATCTTGAGGTAACCTGATTTAAACCTGATTTGCCTCTAATTATACATTTTCAGTAGAAGAACTGAGGTCACAATGCATTTATAGCATATGATTTCTATCATGATACAAATTACTTTATTAATCCCTAAGGGCAAATTCATTTTGTCTGGCAGCTCATCTACCATTTGCAGAGGAATTAAAAGCCTGACGACTGTAGGTACAAAGGATCCTCTATGTCTCTCCGTCCTGCATCAAAGAGAGACGAGCCATCCACCACTGCTGGATGTTTAGTCTGTATCCTAGCAACGATTCCATGGAGGACTTCACATGGAACTTCAGTGGTTGCTATGGGTGCGATGGTACACAAGTATTGTTATGATAAGAAAAGAATGTCTACTTTCTGAGTCTTCACCGATATTTCCAACTCGTTACTCTTGTTGGCCAGAGAGTTGACATTTCCCATGGTGACAGACAGCAGAAAGGACCTACAGTACATCTCCACTCCCAAGTCTTTAACCTTTGCACCAGCAGCATAGCAACCACGAAACCACCTCTTCATCTCAGCTGGAACAGGCTGCTCCGTTTTCAATGAAAGAAGCTCCTCTCCTGAACAAACATCAGAGGTTGACAAAACACGACATAAACACAAAATAGGTTTTCACATGTGGACACTTATAGTATGTCACTTGCAGTGTTTTTACATACACATACTTTTACTTATATTTTCAAACCTGTTGATACGTTGATATTACATACAAAAGATGGATATGTGTCATGATTAAGACATTAATAAGAGAATTATATAGGCTATAAACATATAGAAGTGTATTGCTCTGTTAAACTTGCATTTAATATGGGTATTTTATATGTTATAAACTTATATCTTCATATGCCCAGGTGATTTATAATGATATATTCTCTAGGTGACATATGGCAACACCTGCCTTGGTATAGGGGCGTACAGTATAAGTCACATATTGCATTTCTGTTTCTTTAATCACTGAGCACATAGCTATTTAATAATCTGTCGTTCTATATGAAGCGAGTTACACCTCAAAGTGAGTTATGGGGAATCTCTCCATAGTAACCACTGGTTGCTGTGCATTATGAAAAGCCGCTGTAGGACTGTTCCATCGTGTCCACCACATTCAGCTTTACTCGTTACACCTATTACTCAGTGACCTTTTCATCACTGACATCATGTGACCTGGACAGAACCACAGATAAGTTTTCAATCTCCTGCACAGTTACACTGAAACTATTGAAACAGAAATAGAAAACATTTGACAAATCCAGCGCAGCCTCTAGTGGTGAAGTCATGTGCGTGGCGTGCTGAGCCGTCCCCTCTGACCTCTCTCTAAATGGTTTTGTGGCAGCATGTAACCGTGTCATGGTGCTGACACGCTGCTGCCTTTGCTACCCAGAAAGAGAAAGTAATTATTTGCTTGACTGCGAGAGGTCACTCGTCGGGGAAACAGAAGTGGTTTTAAGTGTTTGAACAATTGATCAATGTTGTCATTCTCAACACAACATGATCATTAGGCTACCGTCACCACCATTACCTTCTCTAAAAAATAAAACATTCGGTGCCTTCCTCCTCCCACGTACACTCTCCTCCTTTTGTTTGGTTACCACTTAACCATGAGCAGCGGCGCAGGTAGACGCATTTCTTTTGCATTTCTCTGAGACATAACAAGAAACACGATCCTGTCTTTCTTTTTTTGATTATTGCTCCGGAAAGAAGCAGCGGGGTAAATTCAGGAGCGCTTCATCTCTGATGGCTGAGACTCTGGGCCTGGTAGATGTGTTTGATTATTTAACTAGCTGAGGCTGAGGTGGGGGATCTTTAAGGTGCTGTTATTTCCTCTGAATTCATCTCCTCTGGTCCACAGCCAGACAGACGCAGAATAAGTTGATGGAAAAAAAAATGTTGTGAAGAGGAGCTGATTTAGGCCTAGTGCCTTGATTCATATGCGAGCAGCCTTGTCTCATCAGAATATATTACTTTTCTATGAGCTGGTGGTTTGCTCTGAGAGTACATAAACCTCTGAATGAAATCAATTTTGTGTGAATGTGTGAGACATTCTTTCGGCAATCCCTCCTGTCCTTTATGCTTCATGAGGCGGTGGAGTCTTAAAGAACGAGCACGAGGAAAGAGCAAAGTTAAATCGGCCTCACTCTTACTCTTTAGTGTCACTTATGAAAATGTGTTGAGTGGAAGTGGAGTCACGAAGAGGTCCTGATTAAGTCAAGGTTATATGAAGACAGCAGCTGCTGCTGGTGTACGCCTCGAGCTGTCAGTCTCCAATCCAGATTTATTAATCCAGGGACAAGTAGTTAAACTATAAAAGTGACAGAAAACTGCAGTCCATCCATCTGCCTTTGTGACCTGTGGGATTTTCTGTTTGCCCAAGGCTGAGTCCCCAGTGGATGTCTGCCTCCCCAAAAACAGACCCATTCATCAAACGGCCCTGTCATTATATCAGATGACTTGTTATCGGTCCAAGAATCGGCCACATTCTGCTGAGACACTATTCCCTGTCAATCTGTGAAGCTGTGGGCATCAGCAACTGGCAAAAACACACTGAGTGTTAATGTGACATGATGTGTGATGATGCGTTCAAATATTGTAAATCAGTTGACCTGTCAGTGCCTCAATATTTCAATCTGTAAAAACACATTTTGTTTTTGTTTTTTTGTTTTTTTGTGAGGGCTGACTTTGGTAAGAAAAAATATCTCAGGAAAAGTTTTGTTTTAGAATAAAAAAGTTGGTATTTCAGTCAGTTACTGATCACATTTAGCTTTAAAGCCCCAGTGTGTAACTTCTCTTGTTGTCTCTTCACAAAGAGCGATTATGTTGTTCAAAAGTACGTGTTTCATTAATAAGTAATTACCCCCATCAACAAACTGAAGTGTTCCGCTAAGCTTTGAATTTGCCATTCATATATGCATTGAGCAGGTAAGCTCAATGCTGGCTGCCATGTTGTGCCGCCATCTTTTACGTTCAGTGGCAGCGTGACCGTAAGGTAACCACAGAAACACTGGCTCACAGAGAGAGACACGATCGAAGTGGCGTCTCTTTGAAAACCATCACCGCGGTGTAGTGTGAGAAAGGATGGAGGGTCACACTTATGCTGCATTCACATGCGGTCATCAAACAAACTGTCATTTTAGTCGATGAGAGAGGGCCGGTAAAACGTGGGTGAGGTAAACAATACGTCATCGCCATAACAGCATATTGTCACGTGTGTATCGTTTTGCCTCGTGCTGATGCACCACTTGTTTATGCCGTGATGTGCGGCAGCTGTTGTCCGTCTGCCATCTGACCGATTCCACATGAATGCAGCATAAATAATACGACTGAGTTGGTTGCGATATACAACCTCACCGCTAGATGGGAGTAATTCCTACACAATGTCCCTTTAACCTGTACATACTAATACACATGACACAACTTAAACTATTGTATATAATGATAAAAAAAAGTACTTGTACTTGTCATTGAAGTCAAAATATCCACATTAAATTCAAAAAACTACATTTGCAAGCTAAGTGGTAAAACTGACGAAGGTCATATGATACAATCAAAAGCTCCAGAAGAGCTACTAAATGGAACTCGTGGTGAGACTGCTCTCACATATGCTTGAAAATCAAGGTCAACAATGAACTTTGACCCCCAACACTTCTCAAATATGTGCATATCCATGCTTTTATTCTGAAGGCCAGAGCCGCTTTGGAAGTCTGTTCAAAGTCTGTGCATGAGAACTCCTTGAATATATATTTCCTCTCACAGTTTATTTTTCACCAGCACATCATGTGCATGAATTTTTAAAATGTTTTTTAACCATCTGATGGTTTTGGTTTCTACTGTTTCTATTACAGACTAATAACTGATTGACATGTGGTAGCGGAGTAAAATGTTCTCAGCAGCGATGTTATTATCTTCTATTTTTTTCTCGCTTTCGAATGTGCATAACTTGTTTTTAGGCTCTAAAAACAATATTTACATATCCTAAAAATGAATGTGTTGGCAAACAGCTTTCTATTTCCTCCTCTAACAGGAATGCTGTAACATTGACATTCATTTGGAGTCAAGTTTCTGGCTTCACAATGAATGAAATCCAACATTCATTCCCTTTTGGCTCTGACCAAACCCTGAGGAGAAGATCTCCCTTGCTATAGCTGCTACATTGAAAAGACCCTATAGGTCGTATCCATTCAGTAACAGTAACCTGCAGCAGCCGTAGCTGGAGGAAGTTAGGTGACGTAGTATGAAAAGCAACAGTATATGTGTGGAGCGGACGTTGGATAGATTGATGAACCAAACAGTTCTGTGACTCAGGAAGCTGCTGTTTATTTCCAGGTTCACACCCATAGTAGTAGTCGGTTTGTCTGTTAACTTAACTGTTTATCATTAGAAACATGATGACAATAGTCGGGCCACTGAGATACTTCAGGAGACGTTTCATTGTAATGGTCTATGACTGGGAACAAATAGTACATGGCCATGACTGTGTCTGTCCACTGTTTGATGCTGGGACGTAGATCTGTGTTGCTCAGAAAATTGATCATTGAATCCCCAGCTCCTCCTGTCTACATCCACGTCAATGTCAAATTGACCTTTTACTGAACCCCAAATGACCTCTAATGTGTCACTGGTGTGTGACGGTACGTGCATAAAGTGCTACATGTGTGGGGAAAAGTGCTGTGCTGTATGCAAGTGACTACTTGAGTGGTCGTTCACACTAGAAAAGCTCTATATGAATACAATCCATTTTGTGCTGAACCATAGCTGTTCATCTGGCCTACAGAGCTCAGGCTCATGTAGGGTATTCCTCCTCGTGTGATGGTCGTCAGAGTTACCTTTATGAATCTCACTTCAGCCAAACATTAAAAGTGAAGCAGGCATATTGGACAGATATTGGGAGGGAAGAAGGAAGAGAGAAGAGGTGACGTCTAGGAGTTGGGGATGGGGGAGTGTACAAGAACAGAGAAGTGGAGGAGTTTGGTCCTGTGCCCTGTGAGGACATTTCATCATAGTTGCCCACCATCTTTAAGCCACGCACTGACACTCCCAACTCCTTCTCTCATTTCACCCATCACTGGGTTTTTGTGTGTGTGTGTGTGTGTGTGTGTGTGTGTGATGTCAGCTTGCTTTGCCTGACTCCCCTCACCTTCACACAGCTGCAGCTCTGTGGTGCACAGCAACACAAGTTTTTCACAATAAAGTCCCGTCCTTCTGCGTCACCGTCTTATTTTCCTGCCAGTGGGCTGACGTTAGATTACAATGACTTTTCAGTGCAATTAAGTTTTCTTATGAGGGAAAACCTGCCTTTTATAAACAAGCCTGAGCTCTTTCTTTGAAGATATCGTCACTTTCTCCAGGACAATTATAATGAACTGTCAGCAGAACGAAGCTCATCCGGCATGTGTCAGTACAACGGCAGCTTCCTTCAGGTGTTTTGATGGTGTTTAATTTTACAATGAGGAGGTTGACAGACCAATAACAGATATAAAGAGTTCACTGCAGAACATTTTAATGGACCATGTTGGATCAACGTTGATCTACAATTTGTGAAATATGTCACATTTTTTCCTGCCAGATGTTTGCTATTTGCCCCCCTCCCCTTCACTGACATGGATACAGGCATACAGGCACTGTTATCATATTTTCTGTTCTGTGATTGTGATGTAAAAACTATAGCTGTGTCCCAATTCAGGGGCGACGTCTTTCAGAGACCGCATTTTGAAGACTGGCTGCTTCACAGCGGCACAACTAGGCCGAAGACTGCTTTAACTGTGGTTTTTTCCAAAAGTTTCACGGCAGGTCCATATTGGAAATAAGAATAATATGGCAGGGAATAGTGGCGACGGATCACCAGAGGATTACACTTTTAAACAGCTAACATTGGAACCGTAAAAAAAAAAACTAAAGTTTTTTTTTAAATGAGAACTGACGCCTTCCTTTAAATCAACAGATAATCAGTTTTAAAAAGGGTGTCATATAGCTCATTTGGCGCCCCATAAACAGAGGCTATAGTCCTCACTGCAGCGGCCCCAGGTTTGATTCCACTGGATGGCCCTTTGCTCATGTTATTCCTTCTCTCTCTCTCTCTCTCTCTCTCTCTCTCTCTCCTCCCCGCAATTCCTGCCTCCCTCCAGCTGTCCTGTCAAAATAAAGGCACAAAAGCCTGAAAAAAAAACAGTCAGGAAAAAAAGAGGAAGAGAAAGAGGATGGGTGTTTAAAAAGAAAAAAAAATGGCGGCACAGTGGAACAGTGGTTAGCAGTGTATCACCAACACCCTCTTCCCCTGCTTCCCTGCATGGATAAGCTGTATAGATACACAGCCTCTGCTTAGAGGGATGAGCTTTTATCACATCTCAGCGTCCTGCTCCCATCACAATCACTTAACCAAGAATGGACATCAGAGTAGTTATGACTACTCACCATTATAGGTGATATAAGGTAATATATGATCACCTCGCCCGCTGCTATGACCTTCCCCTCTTCCCAGTTTAATGACGGCCCTTATGTTTGTGAGCTTAAGGAGTGGAGCCCTTCACAGCAGGAGCAGGCCAAGTAAGTGCCTCTTGAAACAAATACTAATTATAAACATTAGGACTCTAATTTACTGAATCCATTCTGACCTCCCTCTCTTTATGTAGAGTGACTTATGTAATGACAATGGACTCCTGCTGCTGCTCATCCCAGACCAGATCTCGTTTGACCTCCACTTAATACTCTTGGTTTTTATTTCTGTAGATTTGACCATCACCCTAGTTTCTTTTAATAAAATTCCCCTCATGCTGCTGTGAAAAGTCCAGTTACAGGCCTTTATAATGAGGAGGGAAGTAGTACAAAGACCCAGGTTGTAGAAGAAACCCTGAAGATGGTGAAAAGACCTTGGGAGGAACTAAGTGGTTTTTCAGCTGCAGGATGTCACCTCAGGACTTTGTCATTCACACAGAAAACACAAAATTTCACTGTGAGACGAAATGATGCCCTTTCATGTAGGAAATAGCCTTTTGAAAAATAAATCCATCCTTCGAAGGAGCAGCAGGTGTTGTGATCATCAACAACGAAAAAGACAAAAATACTCCTGCATTAGTTTGCCTATGTTTTTACACCACATATGTTTTTACATGTGTAGCCAGTCAGTTTCAGAAGTTGCATGATTAGTTACTGGAGATCACCTGTGTGTTGTCCAGGGTGCCAGTTGATTGCAAAGACACAGCTTTAAGCTCCATGTTTTGCTTGAGTCAGTATCCTGGCCTCCACCTGCAGCGTGAGGACACAGGAACACTCTGTGAAAAGGTATTACTTACTTTTCATGTCAGAGTGGCATCGACAGTTTAAATATCTCAGTTTGAGAAGAATATAACCAGCAGTTGATGTCTGTTGTGGCCTCATGGATTTTGACACGGTTAAGAATAAAGCAGGAAATCAGGAGGCTTCACTTGAATAGTTCAGGCTGCAACTTACTCTCAGTCAGTCTGGGAAATGAATCATCATGTCAAAGGGAAAAAGAAACATAATGTTTCAACGAGCCAAGTTGTCAGAGTCAATGAATTGTGGTGTTGTTCTTGCATCGTGCATCTACATAATGTCATTTTGTTATTTAATTTGTCGGACAGCACAGCTTACTTAGCTCACACTGAATGAATAGAAGGCAATGACATCTCTTTATAATGCACAAATCTCTCAGAAACTTCACTTCTTCTCCACCCGTAGGGAAACTCTAAAAGTTATGGAGGCAAAAAAAAAGGAAGGAAGGAGACAATAGCAACTTATAAAGTGTTTTTTTTTTGTTGTTGTTTTTTGTTTTTGACAAAGTGACTTAATGTCCTCTCGGTGAGAACGATGCCATTCGATGCCTTCAGTGTCTGCATTTTGAAATGCAAATATGAAACATCTAATGGTATTCTCATCACACGCTCCACATGTCTCCTCATGGGCCCATTAGTAGAAGTGATGTAACCTGCAGCAATTGTCTCAAATCTGCATAAGACTGACATATTTCATTGTGTTTTTTGAAATTCCCTTCTGCACTAATGCGTTTGCATTATTAGTTTTTATTGCTGTTTTCTTCTGTGTGTGTGTGAGTGTGTGTGAGTTAATGCGACGAGGGTTAAACCTCACAGATTTCAGATAAATGTTGTAATTGCTGCTTTGTTGCAGTTAATTTTTCTTTTGATCATTTAATTCTGCTGATTAGGGCCGCTTCCTGTGGAGCCACATATTAATGTAGTTAGCACGGAAGAAATTGCAGCATTGTTTTCATACGGCTTCACCGAGGAAGAGTAGTTAATTATGTTGCAGAGAGCAGTTTATCTTTGAGTGTACTCTAAATGTAATTTTCTTACCAGGGAGGTCTTAGATGAGGGAGAGTCAGCAGAATTACCGGCGCCTGGTGTGTGTGTGTCTGTGTGTGTCGCCAACACACAGATGAACAAACATTTCTGTGGTTGTTAGGAGGCAGCCCGGCAGCAGAGGGGCTTAGTTAAGCTGTCAGACTGTCGGCTTCCACTCTGAAGCAGGCGCAAGATCCACATCAACTTCAGCCAAACGGCTCTAACAAGCAAAGTACTAGTTTGACTTACACAGACACAGAAAAGTGATGATTACGAGCGACTCTGCAAAATGTCCAGCCGATGACTTTCAGAGAAAGTAATGGAGAAGTGAATTTATTTATGAAGGCTTTTTGTAGAAGTAGCCATCAATCAGGGCTCACGTGTTTCATTCATGCTCCCCTGCAGATGAATTTGTCATACCTTTGACCTCTGACCTCATCATTAAGCCAAAAATTTACTTGGCTTTGAAGTATTTTGTTTTATGACTGAAGCATTTCAGTATGGAGCTGCTGGTGTGGCCTTAACTTAATAATTAGGCAGAGCTGAATATAGGTTTTAATATAGTTTACCATGTTGTGAGCAAGACAGTGGTCAGAGATGTGCAATACAGTCGGATCATGGCAGGTTTGCTGGAGGCACCTGATGGATCCAATTCAGCTTTGCTTTGTTGTCCATCAACTTGTTGCTGAATGTTTCCAAGTGTGGACCAACTAACATTAAAGAGTGTTTCTCATCATTCTCACCACCATTTTTTTACAGCCTGTACAACAAGTAGGACATTTTTTTTCTCCCAGACAGACAGATGACAGGACACAGTACAGTGTGACAGTGTGAAGTCATAATGATGCGAAGCCTGCGAAGCTAGTTCAGGCAGACAACTCAAGCTGCGCCCATCCTGATCAGCTGATCAGTCACATGCTCCCCTCTCCAAATAGGGGGGTTATTTAAACCCCCTAGCTTACCTGTTCATCCTGGCAATGCTGCTGCTGCTGCTGCTATTTTCTGCTACTGTCACTACTGCCCTTGCTGCTGCCCTTGCTGCTGCTACTGCTTAAAATCACGTTGCTGCTGCTCCTGCTGCTCATGAGGTTTTGCAAACCCACCACCTCCCCAGCATCCACCTGTGGGCTCTGTCTCTATGATCCCCTGTGGGGGGGTCTGCTTTCATTCCCTGTTAGGTCTGTCAAGCAGATCATTATTCAGGGAATGAATCACTGAGACAGAGCCTGACGCCAAACCTGCTGCAGCCATGCTCAAGAATACCTATGCTGTGCTTCAGCTTACCATGCTTATGCTCAAATACATTATTTGTTCTAATTTCAGAGTTGTCTGACTGTGGCATATCACACAGATATCTCTACTACAGCCTCTACAGTTGTGAGCAAAACGCATTTCTGTCAGTCAGGCAACCTCAGAGAATCTCTAGTGTTCATACACAACTTACCCCTCATCAAAACTGCAGAACACACCATTTTACAGACGATATGGATGTTTGTTTTACTCACAGTCAGAGCACAGGACGCCATTCTGAGTAGTGAAGTATATAGAAAGCGTGACTTTTGAGTAATGTCTATGAGTTCTCTGTGCTCATGACCTTCACTCTGTTTTGTTTTGATACAGCTGAGATCAGACAGAATCTGTACTCACGTGGTTGCGGGGGAATTGTCATGTTTTGGTTCTTTTTTTAGTGAGCGTGTCCCTGTCAGCATCTGAAAAAGCCAGAGATTACAGGATCAGTGACGATGATGCTGATCCTGATCCTGGTCAGAGATTTGCAGTAAAAAACAAAAGTGTCTGAAAATAAGCTCTTATTGTTTATATCCATTTGAATGAAATCAATAGACACATGAGACTGAATCCAAATCCTTACAGATACGTGTTTGCAGGTAAAAGTAATAAATCTGACTGAGGCTGTAAGAGGAAAAATCCCATGTAATAAATCATATAGGTTTGAGAAGTTGTTTGGTGTTGGTGGAGGTTTATACATCTATGGTTTTGTGCACAGTCTTTACAGCCAACTGGTGCATAAAGCAGGTAAACCTTCCTCTCTGGTAAAGTTTGTAAAGACTCAGACAAACATACACAAAAACAAGCACAGCTGTTTTCGTCTTGACGATGGCTGTTAGTGCCCTGAAGCATAATCCTGTATCGCAGGGAAGGATGGAGGGAGTGATCAACATGTCGACTCAGACGGTCTGCTACAATGATACAGTCTTGAACTCTGTTACCTTTATTTTTTTCAAGTGATGGATGGCACTCATCAGTATTCAGCATCTCTGGATCTGTTATTGTTTCCTAGGGCACTAAGTTATTTCAGTAAAATGGTACGCTGGATGATAGACTGCACATGTCTCTGTCCGTCTCACCTGTGACCCTGCGTGTCACGCCCAGAGCACACAGCCACGTCACATTTATTAACGCACATGCAGCAAACAGTGAGCACACCGTATAAACAGAAGAAGTCAAGGTGCAGTGACAGGGTGGGAGGTGTTGCTGCAGGGCAGTGGTGGAGAAAGTGCTCAGATCTTGTTAAAGTGCCGATGCCACAGTTTCAAAATGAATATCAGTAAATATCAGTAAATGTCCCCTCTCCTTAAATAGAGACGCAACAACATGTAAACAGCATTTTACTCTTGAGATAGAGCAGATGTTACCCACAGTAAATAACATCTGGAAGGTGAAAGAAAGGCAAGTTCATGTTCTTTTGTTTTCATCTAATCATTTCATTTTGTTGTTTAATTATGATTCAGTTATTGTTTTATTATGAAACCATCTGATCTGACTTCTGTAAATCTCATCATCTGTAACTGTGAGCCCAACTCATTGTTTTATAACTTGTCAAAAGTGTTGAAAACTTTAACACAGTTGTATTTCACCTATAAGGTTCTTATTTGAAATCTAATTTTAATGTTATTTATGGAAGTATTGTATTATATAACCAGTAATTGGGAGCAGAAACTCAGTACAGAAAGACTGTATAATGAGGAAGTACATTTACTTTGTCACCTTCCACCACTGATTCATGAAGGAAATGTGAGTAAAAAGACTCTCCCACAGCCGACTCGATGACCTTTGACCCCTAATCAGTTAATACTCTGTATTACTCTTCTCCTCTTCCTCTTTTCACCATGTGGTTTATAGTAGGTGCTAATATTGAATCAGTTTTTACAGTACTACATATAGCTCTGTGTCAGTGGCATACTACTGTACGTTGTCAACAGTTTGTCGGGCAGGTTTAAAAGAGCATCCGTTAGTTCAGGTAACATTACATGGTGTTGTAGGTTTCTGCTGCTGCAGGCTCTATCCGTCTGAGCACCACTCCACTCTGCTGTCAGTCTGGTGAGCTGTCAAAGATTTAGCTAAGTGACTGTACTTTCCTTGCAGCTTTGAAATGTCTTGTATTATCGTGTATCAGTATGTGCCCTGGTCAGTGAATGCCTCGCCGATCAGGATCCTTTTACCGTCATTTTCCTCTGAGCTTTTTCGGTGTTTGTGCTTTACCTTTTTTTTTTTCGCAGTCACATTTTAAATGTCACAGCTCCTCTGAGGAAAATCAGCCTCACCTGTCTGAACACCTCTGCTTCTTCTTTATAGCTGTTCTTGCTAGGGCTCTGCTCTCACAACACATTATCCTCTGAGGTCTTTGCAGTGCCCATTTTCACTCTCTAAACAAATTCAGCTATATTTTTGCAGTTGGGGCCACCTCTATTATCCATGGCTTTCTTTGTGGCTCTGTCAGCCTCAGGCCTGGCTGAATTGTATCAGGGTTCGCAAAGATCTCCACAGGTGACATTTTAAGCCAAAAGTGGAGAGGGGAACTTTAGATTTGATCCATTAGCCTATTTAAAGAAGCCACATGGTCTCAAAAGTAGCATGTTGGGTAAAAGTTTGTCAGCTTTAGAAGATATTTCAGCAACTATAGCTAGATATAGCATCATCCGTCAAGTTTGTGGGAATGGGAGGCAGTGGGAGTCTCTGGTCTTGTTGATGAACCCAGCTGACCCAGTGTTTCTCCCAGAATGTCTCCTGCATCTTATGAAAATAGGAAATGCAGGTTTGCCGTTAAGTCCAGGATATCACTTAATTTGATGTCCTTTCTCCTCTGTATGTCGTCTCTTTGTTGAAGGACTCCCGAAGCATTGATGTCTGTCAAGACAACATCAGTGTCAGAACAGGGTTCACAAACCAGCCATAAATCCTTGAGGTCAGCCTGAGTTGTTTTCTATCAGTACAGTGCTTTTCCTGGAGGATTACTGCATTAAAGTCATCTTTGCATACATTAAATTAAAATTAAATTGCGGTACTGTGCATTTGTAGAGATGAGCAGGGAGGTAGGAGATTCACATGCCTTCTGTATTTAAGAAATACTGGTAGAAAGTGTGGGTTGATGTGAAAAGCCTATTTTTTTTCTCCTCCAGATTTCTCCTCTGCCTGACGATGCAATAAATGACCTGCGTTTGAATGGAAATGCACAAATAAACTGTGAAGTGCCTGCAGAGAGGAGAGGAGCTGGACTGGGGTTAGACCTAGGTGGATATGACAGGCTATTCAAAACTGTCAACAGTCTGTAGTTTATAGTCTCAGGTAATGAAAATTCCTCTGTGCTTGAAATGAAGTATAATAATGTTGACAAAGTAATCTCAGCTGAAGCCTTGTTGTCAGAGCAGGGAGACGGGACTCTGCACCTCCGAATGGATTGTGAATAATCTGAACTGGCTGTCGTTTCGGAGCTGGGAAATAACATCCACGTAACAGAAGAAAAGAAGGTTTTAGACCATGCATACAGAGTTACCACAGAAACAGGCAAACATATGTGACCAATTAATATTCAGGTATTTCAGTTAAAAACTGCTTCCCCGTGGATAAATGACAAATTTAAGCACAGCTTGTGTTTTATTACTGCTTTTCTCAGCAGGGGAACGACTGCTCCCAATTCAATTTGTTGTTAGGATTCAGCATGACAGACACAGGGATCTTCAATTTGGGTCCACTGGACAGGTGGCAATCTAGTAATCGTGGTCGATATTACGCCCAGATCTGTACTTTTTTGTTGTTGTTGTTGTAGTTTTTCCATTATGAAGCGGCCATCACATCAATAAAGAAATATCAACTGCAGATGGAGTCACCAGACGTTTTTGTGTAGGTTATGTCTCTGAATTTAAAGTTAGAGTGCATAAAAAAGTTTAGGCTATAGAGATAAAAAAAAATTTCAAAAAACTTTCTCAAACAACAGGACTGCATCACAGCTGGCGAGGAGTAGGACAGACAGCCAGATGACCACATCAGTGTTTTATGGTTGGAGATGCAGGTTAATGACCGGAGCTGTGTCGCAGCAGCTCTGACTAAATCCATCTTTAACACCAGGAATATGATTTAAACACTGGTGATGACGATGATGATGATAAAGTCCACAATAACATTATGTCACAGTTATGTGACCGGGGGTAACAAAATGCCATGTAAGTGGCAGTGTCCGTAGGTTTGTTCGTTGCAGTTTGTAAACACAACATTGAAAGTGGGCCACCGGGGCTCAACTGCGTGCCTCCTGCCCCTGGAAGCAGCAGTTGTCACGACAGCAATTTTTTTGTATTTTTATTTGTTTGTTTTTTAGGAAAATCCTGCAGACTCTACATTTAACAAGTGCAAAGCAGTGTATCTATAGGAAAGACAAACATAAAAGTGCTGCGACTGTCCCAACCTGCAATCATTTCAAGAGAGTTCAACCTTTTCATTAGAAGGAAATACCTATTTGTAGCTTCTTGCTTTCCACACAAGAAGCAACAAAAAGAGCACTGCAAAACACACTGGTGTTTCTTAACTCTTATCCTTGTCTTTCTTTCTGCTTTGTGACTGGTTAACAGAGGTATGCGACAGCCCACTGGTGTTCAATTTGCCACCGGCGTCCTTCAGAAGTTCCTCCCAGCTGTCCAGCAGCCATGGGCCAGTCTTCGCTAAGGTCAACAGGAGAGAAGGTAAAAAAAAATCATCACTCCCTTTGTCCATTGTCCACTGTCCAACTTAAATGTTTTACAACTTGCACTGACGGCACATTTCAGGACAGATTTATACCTAGAACATTGTCATAAATAATAACTATTTGGCACTCTGGTCCAGGTATTGACTGTGGTGCATGACTAGGCTGTGTTTATATAGCACAGGAGTTTACACACAGGGACAAGCCAAGCGTTTTAACCTTGTGACTATAGAATTCGTTGCTCAGAATGAACTCAAAGCCTTTGACATAATGTCGTCTCAGCGTGTGAAGGAGGTGGAGGCAGCAGTGGCAGTGGCAACGACCTCCAGTCCAGGTCTCAAGACAAAGTGCTCTCTCAGTGCAGTTTAAATGACAGCGTGTTTTTTATTTACTTGGCTGATGACACACACACACACACACACAGTAGGTACAAAGACTGAGGCCTCAAGCTGATACAGTGTGGACATGGGTGTCATTTCATTAGAGACACACAGATTAGAGTCTGAGAAAAAAATACACACCTCACTGTTGTAATCAGAGTTTTAAGTCTTGGTTAAAGTCCATTATTGTGTTTGAAAGCAGTGCTGTGAAAACGCTGCTGTACAGTTTAAATCCCCATGATATCATGTGTTTGTTTCACATGCTACACATTGTCAGAGATGTTGTGTGGCTACACCTGCATTTTTTATAACTGGCTGAACTTGGGTCTTTCCCCACGACGCTGTCTCGATAAAACGAGTGTCTGCATTTTTGTGTTTGGTTATGTTCTTGATTGGAGCTTGTGCGACTGTAGCCAACACTGTCCGTCAGTCTGCAGAACTGAATGTGAATTATCAGTGCATTTTGACGGAGGAAATGATACGTCTACTATATTTAGCTTCTGTGTGATAGTCGCAGTGTGAAGAGGCAGCTGTTTACAGCGGCGTCAGTGATCTACACACCCTGACAGATTTGTCATTGCCGTCGACTTTGATCATGCAAATTTAAATAGCAGGAAGTTCAATTAGTAGCTTGTGTGTGTGTGTGTGTGTGTGTGTGTGTGTGTGTGTGTGTGTGAGCCATTTTAATTCAGCACTGTGTGACAACGAAGTGCGAATAACTAACTAACTAACTTTGAACTCACAAACAGCTGGTGCAACTAGCTGTTTGTGAGTCTTCCTTAGCATCCAGTCATTAGATCCAACTCCAACGTCATGGAAGAGTCGATACAAAGATCGTCATGGTGACTCTGTGTTGTAGGTTTTAAGGGTGAAAACTGCATTTCAAAAGATGCCGATGTTTTTGTTTTCCTTTTTTTTTTTTCAACCACCATTGGTCTAATTTGCCTAATCTTCACAGATGTGTTGGGAAAACAAACAACATGGGGTGGTTTCATGTCCTGGAACTATTTATGCTTAAGAGGCTTCTGTTAGCTCAAGCTCCCTGGTTAACACTGCTGTGAGGGGAAAGAGCGGAGGAGAGTGACCTTTTTTCATGTTAAAGCACAAACAGTGAAGGGCTTTTGGAGTGGAGGCTATCCATAAAAAAAGTTGTGCCATGTGCAGCTTTTAAAACTTCCTGCACTCGGTCAGTTGTTGACGTCTGTGCTGTGGAGACGCACCTCCAGGCCAAAGGAATGCTAGGAACAGACCGATGTCCCTCGACTGTGCAACATCTCCTTCCTTCTCACTGAGCCTTTTTTTTCCTCTCCTGTCGGCTGCAGTGGTGCATTTTCCTCCTTGGTGCAGAAAAAGTGTATTTGCCTCTGTACAAGACGCTGAGCACAAAACATCAAAGGCAAAACCTCAGCTGGTATCACACAGGCTGAGAGATGCCTCTGTGGTCGCTGAGACTGGGGGGAGGGAGGCATGGATGAAGACAAAAAAGATAGGTAGGTAGTTGGGAAGCCCAGAGATTACTGTCAACTGTATGTATTATATATAGAAAAGCATCTGAATTATATTAGGCTAGTAGATCAAAAACTCTCCACGGGGCCACCACCCTCTGCTGGAGTATAAATCTGATTCGTGATTCACTAACCACTATAAAAATTCAAGCGGGAGCTCTCTGCTGGGTGCTGATGCAGGGCTTTATGGAGGACTATCATGGCTTGTTTTTGGAGGTTTGTAGATTGCTGCATTTTCGCCGAGTAGAGAATCATGTGGGATTTCTTTCTCTTTTACTCCCACTATAAGAATAATTTGACCGACTCTGGGACAAATTGAAGATGAGCCAGCTGAAAGTCGCTTTCCAACCGAGTTTGATTGCGAGGGCTGTACAGTGTGTCCCTGTAAACACATTCAACACATTGTAGGAAATTAATATGAGAGAGAAATTGTTGTTTTCATTTCTTGGCTCTGTAAGCACAGCTGAATCAGAGCCAGTCACCCAGCTGGGCCAGTTCCTGCAGACTACAGTATATAGCATAAGCATATGGCGTGTTGTTGTGCGGCGTGTTAGTTCAGACAGAGGAGGTCCAGGAGAGAGTTTGAAGAAGGACCCACAAAGGTGTCAGTGGTGAAAAGTAGAACCGAAGAAGAAAAGTGTCCTGTCCGTCACAAAGTAGTTACAGCGGACTCCAAAAACCTGTTATCTGATGCCAAGCTGCCAGCTTGGATGTCGAGGTTACAAAACTCCCACATGCCTCCTTGGCCCTCGCCACCGCCAGTTAGTCTCATCTTGGCTGGTCAGCCCGTATGGGGGCTGGCACTGAAAGGACTGTTCACACACGGTGGCCGGTTAATCCCTTTCAGGCATCGGGGTGCTTCCTCCACGTTCCAGTGTTGTGTGTCTCTCTGTAGATGTATTGCTGCGTGGCTGCATGCTGAACAGAGCCAACAGCAATGGGAGGAAGCAATGGCCCTGCACTGGTGCAAAGTGGACAATTAATTTAAGTTTGGAAAAGCCCTGGCTCTCAGAGTCAGCCCCTCCCTTCGCCCTGCTGAAGTCCAAAAAAGATTACTGGCAGAAGCCAGAGGTAGGGGCCCTGACACTGAGCCCAGCAGGGGCCGTCTAATGGAAGAGGACAAGGAGGCATGAGCTCAAAGCTGATGGCAACAGACCAGAGGAAGTTTTGTCAACAACACAGGATGGAACAAAGTAAGATTAGCTGTGAAGCAGCTGTATACAACAGTGAAAAGCTTGCATTGTGCTAAAAATCAGCTTGTAAAGCAGCCACTGGGGACCCACGTGTGCTAAGTCGATGGTGCATATGAGGATACGAATCTTAAAAAGTCAACTCATAAACATGAATAGTCACAGCCTGGGCAGACCAGGGCCTTTCATGCACTTCTTTTGAGTACACCGACCTCCTCCCACAGTCCAAGGACATGCAGGTTTAGGTTAAATGTCCACCCGCGGTGTAGATGTGTATGTGAGTGTGAATGGTTGTTTATGTCATAGTCCTATGATGGACTGGCGGGCGACCTATCAGCTGGGAGTGGCTGCAGCTTCCCTGTGAACCTGACTACAATGAAGTTTGGCAGCTTTTCTGTGAAGAAATGACAAAATTACACTCACTGATATTGTCTGTGCTTTAACAGCTGGTTGAGTTAGTTAAAGACATAAACCTGATTTTGAGTATAATGAATTGAGTTGAGCTGGAAACTAATGCACTGAAGCTCAGATTTCATCAGAGCTAAAGACCGACTGGGATGCTTTTACACACACTATAAAGTCTAAAGTCACAGTTTAATACTATGGTGTGTGATACTGGTGAATACAGTGTCCAGGAGTGAAAAGTGTTATCTGCATACTGTGTTGAAGAAAATATAGAAATGCCTATTTGCACTTAAGTTTGTGGAGAACAGTTCTGCTTCATGCCTTAACTATGTCAGTACTTAAAACCCAAGATAACGAGACTGGTCATGATAAAAAAACAAAAAAAAAAGAAAAGTCCCCTGCGCAGCGGCAGCCTGGTTATCATGCAGATAAAGGCACAGCATGTGGACACAGGTTCACAGATCAGCAGCAGGAGATCAATATGCTCATCAGTGCCACTGCAAACTGTCCTCAGCAGCTGGGTGGAGTCAAAGCAACAAAGAAAGTCAAAGAAATAAGAGATTTTTATCACGTGACTCAGTTCTATGTGCAGTAAAGTGTGAAAGAGCAGCCAAGTGATCACATGATCGATCACGTGTGCTCAGAAGGGATCAATCGAACTGTTCGTGCAGCACTTTTTATACAGGTTCCAAGTGCTTCACATAATAAGCTAAGAAAGAGTTAAAAGTGTTAACAAAGAAATGTCACTAATTGATCAAATAGCTTGACTTTACATCTGCTGTATTCTCATTATGTGGTATGTTAATCTGCAAGAACATATACAGAGTATAATTATATTTTTCTAATTAATTCTATTTGTGTTTAATCTCCTGAGATAATTAACAGCAGTCTGATGTATTAATAATGTATAAATATGTAAATTGGGAGGAAATGAGAAGAAAAAGAGTGAAAGGGGGAAAACGGAGACCGTGTGACCGCACTGATGACGAGACAATGGAAACTGAAAACTGTGGCAGATTCATTCACGTTTGTCTGCAACTGATAAAAACATAAAAGACAAACATGGTGCTTACATCCAATCACATGAGCAAATGCAAATAACAAACACTCAGTGAGTTAATGTATTATCGACCACTTCACTATAATCCACTCGTCTTGAGAAGCTGTCTGATGTTTTCAAGTCAAAAAACATTTCACAGATCGTTTTTACGTGTGAAGCATTTTAAGTTTTAACTTGGACAAAGTGGAACACCTACGTCGTTATTTTTCTTTCTCAACTTTTTCTCCCCTCAGGAGCGTGGGGCTGGACTGTGACCTTTACCTTATTTTCTTCAGCACCTCCTGGTCCTATCGACCTCTACCACTCTCCTGTTGTCTCATGTGGTCTGTTGTTGTAGTAACTTTAACTTCTGAGCTGCCAAGACTGAGACACTGAGACAACTTCATTCAATCCTATAGCCAAATGTTAATGAGAAGCATTTAACATTTATAGGCAAATGTTAATGGCAGTATTTAACATCTAAATGGTCTGTGTTTTTCAGTGGGCCATACTGATAATTGCACATTAGAAGCACTGTAATTATGCTGAAATAGGCTTGGAACACTTCATCAGTCCCTGGTAATCATTTTCTGGAAGTAGTCATTGAGATTTTGAAAAGGGGATTCAAACATTAGTAAATGGGTGTAGACCGAAGTAAACTACGTGGAGGCAGCTGCAGACTCAGGTATTGATTATTGTGCCACCTCTGGCTCTGCAGGAGCCCATGTGATGCTGATCCTCAACACCTTATCTGGCTGCATTCAACAAGCTCCTCTGCGGAAATCCTCTTAATGTGAGGTAGTCACTCGCTCCATGAGTCTAATCATATGGGTAAATATTGTCTTCCTTGACAAAACGCTGCTAAAAGCGTCTCACATTAACCTTCTATCTATAACACGTCTCCTTCCTGAAAATAGCCAGAGTCATTAATCCATGACAGCTTCTTAAAAAGCTCAGAGAGTGTTACGCTCTGACTACCCAACCTATTTACTGCTGTTACGGATCTGCGATCCAGAGTATGTTCAGTCACATTAATGAAATGCATCTTGTTCATGATACTTTTAAAACGTATCACGGCAGATGACGTGATGATGTTAATGAACTAATAACAGAAAAGGAGTAGATGATGTAAATAACTTAGAACAAGGACAGTGACTTCTTAATGTACAGTAAAAACAAACAGTGCACAAAACAAATGTCCAGTTTACTCTGCATAGCCAAAATAAAGCGTTTTATGAAGTGGCGGCATAGCAGATGAAATCAGGATTTTTCTTGACATCTGTACGAGACACCTGAGGAGTTGCTGAAAATCATGCAGAGCTTTTCTGTAGGTGTTTAAAACTGACGCAGTGGTAAGCAAAAAGCAGTAAAATATGCATAATATGTGTCCTTTAACAGAGATATGGATCAGAAAGCCTGAAACTTATTTTATTTTTTCAGGTACAAACAATAAGAGGCAGAAATCTTTCCAGCAGCTGCATCCGGTTGTTTAAACACTGTGCTGGTGAAGCCTCACAGAGGTCTCTGTTTGATCTGTGCTGGGAGCTGCCAGAGCAGTGTCTGACTCTTTTGTCCATATTTTTTCAAGAGGGTTATCCAAACTGTGACAGTGACGATGATGATAATAATAAGGCTCCTTGCTAACTTTTGTTTGACATCATGTCCACAGAGGTCACGAGGTTCTTTTAAAAGCTTTATATTATAAGTTGTATTTCTTCAGAAAGCGGATGCCTCTGTGAACTTCATTGATTTGTTCTCCTGTTATAAACTCCCTGTTAGTCTCATTACTTATCCGTCCTGTTACTTCCTACTTTTTCCACTTGCTACCACAGTTTGTTAAAATTCCCCAGAGCCAGCATCTCCAGGGTCCAGTCCTAATTTCACTCTGATGCCGTCGGCCAAGATGTCTACAGCTGATTTCATAGCTGTGTCTCGCTGTTTGGAAAGTTTTTATAATGGATGTCGCTCAGCACACATGCTCCACTGACCTGCCTGAGTAAAAAAAAAAAAAAAAAAAATTCACTTTAAGATTAATACGGCTGTTTGTTTGCTCCACTGCTGAGTCATTTTCATATATAGCTGCATTATCTCCCAGGTTGTCATGAAAACACCATAAGCTCCGCCTAAAATCAACTGCAGCCGTGTGACTCTGCAGCTTAAATCAGCTTAAAACGCTTTCAGATTCCCTCAAGCCCCACAAACGCATGTACAAATCTTGACCTGGTAATGCTGTTTGTCTCTGCCTGGCTGTCTGCGTCTCTGAGACCTGCCGCCATTCGGAGGATTTTTCATGTGGTGGCTTATATCCCGATTCCCATCTGGCCTGTTTTTGTCTGCCTGTTCCCTCTTGTATCTTCACCTTTCCTTTACCTCTGGCTGAGTGGCACAGTAAAGCATCACCACTAACCACACTGTGCATTCATTTGGTGCTCACATCTGCTCCTCTTAGTGAAGCTATTGCCCTGACAGGAGTTGTGTCAGCTCCTATTTCACAGTCGACATGGTGAAGACTGAGACTGGAAGAGGACGACTGAGCTGGATGTTGTGTTCCTCCGTTGTCTTATTTAGAAAAACAAACGCTGAAAGTGTAATTCTGTGTGTGCGTGGTGCCGGTCCAGCTGTGTGTGTGGTGCTGTAGAAGCTGGTACTTTGAAGTGTGTCTCTGTTGTATCGCTGCCATTGTTTTACAGGACAAGCCCGGATTAGATTGGACCAGTTGTGCATGTGTCAAATCCTGCCCGTGTTGACTTTTAGCTGCAAAGCGATTTACAAAATTTAAATATAAGAAATGTTGTAGAAAGTCGACATTTTTTGCAACACTGCTTGAAGATTCCCACATACAAATGCAATATACATGTAATGTGCACGTATTGAATGTTGCATATGATATGCACATATAAAATACATAATTAGATTAGAAAGGAAACTATGAGAAATTAGAACAATTGCATAAATGCCTAACCCGTACAAATATGTATATATGCTAACACTGCAGACATACTGTCTGTGTTGCATGAATATAGCTCCATCCCAAACCCTGTTAATATGAGCTTATATCATAAACACCAGAGTCCAAAAGTCGGAGATTAGTTTCCAAGATGCAGAATACATATGTCACTATATATTTGTATGAGTTTATAGCACTCCAGTCAGAAGTGATGAGCTTTATATATAACACTAGATGTCAGCGCAGTCAATTTACTTCCAGAAACAACAGGTTCAGTGTCTTAAACCATTTATGTAAATATGACCTCACTTTATTTATGTACCGTACATGTAGAAATAAAGTGGGGAATATCTAATTAAAGTTATCTACACATCATTTCATTATTATTTTTTATTCTATTTTATTTTTTTTGTAACTTGAGGTATATTATGTTTTTGTATTACGTGTTTTTGTATGGCATGTTGAGTAACTATAGCTAACCAGGGGATTACATGTTTACCTGCACATCACCTGCACATCACACCTCCTAGTTGCCAGGTTTAAATATTAAGTAAATAATCAGTATGTGAAAATTATTAAGTGTGGTGCTTCTTGTTTTAAACCTTCAGTGCAGAACTTTGTCCTGACTCTTCTGGCCGTGAGGGAGACTACAAGCACACAGTCTGGTGTTTCATTTTTAGACTCTAACCTCTCCTCTCGACACAAACTTTCTCTTTGATCTGGAGGATCTGAAATGCTCCTTGGAGGCTTCCTTGGTTTTTCCACAATACCCTCCACTCACCTACAGCTGATGAAGCCAGCTTTGTCTCCACCACTGTGGTTGAGCGTCTCCTCAGCTTTGTCAAATCCATCATTGCTGGTTGATGTAAAGCACACTGCACCTGTGCACCTGTTTTTGTCAAGCTGAGATGGACAAGTTTTGGTCTCAGGCACTTGCCTTTAATTTTACAGCAACTTCTGCAAGTTAAAAGTCAGACAATGTCCGGGGAGGGTAGGCGGCCTATATATCATCATTTAATACCATACGTGTACTGACACAGCCTACACAGCTTCAAGTTTCAAGGGGCCCCTGATAGATTTCCAGTTTCACATGCAGGTTTGATCCCTGTATCAAATTACAAGGTTCAGAACAAACTCTTGCTTCACATTTAATCTAAACTCAGTGGCATATGGAGGTCTCCCAGCTGACTCCACATCACCAGTGCAGGTTCTGATTTTGATTTAAAATGCTGTCAGGCACTGAGATACTGTTCCTGTTCAGAGTAAATCAAGGATACTTGTAAAGCACTTGTGGTTTCTGATGGGCACGAACTCGCTGCTGTGGCAACTGATCTGGGTTTCTGTTCCATCTCCCACTCCTGCCGCCATAAAAAAGTCATAATCCAGCCCTGACACCACACGTCCTTGGCTCGCGTCCTAATGCTGAGCCAGGAGGAAGCATCTAAAATAACATTCCCTTTGATGCTCTCATGCTAGCCCAAATAAATCCATGTATGATGAGCAGCAGTGACACATATTTACTTACTTGGGCGACTTGTTGAGAAAACTGGAGTAAACGAGAACATGGACACTCACTTTGTGAATCATCAGTGGATCAGCTCACGGCTGACCTTTCTGCTGTCTCTCTCTACATTTCATTAATGAAATATTTCTGCAGTCAATACTGTGATGTAGGGTTTATGCTTAAAATCTGTCTCTGCTGAGCAACTATGTACTAATCAAACTTGTATTGATTTTAGCTGCACACTCTCCACAAACCTGGTGTTCAGTGAGACATGTTGAAATTAAACCTATAATTTGAAATAGTAAATGTCTTATTTACTTACACTTACACCTTTTTTTTAATGTATAACTCCAATATGTTTCTATACAGAAGTTTCTGTTGGTCTTAACATTTTATCAGATTCATTATCGTGTCCTTTTTCATTTTCCACTTTCATTATAGGAAAATAAAAGGCTTCTATTTATGTTGATGCAAAATTCAACATCTAATAACTATTTTCATCCATGTTTTGTTGTTGTGTATCAAATAAGGAACAAGCTATTCACAAATTTGCAGTACTTTATTTCAGTCTTATTCCATCCGTCCACAGCTAACACAATGACTTATTTTAAAAAGTAAAGATCTTATCAGATTTGGGTCAATGGTCTCATTTCTGTTAGTTTAGGCGTCCCTGGAGTGGAAAGGTTTGTCAGTATAGTTTAAGTCCCTGTGTCCTAAAAATGAGAAGAAATGCGTCTTTGGCGAATCCCAACTGCACCTGAATGACAATTTTTAATCAACATGATTGAAACCTTTTTGCATAGTTTATGGTAATGAGTGTATTTTATATTAACATTTTACTAAACATGTGAACATTAATCCAGATGAAATATAAATAATTGACTTTCTACTGTGATTAAACCCAAGAAGTCACTGTCTGCTGATGATGATTGAGGTCGTCATGGTAACGTGCTGATTTCCCTGACCCGTCTTTAACCTCCGTCACCTCTGAAAGGAGAAGCTTTGGTGTCGTTACAGAATAGTTACAGCGAGAAAACGAGCGGATTAACTGGATCAGACGTGACAGTCGTGCAAGATGGAGACTGTTGTTGTGCTGATCAAACAAGTCATGTGTGACTAACTTTGTCCTCTTTCTCCTCCAGCTGTTGATGAGACACTGTTTCCACCTTCTTCTTCTTCTCTTTCTAATTCCTGTCTCCTGCCATCTAGGAGATGTCAGTTTATCTTCCATCTCTCTCTTCCTCTCATTCTCCCTCTTTCCTTTGTGTGTGTTCTCCTCTTCCTCCCTCTTCAGTCCAACCGTAATGAGTAAAGGTCAGTGTGTCTGCACTCTCCTGTTGCGCTGTCGGTGTGCGTGTCTGTTACCGAGGTATTTACCAGATCTGGCCTTTAGCTGCTGCCCTAATGAGCAGAAAACACAGCACTGGAACAGCTGGTGGAGGGAAAGGAAAAAAAAAACTAACCAGAAAACACCAGCGTGAGAGGAGAGAAGACGACCTGAGACACAGTTCAATCAACCCAGACATAAACATTCAGAAATCTGGTTTTAATCGAAACAAAGCATTGAGTCATGATGAATTAGAGTTGTTGGTTATCTTGTGGCGTTTTTGATAACACCATAAGATTTTATGTGGATAATAAAGCTTTGCTGTGTAACGTAGAAATAAATCACATCAGAGTAAAAAGTCACAATGACATTAAATAAAAAATGTCCTGATGCATTGTGGGAAAAAACTGCATCCTGTATCCCCCAAAGACAGCTGAGCTGAACCCTATAGAGGCTGTTTATTCATGAGCATAAGATAATGAAATAATCCTCGCATCACATCTTGCTTATGCAATGCTAATGCACTTTCATTCATGCATCATAAATGTTGGTCTGATGAGTTACAGAAATAATAAGACCCCCCCCCCCCCAATGACTCTCCTGCTTATTACGCACCAGAGGGGGAAAAAAAAATGCTGGATGCATAGACTTTGCCGTCCTTTGATCATCACCAGTAGCTGCTGTGTCACCGCTCATTATATACTGCACCGAGGTTTAGACTCCAGAGCTGGATTCACAGACAAAGCAGTTTACTGTGTCAAAAACAGCCGAGGCTGGTGAGGTAGGCTGCAATCAAACTGGGCGACTGAGTTGGAATGAGAGAAAAAAAAAAAAATCTACCAGGCAAAACACATGCCAAGCTGAAGTCAGCAAAATGTGAGGTGAGGTCGAAAATAAACTCTGCCAGGAGGGTTAGTGAGGAGAGATGAGCTGCACCGGAGACTCATCAGGTGTGCAGGTAGGCGTGGCAATGATTTGGACTGTGACGATGGGATGAGTCAGAAACTGCCAGACGAACACAGAGGGAGTTAAGACATCGCTGATGTTGTTGTTGGCGTTGTCATCGTCG
The DNA here is from genome assembly GCA_021432705.1 of Caranx ignobilis. NCBI lineage: Eukaryota > Metazoa > Chordata > Actinopteri > Carangiformes > Carangidae > Caranx > Caranx ignobilis. Next base: position 4,985,023 of record MU270014.1, read on the forward strand.
TCTTTTGTTTTGGGGCTTCATGTTTTCTCCTCATTTTGTTCGAACATGAGTTTATTCCCATGCAGCTGCTCTCACTGCACTGCAATGAATCAGTTTTGCTTGTAATCAAACAAATCTCCACACATGGTGGCTGTTGGAGGAGAGTCTGTCAATCAGGACTCGTCTGATAGAGAAGAGTCACTTCTATTCTTGAAGCTTCACTTGAATTATTTTCAAAACCTGACGATGTCCAATCGGTGTCATGTATAACAAATGAAAGCAGCAAATCCAAACATGAGAAAGTGAAATTAGGAACGATTGATTATCAGATTATCAGAGTGAGAAGCACAGTGTTCAAGTTATCAGACACTGAACACATGTGATCCTCCTGCTGCAACAAGTGAAGATAATATTTCACTGCAGCATCAAACTGGCTGCTGTTGCCAGCTGTGGTTGTAGTCGGGTCACATCTATACCACGGTGGGTTGTGTCACTACGACGAATGATCTGCTGTTTTCAGTATGAAGTGGTTTCATGACGAGATGAGGTGAATGTGTCTGAAGTGTTGTGCTATTGATTTGTCTTGGCCTCATGTCAGCATGACATCACCTTGGCAACACAGTCTCAAGTGCTACTTGGGCTGGCTGTTTTATCATCCATGAGCTTTTCTGTGTGTGTGTGTGTGTGTGTGTGTGTTTGTGTGTGTGCTCTGTAGGAAAGAAATCCCATCTGCTGTTCAGGCAGCATGGATTTGCTCTGGTCTGACTCAGCAGTTTTTCTCCATCATGCACTCATGCACACACGCGCACACACACAGACTCACACAGACAGACACAGACTTCTCAGTATTCAAAGTGTCATTATCTTGTAGCAGCCTTTTCCATCACCCGCAATGTTTCTTCATAATCAGGTTCTGCCATAACTCCCCCTGTCTGTCTATCGCTCAACCTCTCTCTCTCCATCACACACACATGCACACACAGACACACACACACACACACACACAGGATACCGGCAGCATCCAAAGAAGAAATAAGGCAGCAGTTGCATGAGTTTTGTCGGTGCCTTTCTGTATTATAACCCGTCTGTCCCTCTGCTGTTGTCCCTCTGAGACAAAGTCGTCTCTGTCTGTCTCTCTCTTACTGTTACACCACACAGAGCTCACACTTGTCTCGTCATGATGCTCACTACTTTGTCTGCTGCTGCTCCACTCACCGTCTCTCCATCAGGTTCAATATTCCCCATGAGTGCAGGCTCTGGCACGACACAGGTCAGGGGTCACACCGGGTGAAGCCAGAGGTGTTGGTTTTCTCTGCTTGTTTCCTGTTTGTAACAGAATTTCTCAAGAAGGTTAATTCAAGCTGAGACCTTTCTCTGCTTAAATCCAGATACTTGTGTGGCTTCTTCTTTTTTTTTCTGCTGAGCTGTCGCTTTTAAATACCACAGATATTTAAAAAGATGACTATGCCAACACATTGTATTTAAATCTGGAGCTCAGGATAAGAGCTGGGCAGAAGCAACATAATTAACAGGGTTTTATTCAGGTTTTTTTAAGGATAAATAAGTGCATTAAATCAGTGTCAAGTGGGAGAGAAACTTTCTGCAGCACAAAGTTTGTGTCCCGTCCTCCCTCCCTCTTTTATGGCTTCCCTCTCTCTCCACCTTTATTGGACTCTGGTGCATCATGATGCTCATCTGCTTCTTGTCCCAATATTGTTTTATCACTACAACTACAAACCGTCTCCTTATATAAACCTATGAAGTCCTGTTTGTCTCTTCCAACTTAGAAACACCGTGACTATATCTGTCTTTCAATTAGGAGCTGCAAAACGTCATCACTGTTCACAGCTTGCTCTTCTGTGTCTCAGCTGTGGGACCACTGATTAAAACACTGTTGCGTTGTTCGCACACCACAGCAGTATTAGTCCGTCTGCTCTGGTTACACACAGAGTTGATTTTTGAAATTCTTTTAATTACCTTTATACACACACACACACACACACACACACATACACACACGTATATGTCTGACTGATTATGTCCTGCTAGTTTAAAAAACAAACAAACAAAAAGAAGCTGAGTCAGCAAATCGTTGTAAGAACCTGTTAAGAATTGATTGATTACCCAGTTGTATTGTTTTTAACTACGTTCACTTACTCTTTGCCTGAAGTAATTTGCTGTTCTGTCTCAAAGGAGTTCATATCATATCATGCTGAATAATACCTCCCCTTCCTGCCCCCCCTTCCTGCAGTGACAGACGTCCCACAGGACTGATGGGAGTGACTTTTTTTTTTTTTTTTATACTCTGCAGTATTACCACAGTGTCTGTTAATCTCAAACACACCTGGGCGCCCCCCGCCAGCTGCTGCAACAGCTGTTGCCAAGACAGAAAGTACAAATAATACAAAAACATCTCCAAAACACTGTTGAAAAGACAAAGTCATATCAGTATGTGTTAAAGGTGAATCAACAGGCTCTTAAATTATTATGATCCACTCGCCCTCACAGTGGTGTCAACTTGGTGGTCCCCTTTAAAAGAAAAAAAGGTGAGGTGGGGGGGGGGGGTCTTGAGTCTTAGTCGTGGTGTCAGAGTGTCTCTTTAAATACACAGTTTAATCCATCTCCAAGTGTTTATGACTCAAATATCCCACTTAATGTCTTTGATTATGAGGATTTATTATTTATCATGGAACCCGGGGAAGCGTTTGACACATGGCATCGTTTTAAAGCTGGGAGCATGTAAGTGGACTTAAATCACAAGGATAAACTAAATTTACACTGCATTTTGTAACTTTTCAACATAAGTGAAACTGTCGACAGCTTCTGTAACTGCACGCAGGGCATGAGCATTAGTATTCCTGTCATCTGTGAACTCCTCACCACTAATCCGTGCACATTACTCAAACACATAAACAAGCAGTTTGCATTCATATCCAAACTGTAACATTTGTTATTGGCCGCCTTTTAAAAATCTCAGCACGGAGCAGCTCATCCAGACGATGGTTTCACAGGTTTAAGGTTTAATTTCAGGTAGATTAAAATGTATCACATTTCACTCCCACAGTTTGTCTCTCGAAGCTCGTTCAGTCTGCAGTGACCTCTGCCAACCTTGGCGTCAACCCTCTTCTCATCACACACACACACACACACACACACACACATTTAGTGAGTGAAGTGAGATGTGATTCTCAATATTGACACACTTTCTTTTTTTAACCCCACCCCCCACCCCCCACCCCACTCGACAGGAGCTGGAGGTTGGTCTCCTCTCATCTCCGACAGATACCAGTGGCTGGAGGTGGACTTGGGGAGGCGGACCCAAATCACAGCTGTGGCCACACAGGGACGATACGGCAGCTCTGATTGGCTGACGGCCTACCTGTTGATGTTCAGTGACACAGGACACAACTGGAGACAGCACAGACAGGAGGACAGCTTCGGGGTAACTCTCTTTCAGTAATAATAAGCAACCAATTTAGTTGAACTGGAAATTGACAGCATGAATTTATGAAGTTTGTGTTCGCTTTCAAGTTGCAGATACATTTTGAGTCTTATGCTCATGCATTTGTTGAAAGAAACTAAAATATCTCATGTTCCAGATTTATTGGATCATGGTGCAGCATCAGTCAGAGAGTAGCTAATGTCTGCATACTCACTGACTACAAACCACAAATCTCTGCAAACAGATCATTTTCTACTCTAATCTGATTCATTGTAACATCACAATGATAAAAATCAGGATAAAAATGACTCTTTGAGCAAACTTGCGGTTTTTAAGTGAACTTCAAACATTGTGAATCAAAGATGAAGTGAATATAGATCCTGAAGCAGTGGTCAGATGGTAAATTAAAGCTGATAGGTCAGTAGAGTTTTACACATCAGCAAGTTTTCCAATCTATTATGACAAATTTTTGGCTGGACTACAACAGCAAGGCTGGCCCTGTAATCTGAGTGATGATATTTACATCACTGGACAGCGGGTTACTGAGCTGCTCTTCTTTGTGATTGGAAAGGAAGCAGAGGAGCGCTTCCAGTACACCGAGGCTTGGTAATGAGGCTTTGTTCTGACTACTTTCCCCAATCATACACATCAAACAGAAGGAGTTATACATAATAACCTGCCTCTATAATAAAAGTGCTTTGTTCTTTCAAGTCTCTTTCTCACTAGGATGTTAGTCTGTCTCCTCTAACTTTCTCTCCAAGTGATCATTTTATAAGTAAATGCAGCCAGTGTCACAGCACAGTCTTTGTCTTCAATGTATGTTTGATTTTTTTTTTTTTTTCCCCCAGACGACATCAAAGTTGTAAAATCAGGATTCGAGCAGTCTAGACATATGCCTCGTTTTGACCTAGCCTTGTTTTTATTTTGACACAAAATTATTCACATCACTGTGGTTTTGAAGATCAACTTGCAATTTTGTTTCCTTTTCATATGTCTGCGCAGGTTAAATGATTGATGCTGAGTCACTCAGCTGCTGCTGTACCTGTCAGCTGTTGCGGTGCCCTTGAACAAAGCACAAGAGTTTTGAAAATGATCTCTATAATGAAAACATTTTTTTTTTCGGTGATGGATTACCTTCCCCAAGCAATTTTCCATCTCTACAAAGCTCTTTAGATTTGTCCTGAAAATGAATGAAAACCAATAGCTGCCTGTTAGGTGATCTAAAAACTAGTGCAAAGTATCCCATGTGTTGTTATTTGGGTTCAAGCTGCACCGTTTCATCTGTTGTAGACTATATTACACTGCGAATGGAGCTGTTGGTGGAGTGCAGCTCAACACTCTGCTTCATTGAAGTTATCTAATACGTTTGGCCTCACTGTCATACACATAATTTACATTATCTGTGGAGACTGCTACCGCCTGCAGTGGCAAGTCTTCTCACCAGGAGCTCGTTCACTCTTTATTAATAATGGATGGAACAATGAAAGGAACCTGGGTAGGGCTCTGTCAACTGCATGGAGCTACTGTCGAACAGTTTAACCTCTGCTGACAGGAGGTGGGCACTGTTGCTAGAAAAGACTACAAAAAAGTCAAAGCTTTGATTCCTGCAGCGGCGAAGGTGTCCATCAACAGTCTCCAAGCAAGTCGCTGAATGAAACACTTGCCGGCTTAGTCACCATGAGCCAGTCTTGATAACGGTGTCAGCTCAGTGCCTAAGATGTAAATGTGAATCTGCAAGGGAGCTAGCTGAGACATGCATATGGCGATTTAGATATTCTGCGGTGCAGCTGATGTATGACGGTCTCCAAATGGACTGTGGAGAAACTCACAGCTGAGTCTGCTTTGTCCGCTGCTCCTTCAGTGTTGCTGTTGTGAATTCCCCAGTGTTTCTTCCTCACCCTCAAAAATCATTATTTCCCAGCATTTGCTATCATTTTTAAACTATTACCCATCTCATTTTACAGCAAAGCGAGAGGGCACGTACCACTGTGCAGAATGAGCAAACTACTGTATGTCAGAATGACAGGAAGCTGTGCAGGCCGCGGCTGATTGAACAACATTAGACATGAGTCAGAGGCAGTCGAGTGTCTCCTCCCTCCTTTATGGTAGACAGTGAACCCTTCTTGTTACAGTAGCAGCCCTGAGAGCAGCTTTTGATTCAGATTTGACAGGATACGATTTTCTCCCAGTGGCGGATTCGAACACTGTGAAGCCTGGGACTTGAGAAGAAAAACCAGGACTGCAGCTTAAAAAACTTGTTGATTTTACACTCGGCATGAAAGGTGATAAACCCAGATCAGCTTTCAGAGTGTTTTTAAAGCTCTATATATTAGTCAGGCCTGCTTAGTGTGTCTGTTAAGGAGGAGATTTGACTGCAAAAACAGTTGGATCCAGCGCAGCTTCTCTCTGACTTCTTAGCTTACATGCTCTGTCTTTCTCCTTCTGCTTCCCCGCAGTGCAAAGTAACTCATATATATATACTACTATATACTCATATAGTGCAAGTAACTCACTATAGTTACTTGCTTTAGCATTTCTACATGTGTAAAGCTCTGCATTAGGTTTTGGGCTTGTAGTTCTATCATAAAATATGATGCAACAGTGCTAGACATCCGCCAACTACAGTACCACACTGCTATGGCACTCAGTGGGTCCATTTTGTTGCATTATTTACCTTCACTGAATTTTCTCATAACACTTATGTACACTGGAGAGCATATTGAATCATTTCTAAATGCTGCCATTACGTAAGGAAATGGATCTCCACATTTCCTCCACCACCTCTTGGTGTTAACAGTGTTTTTAAAGCTCCAGATGTCTGTGTGTTGTCAGCAGTGAATTCCCCTTCAGACTTCACAGATGGTCTAATTTAAGTAGCTGTTAGTGGCCCAAGGAGAAAAAAATAACCAGAGAAAAGTAAAGAAAAAAAGACAGACAGACAGAATACAAATGTGTTGAACCTTTTTTGAAAGCGGTTCATGACACCCCCATGAAGAGGTTTAAGTCAACTAGACGAGGTTCCATCAGTAAAATGTTGCTTGTACATTGATTTATTAATATTAACAAAGTAAAAGGTAACTTATAAGTGATGTGTAATAAAAATAAATAGATGAACACTGTTTACAACACATTATAATGTAGCTGTAAGCAAATATATGGACATTTGAGTTACATCAGGGAGGGCGATTTGGAGTTTAGTATTGATTCAATTTCAATCATTAATGTCTGTTTATAGATATTATTAATGTAATTTTCTCACAAAAGAGGTCCACTCAACCAGCGGACAAACAAACATTATCCAGCAGCAACACTGATTTAATCACCCAATTTTGCGGAAAAAACATGGACCTGGCAACCCTGCTGGGCTAAGCGATGTAAACAAATGATGTATGCTGGAGAAGTTTGTGGCTGGAAGGTAAACAGAAAACAGATGGTTGTAACCTGCCATTTTTGTACAGAGAGACAATTTTGAGAAAATCTGTTGGAACGACTGAATACTGTTAGAAAGTAAAATTACAGGATTCATGCCACCGAGTCGGTTTCAATACTTGCAGTCCAGTGACCTGTTCCTTTATTGTTTTCTTTGGAAGATATTCGCACTGTTGCCAGGAGATGCAGCACATGCTGTGACGCTTACTCTGTCAAAAGTGTTGTGTATCTTATTTTGTTTTTTCAAAAAGATCTGACTGAATTAGATTGTGAGAGGGTATTTATGCAGGTGCATGTAGGTGGGGAGGCCATGGAAATATTTTCATCTTATGCAGAGAAAACAACAACTACTACTACTGCCCTAACCACTGGGTCAAAGGCACGCCAATACTGCTGCATGATTACACACCTGAACAAGTGTTACACAACTTAGGAGCTACAGTCTGTATACAACCGATTGTTCACCAATCATGAACATGCAAATACTATCATGTCCTCCTCCTCCTCTTCTTCTCTACCTTTGTCACTTCATTCAGTCTGATATTGAATGATCTGTTCTTGAATGTCAGGTGTACACAATATTGCCAAAGCGTTAAGGATAATACAATTCAATAATGAGGTGAGAGAGAGAGAAAAAAGAGGTTTGTCTGGGGCTACTCATATTTCAAAAGATGCTTGGGCAGGCAGACGCGGTGCAGCTCTCCTCAGCCTCCTCAGCAGGAAACAGAGCCATTTGTTGAGCTTAACGCTCGGCTGCCCAGCCGGCTCAGCCCTTCAAAGCGCCCGAAGACGCCACTGAGATCACAATTATGCAGCACCAGGAAAGCCAATTTCACTCACACAGCCACATCAGTACATACTGTGCAGACACACACACACACATGCACAGGCGATGTCACACATTCTCAAGTAGGGAGGAGACGGACACAAAGTGAACCTCATGCACACAAATGCACTTTCTTTGTCTAGTCTTTACAGATGTTAATGCCAGGGCTGCTCTGTGTGTGCTGTTTGCCTGTCAACCAGAAAGTCCCACTGGGTTCACACATGCAGCTGATCGGGAGAAAATAGAGGCCATTAGTCTTTTAAGAGAAGCTCGGTGTGGAGACAGAACAGGTCCCAGGTATTGATCACTGGACGGAGAGAGGAGAAGGAGAGAGAGGGATTATTAGCAGTAAGGATCAATCGCCTCTGTGAGCTTTAAGTTTGAAAATACCTCAGGATCACAGATGTTGGGAAGAGTTTTTCTCCACGCTGGCACAATAAATTTCAACAGGGAGTGGTGCATCTCTTAGTTTTAAAGATCTCTCATTGCCAATCATACTTTTATCAACACAAAGAAGATTGTAGCTTTTAGTTTATTCAATAACTGATATACCTAATATGTGAGCATCAGGGGACAAAAAAGTAGATCCCAGGTCCTGGTACCCAGATCCCTCAGATCCCCCTGCTGCATTAACTACTAAAACTAACATGTTCCTCCTCTGTGTCAGGCTTTCCCAGGTAACAGCAATGCAGACACTGTGGTCCAGTACAAACTGGAACAGCCAGTCATTGCCCGTTATCTCCGTCTGATCCCTCTGGACTGGAACCCCACTGGGCGGATCGGACTCAGGCTGGAAATCTATGGATGTCGATATAGTGAGTCGACTTTTATTCTTTGACTCCTGGCTTCTGGTTTATTTATATTTATAGTGTTTGAGTGTTTAATTTCTACATTTGCTCCCACAGTAACCCCCCAAGTGGGCTTCTACCCTGTAAACATAAAATCTCTTTTTAATTTGAGCTGGGACAGAAAAACTGCTGACCTTGTTAAAAAAAACAACAACAGCAACATTTATTATTACTTTTTGTATCATACAGATTCACATGAATTCTGCTCTCACGCCAATAAGATTTAATTACTCACACTGGTCTTTTTAACGTCTTTGTTTGCTGCCCTAGAGTCATTAGCAGAGAGTCCTCCACACGGTTTTACTGTGATGTTTTTGAGTTGTTTGTACATTAATAGGGCAAAGGTTTTCATGCTCATTAGAAACGATTCACTCAGCGAGAGAATCAATACTGTTCAAGCAATAAAAACACACATGACACACACTAGAGAATACGAGCTGTTATTTTTTAAGGTGCATAGAGACCACATCATCCTAATGTTCAGTAACAATGGAAACAACACTGAATTTACACAACAGGTGCTTTAGCTATGAAATATAAGTGAAATGTAAGTCAGGTGTTTCAGGCTGCACTAACAAATGAACTGTCTAAACTAAACATCAGACTGCTCCTGCTGTGCGTCGTCTGTCGGTGCTGTGGAGTTGAAGTTTTTCACTTCGACTCTGCACTTTACAAATAAACACCAGACTTTCATAGTGTAGAGTTGGATTCTCTCCAATCATGAACCACGTGACAACACACCAGTGGTTAATGGTGTGGTTGAGCTGTTGTGGTCAGTTTGTACTGATACTGATCTGCTTTAAGGTCAAGGTCACTTTTATTTATATAGCACATGAAACCGTGAAAAACTGTCACGGTTTCAAACATATGTAGCAGAAAATCAGGTTTTTATAGGTGCACTATTGCATCGTATGTGTTTGAATGAACAGCTCCTCCTCCTCCTGTGTCGTTCTGCAGCGTCTGACGTGGCCAACTTTGATGGCAGCAGCAGTCTGGTCTTCAGGCTGAGCGTCAGGCCGAGCCGGACACAGATGGAGGCGATCTCTCTGAAGTTTAAAACCCTGAGGAATTCTGGGACGCTGCTCCATGCAGTGGGACAGAGAGATCACAGCCTCACTCTGGTGTTGGAAAAAGGACGGCTGCTACTCTATCACCAACAAGGTAGGATGATGTGTCTCTTCCAACGTGTGGCTGAGATAAATCTGGCTGATCCCTGGGGAGAAGTTCATATGTTACAGCAGCTCAGTAACAGAATATAAAATAAACAGTGGATTAAACATAAGGTGCCATTTATGGGCTGGGAACGCTGAAGATATAACCCTTGCCTCATTACCACCACCTTTGAGGTGCCCTTGAGTAAGGCCCTCAACCCCAACTGCTCCAGTGGGCAGCAGGTCAGACTGTGGTTTTATGGAGCAATCTCCAGGTTTGGATCCATACAGTCAATAAAGAAAAAAGAAAAATTGAATGAATTTGAGTTAAGTAAATAGTATATATAGAAACTGACTGCATAACAGAGTTGTGCACCCAGGAGTGCAACATGGCTGCAGCCCTAGGTGTAAATGAATAATAAGAACAGTTAATAGAAGTCTCACTCTGCTTAACATCCAGCAAATGACAAAAATGTGCAAAGAGGTGGAGCTGAGACTTTGGTGCATGATGTTTTCATAACTGTAGCAAGCATACTCTATGTTCCCATTAGCAATACTTAGCACAGCAGGGTGTCTTGCTTGAAGGCTAATCCAAGGTTAATTCATTTGCAGGCTAATTAGCCTGTTTACAGGCCATGCTAACAAGCCAGGTATGATGAGTGCAAACACAGCAAATAAGTGTCAACATATAAAAAGAATTATATTAGACATAATGTTAGACTTTAACTACAAAAACAGGAGCACAGACTTCCTCACACCCTGTTAGTCAATTAAATGTGTAACAGCCCGTATTGTTGGTGAAATATTTGCATGAAAAATCTCCCGAAAAAAAGCCCCAACAGCTCCATCACAGCTGAGTTTCATCACACTAATTGGAGTGATGCTCAGTGAGTGAAAGCTTGTGCACACTGACGGCATGGTATTTAAATATAGGGGACAAAAACATGTATAATTTGGTTTATTAAATCCTTTTAAAGAAGATGGTTCTTACACTTGAATACACATTTAAGTTTTTCTGAGGACCACTTCAAGGCAGCAGAAACTTTGAATGTTTTGATTTAATCATTGAAGTATTTTAGAAGTTCTGTCTGATTGTTGTTGTGGAAAACTCTGCAGCTCTGTCAGTGCATCCGTTGTTCAGTTATTGCTCACTGCTCTGAGTAAATGTCAGCCAAACACCTAAACCGTGCCGTGTAATTATGCACTCGTTCAGGCTCCAGAGCCTCCAGAACCATCCTCTGTCCAACCCTATCTATATAGGGAATTTAATATCCAGCACTTTTTTGTCCCCACAATGAAACGTCAGACAAGTCGCTCTCCATCCATCTGCTGGTTTGCTCATGTGTTTGTCAGAAGTGATTTCTGAGATACCACTGATCCAATTTCAAGAAACTCAGGAGAATTATGCTTCTCTCTACTTTTCCTAATGAGCTTGTTGCAGTCCTTGTTTGTCTGTCCATATGTCTCAGACAATATCTCACCAAAAAAAAAAAAAAAAAACCCGCTCAGACTTATGGAGAATTGGTGCCACTGACCTCTGCAGGCTTTAGGTGACGGCATCCTTTGTTGGGGTGTACTGCGTTCCCTCTCATAGTTTAATTGTACTTTTTCTCAGACTTTCTTGCTCTGGTTCTCTCGCAGCTTGACTCCCTCTCATATTCTCGCTCTTAGTCTATGATTGATGTTAGCGACATGTGTTAAGAATGAACTCTGTGGAGCACAGTGGGCTTGCACTGCTTAATATGATCCATGGACTCTGCTCACACAGAATGAAGCATGAACTATTGGAGGAAACGTGTGTGTCTGTGTCTGTGTGTAGGTGTGAATGAGGTTAAACCTGAGGTGTTGTCCGACTGCCAGGCCGTCACATTATCGCCATATGGTAAACCTCTCATTGATGGTGCCATCTGGCTGCTGGAGCACTCGAGCGCTCTGCTGAGCAACTGTTCATTTCCTTCCTTCATTCACGGGTTTTCTGTTCTTTTATCTGGAATATCAAACTATTTTTTCCAGAGAAAAGGATCTCATACTGTATTCATTGTCTAACTGTGGGTAATTAATCATAAAGCTAGATCGTTGGAGCTTATCCAGCTATTCCAGCAAGGATTTCTCTGCAAATGACACTTGTTTTATACTCTCTTTTACTCCTATCATAACTTTCTGATGTAAGACAGGTCAAAAGACATTATTCATCAGGGACAGAGGGTTAGGGTCGCCTGGTTAGTTCTCTCAGGTAAGAGTTGAGCTAAAGGAATGATTTATGATTTAATGACAAGTCGCCTACAGTAAGCTTTGACAGCGGTATCCTGCAACTGAACATGTGGAGAGGTGGGAGTGTATGATCATCGTTACAGTGCTGATGGCCAGAGTTTATAGTTGTGTGCAGGAGTGAACAAGGCAAATCCATCGCATGCAGACATGATGTTGCTTGTTGTTTCCATGATTTGAGGCAGTGGGGTGCTGCTTTTGGATGTTTACTTCAAGGCTGTGCATCCACCTGGTGTGAATGGCAAAATATGTAGTTTCTTTCTGTTTGTGATTTTACACAGCTGCAACTTTAGCTTGAATCATAGGAAAAAAAAACACTACAGGGGAAACTTTAACTGAGTTCTCTTACCATTATAACATAATGTGAAGATGCAGGTATGCAGTTAGTGCCTTGAAGGCATCTTTCTTTCAGTGCATATCATAATCACACAGGTTCACACATTAGTGGTGGATTTCCATATCCTCCTGTTTTAGCGCATGCGTACATATGGAAATGTTATGAGTGAGCAGGAGCATCGTAATGAGGTGTAACAGTGTGCTTTGGATAAGAAGGGAAATCAGCTCCGTGCAGACATTTTAGCATTTTGTTTTGGTACTTTCAGTAATGAGCGCATTATACTCAGACATTTAATTGTACTACTGTGGCTATATATAGACTCCACCTGTTGAATGTCAGCAGAGGTGGAGGTTTGCATGTCTGATTAAGCCACATGTTGAACACAGCCTCCATCGCTCACTCTGACACATTATGCGCTCCACTTCCTGCTGCACGCGAGAGAAACTCGCGTGAAAAAAAAAAAGTAACTGGGTGATACTTTTGTGAGGAAAATGAAGCCAATTTTGGTGAAACTCAACCTTCTCCCTGCTTCCTCCATCCCTCACAGTTGTCTTAACCTCGCTCTGTCACTTCTGCTCAACAATATCACAATACAACAGAATATTGTCCAACGCCCTCTAGTAGGAAGGAGGTGAAAGAGCATTAATTCCCAGGTGGTATCATCTCGTGTCTGTTAGCTGAGGTGTCATCTGTGAAAGCCATCAGCCTGACATCAGCTCCCTGAGTGACGCCTGCCACATCTCCCCACTGCTCAACCAAACTGTTCAAAGAACTCTGGGTAACCGGGAATGAAAACAAACAGCATCTAGTTGTTGTAATAGAGCAAAGATTAGATTAAACTATGATAATCCAGAAGTACAGCCAACACTGAAAAATAAAAAAAAATAAAAACATGCTCCACCTCAATTGCCGTGCTGTCAGTGCAGACTTCTCTCTCTGTGCTTCGCTGTCCTCCACCTTCTCTTTTTCTGCTTTTTCTATTTTCTTCCCTCTCCATTGTTATTTATCACAGTCTTTCTCATATGTCGCCCCAATTCTGGCCCTGCTAGATTTTTCTTTTTTTTTTTTTTTCTTTTTTCCACAGGCGATTATTTGCCTTTTTCAATTGCATGCTCTTTGTCTTCCTCCTCTCTCCCCATTCTCTTTCAAATAGCCCTCCCTCCCTCTGACTCTCCCAGGAGTTTGGAGTCTGTAGACAGTGTAATTTAGATCAATAGCTTGGAGCATCCACCCTGAGCCACAGCGTGCTCCTCCACAGTCAGCTGCTGAAGAGAGAGGAGAGGAGAGGAGAGGAGAGGAGAGGAGAGGAGAGGAGAGGAGAGGAGAGGAGAGGAGAGGAGAGGAGAGGAGAGGAGAGGAGAGGAGAGGAGAGGAGAGGAGAGGAGAGGAGAGGAGAGGAGAGGAGAGGAGAGAGAGAGGAGAGGAGAGGATTTAGATTGTCTTCATAGTCAAGTAAGAGATTTTCTAAGACATACTTTGGCAAAATGCTCCTGAGCTTCTCTTCACAGTGATGCATGTTGGAACATGATGAAAAATGAGCTGGCTGAGACACAGAGGTCTTAAAGATGGCTAATGATGGCTAATACCGAGCATCAGGGATACATACAGCTTATAAACACACAAACATAAAGAGCTCAGACAGAGCAGATGTGTTTTTGTTAGTTGGTGAGTAACAGCTATGTGCATAAATTAATGTCTGAATGAAGACAGACAGACAGACGAACGGACAAACCAACACACAGTGAGCAGGCAGGCAGGCAACAAACAAGTAAATACAACAATGAGAGATAGCCCCTCTATCTGCCCGAAGCTGTCCAAGCAGTTGAAATAAATTGGCTGGCTCATTAAGATTTATGCCCACTATCCAAAACCATCTCATTTCCTCTCCGCTTTACATTTATCAAAATGTCATTTTGCTATAATTTGGCGCGATGCTTCATAATTCAGTTCAATTCTAAACTGTCACCAGGATGCTGTAATACACTGGAGTAAATACACCGAGGGCTACAGTGTTTTGGTCCAGTGCGTCCTGGACGAATGGTGTTAAGTGTTGCCGATTAAATTACGATGGCATCACAGAGGCGTGCGGGCCAAGCTGCATGCTAAGTGGACGCCTGTCTTCTCCCTGTATTCTCAATGATAAGCACATGGTATGGTTGGTTTCCCGTTGCTGCTCGTGCTTTTGCACTGTAAAAAAAAAAAAAAAGTAGATTTTACAATAACGAAACATCAGCACGATCACAAAAGGTTTCCACTGAACGCACAGAGCAACAAAAGCTCCTCCTCCCCCCAGGCGTCTGCAGAGTGCTCTTGAAAAGAGATGAATCTCCCTGGACAAAGTCTGCCAGTTGGCACGGAAAAATACAAGACTATGAATTGTGGTGATTACTGTTGCATTTGCTTACTCCATTCCACTCAGTCCATAGTGATTTACAGTGAGCCTGCAGGAGTTCCTGTTGTAAACAGCCTCGTAAGAGCTTCACTCTTCAGACGAGCCTGGAACAGCAAAGATAGTGAAGGGGGGCTCTTACTGTACTGCAGCTGTATTACAGGGTAGCTGGCTGCTGCTGGGTCATTCTGAGCAGTAACAACAGCAGCAGATTGGATCTCAAAAAGGCTCCACACACAGCTCCATAGCTGGAAAGTAAATGTAAATGATTGGCCAATTTGTCGCCCTCTGAAAACAGAGGGTAAAAGACAGAGAGGGGGAGGAAACCAGCTACCAGTATGCTACAATACTGTACCTGCAGAACAAATTTTTGATATTAGCCTTAGTGTTTTGTCAGTTCACACTTAAAAGGAACCAAAGTTCAGTCCATACAGATGAAAATGAATTAGTTCACATCTATTCTTTTTCGATTGAACCTCTTTGTACGACCCCATCACCAGCTCCACATCTTCGCCAAACTACAGTAAATCAATTATTGCACCACTGAAGAGCCACAGGCATGACTTACATTTCAAACTTTAGATTGAGAATTTATCTTACTACTTTAACCAATGTGTCATATTATGCTGAGAGTGGAGAGGTATACTTTATATGGAAAATTTCATGTAGACAACATGAAAGTATGCTGCAGTTCAAAAATACAAAAAGGACTCATTCTGATTTGGCACATGCGGACATTTGGAAATGACCTGAGCTGTAATTGTGTGCAGTCAATAAGAAGGAAAATCAGCCACATGCAGACATGCTAGCATTTTGTTTTTATTTGGCCATTTGATTGTACCACTGTGGCTCTAGACTTCATATCAAAAACAAATCCAGCAATGATTAATGGAAAAAGTCAGGCTCTTTATTGAGAAATCCTCTTGTTATTTTAAATGCTCAAATAAACTGGCTTCAGCAGTCGTAGATGCCCCCCCCCCTTTCTGGGCCGTGTCTACGGAGATGTGATGCAGCACGTGGGTTAATTTAATGGCCGCTCATTTGAAAACTGATTTCCTCACTTCAGTATTCACAAAAAGAACATGTTTTTTTGCACAACACTGAGCATCAGAATAAGACAAACCAACCTGCTAAGGATTAGCTTGTTATGAGAATCACTGTGGGTATGTTAGCATTCTTGTGCTGAGCATGCTAATGCTAATCCAATTTAGCTCCAATCCTCACAGCCCCTGGTCGTCTTCTTCTTGCGATGTGTGTGTGGTTAATTGTTATGTATCCATGTCACATCTTATTCACTTTGCAGTGTTTATTTGTGCGATTTATCAACATGTTTGCTTTTGTGGTTTTGCTTCTGCTGTTTGCTTTTTTTTCCCCCCCTCCGAGTTTGTTTTATGGTAATAAACTCTATTCCCAACTGTGACTAAAGCCGAGAAGTGGTTTGGAGGAAGTACATTATTTTTTACAGTCAAGCTGTATTTCAAATACCGGCACCACGTGACACTGAAATCCTGAAACAATTATAGCAGTGTGTCTCCAGATAAGACCTGTCGTTGTCGTCCTTCATAAACAGATTTAGAGCTTGAGCGAGGAGCCATAATGGAATAGCAAACAGAATATGATTAGGTGATATTGCCTCGGGGAGCTGTCTGGACCGGCACACTCCTGGGCAGCAGAGTGGAGTGTTCAGCACAGACTCCTCGGCTTTAAGACAACAACATTCAATATTAGTCATTCATTTCACTGTGGATAAATCAAACTGTTATTGCAGAGTAACACAGCTGCACTCCCTCCCTCCCTCTGTGTGGACGAAACGACCACGGCGCGTTTGAGGAAACTCCCTCCTCACCAATGGGCAGGAGAGGAGGAGGAGGAGGAAGGGAGAATATTAAGAGTGACAGAGAGTAGAGGGCATTTCATGATGGAAAGTTAAGTGATTCTATAATTGTTTCCCTCAGACTTCTCATTGATCTCACCCTCTCTATTTCCACCTGTACAGCCTGTAATGAAGTATGTCACCTCGTTAAACGGCCGCGTCTTTAAAGGAGGAGTTGGAGTTTTTTCTATGGCTCCACGTCAGCGAAAGCCAGAACTGGAGGTGTACTGTATTCAGGTCGTCCATACTTATGAATGGGACATGTGGACACGATATGAGGCAAGGATGAACTGATTTGAACTTGGTGGTCAAAGGTGGTGGTCAAGGTGATCTCATGAAACAAAATTTGGCAAAAACATTCACCTGGATTCAGGGACGGACTGAATAGATTTTTGGGGGGTCAAAGGTCAAGATCACAGTGACCTCAGAAAACTTTTTATCTATTACTGAAGCCTTCAAACTGCAATTCAGACACAAACAGTTGACAACAGGGTTGTAACCTAAAAGTCGTCCATGTGGCACAGGCAGTCAAAATTGAGGTGTTTTCAATATACATGTGTGTTTTATTTTTCATTTATTTCTTTTTAAACTTCGTTATCAAACCAGAGTCTCCGTCCGTTTGTGTGTCATGATAGAAATGCGTTTCATAAGTAATGAGTGAGCACATCTTTCTCCATCAGTTCAAACTCTGTTCTCTTCCTGCATGTTTGCGGATGCAGAGATGGATCCCCCTGTTTGGACCTGCTGGCATTGAGTCCATCATTAATTATGTCCTGCTCTCTTCTTGCAGCATCATCATGTATCATGCCCCACGTTCCTCCCCACCAGCATACGGATATGTGCTCTGTAATGAGAGCGGGTGACCTCTGTGACCTGCTCCTCCTTTGAAACAAAGATGAAAATGTTCCACTGAAGCTGCAACGTCTCTGTGACGTTTTGATAAATCAAACATGAGCCTTTGAGGTTTTTACCGCTGCCAGAAATAAGACGCGATCTCTTCAAGCATGTTTGTCCCTGTTAAAAATGTATTATGTAGAGGGTCATGCAGTAGGCTGACCTTGAAGTGTCTTTGAAGTGTACTCCTTTAAAGATCCTCAGCAGGACGTACACGTGTGAGGAAATCTGTATCAGTGATCAAGTGTGCCATCATGATGATGTAATTCATTGATTGATTGACTGATTGATTGTCCCTGCAGGTATGAGCTCATCCTCTGGTGGTCAGCTCCTTGTCTCCGTGGGCAGTCTGCTGGACGACCAACACTGGCATCACATGAAGCTGGAGCGACGCAGCTCTCACCTCAACCTCTCTGTGGATAAAAACACACAGCAGGTTCACACTCCAGCCGAGCTCAGCCACTGGGACATTCACCAGGTGAATACGGCACAAAACTGTGTTCTGAATATATAGAAGCTACTGTAGCTTGAGTTCCTGTCGGTTTATTATCAGACCACCTCCACCTCCAATCACTGACGTGTACAGTTATGCACTGTTATGTATAATATCTGAAACACTGTTAACTCGTCGGGGGTTTTATTACAGAGACTTCCCACTCTAAGTCTTAAATCTTCAGTAAGATAGGAAGACCATGAAATAGGATTTTTTTTCCCAACCAGGTCTTACAGACAAAATCTTAAGCTAACTGTATGATTCCCATCTTATCTTACTTCACCTCGTCTTATCTCAGGTTAGGAAATCCAGCACTGGTTATCAACTTTTATGTCGGTTACCTAGCAACTAGCTGTACTTTTTCTAATCTCATCTTGCTGAGGTTTTTTTTTTCTAACCTGTTGGATTTCTCATTGTAATGTACACAAAAACGCCCACTTCACGCTGAAAATCTCCTATAGTAAGAACATGATTACATTTTTGTCAGCGAGTCCTCTCCTGGTCTCAGCTGCCCAGCTAAACTGCAGCATCATGACTCATTAGTAGCCCGTATCTGCTAACGAGTGTTTTGTTTTCATCAAGCTGCAACATGTTGTGAGAGTTTGCTATAATCTCAGTGAGTATTTTGTTGGGTGTTGAGAAAGCAATAAAAACCATGTGAATGAAACTAATGGTGGCTGCGTAATGCGGTCGTGCCAAAGTTAGGGGAGTGGATTTGAGAAGTCGGGGATGTATGTCATATACAATTTCTGGCCATTTTCCTCAATTATGTCCTAACCTTAATTAACACTGGCACAACTGGCTTTGTGGCTTTGTCCTTGTGGCAGTTTGGATGTAAGAGGCTGGTTCGGACTTTCTGCTGTTTCAGATGTTTCTTGGTTCCAGGGTAAAATGCATTCATTTAAGACAAAGACTAAACTCATCACCTGTAAATAACTAACTGGCTCCCAGGCATGTCACTCATTCATTCTAATGATGTACTTACACATTTGATATTGGCCATATTCTCATGAAATTTACCTCATTAATGGAGAGAGGGTCTGAATCGCTTTGCTCTGTCAGTCAAATAATCTACAGTCTTAGCTTTGAAGGCTCTGAAGGTAAAGCTACAGTATTCATGCTTTCTGTGTCTGCATATATGACGTGTGTGTTGTTTTGTCATGTGTTGCAGCTAAGTGTTGGAGCCGTCCAGAGCCATGGGCTGCAGAAACCCATCTTGTCCAACAGGAATTTCCACGGCTGCCTGGAAAACCTGCTTTACAACGACCTCGGCCTGTTGAACTTGGCTAAACAGAAAAACCACCAGGTTTCCATGGTGGTACGTGATATGTGATGTTATGATTATATGACATCAGCTGTTCAAAGTTTACAGGAAGGAAGAAGTTGTGATGGCTGAGGATAAAGCGGGTGGGTGATGTGAGGGGGGTTATATCAGGCAAAGTTAGTGATTTCCAACGTTTTTGACTTGAATTAGTAAAACTCTTGTTTTTAGTCATGATTCTCCAGAAGGCAGACATCATGCAAGTTTTAATATTAGTTTCAAATTTATTTCAGGGACATGGTTTCAAAACAGTGGAAGTAAAGTTTTGCACAGAGAGTGTACAGTTACTGCTACTGGTTGGGTCTTTACAAGTGTAATATGATTAAAACAGCCAAACACAACACAAGTGATAACACCCTGCAGTTGGCTAAAACCATACAGATGTTCAGTCTGAAAGAAGACAACAATAGCACAGCAAAGCAAAGACAACACAACTGTTTTAGGTAGATGTGTTATTTATATTCTGAATGAACTCTTAACGACCTAATTTCTAAGAAACATCTTTTTTTCTGCAGCTGCTTTGCCTCAAGTGACCCAGTGCAAGTTAGCAGTCAACAAAGACACAAATTTGATTGGAACTTAACATGGTTCGATAGGTTCTCATGATAAAGTCTTGTAATTGTATCTCTCGATCATGCAGGTAATTAATGTTGTTCAGGATGTGGATCCTCAGTTGTTAACGATCTCTATCAGGAGGCCAAACAAATACAAACTTGGGAACAAGTTGAGGATTGTCGTTCACTTCAGGCTTTTTGTGTTTTGTGTCTTTCTCCTCTTTCCTCGTTTTTCCTTTTTTGGTCTATCAGTGTCATCATCATGCTCGTGATTACCTCCATGATTATCATCATCATCATTATCATCATTATTTTCAGCATCTGCATCATCATCACTTTTATTTTTATATGTGTCATCATCATTGTCATTGTCATTAGTATCACCATAAAATCCTTCATTATCATCATGTCCACATTTTGAAAGTAACAAAGCCCAAAGCAAAGAAGAAAAAAAGACAAAAGAAGAAGAAAAAATGAATTGAAGAGAGGATGTAGAGAATGAAAATGAGAAGTTTGGAGAGGAGTCAAGGTCGAGGGGGAGATGGAAAACAGCTCATTGTGATGCATAAATCACCACAGAAAAGTTTTTTCATGCTGAATTTCATGTTTGCATCCACCTTACATCGTGTTCCCTCTGAATGATCCGAGTGCCTTTGTTTCAGTTTTTATTTTCCATAATGCTCTGTGCAGATTTCAGTCATGCTAATGTTTATGGAATCTAAAAACAAATTGCTCCAGCTTTAAATCTGTTTATGTTATGTGTCCTATTCCCCAGAGCCAAGCTGGGATTAACATCCTCAAACAGTGAGAGTGGGTGCGAACGCTTTGTGACCCTGATGCTTCAGCTTTTCCAGCTTGTTTTAGCCGCTCAGCTCGTATCAATATGTTAATACAGGTGTATTTTCTCAGGGAGCTGCTGATGAGACCTCTGTGACATCAAGTTAAACTGAGTCAGCCCCTGCAACTGATGAATATTCATGTTTTATCATCTCTTTTATAATCGTTGCTCTCTCTCTCTCCTTCTCTTTCTCAGGGCAATGTGACCTTTTCTTGTGCTGAGCCCGTTTCAGTTGCCGTGACGTTCACAGACTCCCATGGCTTCCTGCAGCTGCCTGGGCTGACATCGTGGTCGTCTGGGGTTTTCACCGTGGCTCTGCAGTTCAGGACATGGAACAAGGCGGGGCTGCTCTTGACCTTTGACCTACCTCAGCTGCAGAGCACAGTCTGGTTGTACCTGAGTGAGGCCAGACTCCGTCTACGGATCAATAAGGGGGGCCGGGCCCCACTGGAGCTCAGCGCAGGTGGGTATCACCATGTTCCTGCATCACCTCTGTTTGTTTATTTGTTCTCATAGGTGTAACTTAGCTGAACTTTGACCTCAGATACTCTGATTGCCAAAATATAGACCCAATGGGATACAGGTACTATGGCAATGGTTTCAGGGAGTTAAACTGAGAGGAAACAGGAAAGATAAAAACAATGATAGTCAACATGAAGATCAAGACATGAACTATTTAAAACTATTCACAGTTTTCACAACAGTCTATCGCATTACAATATGCACCACTAATGTGTTTGACAGATTTCTCCTTTTTGCATTGAGCGTCATCCACACTGACTTTGTAAAGAGTTTTCAAGAAGTGAGCTCAGTATTTGAGCTGGCAATCATAAATAGATTGAAAATGCAATATGTGTTTGTGTCGTTAGGTTCAGGTCTGAATGACGGTCAGTGGCACTCGGTGGAGATGACCTCCATACAGGACCGTCTGAGCATCACGGTGGACAAAGACGAAGGAGCCACCGTTCACACCAGCATCCCCCTCCCTCTGACCGCAGACAGCCAACTCTTCTTCGGTGGTGAGATGACATGACCTGCGCTGCTGCATGTGTGTGTGTGTGTGCGTGCGTTGTTTCTGTTCTCTGTTTCTACTCGTTGGTCGCGTGATGAGACAGAAACTGTCGCAGACGTTGCCGCACCTGAGGACAGATGGTGTGTTTCTTCAACTAAGAGCCTCCTCTTGTTAAATATTATAAACTGCTGGTGAAATATTTGTCTGTGAGGATGAAAAACTGCTGACATGGACATTTTAGAGCTGGTTAAAATTCATGGAGGTGCTCGGTTAATAATTATCATCTCAGATCTCCTGTGGAGGTTTAGAGCCCACCCCACCTCCTCCCCCCCACACACACACTCCCCTCCAGAGAGAGATGAAGTCATAAAGCTGCTTAGGCTCATCCTCCCTCCTCCTTCCTCAACTCTCTTCCAGCCAGCCTCCTCCTCTTCCTCCTCCTCTTCTTCTTCTCTTTCTTTTTGACGTTTCCTCTCTTCAGATCATCTTCCCCTACTTTCTTCCTCCTTCTTTTTCTTTCCCTTTGCTTATACATCCCCATCTTTTCCCACCACCATCCCTTTTATCTGTAGAGTGTTTATATTTTCACCCTAGGAGTCACGCACTTTGCACTCATACACAAATTAAGCCATAATGTATGCTGCAGATGTTTACATTAAGCTGCCATATACATCTCATTGGTTATTCTAGAGAGTGTGTCACATCACAGGGACATTCAACAGTAATATTTTAGTAACCCTGTGGGCTATAGTGCACTGTAATTTAGCTTTACGCTGATAAAATGACATTTTAAGTGTTAATTAATGTACAGCATGTTCACAATAATTATTACTACTATGAAGACATAATTTATACTTTTACAACAACACAGTCTTTTAGAGTCCGTCCTGTACTCTGGCAGGTCGCAGCTATGAATTACCCAGAGGTTCATTCACTGTCTGTTTATACAGCAGCCTCTACTTATGAATGCACACAGGAGATGGTACACTTTGAGACAAGTGCATTAACAAGCACTCACATCTGCTTACAAGTACACTATAGCTTGTAATGAACATTTAACAGATGTTTATATTCTGCTCATGAATGCTAAACCAGCCGACTTTTAAGTGTGAGCAGCTCAAACACACCACAGTCTTCATATGAAGAAGAAGAGCAAGAATCACTGTGGGTTTGACAACTGTAAGGAATTATACTGAAGTGAAATGATAGCGAGAGATGCTGTGACTAAGTGTGTGTGCAGTGACAATGACTAAGTATGTCATTGTCGCTGCCATAAGGAAAACGACTCCTACAAAATATTCTTTTGAGCAGTGAAAATTCAAAGTGACAATAAATAGTGAGTCATCGTTTCCCCCTCCTCTGCTGGGAGGTGTCGAACTGTGCGCTTGATGGGCTGACTGTAATTAGAGCCTGCAGAGGCAGCAGCAGCAGCAGCAGCATCAGTATCAGTGCTGTATTTGGCCACAGATTTCCCCCATCCAGGATCCACCTGAAAGCATCATCAATCACTGATGGATGAGACATGGAGCTCATTCACAAACACAGACTTTATGTGACAGGTCTTCGTCAAAAAAAGATGTTCAGAAAGTATTCATGTTTTTTACAACTTGTCATTATTCATTTGTTCCCGAATCAATTTAGACTAGAGTGAAAACAGGATTTTAGATTTTAAACACTCTTATTTCTTTGGATCATCTTTGAGATGTTTCTACCACCCTGGATCTTGAGTCTGAAAAGATACCCCTGTCTATATAAGGCCTCACAGCTGACAGTGCACACTGGAGCAAACAGTCTCCTGAGCTCATAGAGAGGACAGTGTCCAAGCACAGATCTGTAAACATAACAAATAATAAAAATTCTGCCGCCTTTAACGTTCCCAAGTGAAAATTTGGGAACTGTGCAACAACCAGGACTGGGTCCAGAGTAGGTCACACAGTACCTGAGTAGTCTTGTTGAGAGAGGTGACCAGAACCAGATGGTGACTCTGGCTCAGCTCCAGAGATGCTCTGTAGAGATGGGAGAAACATCCAGAGGGAGAAACATCACTGCAGCTCTCTACCAACCTGAACTCAGACTGTGACACAAGACTCTCTGATGTGATGAAGCTGAGATTAAACTGTTTGGCCCCTGGTTTCCTCCACATTTAGAACTGACTGTCTTTCTGAAAGTTTCTCACCTCCCTCCCTGATTGCTCAGTTTGGTGGCATGTTCATCTCTGCAATGACATCTGTCATACTGTGTCATTTTGTTACCTGCATTAATTTTCAACTTGTGTGTTGAGATGAAAAACATTCAGTGTTATTCACAGTTTGGCAGTCAAGGACACATGTGATAAACTTTTAACACCCCATTAATGGGAGCTTTAACCCCTATAGAACAAAACATTTTTACACTTTCTATTAGAGGTCTTTACACTCCCCCATGTTTTCCTTGTCGTGTTGATCCATTAAAAGGTGAATTTGTAGTTGTAAGAGCTTGCAATGTCAAACTACTGATTTAATTAAAGTTAATTTAGACAAATTCCATATTTATTCATGAGAAAAAAGCAGCATATTAAAAAATGTACAGTTGAAAACATCTACCGATTGAGCGTTATTTGCCCCTCTCCTCAGGCTGCCCCACCCAGCAGAGCAGTGAGGACTGCCGGAACCCCTTCGACATGTTCCAGGGCTGCATGCGTCTCCTGACTCTGGACGACCAACCTGTGGACCTGATTAAAGTACAGCAAAGGCTGCTGGGAAACTACAGCCATCTGCAGATCGATATGTGCGGCATCATCGACAGGTTAGTCACCTCGAGTCTTAGATGTATTCATTTTCCTGTCTGCTGTTACCAGGACCCTCACATACCCACAGATGTACTTGTCATGACACCCGTCCACCTTTATTTCTCTCCTTGGCTGTGACTGAACTTGTTGATTTCTTATGCCAAGTTCCTCTGCTTTTTTGCATTATTTGGGTTCAAAGTGGGTTTCACAGTCATTTCAGGATTTATGAAAACAGTGCAAGGAATAAATACTCAGTTTGTGACTTATTTGCATTTCACTCTTGCTCTGGAGCGCACATTCATATTCTAAATGCATTGCCCAGAGAGTGTTTCTCCTTTCACCATGCTCAATAAAATGCACAGATGGAAATTTTAATTTCATTAGTTGCTGTCTTAGTCAGACGAGGACTCTGGAGCAGAGATAGAGACAGGAGACAGTCGATGTGCCGAAGTGACCTCAACACAAAAACACCACTGTTAACAAGGCTAATTAATTACACTTGGCATTTGTCACTCTATGACTCTGCAAACAGCAGACAACCAGACAATCAGGATTCGAGCCTGGTTTGGTGATATTATCAGCAGATTCTATTAAAAACAACAAAAAATTTTACGTGTGGTAAAAGTTATTCCTTCACAAACTTTCCCAAACACGTCAATGAGACATGTAGGTAATGCTAGAGTATGAAGAGTATACTCCCCTGGGCTGGTGATGTAAACACTAACTAGTACTCATAACGTACTGCTTATGTTGGATATGTCACACAGCTGTTATTAGAAATAAACATCTACAAGATATTGTTGGTTTTGGCTTGCGGCAGATTACAAAAGTTGACTTGTGAATTTGTGGGTGTTGGTTACTCTGCTGAAAACCACAGAGTTGTAGATGTGGTATATGAGCAGAGAATAAGAGACATTGGTAAATGATTTCATATATTCAGTTTTACTGCAGATGTCCAGCACATCATCTCAGACACTGGTCTTGATTTTCCAATAACTAATGCCGAGCTGGATAAATATATTGGGTGATGCACATTTACTTGATAATAGTTGTGCTCTGTCTTGTCACATCGACAAGTATAAACACATTCACAACCAAAGCTCTGTAAGTGTTGAGGTGTAGGAAAGGAATAAAAACACTGCTCTCGTTAACTGTCACCTTTCAGCGAGATGAAAGGGAAACAGAGAGTTGTGATGTATGTGACAACCTGCTGACTGAGGTGTTTTACTCCTTTACAAGCTCTGGAGGAGGACAACTTAAATGTATTATAATCCCCACTCTTCCCTCCGCACAGAGTTATATAAGTTTCCAAATCTGAACCATCTCTCTTGGGGGGGGGGGGGGTCCTAAATCACTTGTTTATAACACAGAATGAAAAGATCAAACTGAAAGAAATCCCTCCCTGAGGCTCAGGAGCCAGCCTTTGAAACCAAGGATTGGAAATAAGGCAACAGTGGCCATTTATTAATCTGAAACTCCCATTCTCAGCCTCTTAAAGCAGCAGCTACACCTAACTGCGTTCCTGAGGAGAGGCTGAAAGACTTGCTGCGTGTGCAGCTAAGTGGATTAATTAGCGGCGAGGGGGAAATGTATTTCATCTCTTTGCTCATTTCAGGTGATTATCGAAGCCAGAAATGGGAAGTAGGTTCTTACCAAGTCTTCCTGAAGAGAGCAGACTTTAGGAGGAGCACCACAGGGCTCAGCTGCTGTTTACAGTAAGAGGCTGGCTGTGGCCGTTAAGTCTTTTCACCATTTCATATATCTTTGCTCAAACTAAAAGATCACTGAGGGTAAAACATTCCTTTATAATGATGCTGGGTTGGAAAAAATACTAATTTAAACTGACATCACATTAAAACGAGCGCATAAATACAAGTAATAAATAATGTAATGAGAAGAATCATTTAAAACAGTTGCAGCCCCAGGACTGACCCCCTCCACCCAGGCTCATTAGGACTGTGTTGTCTGCAGACTTCAGCAGATGCCAGTCATCGTATTTATCTACTCCAATAGTTATTTCTATATTGAATACAGGGACTATAACAGGGACAGTAAACACCCCAAGGGGGGAGACTGTGGATGACAACCTCCTCTGGGATATAGCACCATTAGCCCTGTCTGCCTGGAGCCTAAAGGTGAAATAAGTGATTAATTTTTCTTCCAATGAGTGTTGGGGATTCCCACTGTCCTAGCTAACGATGAGCCATTCCCAAACCTTTACCCACCCTACTGTTTTATATACTTTAGTTTGGATTCATATTTTGTTTTATTGGAAGTTGTATAAAACACGTCCAGGAATAAAAATCGCCATAGTCAGAGTCTGACACTAGAGAGTCGGACGTTGTTCTATAATCACACCAGCATTTTGTTTGAAGCCTAATGACACCTTTAGGAAGCTTGTGCTGTTCAAGGCTATGAAGCCCCCCCCTCCATACCCGTCCTTCCCACCCCCCGTCCCTCCTGTGTATGTGTGTGTGTGTTTGCAGAGAGACAGATGAAGCTGTCAGGAGGCAGTAGTTCTGACCTCTTTACTTCTGTCAGGTTCCCGACAACTTAATAATACACCTTGTCAAAACACACACACACTCTCTCAGATAAAAAAAAAAAAAAATGCGGGTCACTGAGAGGTCCACTCTTGTTGTGTCTCACTGTCTGTGTCTCTGTCTGTCTGACAGCACTGAATTCATGACACATCACTCTGTGTGATCAGTGACTCACATTCACATTCACACACAAACACACAAACACACACAGGATACATCTCACCCCTCACACACCTGCATCACTCCCAGACTCTCCCTGTCTGTCTGTGTGTGTGATATGGCAGCGTATCCATTAGCAGGAGCAGGACTGTGTGAAAGGATAAAAATACACACCTCTCCTCTCTCGCCCCCTCCCTCACTGCAGTTATTTGAAGTCTTTGTGGGACATCCTGGTCCACCCGGTCCTGTAATAGTGTGAGGATCGGGGGAGGAGCTGTGGTGCCGTGTTGGTTCAGCCAGAGGCTATAATAGAAACCGGTGGAGATTGAATGTGAGCCCTGTGATCCAGGCTGCGTTATAGGACACTGTCACACTGCGCTAGAAACTTTCAGATAAGAAACTAAGTCTCTTTTCTCAGCTCATTCTGGAGTCTTGTGATCTGAGCTCTGCTGCAGCACACTGTCACGTTGCATTGCATTTGTTAGTCGAGCTAGAGAAGCTCCTGTCCCAGAGATGTATCGAGGACAAAGTGGAAACTTTTCAGCCCTGGAAAGATTTATAAGAGATTTTGGCGACACAGGCTACAGTTTGTCGCAGGCTTGTGTTTCTGAGTGCTTCTGTAATTCTCCCTCTCTGTGCATGTGGCAGCAGGCCGCTGACAGCAAACTAGATATTGAGACGATGACAGAAAACTCCTCCAACGCTGCTGGAAAGAGTTGCCTACTGTGGCTGCAGATGGCTGTTGCCAGGAAAAGTTCTGTCCCCCCCCCCCCCCACCTCAACTTTTGCAGTCAGAAATTGGAGGGAGAACAATGTGGATTTTGAGAAAACCCAGCAAAGTGGGTGCATGCAAAGCATTTGTCTACTCGCTCCTCTTGTCTGCTCCTTCAATGAAGACAAAGTAGTGAGTGAACAAGAAATGTTCTCTGGTCGTTCATCCTGGAGCCAGCCAGGAGAAAAACTGTTGCTGCTGGAAAACTGTGGGTTGGTCGTGTGCCGGACCTGCTGCTCATTTATCTGTACCTGTATTCAGATTGAAGCAAAGGTGGGAGTGGCCTGTTTCAGAAGAGGGTGTGGCTTCTACAGGAAGCTTTTGCTTTTTTTGCAACATCAAATTACAAAGTTTTATTTGATTCAAGAAAGATATATTGATGCTGACAAAGCAGAGTGTCTGATTAATATGCTATTGATATTTTAATGGTCATTAGATGTATTTTCTACCTTCCCATACATACATACTGAACTTCTCATCTTTTCAACTTTCTTCTCAACTAAATGACTTTCAAATGGGTCTTTTTTTCTGTGCAGTTGTTGTGAAGAGGCCTCAAGTGACGAGGAACTGCAGTTCATTTCTCAGCCCTTGGTCTCAACGTGATAAACTTTAAGAGCAGTTATTGCTGCAGGTGTTGTGTTTGGACGTAGATATGGAAGGGTGTGTATGAATGTCCATCTAAACAATGAAGTACGTGGTGGGACTGAAAATAGATCTTGACTAAAATATAACAGGACAGCGCTGGGATGTGGGGGAAACAGAGGAAATGAAGAGAAGAAAAGTTTTGTTTATTAAACTCACCTAAGCAATAAGAAATCACTTCCCCATTTATACTGAGTGACACTGTGATTCCTCTCCCACTGTCTCTAGCTATAGGCTCCTGACCTCATTTCCACCGGTTCACCGTCCAAACAGAGTCAATATCCAGTCACTGCTGCTCTCCTCAGCTACCAGCCCCCCAGCCCATCACCTGGCCCTGTGTTTCACCTCTTTATTCCCACCCTCTCTCTCCTGTCATCCTGCAACACTGATGCTTCCTAATTCCTCAGTGCTGCAGACTTTTGGATTCCTTAGCTGCGCCTGCTATGATTGCATGTCTACCTATTATTGTGTATCTGACCATAGTGTCTGTGCAACATGGGACATATAAGGATCTTATGTATTGTTGGTTGCAGCAACATATTTGCATGCTTTTGTATTTGTTTATGCCCTTTGAACTTTCACCACAGCCTGTTTTGTATTTGTTGGTGTTGAGGTACTCAAGGTACTGTGGAGTGGTTTTATGCAATGGTGTTTGGTATTTGGAAGTATAAATACAGGTTCTGACAAACATGTACTGGACGTGTGTGAGTCGTGCAGCTCATTTTCATATCTGATAGTCGCCCAGTGAGTTATGCAGCGTCTTCACACAACACTTCACTGTTTATCACATTATTATTCTAAATGGGTCCAAGTTCATTTCTTATTTATAGCCAACACTGTAGCTTATTAGTGCTGGCTATAATGTAGAAGATTACAGGAAATAAACTTGAGCCCAAGCTGCAATGTTATAATGAAAAACTGTCCTGTAGTAATTAACAGATGTATTAGCGTTGACACTGTCTCTTTTCTCTCTGGGATTGAATAGACTTGGTGGCTCACCAAAAAAAATCTTATATTTTTGTTTTACTCTACATGGAAATGCAATATAAATGTGAATTAGACTTGACTGATGTTAGAAAAAAAAAAAAAAAGTCTGCTGCAGTGGTGCATTTATGTGCAGCTATACTTGGAAAGTGTCACTGTTGGTGTAAAGCTCCTGTGTGTCATACATTCTCCCCATGCTACTGCAAACACAAATTAGCTTATTAGTTCTCACCTACAGTTGATTTAATTGCACTTGGTCCCAGCTTAATATACAATAAATTAAATAGTCTTACAGCTGACTAAATGTTATAGGCTCCCAACCACAGATGACCTCCCCTCACCTCTAATAGCAACATCCCGTGGGAAGCACCATGCAGTCACTGGATGAATGCATCAGCATGTTAAAGGAAAGATGTACATCTGTTCTGCATCTTGATAAAATATCTTTTCTATGACCTGAAAACATGAAAATAAATAATACATCAAGACTTTTTTGTTCTTGCACAGACAGCTTGGGTGAGAGTTCAAGAGTTTTGTCTCTGGATGATGCAATGTTAGTTAACAATGCTAACAAAGGCGACGCTTCAAACCAGCTACTTCACAGAACGTGGCTCTTTGTTTCACTTGACATGTAAATAAAGGCTTTGTGAAATCTTCATAGAAGACTGAAACTTCTCTTTTGTTGTTTTAAGACGGCTTTTATTCGCATCCCGCCCACACATCTGCACATTACAGCAGTCAGGTGCGCTGAAGGCCTGTTCCCGTTCCCCTTTCATGGTGACATCCTTGAGAAACTTCTCAGAACTTTTGACAATGCACTTCTGTGTCTCTTTGTCTCTCCATATGTCTCTATCTGTCTCCCAGGTGTTCCCCCAGTCACTGCGAGCATGGAGGTAGATGCACCCAGTCGTGGAGCACTTTCCACTGTAACTGCTCCAACAGCGGCTACAGAGGAGCCACCTGCCACAGCTGTAAGTGACATGAGTTTGTTTTTGTTTTATTGGCTTGTTCATTGATTTTTAGCCACTTAAAGCTTAATAATCAGTGAACGTAATATTGACAAAACCTAAATGGGTTAGCAAACGGTTGCCTACCCACTTATTTACCAAACATAGTTGGATTTCTTTATGAATGTTAGTCCAATTTCAGCTCCATTTTTGGTCTCCACCAAGTTTTGAAGGAAATATCTGACTCCACCATCTTCACCAGTTCATTTTGTGCCTGCCTTATGATTTGGTGTTGGGCAGGTAGGGTCCTATTAAAGCAAATGACGTCATCACGTTGATGTCAACGTCAGTGTGACAGAAAACAGCAAAGTAAACAATGTAAAGCAGCATGGAAGTTAGTGAGGCGGTTCTTGTGTCTTTAACAACGAAAGGAAGTAGTGGTGGACACGTTGTTGTGGCTTCACTTTTGGCCAGTGGGAAAGAGGCTTGAATGACCACTGGTGGGTTGAAGTATTATTTGAAAATGTTGTGCTGCAAACGAGCTCTGTTGACAACTTAGTGCATTTGACGCATGATCAAGTGGCTTTTAAGACCTTTACCCGCCACTTTCTATGGAGGAGTCACCAGTGCAGCCATTTTGGCAGCTGATGTTATTGAGCTTTCTTATATTAAAAAAAACAAAGGCAACTCTGTAAATCCAGCCAATAACCATCATACAAGAGTTTGTATTGGTGGAAAAAACAAAACTATGGCTTTGATTGAAACATCCATCTTGTGTTATTTCATTTTATTACAGTCAGAGTGTCAGGGAGGAGACTGATAAGCCATTAAGGTTAGGTTAAAATGTGTTTTGTAGAGATGATTGAAGAAGCAATACTATAAACACAAATGCAGCCATCACCATCATCCATATTGTTTCTGTGTGCAATGTTCTGTTCTGTGCAACTGTAGGAGAAACAAACACGTAACGCTACGACAGCGTCGCCTTCAGAGAATGTGGTTAATATTCCAGACATGTTCTCATTTCATCTGCTTTAATAGCGGTGAGACCAAACGGTTAATTTCCTTGTGTCCTTTTTTTTTTTTCTCCTTTTCTGTTGTTTCGAAAACTTTAATTTGCTGTGTTCAATCAGCACATTGATGGTCCTTCATTATACGGAGGAAATTAGACTTCCATTTGATTTGAAATTCTAGAAAAGGTCTTATTTTTGGCTTTGTGACACCTGCAGATGGTCCTTGTCACCAGTCTTACCCGAGATGGGAAGTGCATATTTGTGTGTGATGTGAGAGTGACTGCATGAAACCAACTCCAGACCAGCATGTAAAGGGACTTGAGAGTAAAGGCTGCTTTTCACTTATGTCTCAATGGACACAATGAAGCAGCGGCTCACACTGAAATCAAACACCTGCCACTCAAACCGCGTGACTGTGAACTTCTAAACATTATATTTCCTTTATAGATATTGCTGTAACTGGGATGAGTGATTTCCAGAGCATAAACAATGCATAACAATAACATGGAAATGATCTTTTTGTTTTCTCAAAGGGGAAACATTTGTTTTGCAGAACCACCATCTGATTTCTGAAGAGAAAAAGCATCAGATGAAAATTACTACGGTGCCTGGACGGCTCAGATGTGATACTATTATACTCTGAAACTGATTCTACTATGTTAAAAAAACAATTAAAGCAACTCTTAGTGCTTAACTCATATTGTACTTCTAATTGGTACTTCAAGTACTTACGTGCGTTAAATACTGAGCTAACTGTGAAGGCTCTTTACCCAGTGCAATAACACATCTATGTCTGCAGAGATGTGTGGTAAGGTTTGGGCCAAATTTGATATGCTGATTTTTACCAAAAATAGCCCGGTTGGTAATTCATCATACTGCAGAAGGAAAGTGTCACTCCATCCACTGAAAGAAAGCTGAGGAAAGAACAAAGGGAAGACACGCTGCTGTAGATGAAAGCTGCAGTTTTCTCCCACTTCTCTCTTCAAACAAACGCACATCAACCACAGCATCACACGAACTGCTGTGAATTTCTTTATACTTGCCTCGTGTTTGGGCTTCAGATGTTTGACGGTTCCAGGTGAGGTAGTTCATTAGCAGAATCCCAGAAAGAGGCAATTAAAAACTGAGAAAAATCAGGTTCTGGTAGGATCTTGGAGAACTCTCTGCCTCTCTTTATTGGGAGACAGATGGACTTCTTGCAAACAAGAAACCATCTTGCCATGTTGCTCCAAGTTGTTGGCGTTCGGCTGGTCCACAGTAGTTCAGACCAACTAGTGCTCTGTGAAGGAGAACTACTGGCAGCCATTGACTGTCTATATAGACGGATATAGCCTCTGTGCCATCATCCATACTCTGAAGAGTGACTTTGAAACTCAGAGCAGGCTGCTCCATTGCTCCACTGTTGTCATCCTGGCAGAACCAGACTCTATTATCCCACTTTGTGTTTGGAGCAGAAGACTTTGTTGAATGAAGGATTGTGGCAAACCTACACTTGCCCACTCAAAATCGAGCCCCTAAAAACCCACCCTCTGTACTGTTGTCACGAAGATTAGCCATGGACCTCAAAAATATTTTTTTGCACCAGGCTATAAACATGTTAATTTCTTCTGTAAAGTTGGACATTTCAGGATAGGAGTCAAACAGGACTGAAACAGATTATAGGAGCCATTGGAGGAGCTGCAGGTCTGCATAAATGGAGCTTGAGTTTGATTTACTAACTGCTTCTGAGGATAGAAAAAGAAAAATGGGGAGGAATTTAAATCAGATTGGTTGAGTTCAACTTGTGGTACATCACCAGATGCTTTTTTGGATGAGTCATAAACGGTGTCAGGGCAATAATGAGTCACCTAAATGAATCACAGGCGACACAGGCCAATCATGTAATGTTAATTTATTAATTACTGAGATACATATGCATGACTAAACCACAGCAGCTCGACCCCAGCTGAAGAGTCTGTCCGAGCTAACACTGACCTTATTTTAAGCAGACTGAAAAAACTGTAAATGCTGTATTTTTAAAACTTGTGGCAAAAGATTTCTTTCATTAGAGGAGCAGACCTGTGGGGCTCTTTACTGAACAATTTTTAACGTGAGAGTTTTTACTAATGTGTGCTCAAATAGCACTCTTTCTCTCTCATGGGGGTGTATTAAGTGTTAAAAGCAACCACACAGTAGTAATAGTCCATTTACAGAGATGTGTAAAATGTTGCACCTGTTCCAGTCAGTCAGACACAGACACAGGTCAGAGTATACATGAAGTGGGATGAAAGAGTTCGTGTGAGTCTTGGAGCAAACTGCAGAATCATTTCTATCCTCGGCATCATCAGAACGAATGACAGAGATGAACAGAGGAGAAGCAGTGATGAGATGGGAGAGATGGAACAAAAAGAGAAATGAGGGGTGGAGAAAGAAAGATGAAGAGAGGGAGGGAAGTTAAACAGGAGAGGAGATGGAGGCAGAAAGCATGCGAGGAGAGGAGTCCTGAGGCCGACTGTTCTTTCCACATAAATGGATTTCAACTTAGAGCGAGCCGACAGTGTTTTAGGTGAGTCAAATTACGACTTAAAGAGATTGTGGCTTTGATTACACAGCTAAGCATTGATTGAATCTTTCTACACCTGGGTGGTGTAATCAGCCCCGGGGTGGATCTGGGCTAATCACACACTCACACACTCACACACTCACACTCACCTGTGCGTTTCTCTTGGACGATTTTTCTCAGACAAGACGTGAGAAGAAAATCATGCGTCAATCATATGTGTGAAACTGTGTGTGTGTGTGTTTGAGGGTTTTCCATAATTAGCTTTCACCAGTTTTAATTGCATTATTATGTAAATGTTTCTTCGGCCTTTAGCTGCTTTTCTGTTGTTGGTGTGATATTTGTTTCCACTTGTTTAGACTGCAGCACTAATTCAATTAGGATTAGACGTGTGTGCAGTGTCAGGTGTATTTTTTTGCCTTTATTCAAATTCACACTGTGAAGGCCGATGCAATATTCAGCTGTACCGTAGAGACGAGCAGCTGTCATCAAGGTTCCAGTTGTTTTTGTTGTTTGTGAACATTAGCAAACAGAAAAACATAATAAAAGAACAAATACAATACAATTTGGAGGATAACTATAATAAATGCTGTGTATAAAAGAAAGTGACTGATGATTAAAAAACATATTAAATTGGAAGCAAAGATGGAGAAATGTGTTTTGAGTTTAAGTTACACCTCTCAGGTGCTTGGGGAGATTATTCCATCGACTCGGAGCGTAAAAGCTGAAAACTGCTTCACTGAAGGTTTTGCTTCTTCACTTCATGGTTTTGTTAAGACACTCAAAGAACTCGCTCTGGTTTAATGCAGAGAAACCTCGACTCTGACGTCACACACAGCTTCTTTATTCACATTTGACCACACTTTAACCGCACACAGGACTGGTGATGTGAATCCTGGTCTCTGCTGCGGCAGCCCACCATCCATCATAATCACCTCCATTTGTAAATGTATCTTACCTTATTCAAAACACACACACACACACACACACACACACACACACACACTTTGCATCTGAATACCATCCAGACAGTGATTACATTTCCGACAGAACATCTTCGCTGTGGCAGGTTAGTCGTACAGAAGCATAATCTGTAGAAGACAGAGTTGTTTGTACTGATTAAAGGATGTATTTGTAACATGACTGATAATATGATAATTGGCACCATTTCCGTATTATCTCCATAGAAAACATCACTGGTCGAAGATGGCTGTGTGTGTTTGGACGCCTCGTCTGTTAAATCTTTCCTGCGCTGAATTATTTGTATTCAGTTTGGCTGAATCACAGCCGTCCTTTGGTTGAAACTTCCAGTGACACATCAGAGCGCTCTCTATTTTGACAAGTGCAACATGGAAACATCCCAAAGTTTTAGGATAATAAAAAGAGAGTGCTTTTCAAGATATCACAATGTGTGTATGGTAAGGAAGTGTTTCCATCCTGCAGGATGATGATTGACTGTCTTCCTTCCTCAGCGACACACGAGCAGTCGTGTGAGGCGTACAAACACAAAGGCAACACCTCAGGACATTACTACATAGATGTCGACGGCAGTGGACCAATCAAACCCCAGCTCATCTACTGTAACATGACAGGTAACGCACAAACTCGCAGGACATGTACTTCCTGTTTCAGTTCACGATGTTCACCCTCATACAAATGTATTTATTCCCCCTTTGTCTTCCTCTTCATCTTCCTCCTCCTCACCAGAGGACTGGGCGTGGATGGTGATCCAGCACAACAACACTGAGCTGACCAGAGTCCACTCGTCTCCAGAACAACACCGACATTTGGTGCATTTTGACTACGCGTCAGAGGAGAAGCAGTTAGCAGCCATCATTGGCCAGTCGGAGCACTGTGAGCAGGAGCTGTCCTACCACTGCAGGAGGTCCCGCCTCCTCAACACACCAGGTGAGGCCATGAGACACTGAGGTGATCAAGAGGAGGAAAGTGTTCAAGTCGTCACCGTCTCTGGAGTGCGTTTGTGCGCAGTTAAGAGGAAAAAAAAGGCTTCAGAGGGATCCATATGTGGAGCCCCAGGGGAGCGGCATGAATTGATGATTTAGTTCAACATCAAACATCAATTACCTTTTCTGCTCTGCATTTTCCTCCTCCCCATATCTAAACTTTCACTTGCACCAAATGGTTTCTCATTTATTTTCCCACCTTTCTCGCTTATCCGAAAATAGGACGCCTGAGTTTCAAACTGCACCCATCCTGCTTTGACCTGTGCACCCGACACCGCCAATTTATCAGGATGGTTGTGAGGGAGAGGGAGAGTCTTGGGAGAGCAGCTGCCCATTATCTGTGCAGTTTTTATCAGGGAAGCAGCAGTGGCACCCGGTCAGAGCAGGACAGCAGGGCTGTATCCAGTGCGGGGAAGTGACAGGGCAGAGTTGGCTTGTGTTGAAATCCTAAACATAGAAGGGTAAAGAAAAGAGAGGACGATGTCTCTGTTCTATTTTTATATGCATGTCAAGTGCGGACTTTAAACACATCTAAAAAACGTGTTGCGGTGAAAACACAGCGAGTGAGTGACAGTTCTCGCTCTGAGACGTCTCTCATTCAGATGTGTTAATGTATCCTGCTGGGATTCATTGTCTTACCTCTGTTGTAAAATTCATGTGCAATCCATCTCTGTTTTGCAGGGTAACTGGTCCCCAAAGCAAAAAAATACATAAAAAATTTAAAAAAAGAAAAAACCCCAAAGGATAAAAGTGTTTATTTCTGTGTGTGTGTGTGTGTTTCAGAGGGAGCTCCGTTCAGCTGGTGGGTGGGAGGTCTGGATCCAGGTCACATCCAGACATACTGGGGCGGAGCTCAGCCGGACAGCCATCAGTGTGCCTGTGGTCTGCAGGACAGCTGCCTGGATTCAAACCACTACTGCAACTGTGACGCTGACTACGACCTGTGGTACTGTACTGTACACACACCTTTACACACACACCTATTTCAGTTTATTAATTCTCATTATTAAGTCAGCAGTGATACTTGATATCAGAGGTGTCAAACTCATTTTAGTTCAGGGTAGTACATCATGAAGATGTTTACAGTTGGTGAACTCTCCTTTTACAAAACATGTTATGAGCAACCTGAAATTTCTTGAGAAAAATACTTGCAATTTCAACAATATTATGCTTTTTCTGTCTTCT
This sequence comes from Caranx ignobilis, assembly GCA_021432705.1. NCBI lineage: Eukaryota > Metazoa > Chordata > Actinopteri > Carangiformes > Carangidae > Caranx > Caranx ignobilis. The sequence continues at coordinate 5,022,192 of MU270014.1, forward strand.
GTGTAATTTTCATACTTCAAAATTCATCCCGCTGGGCCAGATTGGACCCTCTGGTGGTCCAGTTTGGCCCATGGGCTGTATGTTTGACCCCCCCCCGGAGTTTATAGAGGAAGATGAACCAGACTGATCATGGCCGTTGATCCATCTACCTAAATTTGTCACAAAACATTCACTAAAACTAATTACAATTTCAGAGGTCAAAGGTCAGGGTCACTGTGACCTCACAAAACACATTTTTGGCCATAAGTCATAAAATCGTGCTCTAATTTTTGCAAGATTTATCTGAACTGTCTAAACTGATAAAAGGATTACGAGATGACATTTTACACCCAAAAGATCAAAGGTCAACTTCACTTTGACCTCATGCAGTAATTCAGGAAGGAGTGATAGTTACTAGATTTCGTGCAACTTGGCTGTTTGTTGTCATCCTAGTTTGGGTTTTAATCACTTTCATCCTGTCAGTACTAAATGGTTTATGCAAAACTGTTTGTTGCGAAAACAAACTGTCTTCTCATCAGTCTCAGTCTCTGCACTTGTGTGTTTTGTGCTTCTGACAGAGAAAAGACCTGTTGATGTCGCTCACATCATGGCTGCAGCAATATTACACAAAACTGACAGCTTCCACTGCAGCTGTCTACGTCAAGGCCGAATCTGAATATGACACAGACATGAAAAAATATTTAGTCTTTTTTTTTTTTTTTTTTTTTACCAATTTTAATGGCTGCGTGTAGAGACGGTGACATTTTAATGACATTTTCTGTCAAGAAAGAAATCAGAAAATAATTTATAATGACAAGAGAAAATCCAACACTGGAGTAAAAACTCTGTGTGGAGAGTTAGAAGCATCGCAGCAAAGTCACAGCTGGTGTGAACACACACGCTGCTTCTCTGCAGCAGCTCAGCGACATCAGCCGCCACGCTCACACAACGCAACGCAGGCGGCGTGTTCCTGTCGTTACAGCTAATAAACATTAGCAGGCTCTCAAAGAACCACTGTGCACCAGCTGTTTTATTCTAATACAAACTTGCCTTTTATTAAAATAATTAAAACTGCCATCTAAACTTTACTTTATCGTCACTAAAGAAACTAAAAGTTTTTTTTTTAATAATGACAGATACAACAGTTTCTGACACTCGTCACTGAAGTCTGTGTTCCTGCTCTAATCGCCAGTCATTAATACGATTCAGCGTTTTCCATCACATCCCGCCTCACCGGACTGAAAGGAGCCGTGATGAGACGCCCGGGACAAATCCCAAGATATTTAAACATCCCTCTTCATGTTTTATCCCATCCTGTATATAAATCCTTTTATCCATGCTGTAAGCAATTCTGTATTTAGGTCACCTTCCCCAATCCTGTGACCAATTCTGCAGCGAGACCCATTTTCTCATATTGTAACCAATCCCGCCACTGTCTGCATTGCCAAAGGTCTTTATTTCTATTATCTTGCTTTCTAAATCTGTGCAGCTCCGGCTCTATTTTTACTTTAGACTTTCTCTCTCTTGCCGTCAGAATCACATCAGATTCACTGGTGCTCTCTTTCTCTCTCTGTGTGTTGCCTACAGTCCTAGATTTTATTTTTTGACAAAAATTTTGCAGCGACACTGCAGCGGAGATGAGTGTGTGTGTGTGTGTGTGTGTGTGTGTGTGTGTGTGTGTGTGTGTGTGGATGTGCAGATGAATCATTCGTCCTCCGTTTCTGCACAAAATGTTTCCACAGAACGTCGTCGTCCAGACTCAAAGTTTCGTCTCCGTGTGAACTCGTCCTCAGTGGTTTGAGTTTCATGGCTGAACATTCACCTCAGTCACAGTGACGTCCTCCTCTTCACCTCCTTGTCCTCCTCTTCACCTCCTTATCCTCCTCTTCACTTCCTTCTCCTCTTCGTCTTCACCTCCATTTTCCAATCTTCATCCTCCTTTCCACTTGTTCTTCCCTTTTACCTCCTCATTTTCTTCACTTCACCTCCTTTTGGGCTTCATATTGTAATCCTCCTCTATTTTCTCTTTCTTCATCTCTCTCTTCCTTCTCTCATCCGTCCTCTCCTTCTCCTCCTCTTACGTGTTTTCTACCTCATCTCATTTGTTTCTCCCAACTCATTCCTTTTCTTCCACATCTCCTCTTCTACACTCTTTCACTCACCCTAATCCCAATCCTTCTTTCTCTCATATTTTATCTCCTCTCCCTGCTCCTTCTCTTCTTCCTCATCTATTCCTCATCATCTTTTCCAGCTCCTTCTCTTCTCCCTCCTCTCCACTTATTCCTTACTCTTACTCCTCCTTTCTCTCATTCTTTTCCTCCTCTCCCCTCTATTCTTCATCCCCTCCATCTTCATCTTCCTCGCTCTTTCTCTCATTTTTCCTCTTTCCCCTCTCTCTCTTGTTTTTCTTCTCATTTTCTCCACCTCCATCATCCTTTTCCTTTCTAATACTTTTTTCTTCCACCTCTTCCTCTTCCTCCTCCTCTTACAGGACAAACGACTCAGGCGTACTCACCCATAAGGAGTCCCTCCCAGTCAGGTCTCTGGTGCTGGGGGACGTCCAGCGGCCGGGGTCGGAGGCTGCCTACAGGGTGGGGCCCCTCCGTTGTCATGGAGACAGTAAGTCTCTTACTCCGTAAATGGAACAACTGGTGTCTGACTTTTAGACGTCACTGTATCTGCCCTCTGGATGTTTTGATATTACACAGTAGGAGTGATGTGAACCAGGAGTTTTAAGACTTTTAGTTTACTTTGTTATTGTGCAATAAAAACGTCCTGCTCCTAAATAATCCTAACTAATGTTGTTATTATAAATAAATAAATAAATAATGAGTCATTTGTCCACACAGATTTAATAGTCTTCTATTTATGTCGTTGACCATGGGGAATGCGTCTTCAATCTGCACATGAGAAATTATTAAGCATTTAAATGGAGGTGTGAAAAATCAGGCAGAAAGGGGGGGGGCAGTTAATGGGAAAATAGGCTGCAGCCAAATATACTTGTTAATTAGCAAACCAGTAGCTAAAGCAGACCTATGACTCCCTTTATGCTCCTTAATAACAACTTCTGATAATAAACTAATCTAAGTGATATGTTTTACCACGTTTTAATTCCCATCGTCGGTTTAACGACTAATTAAAAATATATGAATAAATGCCATGTGAGATAAATCAACATAAATGAGATAGCACAGCCAGAGTTATGCCTTTGTTCTTAGCTAATTAGCTGAACAGTTGGTTCATTTGTTTACGACACAGTTTTCATTATAGAGCCATTATAATGAGTTTTGTTCTAATAAGCTTTTCTCCAAAGTGATATATATAATTTTGGACCCAAAAAAAAAAAAAAAAGACATTCCTTTATATCAAGAAACAAAAAGTGGAAAAACATGAAGCATCTTTTTCTGTCTTGCAGAGAACTTCTGGAACGCCGCTTTCTTTGACAAGGAGACGTCTTACCTTCACTTCCCCACCTTCCACGGAGAGCTGAACGCAGACATCTCCTTTCTCTTTAAAACCTCGTCCTCCTCCGGGGTGTTCCTGGAAAATCTGGGTATCAAGGACTTCATCCGCATCGAACTGAGCTGTGAGTGAGAGAGCAAGTGAAACTTTTCCTCATTACCACGTAAAACTTTTTCCTTGATTTGTTCTAAATACCTGGAAGCGAGAGGCTGTCAAGAAGAACGGCATCACCGCCGAGACGATATAAGTTAAAGTTTCCCTTCACTCAACAATAAGTAATGTTTGACTGTTGCTATTGTGCAGAATGGTGTGTGGAGTTTATTTTCACATTCACCTAAAGAACTTGGACAGTTTAAATTCATGCACGAGTTTATGTTCAATATAAAATTTACCTTTGAAACCTCCTAAACACACAACGTTTCAACTGGAAGATGAAATTTGGACTCGATATGTGAAGTTTTTTTTGTTGGAAAAACCATATTAGGCACAAATTGTGGCTGCAGAGGGTCTTTAATGTTCCTGTCCATCAGAAGCTTGTTAGTCACCCCCTGACCATTCACCCTAACCAAACTGCTAATGTGCAAAAACCACCCAAAGCCTAACAGTGGCCCATTAGATCAGGGATGTTGTCAGAAGGAGTATAAAGACACCCTATTGGCTGTGGCGTTAGGTCAGGAGATTCCTCTGTGGCTCTCCACAAGGCAATTAAAAGTGATGTATTCAGTTGTTTAATTGGGAGGAGGACATGTTGGTGAGCCCTTGCTTGGTGCAAGAAGAAGAAATCTGTTGCATCAAGTCTGAGGTAAAGATGTGGCATCAGTGGCAACACTCAGGTAACTCAGGTGTAATGTCTGTCTCTTTCTTTGTTTGTCTCTCTCTCAGACACACACACACAGACAGCAGGACAAACGGCGGCGCTGCTCCTCAGGGGAAACCCTGGCGTTGTAGCGGTGGAGTGCGCCGCTTGTCTATTACTTCCTGTTATAATGACAGCCAGTGCTGAGGTGACTCCACTGTATAACATTACTGCTGTTAACACGCCTGCAGTCAGACCAGACAGCAGCTTCTAAATGAAGTCCTGCCTCTGGGTTCTTCCATCAAAGGGCTCCGCAGAACCACGGCGGTGCAGCTGTGCAGCCGTCTCCCTCTGCCGTTGCCATCGTCTGTGAGAGATGAGGTTTAGGTCGTGCACAGATGTCACCAGTGTGGAGCGAAGGGATGCTGGAAGTGTTGTGATGGATGAACGGGCTCCGTGTGGCCTTCAGGTCACCTCTCTCTATAATAGGTTAAGCTTTTACCCTGACAGAGCGCTGAAGATTAATGACAACAACAACAGGCTACACTTTCATTACCGCGTCAACATCACATTACAGCACACGTATTACAACAGGAGCAGAGTTTCAATTCGAGTTGTATCCCTCAGATGACAAGGTAAACTCTAATGTCTTTAAAATCTGTTAGTTTTTCCAACAGTGACGGCATTAACAGCCACCGTCCTATCCTTTACTTGCTCAGATCCTTCTCCAGCAGACGAAAACAAAGTCAATTTCAAACTCACTTTGATTCATCAGTTAGTTTTGTCTGTATAGCGTAGTATAAGTCTGCCCTCGGTTCAGCATGAGACTATGACAAACCTGTGCTGATGAGAAGATGTGCTTTGACCTCTGACCATGTAAATGCATCAGTGGCTGAAGCTCTTTGCAAACGACCACTGTCCCCACCCCCACCTGCTTTAACAGCTGCAGAGTGCTGAACACTGTATGATGTATCAATGAGCTGGAGGAAGTGCAGCTGCATTAGAGTCTGCAAATATATTAGCTTTGCTTACAATGAGCATGCTAATTATGCTAATAATATAATGATGTTCAGTATCAGTTTAATGTGATAGCAAGCTAACATTTGTAAATTAGCACAAAACACATGGTGCAGCTGAGTCTGATGAGAATATTATTAGTTTATCAGCTATTTGGGGGCAAAACAAAATGAATATTCATATATAGTGACAGAGCTAGAAAATAAGTTAAGAAATGTCCAGTGTCATCAGTGCAATTCAGATTTCATAGTAGTCCATCCAATGGTTGTTGAAAGCCATTATAACACAGTACAGTAGCTATATACAGGGCAAATGTCAAAAACACTAGTGGAAAAGTCACTGAACAGAGTCATGAGGTAATTTCATGGAAAGTGAACCTATCACTGTTGGAAAGAGCAAAAATGTGAAAACTGAAGAGCAACTGCAACTCTTTAAAAGTTGCTTGTGAGGCAACAATGCAGAGCTGGACTGAATGAGGTAACGACTATAGACACACACACACAGTCAATAGCTGCAGTCCCTTCTGCTCTGGCCTGGTCTCTGAATCCTCTCAGATTTGCGTCCAGCTGTCTGTCCATCCTGCCAACAGATGGACGGGTGGGAGAGAGTCGGTTCACACTTTTGCCAACATATGATGATGGAGGACCACGCCTGGCGCAGGCTGCTGCCAAACCAAGGAGAAATACTTTTTTTCTATGAATAAAGAGCCATGTTTCTATCAGGCTGCAGCACTTTTACAATAAAAGGAGATTTTCTCAAAGAAACACTTTAATCTTGAAGCTGTTTTGGTTGAATTTAACAATTACGATGAGAGAGAATCTAATCGCCCACCCACCTCATACTCCCCTCAAAGTTAACTATGTTGAAATAAGTGGTAGGACAGAGTCTTCATACTTGTGCTGACTGCGACTGCTCCTCCCTGGCTGGATGGATTTCACACATTTCAGGGGGAACATCCCCAAAAAGGATGTAGCTGCAGGAGCATACAGCAACACAACATCAACATGTCAACATCATTACACTCACAGTCGTGATGGTTTGTTTAAAGTATGTCTCCACATAAAGATGGAGCTGTGTCTCCTTTGGAAGTGACATGAGGGATTTACAATGTCTCACTCATCAGAGGACGCAATTATCTCCAAGTGTCAGGGAGAGTTTCTTAATCAGCTAGTTGGAAAATCAACAAGAACAAGTCAAACTCTCTCTGTCAGTGTGACAGTCACACAGTCGTCCAAACTCACACCAACTGTGTGAAAGCTCCTCTTTGCGTCTCCTCAGTGTAATTTATCAGATTCCCCTCTGACCGCTCTCCCCCCTCCTCCCTCAGCCTCCTCTGAGGTCGTCTTCTCCTTCGATGTGGGGAACGGGCCACTGGAGGTGCGGGTGGTGACGAGCATCCCCCTGAATGACGACCGGTGGCACAGTGTGAGGGCCGAGCGCAACGTGAAGGAGGCGTCGCTGCGTGTTGACGACTTCCCAGCCACCACTCAGGAGGCTCCTGCTGATGGACACATACATCTGCAGCTCAACAGCCAGTTATTTATAGGTGAGGGAGATGAAGTCTTTATTTGTATGTATGTGTTTGTGTGTGTATCTACCAAAAATCACTTGAATGTTATAGCAGGAGCAAAAGCTTATTAGTGTTGGGTGAAGGTGTCAGGGTTGGTTTGGAGGAGTGGGATTAGGCACACTGTTGAGAGAGGTGTGCTGTTTGAACATTAACCTCATTAGCAGCTGACTACTACTGATAATTGCCTCTGTGGCTTATCTGCCTGCATCTCCGATTCTAGACACACACTTACAAACAAGCGTGCAGTCGTGTCCACAGGCACCAACGAACAAAGACCCGCTGAGGAAAAAGATATATTTACGAGCAGAGGGAGCCAGGAGATTACAGTCTTTTTGTCTCCTGAAGGAGGCGGCCGCTCACGGAAATTAAACCTAAGCAGCAGACTTTTTTTTTTCTTTTTTTTTTGCGCTATAATTTTTGTCTGTTTTGCCATGCGGTTGCTCTTGTTTGATAAAAGTTCTTTTTTTGCTGCTGTTGTTCCTCTCCAGTCTCAGACAGCTAGGGAGCTGCTGCTGCTGCTGCTGCAGTCTCACCCCCAGCAGCAGGCAGCTGCATATGTCTAATAACAAAACAACAAACATCATCTTCAGGGTCTTTAAACCCAGCTGCCCCCGAGGTACTTAGACTGTGGTGCTACTGGTATTGGCTGGGTGGAGACTTTGGAAAAAAATAAAAAGTAAAGGAGATGCTGAGTCAATGCTTTCTGAGCACTGAACAATAATTGCCTTTCATAAATACCAATGTATTATGGTGCCTTAATAGAGTGGATTATGTAGCGTTTGTGTATTTGTGCCAGTGTGTGTGCAGCTTGTAAAGATTTTTATCAGAGCCACATTGAATTGTGCAGCTTCTGCTTTGATCTCATTTGCACAAAAATAGGCTCTGAAATCACCTTTAACCAGACAAATGTTCAGCTGGGGGGGGGCACACGAGCATTTTATCTGATGACACATTAATTACAGCACTTTCAAAGTAAAACAAAAAGAAAAAAAGAAACATGCAGCAGGTGATTTTTTATTGTTCACAAATACCACAAAAAGACCCAAAACAACACTGTAAGTGCTCTGACATCTCTGTCCTATCAAGTCCACTGGTTCCTAATGAAGATGCACTTTTCAAAAACAGGTCAAAATCCAGTTTTATTTTCAACTGCTTCCCAGACCAGCTCACCTCGGTGGATTTTAGAGACTATTTTCACTTCCCGCCCAACACACATGTGATGCTCTGTTGAGTATTTGGGACAAGAAGGCTCGTGCATGTGGGGTTCACTCAAAATAAACCACAGTGACCTTGTTCGTGGTGGTGGTGGTGGTGGTGCTCTGTCACCCAGAGCAGTGGAGCTCTGTGGCACAGAGGAATAGGATAATTGACCAGCTTCGTGTCTTTGTTTTTTCTTTCTCACTGGATGTATTGATGTTAGGAAATACACTGATTTATCACCTGCTGTATCACTTGAAAAATGACGTCTTCTGGTTAATCTGCACTTTTTGAACTCGCACCGCAACAATTGTCAAGGTTTTAAAGTACTAGATGCTAAAAGAGCAGAATTTGGTGCTTATTTTAAGGAACCCTGGCCTTTTTATACACGTTTCAGAGTTTAAAATCTTCCTTATAGTTGTGTGTGTGGACTGATCCTAAAATATCAATACGGTGGATTTCAAACGTTTCTGTCCTAGGATCAGTTCTCACCTTAAAAGATTGATGCTGTAACTTAATAAATTGGGATAAACGTATCTTTTTTCATCACCAGGAACACAATAGAAACTAACAACACTGTCACTGTGGTCTAGTCTAAATAATAGGAACAAAGTCGTGTGTTGAACTTGCTCGATGACACAGTTTGTGATGTGTGTGTGAGGACTGTCTGTGACTGGCTGTGGCAACACCACAGGTCCTGTCAAACACCTGAGATATAATCACAGGCCCCCAGTATGATGAGGTTGTGCAGCAGCAGCAGTCTAGGGAGGAGGAGAGAGGCGCAGACAGGACCACACACACTGACAGGTATCATTCATGTACAGACAGAGAGACTGAAGATACAGGTGACGTTGATCACTGTCACCAACTGTGGGAAAGTGATTCACATCTGTTCAGGCCTCAGTGCGTTTATTGATGACACTGCACATCACTCCTTTCTTATTTGTCTCAACTTCATCAGTCCAGACTCTTAACTTCATGTCGTCCACAGACTTTGCAGCCACTGTTTGAGAAAGATGAAAATCCATCTTGTATTATGAGGCTTTATCTTTCTGTAAATATTATGGACGGTCATTCATTTGCAAACAAACATTTTTGAACCAATAAATAATGATGAGATCGGAGAGATGGAGAGCGTTGGAGGTGGACATCGATTGGATGCGGTTGTGTTAAGCCAATAATCCTCCGTGAACAGCAAGAGAGAAGTGACCACGAGTCGCTCTCCTTATATGGGCAGGACCGTCCTGGGCGGTGTTTACCGCTGATGCGCAGGGATTTATATGTTTGAATGGAAATGTGATGGAATTTTTCAAATACACTGCTGTGGGAGAGGGTGTTTGTGTTTGACAAAGACTTGGTTTACTGCAGAGCATTATGCATTTGGGTGCCTCTAGTCCACACACACTTGTTTTGGAGAACGAGGAGCTCCAGACTGCTCCAGAAAATTGTTAATAAAGCGTAATATTGCCTTGGGTGAATTTATAATACAAAGTTATTTTGGTTCAAGTTAATTTATTGCCATAGAAGGGAAATTAATTTTGCACACACACTGGGACGCGCGTCTTTACAAGCCGTGCTGAAAATTATACTCATATTAATAAGTCATCATGTTTTTACAGTGTCTGTGTTGGCTGACATGAACAGATAAGAGTGTTTCGGTTCTCTTACTGATTTGTGTCACATCAGAAAACAGATGATCAGATATGTGTAATATATGAACACAACAATATTTATCAGTGTTTTTTTGTTTTTTTTACTTTTTCTTTTTTGTTTAACACCATGAACACACTTCTGGCAGCTGCTGTCCTTTATTTCTCAGAGCTTCATCCTCTGGGCAATCTTTGGTCTTTTAGCTAAAGTGCACTAAGGTTTTGACCCTTTTTTGTGGCCATTGCTAGACAGCTTCAAATTCAAGCTTTTGCCAGTTAAATCATCATTAGACATAAGTTTGCAGTGCATGTGTTTCCAACTTTTAGCCACTTGTGTAAAATCAATCTGTGCTGTGTTTGTTATATAACTCTTGTTGCAGACTAGAGTCTTACAGAGGTTTGGTGGTTTCAGCTGCTCCAGCAAAACATTTGAAGCATTTCCAGACTCAGACTGTGAGAGTAATATCCTGCCAATTCCAATCTGCGAGAACAATAACAACTGTCATGCGTGGATATAAAATAAGATGTCACCAGTGTGGAACTTGGGGAGAAATGTAATTTAGTCGAGTCTAAACTCTGTGAGCAGTGTGAGGTTGTTATATTAGAGAGTTAAATGTCAGGTGAAAGAAGGAAGCGATAGCTGAGTGAACATCAGGCACCAGATGGCTAATCGGCCTCGCTGTTAGCCAATCATAGAGCCAACACGGCGATGTAGGCAGTGTCAGTGCATCAGTCCCCTGCAGAGCAGACGTGGCCTCAATGAGCTGCAGTGGCAACATGAGACTGTCAATCACAGTTTACTGCAGAGTAGACAGAAACAGTTCAGCCTTTAGATTCACAGTCACACAGAGACTGAATGGGGGCGTATCCAGCAGAGAAAGGTGGTTTGATGATGTGAGCTGATTCTACAACATACTGTGTATGTTGTAGAATCAGCTCACAAAGAAAATACCCACAAAGAACCCACAAAGAAAAGTCACACTATGGTTTCAATGCATCAGCTCTACACAGAAACATGGATGTAGCCTCCATGGCATCACCTACAGGTCTCTGAAGCTCAGAGTGCACAACTTAAAAGCCTTAATAAAATGTTAACAGATGAGTGTATCCCCCTGTAGATGAAGAAAATTGCCACAGAGACCAAAGCACCAGACTGTGAACATGTTTATTCTGCTGTTACTGTATGCTGACATTTTAACATGGGGGTCCATGGGAATTGAGTCACTTTTGCTGCAAGACTCAAGCAGCCATGTGAGAATCTATAATTTTCGGTATTTAAGTGTTGGCATCACTTTCCAGCCCTGAAAGCTGCTACACGTCTCTGTGTAACGACACCTATCGTTTACATTGGATACATTGGAGTGTTTTTGATTTCACGTGATATAACCGAATGGTATTTATTTCCAATTTTGCAGATTTGCTCCCCCTTTACAGCTATTATTCAGTCAGTTCTCTTAGGGGAAAAAAAACGAAAAGGTCACATCTGTCACGGGTCTCAGAAAAATTACCCAAGAGCAAAACTCAGGAGGCAGGTGCTGTAAAAGCAAAAAGAAAACTTAGGGGGAAAAACACACACACACACACACAAATACACAAGGACACAAACAAAATACAAAGAGTTAGGCTGAGGCAAAATCCAAGTCTCACAGGCAAGGTCAAAAACACAATCAAGCAGGCAAAACACAGAGCAGTGGAGAGCCAAGTCACCATGTGGTAAAACACAGGTGAAAACTACAGGGTATATATACTGCTACTAGAGCTACTAAGGAAATAGGCCGGAGGTGAGGACGTGAGAGGGGAGGCAGAGCAGGTCAGGTAACATTACCTCAAATGAGAGCAGAATAAGATTATAACATGCACAAATAACCAGGTTGAATGAATGACTGGATGAATGTGCAGCCATGGCAACACCCAAGTGAATGCTTTCTATGCTATGCTGTAAATGATGATAAAAGATATAATACACAAAAGTAGGACATGTTAAGTGAATCTGGCATCATTGAATGTGTGTTTGTCTTCTGCTGACAGGAGGTACTGCGTCTAGACAGAAAGGCTTCCTCGGCTGCATCCGCTCCCTGCAGCTGAATGGCATCACTCTGGACCTGGAGGAAAGGGCGAAGATCACCCCAGGGGTCCAACCCGGCTGCCCGGGCCACTGCAGCAGCTATGGCTCCCTCTGCCAGAACCAGGGTCGCTGTGCGGAGAGAGACAACGGGTTTTCATGTGACTGCAGTCAGTCTGCCTACACCGGAGCTTTCTGTCATGAAGGTAAAAAGACACAGAGACACTTATTCATAGGCTAATATAGTTTTACTACACTCCACATTTAAATGGTACAACAAAAAAGACCAAACCAATGTGCTATATTCACAGAAAACTGGTACCTTTTAATAGCTACTTAAACATAACATTATTTCATGTCTGTAAATTTCTCTTCTCTTCTCACTACACGACACACTGGATGTGAAACCCTGAGAGAAACATGGTCTGATGCGTCTTAGAAATAATGAGACGTCTGTCCTCCAACTTCAGATGTGCTCATTTAGTTTTTCACTCTGACAACTGCCTCGACAATTTAAATTTCACTGTGCATGAGAGAAGAGGAGGCTAATTCAGCATGAAGCTCATTATAGGTCGGTGTCTAAAGAAAGGCAGAGTGAAGTGTATGCTATAAAACCGTTCAAGATATCACTCATGGGGTAAAGCGTGAAAAAGAGGAGTGGTGACAAGTGCTGAATATCTTAAAAGAATTAGTTTTAAATGGTCTCATTTTATAGAGGAACATAGTGTTTTCTGCCACTCAATATTGAACCTATGTTACACTACACCTACATATATTTTTGTGGTATTAAACAGTGGCATGTCTCTCATATGGTATCAGTATAATATTAGCACTCTGACTGTGTGATTTGAGTGTGTGTGTGTGTGTGTGTCCCTTCCAGAGTTCTCCAAATAAAGACGAGGAGATTTGTTTGCCAGTGTGAGATGCCAGTCACAGGCGGTGAAGCATTAGTCAGCCTTGCTGAGGGATAATATACCTACAGCACATCACACCCACTGCTACTCTGTGTGAAGGTCCTGTCACAGAGATGTCTCTTTGTTATGAGCGTTTGGCAATTTCTAAGATTTTTGTTTTTTTAAATCTAGGCTAATAAGATTTTATCAGGTTCACCAGCCCACGGTGTTCATGTTATTAATGAGAAAGTGACAGCTTGTTGAGCTCCGTACAGAAGAGCTGGAAGTAGTGAAAGTAGAAGTTCTGATTGTAGCAAATGGCCCTGACTGAGTGACTGAGTGAGTGATTGTGTTTGCACCATTGGTCAGCCAGATGTCACATGACTGAGTTGGAGTTTCTCCATTGGCTGGACTTCGTGGGTGCTATTTATGTCTCTGTGTGGAGTTGCATTTAAGTTCAGAGGTTAGGTGCCACATGCAGCAAAGTCTAAAACAGACCAGGCAAGTTCAGAATCAAACTTCATTTCTTAAGAGCTGACTCCAACACAGCCAGTGTTAACTCAGGCTGTGGTTGGTATCCATGTTGTTGTGAACCTGGTGTAACGTCGGCCTTTCAAATTAATACAAAAGTCTTATACTGCCTCATTATATAGCCTTTCTCTCTCTCTGATTTACTCTTCCTTTGCTGACACTTTATTTCCGTTGTGAAAATCCGGCTGATGATTTTTTATTTTTTTTGCTTGTTTTATTTCAAACAGTAGAAGAGAAAAAGACTAGACTTTCTAAATGCCAACTATTGATTTTTGTCAAATAATAAAACCGTCTCTACCAAATTGTATCATCATCATCATCATCATCATCTGGTTTTGTTGCTAACTCATTGAGCTGAAAGTGCTGTCTCCTGCTGAATCTTTAAGGTTTTCCGCTGTCTTTTTAAATGATAATGAGCTATTTTGTGCTCAAAGAAAGAGGGTTAAAAGCCAGAGGGTCGGACACCCACACCATTTGATGATACACATAGAAGATGGAAATGCAGAACCAATACTAATTTGGTTCCACAGTTTTAAGATGATGCCATTCAGTTGTAAAATAAGACTGCTGAAGTGCAGCACAGAGCTGCTGTTGACAGCCTAAAGTAACATCCAGGGAACACAGCAGGGATGCTAAATCTGTGTGGATGTACTACTTGTGAATGGAGGTTTTTTTTTTTTTTTTTTCTAAACTTAATCTTTGCTCGTTTTATTTTTGGAGAGGGTATAAACACATGGAAAGCCTGACAGGCCCTGTTGCATCTTGTTATGGCTGCTAACCTAAGATTGGTCAGTAAATTTTAAAAGTTTCTATGCTGCGTTATTTTCAGTGCTTGTCTGAACTCTGCGAAAACACCTGGAATGAAACTTTCGACATCAGGACTAGAAATCCTCAAGTTTGTCTTTTTCATGTTCAAGCTGCACAAAACACCATCATCATGACCCATCATGCCCTGCTGCTTTAATGGGGAGCACAGAGTACAGATCTTCAGACAGTTTTCTGATGAGAATCTTTCAGTCGGCAGACATTAGACTGACCCTGACCGTCTGTCTGGTCTGCGGTCTGCACAGCTCGGCCTCAACACAACACATTTTGAGTAGATGACAATGAGTCCATTGTGTCGGTTAAGGTCAAGCAGCAGGATTATCTTGAAGGACTCCTCTAGAGCACCATGTCCACAAAGTAATGCATATAAATAGAGAGGGCTTGTTCCACAGCACTGAATGTCAACAAATGTGAAAGTCACTCAGTGCTGTAGAAAAAGATTATGTTATATACTGTATGGAAATTTTAGCTGCTGTTCTGTCTTTACTTTACAAATATTTGCTAATACACATTCACAGTCACAAGCTGGCTTTGTTTTTTCAGTCTTGAACCATCCAGGTTTAGTGGGCTGGCCCTGGGTTCACCTAACTCTTTTTTTTTTTTTTTTTTCTTCCCAGAGGTGTCGGCCAGCTTTAAGTCAACAGTGACCGTCGCCTTCATCCTCAAAGAGCCGTACGAGCTGAGCAGGAACAGCAGCGGCCGACCTTCGTCCATCTACTCCGACATGACGCTGAGAGGAGAAAACATCTCCCTGAGCTTCAGGACCCTCCAGAGTCCTGCTCTGCTGCTCTACGTCAGCTCTTTCTACAGGGAATACCTTGCGCTGCTCCTCAACGACCACGGTGAGAACATGCAAAAAGGGGTTTTATCTTTTTTATTTATTCTTTCCTTTTATTTCCTTAATCAAATTCTCCAAATGTCTTCCGGCAGCCAGTCCTCTTTTTCCACCCTCCTCCTCTCCTCTCCCCTCCTCTCGTCACCCTCTGCTGACTTCTTCTCCAGTTGTCATGATCAAAGACACTGTTTGAACCAGTCACTATTAAAGGGGAGCAATTATGCTTTTTCTTATTTTATGTCATGTACATATATATATATAATGTGACCGTGTTTGATGTCCATATTAAAGTTGGCCAAGGTTTAAAATAATGAGAGAATATTATTTGAAAAATAATTCCTGTGAGATAAAAGCTTGGGCATCATTTACGTCTGAACTCTCACTCCTTACTGTTTTTTTTTTGTTTGTTTGTTTTTTTCCTATATTCACACTGAGCTGACATAATCGGCTCCAGTAGAAGCTCCATGTAGTTAATTCACTCCAGAGAAGGAAGCAGTTTTTACAGTTCTAGCTCTGGTAAACCTGGCTGCAGCTAATGGCTGATATTGTGGAGCAGGAGCCATGTGTGGGCTTGGTCTCAATTGCAGCAGCCAGGTTACCGTTAGGCTCTATGGCCTGCGACCATTTGCTGCGTGTCATCACTTCTCTCTCTTTCCCTGACTTTCTTTTCATTCTCCACTATCCAATTCAAATGAAGGGGAAAATGCCCAGGTGCATTGTTGATAAGCGGTGAAACAGATATTTCATCCAGTCACCTGACATATCTTTAAAGCTCTGTCCCTTTTCCAAACAAAGAAGTCTTCACATGGTTCTGTGTAACCAATCATTGATATCCATTATGAATCATCATGGTGTTATGTCACAATACGCAGCTAGACATCTCACTTTAATCTTTGTTACTGCAGATACTCGTGTTTGGATCAGATTCAGACTCGAACATGTAGAGGCAAATCTAAAAAGTTGTTATTTGTCAATCAGAAAAAAGTGGGTGGGAAGGTTGGACAAAAGCGCCTGGGGCTAATATTGCCTGTTTCAATCCTAAACTGAGCTGATTTGCCGTATAACAGGCAGCTCTGGATAAATACTTTTTTTTTTTTTAAATTTTGAATCATGCAAAGCCACTCCAGTGGAGTCACACAATAAAAAATCTCAGCCTGGAAATGATCATAATAGCTCCCCTTGAGATAATAATTCTTTTCAACCTTTTCAGCCGTGTTCTTGTCATTGTGATTATTTATTGTGTTCAAATTTCCATCTCTCGCTTCACTGTAGAGCTTTACATAGCTCCAGTTGGCAGGAAAAAAGCAATTCCAGCACTCCTGCTCTGTATAATAGGATTTGCTGTTATCCACTGTCTGCGGCTTGTAACTGTAACTGAATTACATGTTATTTTTAACAAGTGTGAATTGGAGTTCAGGTGTGAGATTTCTTTTTTTTTCTGTAATTTTGGAAAAAAAAATCTGTTGTCATGACAGCGGAAACTCGTTTGATCCTCATTTGATCAGCCATCAGGAGGAATGTGTCAATTCTTGCTCTTAGACAAAGCTTTTTTAATTGCAGTGGGAGAGCTGAGGGATAGCAGGTTTTGAATAAGCTGATCAAGTCATCACCAGGCATCTGCACTCATGCTGAAGTATCTAATTAAATCCCAGGCAGAGATTTCACTCGGAGGCTCCAAAAAATTGCCTTTTCCTCATGTTTCTGTCTTGTGCTGCTGCAGCGACAGAGGCTGCTGCACTGAGGAGCTTCACTATCACATACCCTGTGCCCTCTCCACCACTGCTTTTCTTATCAGCATGCGCTCTTTTGATAGTGGAATTTCTCCTTATTAGTGTGTACTTAGAGTCCTAATTAGATAGGGCATTAAATGGTATGTGTTTGAGGTGTGTAAAAAGACAATTTCCTGTCATTTCTGCTCATCTTTAAACTGTGCAGATATCTCACAGACTCTCCACTGTGGTGTTTTATTAATATTAATTTAACATCTCCCCAAGTGTTACACGTCAAGATTAAGTATTAATCCTCATAGTACTAACCAGTTTGTAGCTTCTTGATGCAGCAGCTTGTATCTGGGAAGAATCAGATATCTGGATGAAATGTTCTGTTCTTTGAATGTGTGAGAGCAAGGTAAATATAATACCAAGGAAATCCTCAAATGTGCAGATCTGAGTGAAATATTATCTACCTAAAACCTACCTACCTAACCTAAAGACTGGTCTGTACCAGGTTGAATCATTTAAAATGAGCTCCTATCGATATTTAGCATTTTTACTGTTGCATGGTCTTCATTAATGTCACCTAAGTCCATGAGGTAGTCTGTGAAATTCATTCAGATAATATTACATCAGTATTAGTTTGTCGTCATTATAGTGTTCATTATGCTGACGGTGAGCTAAATTGGTCCTCAGGGACAAATCAAGCTCTAATCTTCATATAATCTAATATGTAAAGTAACAGAACGTGACTCTTCGTGTGTTGACAAGGCTTTAAAACACTTGGAGTAATGAGTAAGTGTTTTGTTGTGTTGATAAAGATGAGCTGGAGCTGAGGTACAAGCTGCACAGTGGCAGAGATGTGGAGGTGTTGGCCAGCAGCAGAGTGACAAACCTGGCTGATGGGCGGCTGCACACGGTGGCCGTCAGGAGAGTGGCAGACACTGTCTCTGTGCAGGTAAACACACACATGACAGATGACTCTCACTGTGTCACACACACACACACACACTCTCATCACAACGAGCAGAAACTGTGGGAACCAAAGTGTAGGAAAATATCTTTGTGACTCGATTTACTAACTTTGAAACTGTCAAAAGTTCACATTACATCTTTAAACAAAGCTACTGCTCACACAGCACCGCACACTGATACTGAGGAGCGGATAATGATCAATGATCTGCACCGTGAAATGAAAAATTTCCAAATTTAGATCTACAACGTGGTGTTTTACAGTTCACTGTGCTCCTAGTTACTGTTACTGTCTTTGGACGTGAGAGCACTGAGAGGAGGCTGTGGGGCTGCACCAATGAGACATCTGAAGGCTCATTTGAGAAAACAGAGAAATGAATGACGCTCTGGAAGCTCAGCAGATGAGATCAGGATGTGACAGTGATGCCACCGGCCAGGATTTCTGTCCATTATTCTCAGAGCCTGTTTCCATAGAAGTGTATCAGGATGTGAAGAGTGTGACTGTGTGAGTGTAGATGTGATGCCTGAGCTCACACTGCCACACAGTGTGAATAATGACAGAAAACCATATGGTGCATAAATAAATAACCGTGCAGCCTATGTAGTGGATCAAAGACAATTCATTCTTTTATTTGTTCCTGATAATAATCACTTCATTATCATAGCATTGAATTGAATTAAATTCCCCTCAGCCATGCCAGTGGACTTTTTGGGGGGTGCCTGGATCTGTAAATGTATTCAGAAAGGCATGAAGGACAAGATGGATCCGGATCCTAATATTAGAGGAAAGGCTATTTTTATGTTATGTGCTTCCTCGATGGAGGCTGCAGGAGTTCCTCGGACAGAGCAGCATCTGCAGACGCTGTGTCTCATGGCAGGAAGCTGCAGTCAGTCACCTCCCCACTGGATTCATTCACTGAAGTTGCAGCTTCATTTCAGCTCAAACTCGGCAACAAATTCATCAAAATAAGTCACAGAATCTGTCGTTCCAGCAGCATGTGTTCATTTCCTGCACTGAAATAAAGCCCCATTTGAAAGTTGTTTCACTGAGAACACACATTATCGAAGCTGGTCCTAAAAGTCTAGTTAAAATAAGAGTAATGAGAGAGAGAAAAAACAGATAAAGTACAGAATGAGAAGGTAGAACAGACAGAGGTAATGTCTCTGCTGGAGGTCTGACTGAGGTTCACCAACATGTCCAGAAACATCTCCAGCCTTGAAGAGAAATCCACGTCGAAGCCACTCTCTCTGTTTTCTGTGGCTCAGGTTGATGAACGATTCTCTAAAACCCAAATCACTGTGCTTAAAAGCCACACGCCACACCCTCTGTTTTCTAATAAAGAGCATCTGTCCCTCTGAGGGCTTCACCACCTTAGACCAGCTCCATTTCTCGGCTCAGCTGCCGTGAACCGCAGCCTCTCACGGCTCGATTGGTTTCCACCTTTAGGGCTGAATCCTATTAAACATGCATTGCAGACTTGAGGTCGAGCCTCCGGCTGACTTTTTCATGTTTAATTGCTCAATTCTCCGCAGCCAGTGTGTTGAAGTTTCCTCACCAAGCAGCACCTTGTTTAAACAACCGAACAATAAGACACCCAGCACTTGGTCATTGTTATCAGTCTGGCTGAGTTTCTCCCCTCCACAGACGTGACTCACATTGTCTTCCAGATTGACCAGAGTGCCAGAGAGGACTTCAACCTGACATCTGATGTGGATTTCAACAACATCAAGTCTCTCATCCTGGGCAGAGTGCACGGTAAGTGAGGCTCACACTCACACACTTAGACACATTTCAATAACATATGAGATGTTTTCTGTTTTCTGTTCATGACTTGAGGTGGACCAGAGGGAGAGCTGCAGTCCCTCCGACAGCTGTGGCCCTGTTTAAAAAACAAGTTGACATCCATCTTCAGATAATGTGAGAGAGCACTTCAGTGTAACGATACCAAACAAAGAACAAGCTCAGAAACGACTAAAGATGGAGCTGCACACTTAAGTCTCAGTTATGTGGCATTAGATGTGTTTCAGTGCCGCAGGGGAGGATAAAGCCTCAGTGTAAATGTTTTTTTTTTCCACTAATGCAGAAGTTCAGTAAACGCTGGTGAACTTTTATCTGTGTTATCGAGGCGGTGACTAACACAGTTCTTAATGCGTGTATCTCACTGAGCGGCGCTCCAGACAGCTGTAATGGTAATAACTCCAGAAAAGGTCCTTCACTTTGTATGGTAATGAGAAGGGATTGAAAAGAGCAAATTACTCTGGAGACTGAAGTCAGCACCCTGCGATTCGGCAGAACAACCGATGAGTCCGAGCCGCTCGCTGAGGGTGGGGTCGAACTAAACCAGGAAGTCAGACAGCGCGATTCAACCTTCATGTGTATTTTACACTGGTTATTGACACTTTATGTAAATCTCTTGCATTCAGAAGTAGAGATATTTCTGATTATAGATTTGAATAGAGTTTAAGTTTATGTTTTAGCACATGGAGCGTTAGGCAATCAGTTGAAGGGGTTGGGTACTTTCATTGTGGCCAGTTTAATAAGTTTCTGAGGTATGATGACACGTTTCCTGTTAAAATTGTAAATAAAAAGGTATCAGTGAAGATCTCTCCTGATGGTTGAAGGCAGAATCTGAGTGCAGACTGATATGTATTCAGTGTTCAGCAGAGCTCTGATTGTGACAAGAAGGTTTGGTCATTGGAAAACATCCCAAAGTCGTCTGGTCTTCACATGGTTTAGACATGTAATCTCATTTTGGGGAGGTGCACATCGGCTACATGTTGTAGCTATGGCAGCTGTGTGCATGTGCTTCTGACATGATAATATAAAACCAGCTTAACTCAGGCAATATGGCCGACCATGAGGAAGTGTGCAGTGGCACAGTAACCAACAAAGCAGCTGCAATTAGGAAGCCAGAAACCATGATGACCAGCTTGTCTTCCACTTAACATTTTAAAAAGTTTAACTTTCCTTTACTTATGGAGTGAAGCAGTTAAAAACTTTGTGCTTCTCTTTCTGCTGGATTCAAGGTGATTGTGTTTGGCTCTCATCTTGGCTGTGGATCAATCGTATTTTGTCCGAGGATATTTAGATAAAGTTGAAAGTTTTTCCCCACTTTGCTCTGTATTGTAGCCGTGTGCTCGTTCAGTATTGTTGAGCCCAGGGTTCAGAGCCGCCTCATTGATTGGAGCCGTCGCCATCCTGGCTTTTTGAATCCGATATGTGTGAATGGCCCGCAAGTGTTGTCGACCTCGGTGATGTGAAGGAGATTTGCCTCCAGCTTTTCATCTGACCGTCTCTTTTCATTTTTTTTGGTCTTTAGACAGTATTTAAAACCTGCTGACAGAGAAGAGGCTACCTGATTTTACATAGTCAGCGCTCACTAATGTTGGTCACCGAGAAGCTGAAGCTGAACTCACAATAAAAGCTTTACAACTTTTAGCAAGCGGAGAGTCGACAGGTGGACATCATTAAAACACAGAGCAGAGCTGACTGAGGGAGACAAGTAAAAAAAAAACTGAGCTTCCTGTGGTTTTGTTGTTGAGTGTTGTTGTTGAGGTCTGTGGCTGGAGATGTGGTGAACAATCACAAACTCTCTGTCATTAAACACACACAGGCATCTCTTTGTTTTCAACCCTCTTATCCAGTCGCTGTAGCAACCGGCTGTTTACAGCAGCCTGAATCTACTTGATGTGAAGATGCTTTTTGTACTCAACATATACAGCAGTCTTTGGTGTTTTCCCATCGACCACACAACTTCTGTTCTCCAGATCAACACTGACACAATCAGTTTGACTGTTTATTAATCAGTTACATTCAATAATTTGACGCTGAGAGGATGAGCAGTTTGTAAAGTGCATTCACAAATGTGTTTTAGCCACATAGCTACTGGATTTTCACCATGAGAAGTCAAAGGTTTCATGCTTCGCTCAAGCCAGAACATGGTGCACATGTAAGAAACACGCATTGGTGCTTGCACTATTTTGGTCTTTAGCTCCTTAACTTCTTCATTCTTGATGCTGTTGATGACCCAGCCCTCGTTAGTATGAGACCCAACCTTCCCTCTGCTGAGCCAGAGGACTCAGACAGTCATATCAGTATCACAGAGGCAGCAAGATAGTTGATATACTGTCACTCCCTGGCAGCCCTGTCATCTATCAGCCTAACTAATGGACCAGAAAAGAATGGAGAGACTCAGATGCTCGCACGGAGAGACAGGGAGAGTGTGATAGAGAGACTGCAGGGAAGAGAGATCGTGATGCACAGAGAGGTGGAGGTTTAGGGCAGCAGCAGGGTGGAGGTGGACAGTAATCTTCAGCTCATGGAAACAAGGCCAGCGGTGTCAGGTTGACTGTTCACATCCAACTCCTTCTTAGTGAAGTTTTATTTTGATTCATTCTGGTATCTCACACATCCTTAATGTATTTGGTTTATTGCTTTTGATTGGTTTATATTCTCAGGTACTTCTTTATTGACGAGGCATATTGGGACTGGGTTTGACGACCAGTGGAGGGAAGAAACTAATATTTTTTCAAATACCAAACTTTTTGATGTACTTTTACTTGAATATTTAAGGTTTTTTTCTACTTTATATTGTCCACCTGAACATTTATTTATACCTTAAGTTAGTTAATCAGTAACATGCAGTATGCTAAATATATGATGTATTAGTTTGGATAAAACTTTATTGATCCTGGGAGGGGATTTCAGAAGGACATCCATCTGTATATAAAGAAATAAAAGATTGACATTTACCAAGTGCAACATCAAAGTGATTAATGCACATTAATGCATCAGTAATTATAATCTAATATACTATTCTGAAATTGAAGATTACTTTATTTCCTGTCATATAAGTACATTGTGATGTGTGCAAATGCACTTTCACTCAAGTTGAATTTTGAGTGTAAGCTATTAAAACTTTAATTAAGTCAAATATCAAACCCTAACCACTGTTGACTCAATATAGCTACCCAAACATGTGCACATGCATGATGGATGAAGCTAATGTATTTTTTATTATTATATCTGACAAACAAACTCCTGTGCTTTAATTTATTCTGAAAATGGAAGGTAGAGATAGAAAGGTGATGAAATGATATGGTTCCACTGACCGTGATGCACCAACAGATAATCTAATGCTACAGCTCTAGACTAAATCTGTTGTGTTATTAGATTTTCCTTCCTCCCATCTCAATCATTTGCCCCCTCATCCTCCAGACTAATCTATAGGCACAGCACACGTGTCAAGAGATGTATAATTCAACGTCAAATTATTTCCTTCTTCCCAGAGGATCACTTTCAATTTAAAGCTCAATCAAACCCTGATCATATATACAGAGCTGATAAACAGCCCTCTGCAGCCAGGCCACTCTGCAGTGCCCCATATTATACTGTATGTGCTGAAAAGTTGCTTCTCTCTGCTGATAACACAGATGACTGGCAATCATGTGCCTCTCTCTAATCACGCTGTACCGCAGGAATAATTATAGCTCACACTGACATTTATAGCTACTACAGATTTTATTTAGTGCCTGCTGTCACAAACCATGATCCTGTAAGTACATTAGACACATCATGTGTCACACATGTGAGACTGGAGACATAATGAGTTATATGCACGGTCATGTTTTCAGCTTTGAACCTCAAGTTTCAGTCTTGACTCTAAAAGTGTCATCAACAAACATTTTGACCACAAGCTTCCTCAGCCACACTTATTTGACCTCATTTGCAAATTGTCACACCTCAATGGAGTCATCCAGTAAATGATGTCCCTGTTTGTATATTCTGTAGTACATTATGTCAGTACAGTTGTTGGCTTTAAAAAAATACTCATCCATTACTATAATCCACTGTTGGCAGAAGTATCCAGATCCGTGAGTCAAATTATACTTTATTTCTTATTTCTAAATAAATTTAATAGAAATATATTTTCTTCTCTCAGTGAGCTCAGTGAAAATTAATCTTATTTTGAAAAATAGAGCTACGATGTCAAATTAGAGTATTTACTTTTCCCTGAAATGTAGGGGGGAAAGAAAGTAGCAGAAACTTAAAAATACGCTATTATAGTATATCTGAGTAAATGTACTCCTTGAAACAACAGCAGACACTCGTTGAGCAGTTACATCGTGTGCATGTGTTCACAGTGCAGCTAAACATGACTCATGTCATTGTTTTAACAAGGAAGTCAGACATCAGTAATTGAAATCTGATTTCATGCACATGTAGGTTTCCACACGACAGCGGTGCCGAGTGAAGCTGATTACCATGCTGAGGAGCTGGTGTGCAGCATCACTGTTGGCGGCTCCTTCTGTTAAATTTCTCCTCTTTACAAGAGTTGAAAATGGTTCACCGATAAAACAAAGACCACAGAATTACACAGTTTTGATTAAGAATTGCAGTTTCTCAAAGAGACATGTACACATTTCCTGCTACTTTACATTTGCCCAGTTCGTGATGTGAAGTTTCAGCAATATAGGAAATGTTGCAGTGTAGCAGTAAGATAATACGGCCATGGAGTGAGAAAGACATAGCTTGTTAAATTGCAGTACTGTAGTACTTTGGATATGTGCATGATTGCAGTAATTTCAGATTATTTGAACCCCACACAGGAAAGTCAGACTCTGCTGATAACAGTGAAAACCACAACAAAGAGAAGCTCAACACAGATGCTATGTATCATCACAACCGTGGTCTCATCAAGATGAATTATTATTCATTAGGCCCTACAGATGTTGTGTAGGTGGATCACACACACACAAAATCTGTCTCTCTGTCTCTCTGTCTCTGTGTTCAGAGTCTGGTGAGCTGGATGCAGAGCTGGGTCGGGTGGCCTCTCTTGGGTTCACCGGCTGCATGTCTGCTGTTCGCTTCAACTCCATCAGTCCTTTAAAAGCTGCTCTGCTGCACTCTGACCTCCCTGTTACTGTCACCGGCCCGTTGGTCCAGTCGAGCTGCGCTTCCTCCTCTCCAGTGAAGCCCTACGCAGCAGAAACCACACACTCCTTATCAGGTACAAGGAGCCGATGATGAGACCACTTCACTTGTCATCATCATCATCATCCCCATCCCTCACCAGCGTCTCTCTCATGTGTAGCACAAGCACAGCTCAATATTGTAGATAAGTGTAAGAAGCAGTAGCTAACTGATTAGCTCATGTAGCATCTTTGATACAGCTGTAACCTTATGAAAGGCCTTTTTCAAGGACTTAATCAAGGTTACACTTGTGTAGGCTGATACACACAGCTTTCTTACTTTAAGAGTTTCTGACCATGTCCAGTTTCTACCAATGAATGTTGACATGGTTAGGGTTAGGCTACTAGCTTTGTCCTTAAGTCTGCCTAGCCCACAGTTACAGCTAAGCTAACTGTTAGCGTGTTTCTAAATCAAGCATTCAGTTACAATTTAGCTAACTGTTTGCTTAAGTCTTAAGTTTAGTTTAGTTCATAAATGTTAGCCAGTGTCTAACTTCAGCCTTTTAGCTAGGTGTTAAGCCGCAAGTTTAGCTAGCTGTTTGATAGTTTCTAACTTTAGCCTAGTTAGGTCAAGCTAACATTGGACACAATGTTAGCTTGACATTTTTATTACCAAAATGAAATGTTGTGTATTTCTAGTTTTAGTAACAGGTGCTCAGTCATGAGAAGCAAGGCTTGAGCATATAGTTATTTATATCACTTGGTGTGGTTGTTAGTCTTTTTCCTTTAATCCATTAACAACCACTTTCTTTGTTGTCACTTGGAAATTCAAGAGTTTTACCTGTTAATTGGCTCATTAAACACTATTAAATTTTATGTGCCTCATACCCCATTCACTAAAGCATGTGTCTGCTCTACACTGGTTTTTCTCTTTCACCCTGGGGAAATTATTGACCCCTGCTGATTGTCACTGTATAATTCACACCTCTGAATACTTTTCTGAATGCCTGGTATTCAGGCTGTTAGATAACCACCCCACTCTTTTCCCACTGTGGGAACCTATCTGTTATGCCTTTAATATTATTCTTAGGGCTGTTCATTAGACTTTTTTATGGGCTCATTAACCATCCTTCTCAGTAAGCAGGAAGAGTGATGGCACTACGCAAGATGAGATTAGTCAGACAAGTCGAGCAAAGTCCTTTTAAGGCTGCACTGAGGCTTTCAACAAGAGCTGTCTGCACTGACTGATGGTTCTCACACTGACTTTACCTTTCTCTTATCTGCTCTTACGCTCTTTTACCTCATCTTTCTTTTTTTCCATTCTTAATTTTTTTCAAACTTCCTCCACTTTTTAATTCTCTCCCTGTCATCTTTACTTTCTTTCACCCCCGTATCTTCATTTGTCTTCATTTGACCTGTTTCTTGCTTTTAACTTCTTTTTTTTTTCCTTCTCTCCACAGAACAACCTGGTTCTGTGGATCCAGGTCAACCTTTAGTCAACACCATGAGGAGTGACTCGGCTCTAATTGGAGGTAATGCATTATATCTCAGCAAGAACAATTCATTAAAATATCCCAGTACTTGGAATATCAGGGAATAATCAAAAAGGAATATGCTGGATTGAAAGAGTAAAGTTATTGAAAAGTAAGAAAAGGGCAGATTTGATTCTCGGGGGCGAAGGAAATAACCATGAGAAGTAGTGGTTGAATTCACACAGCATATAAAACCCTTTTAATCTCGCATTTCCATTTTGAACCACTAATGCGGAATTAAACTGAAGCAAGCAGCATTTAATCAGCCCCTCTGAGTAAAACCAGCTGCTTTTGTCAAAGCACTTGAGTTTGTTTGTCGACAAAGATGAAGGGTATCAGTTATTGAAGTGTTATTTTAGATGAAGATGAAAACGTCTGGAGGGTGGAGAGTGATAAAACCCACACTGGCCCAGAACGACACGCATGTAGATATTAATGCTGAACTGCAATGTGAGGACTTGTGTTCCTGGACACATTGATTAAAACACAGTAGAGGAGCTGAGTTAATCATGTCAATGACTATTTTCTCCAAATATTTGGACATGGTCCAGAATGATCAATGCTTTATAGGGCCACCAAAAACATAGATGTGGACATGCATTGTAGTATAACAATAGTTGCATGGTTGATATTGCTAAATTCAGGTTTTTCAATGTTTTTTTAATATCCCATTAGAGTTTGGATTCAAATATGTTTGTCATGCTACCACAGTTATGAATAATGATGCTCATGCACTGCTGCCACAGCGGCACTGTCCCCTGTAGTGCTTTTGTCATGCAAATGTGACTGTGTTTAAACACAGCCAGGCCAATCACACATGGCCAAGCAGCCATCTCCTGCAGAAATGTAGCTCAACAAGTTTCCTGTCAACATCAAATTCAGTATTCAGGGTCTGGTTATTGAACAATTCTGGTACATACCTCTTATAAAAGTGCAAATTTACAGTTCTGGCTGACACAACATGTACATTTCACAGATTCAGCAGAATTGGTTATTTTTGAACTTTGTAGAGACAAAATAAGGCCTCTGGCAAAGCTTCACTTCGCTCCAAGGTGCATGGAGAAAGGAAAAAGTGCAGGTCAAGAGGTCAAATCTCCAGCAGCACTGAAAGAAAACAGAATAGATGACTATGATCAAGGCCACAAGCAGAAATGTGCAGGTCAAATAAAGTTCCTCTGTTCATTACAAATGTTGAAGTTTTTGACCTCTTTGAACTTTGTGGAAAGCCAGACAGTCTCACAAATCTTATAGTCCTGGTGTTAAGCCAGAACAACTTTACTTCGTCCTTTGGTTCTCAATAATTAAGAGCCCAGTTATCTGCTCACGTCCCCACTCAGTTCAAGCAAGTTGTTTGTGAAACCTCTTCAAATTTTGGACCCAAATTTTATTTAAAAAAGTGGTTGTCAGGCAGCTTTTTTGATAAATGGAGATGGAGGACAATGTTTGGCTGTTCAATCTCAGTGCTGCCTTCGATGCCATAGACCTCTGATATCTTGGTTGACAGAGTTAAAGCAGTGGGTGGGTTCTCTGGCTCAGCCTTGCAGTGGTTCTCCTCCTACCTCTGAAGGGAGTTTGGCAGTTTCTGTTGGCAAATTCAAATTCTCGGGTTAAATCATCCAGAAGAAATGTGGGGGTCACGATGGACCAGGCTCGGACTCCGGACCTGCATGCTAAGTGTCTGATCTGCTCTTGTTTTTTCCAGCTGAAATGGAAATGATAATACATGCTCATATCACCCTGTGGGCTAAAATGTTGCTGCTGAACCCCTGAAGTCCTTCAAAAATATTCCAACTGCATTCGTTGGCTTTACATCAGATTAAGTATTCAATTCATGTCCTTGTGATCACCTGTAGAGCTCCCATAGGTGTCTACAATACAGATCTATTGCAGCCCTTTGTTACCTGCAGGTCTCTACTGTCTTGTTATCAGGGTCTATTGAATCTTCCTAGAACAATGTTACACACTAAAGGAGGTTGTTGTTGTGTCTCCTAAGATATAAGATCTTTGGACACTAAGGACATCTTTAAAAAGCAGCTCTGGACCTTATTCTTTTGGCTTGTGCTTGCTGTACTCTGCTTTATCTCTGGATGTACCACTTTGTGTAGTGTCCGCCCTCGAAAGGTGCTTCACAAATAAAATACTTACTTACTAAACTCAGCACTTATGTACCCTCTGAGGTTTTCTAAGAAACCTTTATTGGAAACAGGCGAACTTTACATTACTGATTGTACCTCACCAACCTCACCCTGAGGTCCAGTTAACACAGGTTGACAATGTATCTTCTTCTGTATAAAGCATTAATAGTGTGAATTATTTGTATTGGTGCACTGGTGCATTTCTGTGCACATTACAACCACCTGATGATAATAAAGAAATATTGGAAAAATATTGAACAAAACTGCTCATGCATCCTCATGCACATTTATAGATTCATTTAGAAGAAGCCTTTTAACCTTTAACACATAAACATGTGCCTTAACCAGTTTTATGCAGCTGGCTCATTTTTAACAGCCCACCTTATATGATATATTTACAGTGACATCAAAGAAGATCAAGAAATCAGGTCTCCGCAGGAAACATCCAATGATCAAGTTACTGATACATGTTTCCTTGTGCATTTCTGTGGGTTTTCTAGGTGTGATCGCGGTGGCGATCTTCATCACTGTGTCTGCGTTAGCGATCATGGCCAGGATCCTCTGCAGCAGAAAAGAGACATATCGAAACCAAGAAGTCAAAGCAGCACAGCCTGAAGACAACCACGAGTTCCCCTTCAGCAGCCAGGCGGACTCTCAGAGCGCCCCCAGTGAAAACCAAAAGGAGTATTTCATTTAGCAGGAGCCCTGACCTCCCATTGACCTGACAGGACAGAGCGGGACTTAGAGACACCACAGAGCCCTTCAGCCACTGGTACCAGAGCATCAACAGAGATGTGAAGTCAACAGAACAATCCATGAATTTTATTTATTTCTCTCTGTTTGTACTTATTGTATACTTTGCACAAACTGTCAAAAGTGGATTTTAAGTGGACTTTGAGTCGTCAATGCTCTTATTTTGAGGATGTAAATATTTAAAATGTAAATGTTGGTTTGTCTGCCCACAGCACCATATTCCTTCGTCATACTGAAATGTTGCAAATAATTTATCAGAAGGGAAAAATGCAGAATAGATGTGGCAATCTAAACACAACCGTGTTCCAGTTAAATTGGACTTTCGGACTTGATTTATAAGCAGCAACCTTTTTTCTACAAGGATGATGAACCTCCCGTGAAATTTGAGATGTCAGAGCCATATGTGTGAAAACATGAAGAGACGGATTCAGCTGAGTGGAGGATTGACGTGCGTGTTTCACATGCGAGAACTCAGCCAAAGCGCAGTTCCTGAATCAACTAACATCCAACTGAATAAATAATTTCAACACCTGCTGTATATATGAATACAAAATTAAAGTCACTCTTAAAACTTTACTTCCACACTTTGTCTTTCAGTTAGTTAGAGGAGCAAAGGCTTTTCAATCAGACCAAGATTTTGACTTCCAGCCTGACTGCACCACCTGCAGTGAGCAGCCAACACCAGAGCTCTATAAGTAGCTTTCAACAGCAATGCTTTAAGCAGCACAGACTATAAAACACTGTCACCTCTTTAGCTGTGCACACCTTTAAAGTGTTGTTTGCTAAAGCACTAAACTGTGTTTGCTTGACAGATAGTCTAAGAGATAATTGACAGGAACTGGAGAGAACTGTTAAGACGTGGTGATATGCAGTAAATGATACGATGAAAACCAGTCATGCAAACAACATTAGTGTTGGTATTTGTTCCTCAATGTCTCTGCAAAGCTTTGGGGGAGAAAAAGTGTATATATACATATATATGTATATGTATATATATTATGGCATCTCAGTAGGGTTTCATGCACTATGATTTTCATCATGTTACACCTGAGCTGCAGCGCCTGTAGTCTGTGTCCCTCACACTGTGATTTCCAAATGAACAAATGTCTTTAATCCCACTCAATAATGATGCACACTATCATGAAAGCTTTTGATTTGCTCTTCCACACACCTGCTGTCTAGAAAATTTCTGTGCTGCAAGTGAAGAGGTGCAGGTAACATGAGCACAGAATAACACTGCACAAAAAAAAAAAAAAAAACCACCATAACTGATCCAGAAACAGCACCAGAGATAGTGTTTGATTGACAGGCAGTGTACAACAGTATCATCATGATCATCTGATGGCTGCAGCTTCCTGCGTTATTTTTTTTTATGTTCAAGACTGAGCGGGTTCCTGCAACTGAGGTCAAGACCCCTGTAGATTTTCTCTGCCCAGATTTTCACACTCCAAGCTGCATGGCTGATTTCATCTGCGATGTCCCCGATCATAATCACACAGAGCACAGGCAATATTCTCTCCTGCCAAATTCTCATCCTGGTTGGTGTCACCACGGAAACGCTGTCACATATCAACAGTGACACGCTCCACTTGTTTGCTCCTCCGATCTGATGTCGGCCTTCAAAAAAGCAAATGTTTGGCTGACGTAGTGAACCTGAACCCACATCAGCAAATCAATTTTATTTTGAAAGAATTTCCAATGTGGAATTCACTTATGGTCAAAGGCAGGTGGCAGATCAATGAATATATGAACGTACAATGAAAACATCTGTTATGAATATATGTTTATATGCATATGTTAATCAGATCCCCTTGTCACTGCTATGTAAAGTGCAGCTTCAAAGCTGACTCAGTCGTGTTGTCATGAGTATTTTGAGATTTCCTCTCGTTTAAACACAAGTACAACATAATCTGTTCAGAGCTGTCACTGAACACATGCTGGCTTAACTATAGGAAACAGGCACTTTGGGAAAAGCAACAATAAATAAAAAGAGTATGATGTTTACAAGCTATCCCACAATGTGACTAATACTTCACTCTGCACGTCTCATTGACTGCACTTACACTCAATCTGAGATCAAGGTGTCCACACAAGTCGTTTCTCAATCACAGAGAGTCCCAGTGCAAACGTTATCACCGCTTCATTGTCCTCTGTCAAACTCATCAGCAGCCAGGACGAGCAGAAAGGAGCGGTTTTAATATTTGAACTGATTTGCAGGGCTCATGTTTCTCTCTCACTTGACAGTGGATGACTTTCCTGTCCTGGTAACAATAGAAATGGAAAAAAAACTGCAACTATACAACCAGTATGTACCAATGATGTATTTGTGAACAAATGTAATAGCTATTAGTGATTTTCTGTAAATCAATCTCAGCTTTTCTCTATCAAGGTGGTTTGAGTAATCACAATTAATTGCTCCACAACAATAAAATCGATTTTCTTTTTTCCAAACGGTGATGTGTTTAATTTAACCTGAGAGGAAAGAGCCGTCATGTGTCTGAACACATGAACACAAACGAGGCGACGAGGAGTAAAAAACAAAATTGGTTTATTAAAGCATCTACAAAGAACTTTCATTTTGTGTTGATTTTGGCGACCCTTGTGGACAAATGCGGTTGTGTTTGAAGACTGCATTTCCCATGAGCTCTAGCGCATATTGTGCATGCTGTTTCCGGTTGTTTTGTCCAGTGGATGGACCCGACCACTGCCTCCCGAAGGTAAAGAGTTACACCATTTAGAAAAGGCTTATCTTCCCGCAGACACGAGACTTTTGCATATCCACTTAAAAGTTCTTGGTAGGGGCTTTAACATGAAGATCCAATCTGAGTTTATCAGTGTGTTATACTCTTTAAAATGAATGCCTTCTGGTCACCAATCATTATGATAAATCAAAAATACACACATATATGACATGATGTGTGTGTTTGTGCTTTTATTATATGAAGGGGGGGGGGGGGGTTATAGAGTACAAGAGTACAAGCCCGTGTTCTCTCTACATGTGCTCACCCTCATTGACATGAGGCATTTTAGCGCTAAACCATATCAAATCCACAAGCTCATCCTTAATCCTAACTGTCACTTGTTACTAACCCCAATTAAATTTAAAACTTCATCTTTACCCTCAAACAGCTGTTGATTAAAGTGAGGACTGGTAAAAAAAAAAAAAAAAACAAGTCTACTCCTCCAGGCTTGAATTTGTACTGAATGAGACAAGACACATGGACAAACTCTCCATTTGCATGATGAACATCCTGCAGGAGCTGCTGCTGTTGTTACTGTGGGTTCAGTTGTTGGAAGCAGATCAGATGTGGATTAGGAGTCTGGGGGTGCGGGGATGGGGGGGGTGGGGTACTTACTCCCTGGTGGTTGAACGGGGTAAAGGGCAATAAATTTTCAACAAACAGCCACTTTTTCCAGTTCGGTTTCTGTGGGTGTTTAACTTCCTGATGGAGTCGAAGTCAATATTTACAACAACAACAGTGGGTACGTTACGTTTTAAACTGCCTGTACGCCAGATTTCCCCATAATCGTCACAGATGGCCTTAAAGTAAACTTTCATGGATTGCGTGCAAATTCAAATCCTGTTGTAGAGGGAAAAAAGGATCATTACTGTAGCAGAAAATGCAGTGGAAAAACAGTGTTTAGAGGCAGCTGAGGTCTTTTGTTTCCCTGTTAAATGAAGCTGAAACACAGCAACACTTTCCCTCTCTAGAGCAAATTAAATTAACATAAATTTACATCGCAGATTGTTGTTCCTCCCAAACTTTTCAGGGGAGGCTTCTCTTTATGCACTACATGACATTATTGATGGGTATTAATATGCCTCTGTCTGCACAGTGCAGATAAAGAAAGCCGAATTAATGACTAAAACTGAAACATCCAGGAGATGGAAAAGTCAAAGTCGTTCATTACGATGACGAAATTCCCTGCCAATTAAAAAAAAAAAAAAAAAAAGGGGGAAGTTAAAGACTGATCCTGACACTGGTAAGTAAATACATGCCGGTTTGTAAAGATGTTGTAATTAGTGACTCTGGAGCAGAGATCAACTTTCCAGGAGGTTTAGTCACATCAAGTCGAAAACAGCTCTGAAACTTTTCTTGCACCAAGCAGGCATTCCCCCAGAGAGGAATATATCTCATCTAAGCCCCGGCAGATAATGAAAATATAAATCTCATCACCAATAAAACTTCAGTACTGGAACTTATTAACTACAATAACTTCCTAAGCAGAAACAATCCTGCTGCACTGGTGCTAACACACACACACACACACACAGCCAAATCCCACTTTTAATGAAGGAAACACCATCAAACTATTCATTTATCTCCCCTGTCAGGACGTTTACTCCCATCAATGTGACTTGTTTACAGCTCTGCAGTGGGAGAGAAGCAGCGACACCCCACCAGAGATGTAGAGGCAGCTGGAGGATTAGGCCTGTGAGTGGAACAGCGAGGATGTGTCTCAGGTGAGCCCATATAAGTGCACCAGGTTACACCTGGCATTACTATGCTTCTCCATGTGCGTCTCTGATGACCACTTGTGACCAGCATCTAACCATGTCTAACCTGCAGGAAATTAAGAAGAAATGAAAACAGAGACACTTTGTCATGGATTAAGGCGTGTGTCACACAAAATGTCTCAGACGACCTTTAACGTGGACGACTATCGTTCAACTTCATGTCACTGTTTGTGCCTCTATGACGTATCTGGTATTTATTCATTTACTTTATAGTATTGCTGATATCACCTAAAGGTATTAGTATGGCTTTATACACTAAAACAATCAAGTGGTTATGACTATTTTCACAGTTAACAATCAGAGGAATTTATTGATCTCCAGGTGAACATGACATCACGTCTGTCATGTCATTTGAAGCCAATTGAACTCGTGGGTTTCTGTGTGTGTTGCAGTCAGAACAATCTCACTCAGTCACTGAGTGCATTTATTGTCCTGTATTTTTATCTCTAGAGCTGCACGATCAAACATGTCACTGCATGTCAAAGTTCATTTACGGTGACATGATGTTGCATTTGGCTGCTGCAAAACATCTTCTTCATCATCATTACTCTGTCAGAGAAAATAATAACAAAAGAAACTGACAAAATGTCATCAAGCAGACTTGAGATAAGATGTGAATTTTCAGTGAATATTTTAAGGCAGTTGTTAATTAAATGTCGCACAAGTGAAAATGACTCCACTACAACTCACATATTCATGAGCTGAGTCACGCAAAACTTCAAAACTGGATTTAAAACAGCTTGGACTCTGTTTGTTTACTTTTATCACATAAAATGCTCATTTAGGATTTAAAATTACTGCCCAAGTTGGAAAACATGTACACTGAGCAATGTGTTTTATTTTGGAGGCAGATCATTTGTTCTGTGTGAAAATCTCCTGCAGAGTATCTAAATACAGCCGACTAATAACCACTGATACGTCAGAGCTGACAGGTGAGTAAAGGTCCTGCGCTCCACACTCACACAGCTGTTTTCACCTTCCCTGATTGGACCTGAACTCCTGCAGCTCTGCTGGGAGTCCTGAGTCCTGACAGCAGCTTTAATTAGCCTGAGTGCAAACACTTGTGTGGATACGATTTGTGTGTAAGTGACTAAAACTTTCCACAAACTACCGTTCGTTCTTCTTCTTCCCTTGCTTCAGTTTCTGTTGTTAGTGGCAAAACACAGCAGTTCGCCAGAGTTGAACATAACATATTTTCATTTGAATGTTTAAAATAATCAATAGTCAAAGGAAACAACAATAAAAGCAGAAAATCAAAATGTAGGAAAGACTAAAAGTCTCCCTTAATGAGACATGAGCTCCCCTGAAAACATGATTTTTTGGGGGGGGGCGCCCTCTAAAATATTGGCAAAATGCTATTCTTTTTTTTTTTTGTCATAATCGTGGATCGTGTGTAAAATGAGGCTATTTTTAATGTATGATTTGAAGGTGATTGATCACTATTTCACTCTAATAAAGAGGCCGGCCTGCATGCAATTCTTGTCCTCACCATTGAAGCGTGGGGGCGCTATGTCTTAAACGTCACTTTAAATCAGACGTCGGAAACGAGAAAAAAAAAAAGACCCTGGACCATTTGAGCTGCCCAATTTCGGTGGTGAATCTGTTACTGCCATGTTTGTGTTGTGTTGTCATCATGTGTAAAAGAAAACAGGATTTACAAAGAAATCCTAGACGAATGACTCTGAGGAGCAGCGAGAGGCGAGTTCTTCGGCAGATGCTAGCTTGAGGACAACCGACACCGCCGGTGCACCTGCGGGGACTGCTGCCGGTGAAAGCCCGCCAACAGCCAAGAGATGGGGTTAACGACAGCTCAGGGGCCGCTGATGACAGTGACTCCACCTGCCTCTCTCTCCCGGCTAACTTTTGTGACACTGACAACAAGACCGGCAATAGGCTGCGTGAAAACAGCCTCTCATCGCCCCTCTTCGTGGATCTTAATGGACCCCCTGTGGAGGGATTCGACCCAGCACCCTTCATCACATCCTGGATGAAATCCTGTCATCGCCTGTCCACATCATGGGCTTCTGGACCAACAGCAAAGGAAGCTGATCCCAGGCCAGTGTTGTCGCTTCTGTTTTAAGGTAAGGACTCATCTGTATAAACTGTATGTTAGCACTGTGTTGTATGTGACGCTGCCGAGGCTCGGATCTCTTATCTGCAGCCTGGCCGATTGTTTTTTAATAATGATGCTCATGTATGTGTGGTGTCACTGATTGGTTTGTTGATGCTGCGTGTTTTAGTATTTCAGAGGTCATTTTGCGCATGTGAACGCAGACTTGGTTCCTTGTGTCCAGACTGGCATGTTTTGGTTTTGATTCAGATTTGATGCGTGTGTGGAGTTGGATGTGATACGTGCTTATGTGTGCTGACGTAAGGCAAGTAGGCCTACAGGTGTGTTTTGAGTAAGTCCTGGCTCTGAGGCACTACTTTAAGTGGCGGATTCATTAGTTTGTCACTTTTCATGAAGATCATTTTAATCTAATTTAAAGATACACCATGAAGTTTGCTTTTGGTTATAAAAGAGTCTCATATTGATGAGGATGAATCTACATTACCCACACTTGTTGATGTGTATAAATATATATCGTTTTATCTTTGTAGTTGTTTGATATTGTTATTTAGTGGTCCACTACGCACATTATAGATTGTCAAAACGTTACTAACAGTAAAAGCTGTGTGTGTAATGACCTCGTCGGTGGCCATCGTTTGGTCAAAGCTCACTCTAGCTAGCTCGCTCATTTCAGTGCCATATCGCTCTGGCTCATTTGTGACCAGTTTGCGGGCGTGCACGCGGAGGCTCATGGGAAATGTAGTGTGAAAACACTTCCGCTTTCCGAAACTCCTCGTAGTCACTTTAACATGATGTTTTTGCAGAAGACTTTTTTGGCAGATTTTACAGAAAGTCTGTTTTATCATCTGTTTCTCTGAAATACTCGCCGACCTAATAATCTTTATCTTCACGTTCTGTTTGTAAGTCACTCTGTCAAACATCTTCACTACCCAGACATTGTTTAAGATGTCAGTTTACAGAGCACAGCATGTTTATTCAAAAGCTTCAGATCAATGAAAAACCAAAGGCGTCGTAGACACAGAACATCAAATGTCTGTAAACATCGCAGCTCGTTCTGCCTCCAGCTGTTTGCACTTCACTCTCTGGTTTCATGTCATCACTCCCAGTCTCAACACTAAATCTTTATTTCGGTGAATAATAAGACACATCTGTGGTTGGGAGATCAGGTCCAATTTTAGTTTGAATGAAGTGGGAAATAAATCACACAGCAACTTAAATTTAAGCGTTTTTACCCTCTTTGCTCGTCGTCTGCACGAGGTTAATAGAGCCTCAAACGCTGGAGAAGACAGACGGAAAGAGGGAAGATACAGAGCGAAACGACATCTAATTATCCAGTAATGGAGCTGCGGGGACCGCATGTCTGATAGAGTCCAGTGTAGCAGAAATAATGAAAAAAATTATTAACTCTTGTGATACGGTTTTCTCCATATGCCCCGTGGTATTTAAAATCCTATTCAATGGGTCATTGGGACCCGTCCTATTATCAAACTAAATGGAACGGACACTGTTGTGGTTTTACACGTCTTTGACCTCCACCTACACGCGCATACACGCACACACAGCAAAACTGAGCTGTGATCCTTATCTCAGCGTGTGTGATGGTGCATTGAACGTGACATGAAATCAGCTGAGTGGCTCCGTTGTGTTTTCTGTACTTTGTCTTGTCCTGTAGTCGGTAGATGAGAAAGATATCAGAGGGCTGACGAGGTGAGATCGGTCCAACTCGTTATGACTGATCAAACACACCTGGGGGGGGGGGATGTAGTAGATTGACGTAGCGTTACATAGAAGTGGAGGCTGGATCAGTCCCAAAGTATCAGTAGTTGTGAATCACATCTCGTTTTTGAAGCTCAGTTCAGCAGAATCGATACCAGCTCAGTTTCTCATCGCTCAAATCTGGGTCAAACCTGAACAGAAATGAGTTCGTCCAAGTCTTTGTGCATCACCTGCAGCACTCTGACACATAAAGTTCATTAATGGGTCACCTGGTGGAGTTCACACTGAAGAAGTTCAGTCCTGCAGCAGTGCAGGTTTGAATCCAGCTCGTGCCACTTTCTCCCACTGTCCTTCACATTAGGAAAAGGCAGCATGATGAATGCAGCGACGCATGAAACAGGATTATTGTTGTTCATTTACCACATTTTTACAAAGTGTTGCGTGAATCAAACCTCTTTTTGTTCTGCTTCAGAGTCTGTGGTCACCGTGAGGGTGATCCTCAGGTTAACTCTAACGCTACAGTGTACACTCCCGTCAGCTGGGAATCGAACACAGGTCTTTGATTATGCTGCTGATGCATGAACCTCACGCTGCTCTCACTTACAGGAAAACACATATTTGTTGGTCACCACCTGTCCCTAGTATTTACAGTACTAGAGTTGATGAACACTGTCCACTTTGTCCTCCCTCGTCTGTTTGTCCCACCCCTCGTCTCCCCTGTGGTTAGGATGCACAGGAGCTCCTCTCCCTCCGGGCTTCATCAGATGATGCAGACGCCTGCGAACAGACAATCTCCAGGTAATTTATTTACCCGGAGCGAGTAACTCAAGCCTTTCATCAGCTGCTTCCTCAGTAGTGAAATGAAAAAAATAAAAAAAATCCAGAGGAGAATTCGTATTAAATTCACAGAAATTTTCATTTATTTATTCACTGAGTGCACTGAGTACAAAGCAGCTCGGACAGCAGACGGTTTAAAGTCAGCGTTCACTGACGACACCGTGTGCTGGGCGAGCCGCAGAGAACAATGCAAACGAGCGATAAATAATAAAAGCTGAACTCTGTTGTCAAATTTTCATTTCCAGTGAAGAAGCGATTTGAATAAGGAGGTGGGTTGAATGTCAATAACGGAGGGAATCTGATCCGGCCGCCGCCGCCGCCGGTCGACTCGTCGGGCCTGTTCAGAAGATGGACCCCCCAGCCTTTCGTCTTGTAAAGCGGACCTCTGTGTATTTGATGCACATCACTGCGCGGCCTCCTTTTTTTAATGTTCTCACTTTGCTAGAAGAGGCAGACCCCCCCCCCCCCACCCTGAGGGTTGAGCTTTTCAGTCTACGCAGATAATTTTACAAACCCCTCAGAGCTTCCTCCCTCCACGACTTGCTGCTCATTTTGTGTCGGCGTCACTACTACACGCTTACATGACTCAAAATGACCTAAATACCATAAGGATTTCTGCTCATCTCTAACGTAATGTGGGCTCAGGCTCTCCACGGCTCACTGGTATGATAATTAAATTTAACACGCCACTCATTCAGGGTTGGTGTCAAGTGTCATGAATAAGCAGACACTCACCTGAATGAAGAGAGTTGATTAATGCCTCTGTGCTCAGACCAAACCCCAGCAATCAGGAGTCAGAGCCCGGTGGGTGGAGGAGGGAGCGGCGGCTCTCTGCTGCTGCTGCTGCTGCTGCTGCTGCTGCTGCTGCTCCTGCTCCTGGAGGTGGTGCAGGATAATTACCAGTGGCCTGCTCCCTGATTAGTGATCTGATGAGACTGCAGTGCCACGAGCAGAAACAGCATCACCACCCACCTGATTATAAACGACATGGCAGACCTCTGTTGTCAGTTCGTATCCATCATAATTGCTGTGGAAAATGGATCTGGAATAGAAGTGTGGCTTTAACGGAGGCAAAACACTACGTCAAGTTTTTAAAATGAGAAAAACAAAACAAAAAGAAAACGACAAACACAAGCAAAGCAAGTGAATCTAACATGAGCAGGACATTAACAGAAAGAAGAGGCACTCATTCATGGTCGTGTGCAGAGCTGTGTGTTTATCTCTCTGATATGTTGTAGAGTTTCAGCCGTTTGTAGTAAACATGGCACAGCACACACACACACACACACACACACACACATGCACGTGTTTCCCGCCTACTTCACTGCTTCAGGGAGGATTTCATGGGATTTAGTCGACGAGAACACGAGACGAACAAAAGCAGCAACGTGTTTGTCTGACATCTGATATGTTTCTCTGAGCCATAGATCTGTATTGTTTTCCCAAAAAAACTATTACAAACACATCACAGTTGCACTGGGACACGTTCCTTCATTACACACACACACACACACACACACACACACACACACACTGTAATTTATTTTTGACTCAATGCCATATGCAGCACCCTGGTGTGAAAGAGTCAGTGTATTTACCACAGATGGAAATAACATATTAGAGTGTGTGTGTGTGTGTGTGTGTGTGTGTGTGTGTGTGTGTGTGTGTACTTTAACAGTACACATGCTGTCAGTGGTGTGGCGCCCCGCTCTAGGCCGTCCTCCCTCCGCAGGCCTCTGATGGGTGGAGTCTGGTCCTCAGACAGATTCACGTCACCTGGTCTGACGGCTGTGTGTAATATTTTTTTAGTTAGAAGTCACTTGTGGTTTTGAGGTGACAGCTTTTCATGTGTGTGTGTGGGGGGGGATGCAGCCGCCCTGAAATTATCCCCACAAACATTCGTCATGAAAAATCCACCTCATGTTTTCACGAGCACAGTCTCTCCCTCGGCTGAACCGCTCAGCAGGTAGCTGTCCAACTCCTAACTGAGGTATTGTTTGGAAACGGAGCAGATTGAGTGTGAACGATGCCAAAATTAGCAGGAGGTTGGTTTGTTGGAGTGAGATGCATCATCGAGCTGTGAGTGAAAACTGACAGATTTTCAATCCCTCTCACTTCATACTGACCTCGGAAGTTTCCACCGCTTCAGAACATTGTCAGTCCTCAAGTCTTGTACTCACTTTGCCCGCTCCTCGCTGCAGCCATGGGATGTTTGTTTTGCCCTTTGTGTTGTGCGGTTGTACTTTGTGAGGCTGACTGGTGAACTGTCCAGGACTAGAGGCTGACACAGGAGTGTTTTTTCAATCCTGTCCCGCCCTGGTCCTGTGACAAAGTCAATAAATGTCGCGGAGGAGGCGGAGCTTGGTTCTACTCTGGTCAGCGATTGGCTGCATGTTTCCACAAACAAAGACACACTGATCAGAGACTGGGTGGCTGCGTCAAAGAACGGACATTTTTCAATTAGAAAAAGTTTATTTATCATTAAACACACACATTTTTGTTTGATTAAAGACAGAAAACAGAGAGGAATAAAGACCTGTTAGTTCTGACTCCTGCTCCCGTTCGCTCTCGTTTACATTTTTCCTGTCACGTCCCAATCACGCGACTAATAGGTAAATTGATCACGGGAATCCTGAGAAAATGTCAGCCTCTATCCAGGACAGCGGCTTTGCAAAAGATAACATTAAAACTACATGAGGAGGAGGATGAAGAGCAGGGCTCCTCTCCGCCTGCCTCCACAATAAGTTTTAATATTCCTCCTGATACATATCAATTATCACCACAGAGCCACCTGGAGGCCTCAGCGTTAGATAATACATTGATTTCTCCTGGACATTTTTCAGCATCACCTTTTTTTTTTGTCTCCGTTCATCAAGGCAGATTTGTGTGTGGAGGAGGAGGAGGAGGAGGAAGGTGAAGGGCTGGGGTAAGAAGCAGTGGCTGTTTTTTGACACGGCAGCATCTACACAACGTGGGCTATTAATTAGGAACACCGCTACGTCTCGCCAGCGTTCAACCCGCCAGTGATCCGATAAGAGTACGGACATAGATCACTGGGCTTTGCTGCTCCGCTGATTACATCTTCAGCAGGATTATGCAGAAGAAGCTCTATAAATAAAAGCGAGGTGGCGGACACAAAGTCTCTAAACACCTCATGTTTTATTGATATTCTCCACGAAAACAGTGGGGAGTTCATCCCACAGATCACTCACTGCTTCAGTTCATCTCTCAGGGTGTCAGCGGGACCTCCACCTCCTGAGCGTCGACGTGTCGTGATGGATGATGGAAACGAGATGTTTTGCAACAACGAGCAGTGCCATCGCTGCTTGCTTGATTTTTAAGCTTGTGATACATGCAAGAGGTCGAATGGGTTCACCTTTTGTGTGAAGTCTTAAGGATGGTGACTATACTTCAGAAAACTTCAGCAGGCAAGGTCACGTGTACGGTGGCCCTGACAGCTCAACTCAAACACACACACACACACACACACAATGAGAAAAGTGAACCTGATGGGAAGGACTTGTAGTTCTGTGTCACTTCTTTCTCTGTTGTGTTGTGAGAGCTCGCGTGTCAAACTGATGATGTCGTCTGAATCTGCCGCTTGTTGTATTTGCATATGTTGTCATGAGTTACACTGTGGTGAGCTTTCAGCTACAGCTATGTAACTCAATGTTTTCAAAAGTGAGCAACTGAATTATCTAAGCACATCAAAAACGTAACACAGTACATGCTGTTGACTTATTTTTGAACAAAACAAGGCAAAACACAGGCTAACAAACAGAATAATCAGGGATAACCAGGGAGAGACGGCCAACCTGCTCCACCACCTGAGCCATGAGCTGCCCCCCAACCTCACTCTGTCCATTTAGTGATTCATAACAACATTATGTTGGAGACATTTTGATCTCAGTTCTTGTTCTTGCATTAAAGTGCAAAAGCAAAACAAAAAATGACCAGAAATGTTCATCTGTATTCAATTTCCACAGCAAAACTTGTCCGGTCAGAGACTGACGTTATCGCACCATGAATATAAGTGTGTAAGGGAACAAGAAGAATCATTTTGACATTAAAATATCCCATAATGACAAAGTTTTCAATATTTATTCCTGCCTCTTCTGATCTAAGCAGCTGTCAGAAGACGGCAGTGACGACATTAAATGAATATATATAAGTCGATGAGTTTGTGTGGCCCATTGTTCAGACTTGGAGGCACAGCTGTAGATGGAGGCCGGCCCAGGTGGAGCAGATTGAAGCGTAGCCACAACGGATGCTGATGCTGCTGCTGCTGCTGCTGCTGCTGCTCCTTCCCTCTGGGTTCAGGTGAGAAGGTCACATCAATATGTATGCAGAAACGTACCAATTGAAGATTTCCTTGATCGCCAGCACACACGCATGTTATGTGCTGATTGAGATGGCAAAGGAGTGAGGAAATACGAGCTGTGCCCCGTGTACCGTTCTGCCCCTGAACCCATGAAATTTGAACATAATGTGAATGATTTTTATCAAATAATTGGAAAACAAAAAGGATATTGCACACTTGTTCTGTAACCTGAACATGCTGTTAATAAAGTTAACTGTAGCTATGCAGAGAGATTTCCACTGCGTGAAAATTACGTCTGGCTCTGATGCTTTCTTTTAATTAAAAATCACGTATTGTCATATGTTAATATGTTCAGTTTAGAAACATATCTAGCCCAGCAAAATTCAGCGCCCTGTGCATGGCTGATGAACTGTAATTGGGACAATTATTATTGGCCGTGACGCAAGTTTTAAGTTTAATGAGACTGTTCATTTGCATGGTCATCTGAGCTGTATTTTACTTCTGCATGAGCTCAGCTCAGACTTTGACCAGTGGAGTGTCTCAGTTTGTGATGTGGTTCAGGATTGCTTCATCTCTTCTCCGTCCAGCAGGCTCATCTGATATTATTGGACATGATTCTCTCTGCTCGGGTGTTCCCTATGGCGCTCTTCTGGGTCTTCCTTTATTTGTTGTATCAATGCTACTCCTGGTAGATTTAGTGTTGCTTTTCATTGACATGCAGACAGAACATCACGGCGTGTCACCCTGAAAGCCTGGTATCACTGATGTGCAGCTAGAAGGACTGCAAATCAAATGGTTATGGCTGCACATTCCAGCACCAGCATTAGCAGCGTTAGCGGTTTCATCTGGTATTTGTGTCTTGTCTTCTCAAGTTAACAAGTGAAGGTCAAAGCCTGGCATGTGGTCAAATCCTCAATTTGTGACTGAGACGTTGTTGGACAGGTTCCATTCGATAAAAGGGTCGATGCTTTATCCACTGCAACATAAGGTGATTTTTTTATTATTATAATACGAGCCGATGGTGAAATGGTTACATCATGTATATTAGAGTGTATTATGACTCAGGCTTCCACAGCAGCTTGTTAGTCTGCAGCTCCACACTGGTGGTAAACACCATCACTCAGTCAGTCAGTCAGTCAGTGACACTCATGATCATAGGAGAGAAAATGCCTGTAGCCTTGGCGCCGTGCGATTGTTTCTCCATGTTTTTACATCCTTCCAGATTCAGATAATACCACGTTCTCTCGATTCTGGTATCAACGGGTGAAACTTTAAAAGTTTATAATTATCACAAGATGCTTTTATCATGTTTACTAATGGACAGAAAAAAAAGCAATCACCACCATCGTTTCTGCCATAAAGCATCTTGAAACTATGTTTTAAAATTGCTATAGAAATAAATGACTGCTATTAAAATCCCTCTGTTGTCATGGTTACACGTCACATAAAACACTGGGGACAGATCGCGCGTTAGCTTGTAGTTTCAGTGTAATTTCTTGCAGGAAACGTGAAGACAACTGAAGTTTCAGCTCAACTTTACGGAGAGAAGAAGGACACAGAGACACAAAGCTGAGCGTCTTACTCATCAGTTGTAATGATAATGTGCATTTTGTCTGCAAAGCAAACACACAAGTCGTTTCCTTTTGCAGTGTATATAACATATGGCAGTCATCAGTTTTTGCAGCACACTCTTTATAACCACCCCCACTCTGTGTTTTTTTTTTTTTTTTCCTCCTCCCTTCTTCTCATCCCACTCAGAATCAGATTTGTGGGCGTATCTGGATTCAAATGACATACAGTGTTTATGCCCGTCCGTGCTGGCAGCATCCAGCCTGTCATGCTGCGCGTCAAATTCCCTCAACTCCGCCATGTAATTATTCAGACTCTGCTCCTGTAATACATCAGTAATGCTGTTTATGGCCCAAGGTCAGAGCAGAGAGGCCAGGGAGCCAAGCCTGTGATGGATTAATAGCTTCCAAGGCTTTGAACTCTCTGAGACAGTAACACATTTCAGCAAATCAAAAAACGCCCCCCACCCCACCCCACCCCCTTTTTTAAAACTCCTTTACTCTGACAGTTGTGGGGAGTAAAGTGGAAATATGGCTTCAGTATTTCTGTGTGTTACACTGTGATCTGAACACTTGTCAACCCGTAAAACAAAAGCCTCAATCACATATGTCTTTAATATCAGAAAAAAGTCGATAGAGTGCAAGTTTCATATCCAAACTTGATTTCTTTTTTCCTTTTTCTTTTTTTCAGTTTCGTTGAAATTAATTAAAATTTGTATTTTAACAAGTGTTGCGGACTGATAAGGGAATTTGGAAAACTCGTAAGCAGTAATCCCTTTTCATTCACATTTTATTGTTGTGCTTATTGAGGGCTTAGAGCATTGATGCAATTCACCCATGAGTTATTCTGCTACTTGTTTTTTTTTTTCTTCAGCGAATGAATACC
Source organism: Caranx ignobilis (assembly GCA_021432705.1). Lineage (NCBI taxonomy): Eukaryota > Metazoa > Chordata > Actinopteri > Carangiformes > Carangidae > Caranx > Caranx ignobilis. Next base: position 5,066,942 of record MU270014.1, read on the forward strand.
TAATGATTCAGCCTCGTTCCATCCCAAAATCCAGATTGATTCTTGTTTTGTGTTTCTCTCCGCTCGCTGCTAAATCTGCTGTTCGTCTAGCCTCATTTTGCCTGAAAACATGTGCAGAATGCCATGGGAGATCTCTTGGCACTTACCTTGAACTTGAAAGGAAAGTTGTTGTTGTTTTTTTGTTTTTTTTTTTGTTGTGAGGTTCTTGTTCAGCCATGGTTCAGTTGAAGGCACGATACAAAATAAAGGAGCCAGTTACCACCTCCGCTAACATCTCCCTCTGAGGTTCACAGGTTTACATTGGTTTGCAGCTGCTGTCTCCGGGGGGGGGGGGGGGGTTTAACCTGTGTTGGCACAGCTCAGGGTTCCTCAGGGTTTTCGGAGCTTGGATCGATCATGCAGGTTCCTGAAAAGTTCTCTGACCATGAATTTCAGTCCCTTGTGAGACAAGGTTTCCTGCATTAAGTCAAGCCAACGCACTGCAGTGTAAGTAAACGCATACAAAGACAATGATGTATTTTCTCAAGCTGTTTTTTGTTTCACCTTAATTCCAACAGACGGAGGATGATGACACACAAAGGCCACAAGTTAAACCATGGACCGTATATAGAAATGGACGGCGACACCCGCTCTGGAAAATGAAGCCTAACGTTACAGACTGCGCATTTTCCACAGTCCTTTAGTCTGAAACTGAATCGTTAGAAATATACGCAGCACCGGCTCTCGTCTCGTTCCCGTCCCCGTCACGTGAACAGCCAGTAAAGTAACGTATCACGTAAGTAAGTAACGTGTCACAGCATCAGCTGCACTGCGGCCGAGCTGATGGCTGCAGATACACGCAACGGCCGTCGGGTCAGTATTGAGTCTTATTATTTGATCCTGCCCCAAGTTCCTTTAACTAAAGGAGAGGAAAATAGCCATCATTGCTCAATCTCTCTCAAGTGTAGAGCCTCATGTTCACCGCTTCAGTGTGACAGGTCTGACCTGCTGTGACACAGTCACTGAGCGTTTACAGTCATTTTTTTTTCCAACTTACTGAGGTAAAAACAGTTTGTGAGTTTTTTCCTGACCAGTAAACACAGGAAAAGAAGAAACAACATGTGATCTGCTTTTTGTTTAGTTCTTTGCCATAATTACCGTCTCAAAGGGCTTTGATATCCCACACAATATCAAACAACACATTACACAAGACATGCAAATAATAACGCATATATTAGGCCCTTCTGGGGAAGACAAAAGAGCGCCATTAAAGCCTCGAGAGGAAACGCTTCAGAGCAAGAATTAAACCAACTTATTTCCATATTTTGAAATAAATGAGAGATGCAAATATTAGCTTGCCACCTTGGGTATTTTAACCAACAAATTAGATTTAAGCCCAGAAGCCTGATGCAGAGTGGAAGCGTCTTAAAGGGAGGATTCACTGTTTCTGTCTGTTGTCGTTTTCTTTTCTGCAGGTTATAGTATCATGATGATTGTATAGGTGTGTGGACATGGGGTTTAATGACACATTTAAACCACAAATGAGATCAACACCCCGGTAATGTGCTTTAATGAGTTAAGTGCATTTTCCTGGAGGTGAAATGTGATTATAGTGTGACTGGGCTCGCTGACAGGAGGTGGGAAGTCTTCCACATCAGCTTTGAAAATTACCACCTAGTTTTTATAGTTTATCAGCTCCTCTCTGACACACTTTCACACATGAGAAACTTTAATAAGGTTTTGCATGACGATGACTTTAAACTGCATTAGTGTACCATGCGGCTACATGCGTCCAGAGGATGGATGGATGGATAGTTCACAGGAAAGATTTAACTAAAATAAAAGGTGGTTACATGCGAGCTCAGAGTCTCCAATGAGTTACGCCGTGCTCGAACTGTTTCTCCAGGATCTCTGACCCTGACGTTAAACACCTGAATCGAATCAATATGTTTTCATAGGACAATGTTGCCAACAATATGGATCTTTAATTATCGATTCTACATAAGCTCATGCATCGTCATGCCTTGATGACCTTGGAACCAGTATGTGATGCTCATGTGGGGAATGTGTGTAGGGTGTGAGACGCTACAAGCACAAGTCCACCATCTTTGTGTCTGTCGCTGTCATACTGTGCACAGTGTGAAAAGGTTTTCCTGACACTGTCCAAGCCTGGGCTGAGATCCAGCACCCGGCGCCCTGCCCACACATCCCACCACCTGGTCCCAGAGGCTGTCAGGTATCTCATCATGATCACACTACATTTGTCAGCCTTTTCCTCTGAAGACCCCGTCCTGCTCGTTTTTTTTCTTATACCGCCTCTCTGTGTCTCTTTGGCTCCGACACTACATAACTCCACTCCCACTGAGTGTCGCTTAAGTGTCCCCATGCAGTCGGGGTGTACAGTGAAAGCTAATGCGATAATTATTTCTCCATTCGACCCACACACTTATCAAAGGCCAACTGCCAGGCCCGGAGCGTGCCAAAAGATTCCCAGGCGGTTGTAGCTGCCCAGCAGATAATTGCCAACAGTGAAAGTTACAAGTTAGAGGTGTGAAAGTCAAACAAAAAAAATGGTGGAAGGAAAAGGACAGTGACTAATGGAGCATTACACAGAACATATGCAGAGGAACCAGCCTCGGGGTTGAACTGTCTCATACCACAATACAATCATTATGTGCTTACGGAAAGTTTGACAGTCTGAGCAATATAAACCCAACTGTTTGTCACCTCGAATGTTTCAGCGTAAACATGACCAAGCAAAAGAGGAATGTGTAATCCTCTGGCTGTCAATCTGCAGATCAGCGGTCGAACAGAGTGGACCTTCACTAGTGGATACTTCCAGGTTCACTTTCAGTCACAAAGCTGTGATTTTTATGCAAAGACATTTATCTGGGCTGAGTCAGAGCCTGGCACCTTCCCAATCACCTATGTACGTGAAAGACAGCCAACTATAATTGGTCGGACTCCAAGATAATCTACAGTGTTTTTCTGCCAAGTCACGACAGGAATTTATGACTTCATTATCTATTCCGACACACCGACCACCTCAAGACAAAAAAAAAATACCGTCTACTGTGACCCCAGCGTTTGCAAATGGAGGAGGGAAAGCTATGGACAGGAAAAGTCATTTTACGTCAATGCCAGTGGATTTAGGGAAAAAAAAAACACATTACACAAGAACACTGAGCACAGCGTGAAATATAAAGTAACATGCAGAGGCAGCGACACAATACAGCACATCACATCACGGCGCTTTATACTGAAAAGATGTGTGAAGCTGAGATCAAACATTTAAAGCAAACTGTGGATAACGCTGCGCCATCTGTTAAACGGCTCTTGGATATTGACATCCACATTTAAGATTAAAGGGAATCGAGTCAACACTCAAAGCAAAGGGAGAAAATGGGAAATGTTTTTTTGCTGCAAACGCACATCGGATGATCTCAACCAAGAATCTTCTTCTTCTTCTTCTTCTTCATGGGATGAGGATGAAATCAAATTGGATCAGAGCCTCGTGTAGGAAGTGTGATCAGGTCCAGATATCAAGCAGCAGTTTTACAAGTCGAGTGTTATTCCCCTGGGAAATAAGGCCACTGTCATGGCTGTTATTGAATCCACATTTCAGGCTCTTTAACCTTTGTTGGTAAAACATTTGGGATTTCACGCGACCCTGGGGGACATTCAGCAGAGTCAGAGCTTCTGCGCAAATAGTCACAGGATACGCAGGAAGCTTATAACAGGCAAAGGGAAATTCATGTTCATTCTGTGCATTGCTCATGAAGCAACGTTTCCTGTTGTCGTCCAAAACTTCAGACGCAGTCAAACAGACCAAAACAGAAGGAGTTCAAACCTCTGAGCTTCTTCCTGTTTGGAAAAGAGCAGATACACAAATGACAAACTTAACTTTGTTTATACTAATCTGTTTTTTTTTTTTTTTTTTTTGGTCCATTATTAAAAATACCAGGAAATGCAAAATTGCAAACCATCCAACAAAAAGAAAAAAAAAAAAAAAAAATGCAACCCTAGTAACTCAAAATAACTATAATTTCAAAACTATGACAAAGAGCTACAATGTGAAATGCAAAGAAAAGCAATTTGCATCTAAACACAGCAATTTTCCTTTGTGCCTCTCGTTTTTTTCTGAGCCTGGTCATTACAGTAAATGGATGAGATTTTCTACCTCCACAGAATTTAAAGTAAAATAATTCATGACGCCTCTTTGCTGACAACACATAACCGTCTAGAAAAATATGTCATAGCGTCGATGGCGCTCAATCAAAGTGGCCTGTTAGTGTACGGTTTCCACTCGGTTTCCTATAATGTCTTACATGAGCCTCTTTAAATGTTTTCTATTACTAATGAACACATAATCCAACCAGGAAAATCCGAATTGTAGTCTTGCTTCCCAAAACCGTCAGAAAATATTAATATGAAGCTGCCAACGCCGTGTCATCAGAGCGCTGCACTGTGACAGAGATAAAGTTAGATGCTGTTTAAAGCAAAGCAGTTCAGGGGACGTGACACTCACAGTATATTTGAGTTGGATGCATCAGAGGTTGACTTTCTCAGGACCAGAAACAAAGTGATTCTTGCATGATCAAGGCCCACTGTGTCCCACTGATCAATATTAATTCTCATTAACCGCCCTCTGCCCCCCTTTACCTTTAGGCTCACTCATCTATAGTCTCTCTCCCACCACCGACTCTTCCTCTACATAAAACTGAAAGGAGGAGATGTGCAGATTTTGCATAAATCCACACCATTCATGCTGCTAGTGAGGCATGTGGTGTTTGTTTTTCTTAAATACCTTTCAAAGAGGCGTAATTGAAAGCCCCCGAATGGCATGACAGCAATATTTCGAACATGCAAAGCAACACAAGAGGCCTTTGCAGTTCACAAAATCCCTCCCACTCCTTCCTGCCAGCCCCCTCAGAATAAGAAAATCCATGTAAAATCTCATATTGTGTCCTAACTATGGTCCTCTCATGTTACATATTCATACGATCATTGCGCAGCAAACCGAACAAGATATTCTTTATGTGAATTGTTTATGGTCATTGGTTATATTATTTGCAGAGCTGTCAAAACGATCAAACGTATAAGAGGCTTTCAGTATTCACCTCACACTGTCATGTCCCTGAAGGAGAAGATGAAACCGACAGACTCTGACACATGTGAAGAGCCAAGTAGGTCTACACTGCTGCTGTATGAAGGACAAACAGGGATGCTAACGTCATTAAGGGAGCTGTTTGTTGTTTGCCAATGTTAGCATTTACAGTTGTTACCAGCAAGAAATGGTAGAAGCTCACAGTTAAACTTGCCTCCAGACCTTTGGACTGAAGTTAGCATGCTAGCTAGCTAGTCGCGGCCTGCTGTTTTGTCACTATAGCAACCACTCTGCCCTGAGGGAATGATGCTGCTATTGTTTTGTAGGTAGCAATGATAGCAAAACATACTCAACTTCTTTAAAGTCACACTTTTTATATCACTTTCATGTCTGAAGGCCATTTTTTACAACAAGAAACAGGACCAGTGATTTTCATTTTGTTCTTTAAAACTCACAGCTAGCAAGCTTAGCTCCAACTTGCTATCTTGCTAACACTTGACGAGTCATGGGCAGCTTCTTCACCATCGCTTTGTCCCAAGTTAATAAAAATTTGAAGGGTTTAGCTAGCGTTAGCTGCTACCCCTCTTTCATGATGAGTCTGGGGCACAATGTGTGGAAACAATAGGCTGTCAAAGGATGGAGAGAGCACTGTGCTGTGGTCAGCGCAGTGGAGCAGGCAAAATCAATGAAGGAAAAACAGAAGCCACTAAAATGAAAATATGTCTGATACTTTATTTATCTCGGTAATGTCCAGTTTTCACTTTAATCTTGCACTCTATGGCCGAGTAACTTCTATTTATAGAGAGTGGAAAAGAGAGAAATCCGTAACCCATCCGAAACCCCACCGGGTCAAAAGTTGACACTTAATTCAGGGTTTGATCTTGTCGAAAGTTTTGCCCTTGAGGGAAACATCCTCCGATCATGTCAGGGCTGTGTTCCAGCTGCTTTGCGTCATGTTAAGTTGAAATGAGACGGTAGTTTCTGTGCCGCCGCTGCACTGCTGACTTTACCTCTTTGACTGTGTGGACTTGATTATGGGGCGTGACATTGCTGGAGGAAGAGTGAGGCCTGGCTGGTGAAGTGATAGAAGTATCAGAGCCAGACGCTGACATGGATGAACTGTCTCAAACTTCCTCTCTGCTGTTGTTCTTACAAGGGCCCAGTCTTTATTGTTTCATGGATGAACTGGACTTGACTGACACTGCGTCGGCATCCGCTCTGGCTGCTGATGGAGATCCCCCATTTCTAAGTGAGACTAATGATTCGTAGGAGAAGCACCCTTCACCTTACATTGTTAGAAGCAGTGCTGGGCATAGATACACCGAAGATGACAAGAAAATGACTCCTCCAGTCCTTCAGTGTCACTCCCCTCTCACTTAGACCTGCCTGGGGTTGTGACACGCAGCCTACTGACATCACGGCTTTCCCTCCAGCCGTTAATGATTCTGCTCCACGCTCAGCAGGGTGACGGAGGACGAGGAATTCAAGTCACCCTAAGGAGGGAATCTGCATAATGAAGTTCAAGCGAGAGCCCCGAGACAGAACAGCACCTCTGACCTCTTCCTCCCCCCCGAGGGGTTACAAAAAAGGAAAGTCATCAGAGATGAGAAAGCTGCAGCAGTCGAGGTGAAGGACAGACACTTCCTCCTTCCATCTTCCTACGTTTACCTTGAGGGCTGTTTTTATTCCCTCTTTCTTTGCAGTGGTAACGAGGACTTTAATTACCAGGTAATAATGTTTGCATGAGTCATTAGTCTGGAGTAGTTACTGATGGAAAGGTACTGGCATAGGCTACATTTTACCTTCCTGGTAGCAGCGAGGCAGCACTGACTCATTTCAGTCATTTGGTTGGAAATAGTTGATAAGCTTTGGCTGCAGTGTGTGGACTTACCAAGCCTTAATTAGCTGGCTCAGACTTAGCTCAGAGTTGATAGCCACAGAATGAGCATGCTAAATGGGATTGCTACCCTTTTGCTAAAAGCAGTATAAATATATGGTGTGTGTGTGGTTCGTGTAAAGATGAAGACATTTTCCAATTTTCTCCTCATCCCACAACTTTCTACCTCAGGCCCATTGTTTAACTGACGCATGGGTGCTCCAGCATCCGAAACACTTCAATTCCTCGTTAAAGCTGCGAGTGTACAGGACGACGTCAGTCATATAAATGAAATGTTCTGCTCCTGATTAAAGCACATACTGCTAATGTCTGTTCAATATAACAAAGCAAGCTCTTCTTCTGCAGATCTTGTTCACCTGTGCAACATACTACGAGCTCCAACTTGCCACACGTCCTTTGCACTCTAACCTGGTTTAAGTTGGTTTCATCTCATCGTTAACCATGATGCATTATGCATGCATCAGTGCACAATGTTTAATGAAAGCAATTATGTCTAGAGTTTTGCAAAAGGTGAAATGAGATCTGCAACTTGTGTCTAACTGCTCAAGGTTTTGCTAAAGGAGTGATTGGTCGTCCAGCATTTAATCCAGACAGTTCAGAGAAATGGTGAAACACATTTTGACCCTCAGTGGTTTTAACTGAGCTTAAATTACCCAGCTCAGACATTTCTCCTCAAGTCTCTGTAGCTCTGTGTTGTGTCAGTGTCTCTTCTGTGACCTTGTGCCTTCATCATTAATATTATAATATAATAACTCTTCAGTTGTGTTTGTTTCCTTCTTTTGTTTTATATCTCCCCTCTGTGTTTTCTGTCAAGAGTCTCTGGATCAACCATTTAGTGTGTAAAGTGCTTTATAAATAACACTGAGTTGAGTGATCGTTATTATTAACACAAGTCCACCAAATAAAAATTAAAATCTCAGGGATTTTTTCTGTCGTCTCGTGCAGGCAGCTTGATTTGCATCACGAGGAGTCAACACAGAACAGACTGTGAGGACTTCAACAAGGCTCTGGGGTGGGAACTGCAGCTCCTAGAGGATGAAGGGATTTGGACTGAAACGTCTGAGAGAAACATACAAGATACAGTAGTGAAAGACAGATTTAGCGGAGGGATTGTACAACTGTCACCTTCACACACTAGATTGCTTTTTTATATCTTTAGTAGTCAAGTAAAGGGTTAAAAGGTCATATCACAAAGCTAGTCGTCAAGGATCAAGGCCTTGGCTTCTCTCTTTGTGCACTTGTCCCCTGAAGGATAAACACATGTGACCACACCACCTGGTCACATGTGGTCACCTGGTCTTTGTAGGTCAGTGTCAGTGATCGTCCACCACTGAGCTCTCTCGTGTGTTTGTGTTGATGCGTCAATACACCAGAACCGTAGCCTACACTAACGTCCTGTCGGTGTAACGTTCCCCACAGTCCCTCGCCTCCAGCTTCATGACCTCTCCCCAGCCCACGCTCTGTATCTCCATGGACATTTACCCTTACAGACCTTTGTCCTGCCACCTCACCTGCCCCTCAGGCCCATCAGCACACCTGTCCCTCATTGCCCTATTTACCCTGTAGTAATCTCAGTTTGCTCCTGCTTGTGCTCAGACCTCTGCTGAGACACTTCTTGGACAGATGCCTGGTCACCATCTGCATTTTTGCCTGTTGACTCAAGGACTATTAAGCTGCTTTTTCCCTGCTGTGATTCTACCTTTAGACTTGTGTCTGATCACAAGCTGCAGTGGACTGGTGCAGAGCTGACCCTCATTTGCATGCAGCCCAGGTGCATTGAGATTTGCAGCATGGCCAATGGAGATGCACACTTGTAGCTAAAGTGAAAACAAAGTATTGAATCACATCTGGATGTAGCTGGATACAGGACGGATCTGAATGACGAATGTAAACGGGGCCGTAGATTTAAACATATTCACACAGATCACAGATGGAGTGTGTGGAAGCTTGTTGTACCTCCGCTCATTTATTCAGGGTTTCTGCAGTGGATCATGACCTGAACAGGATTAGAAAGTCAGTGCAGTGAACCAAGGCTGCACCGCAGGATAAAACAACCACAAACAGTACAGAGATTTTGTGATACAGGTCACAAGCACAAGCAACAGCAAATAACACACAGAAACTTTTCTCTCCTTATCTGATGCAACCTCCATGTTAACTCAATGTGCATGATACGGAGGCTGCACAAAACTCTTCCCCTGCCCAGCATGATGCTGTCTCCTCGAGACTAGACTAGACAATCCCCTCTCCGATTTGCTGACACACCCCCTCTATCACTGCAAACCGACGTCTTCTGTGTGCCCTGACCATGAACCTGGTATCAGACCACAGAGCCCATCTGGAGTCACCTTCTTTTCCACTGTGGAGACCATGAGCCGTCTCCTTCTCACATGTCTTAATGCTCTGTCACAGAGAGATTTCCGTAGAAAGTAATTAGCTTTTTTGAAAAGCAAGACACGAAAATATTTTTCTCCCATCAGCCTTTCTTATCGTATGCAGAAATACTCATCGGCTCCTCTAGCAGCAGAAAGTGTCACAGTTCACTAATCTGACAAACTCATTGTTTTCTTGTCACATAGCAAACGTTATAACAAAGGGTTTTCACAACAATCAAAGACTCGGGAAATTGCAAATAATCACTTAAGCAGAAATATTTCCCAAAGTCCACTCTCCTCAGGATTGATGTGAAAGACAAAAACACTTCAAATACTTTCTGAATATTATCATTGAAATCTTCAGATGTTGACGAAAACACTGTAATTTGGTCTCAATAGACTGAACTAGAGGATAAATACTGCTGCTCTAATAAAGCACTATTCATTTTCCACCGTCCAGGGACAAATCATATATATATATTAAAAAAAACACTTCTTCCATCTCGTCTCTGCTTGACCTGTGATGACGAAGGGTCGATAGCAAAGATGGAGGTTTAGCGGTGTGGGCTAAAGGGATGAGTCCCTGCAGAGTGGGCTAAGTGTGTGTATAGGGGCTGGAGGTGAGGGCTGGGACTCCAGATGAAAACTGGGGCATGGGCAGAAACCTGTGAGTGAAGCAAAGAGAAATGGTGATCAGACGCTGCAGGCTGACTGGATGTGTGCTGCAGAGGGAGAGTTCAGGCTGCTGCGTGACTTTTAAAATGAGCTGTCAGGTCGTGTTGTGACAGCTGAAGGTGCTTGTGTCATTATGTGTTGGTTCTCTGTAATGTTGCACACATCACGCAGCATCCACACACTATGAGCTCTTAGTTTGGCTTTTGTCTCACTACATTGAATTAAACTTGAATTTTATGTTTTGGGGCAAAGAAAACAGGGTGAAATCACCTGTAAAACAAGCGCCACAAGTTCTTATTACCGTGTAAATAAGATTCACTGTTTCTGTCTCAGGTCGTGTGTTTTTTTTTGTTTTTTTTTAAGGATAACCCAGCAGCACATCTACATTCATCAGGATAAACCAGAAATTCACCTCATTATTTGAACCTGGCTCCAAACTGTGTTGGAGGCACCCTGCAAACACAGGTTACATGTTATCAAACAAGAGATGTGAGTGAGTGTTAGTCAGGTGTGTGGCTCAACCCCAAGCCTCCAGAAGAGCTACACTCCAGCAAACACATCACCTTCCTCCTCCTGTGTTTATGATCCAACATCAACACAATAACACATTTATCCAGCTGTCTCACACATGTCAACCCCCTGCCCTTGTAGAAGGCTCTGCTTCTTGCTTGTAAAGCTGCAGAGGGATTTGACAGGCCCCCCCACCACACTGACAGATTTACCCCTCAGCTCAGCTCCGGTTGTCGGAAAGTTCATCCCGGGACTCGTGAGTGAGTTCGATCGCTGATGTATGACAAGTGCAGCTTTTGACCTGCAATGAGTCACAATTTAGTTACTGTTTTCCATTTATAATAGTTTGGTCTGTGCACTAGTTCAGAACAGGTAGCACCTGCTCCTCAAGTGGCGATCTGCATTTGCCAACTCTGTCAAGGACCTGAGGGGCGGACTGGTGTTTCTGTGCATAACTATAAAACAAGAAGAGTTAATTCACAGGTTTGGAGTATTTTAACAGACACCATGTGTAATGCTTATTCTCATTTGGCTGTGCACAGTTGGAGCACCGTTTGAGTTCCCATCCACCTGCAGAGAGCTGGGATTTCTCCTCCTGGTGTGATACCCGCTTGCTGGTGCATGGTGCTGATTACTACTGGTTGAGTCTGAGAGATAGAAAACTGTGTGACATCGAAAGTACCTGAACAGTGCGTGTCAGTATGTGCCAAACGGAGGGGCAACAGGGAAAAGCATGGGAAGGGTTGTAATCAAACTGTGAGATGAATTTTATTAATATATGGTGTATTATAACTATAACAGACGTTCAGCATCATTTTCTCTGTGCTGCTTCTTTTTCTTTCCCTCTGCAGCAAGAATATAAACAAAGAGTAGGAAAGGTCAGGTGTGTCCCCTCTCAAACGGGGTGGACCACGGTGAACCCTGCGACTTCAGTTTTTGGGGTTGGAGCTTCATGACCTGCTTTGAATTACCCAGAGAGACAGACACAAACTACAGAAGCCAGCTGAAGCAGATGTGTGGTAGGTTGTGCTGTCAAGCCACATATATGAAATGAAAAAAATAAAATGCATGGAGATGTGGAGAAGTGGGATGACTGATGGTAAAACACATACAAACACAGGAGCAGGCGAGCACAACAACACTGCACACACACATGTATGAGTCACATGTATATATGTGGCTTCTCTAGAAGAATAATGAATGGGCTCAGACACTCCGTCAGGACTCCACAGATACCTGCAGTAACCCCCCCCCCACCCCACCCCACCCCACGCCGCTCATCTCCGTCTCTTCATACACTGTTCATCCTTCTTCCCTCCTGAAGATTTCAGGATGATTTCCTCCACACAGAGTAATAATGTCTGCCCGGAGAAGAGAGATGAGTCGGCTCCTGTGATCTGGCTCTTTCTGTTTCAGCTGTGGGGCAATTGGAAAAAAAAAACCCCGAAATAATTAAAAGCAGCAGTAGTAGTAGTAGTAGTGGTGGTGGTGGTGGTAGAGCTTCAAAGAAGACCTGATGAGCCACTGAGGACTAATGACCACACATCTATGAAACATGTCGCCTTTGCCCATGGTGGTTATTTTTGCACTAAACCAATCACAGTGATTTATTTATCTGTCCCTGCAATACTTTTTCCACTCTTCATATTGATCAAGTGTAACACACCCTTTGAGCTTCATTCATTATTCCACTGTCAGGATGCTCCTCCATCTTTTTTTTAAATTCATCCTCTGACCAAAAAAAAAAAAAACTTCACAGATTGAAGATTTTGAACCTGATCCAAACTAGATCAATTAAAAAACCTTCATTTAACCGGAGACCTGATCAAAAGTCCAAAAAGTCCAAGTCCAAAACTTCCAGCACTTCATGGTTGACACATTTGCCGTCTGAGAAAGAAAGAAAGAAAGAAAACTTTTTGTACAAATATATATATTCACCCAGAGCCTGAACCCTCTCGACTCTTTCCTCTGTGCATGGGCAGATCAGAGACGAGACTGAAATCACCTTTAACACGTCGGGTTTTACCGCTGTTGTTCGGTTCGATTGCGACATCCTTGACAGCGCCATCACTTTCACCCCGACACTTGTTTGGATTCTGTCTCTGGCAATGACCTACTAAGGCTCTGATTGGTTCATTTGTTTCTCCAACAGCCAGGCACCAGACCTTTTGAATTGCTGAGCAATATTGAAATGTGGGCAATTTGGGTGTCTGGAAGCAGGATATCATTGCCTTCTCTTGAATATAATGTGATGTAAATTATTGGTTATTGTGGCTGCAAACAGTTCGGATGGTTTTATTAGTCACTGCGGATCGAGCGCTGAGGATAATTCCTGTATCCAATAAAGTTGTAAATTTCCTGCACTGGTGTTCGACAGCAAACAGGAATATTAAAGTGAATATTAACAGCACTGATGTTTGATTAAAAATATCATTGTCATTTGGGCCTATTAAAAAAAAAAAAAAAAAAAAAAAAAGCAGGATCATGGCTCTCCAAAGTCAGAGGGCTAACGGAGATGGTCTGACAAATAATGAACAGTGAAGGTGAAGAAAAGCCAATCAAGTCATTGAGTGTGTCCTAAGGGAGGATGGCAGCTTGACGTTCATTGAGCTGTGAAACTCAGCAGCCAATCACAGCCTGGAGGAAGCCTGCAGGCAGCCAATCACACGTTTGTTGCAGCACAGGCAGCCAAGTAACAGCTGAGTGCATTTCAGAAGAAAGAGAAAAACCATTCAGTGTAATAGCTGCACATAGACTTTGGGTTGTTTTTTTTTTCTTGCCCTTTAACAACTGCATAATGAGGTTTAATAATAATAGTTACAGACACTTAAAACATGCAATGATATTATTCAAATGATCATTAGCAAGTCTAATACAACTCCTGCTCCTGTATGAACTTAGAGTTGGAGCGAGCTTTGATTAATGTGACATATAGCACCAATGATGTCATACAAAGACAGAAATGAGTGGAAACTTAACTTTGCACTCTGCAGCTGTCGGCCGTGTGGCACATGGCACACAGCAGAAACTCGGTTTCCTCCTCAGTGGCTGCTTTAATGACGGAAAGAAACTCAATCTGGGGCGCGAAATAAAACACTGGGATGGGCCTCAGCAGGTATCTACAATCGAATCCACCGGCAGCAGAACTCCCCGTTGAGATATAACTCAGCTCCTCAATTGTGAAATGTGCTTAAGTCCACAGGTGAGCAAAGATCAAAACAGTGCGGTGCAGCAGAGCAGTGTGCTCGCTTTGAAAATCTGTCGAAATGGGGTAGAAACAAAAGAGAGGAGAATGTGCACCAGCATTTTGTTCTCGTTTCTGAGACAGAATCATATTTCTAAGAAACAATGAAATAAACCAATATAGCTTTTAAATGTGATGATAAGATTTACAACTTTAATGCGGTCGTGTGTGACAGTTCACATTGCAATAGATTTTAGGCTGTTTCCTCAAGAGTCTGTGTTTAATCTCCTGCCGTGTGGCTTCTAGCTTTTCTTCTACGTTAGGCAATATGCATCCCCCTTTCCTATTCATGGATTCAAAATGGCCGAGCTCCTGTCATCGCTCTGATGTTATGCATGTTGTTGTATTTTTACCTGTTAGTGGGGAGCAGTGTCCTTGCAGTGGAAATGATACTGATTTCCCATGCTAGCAGGCTACTGCTTAAACTTTATCCTCTTTGCTTAAGGCTAAAACAAGACAACACACAACCACAAGCCACAAACTTTGAAACTACAAACGTCATGTAACTTCCACTGAGGTGCAGCTTAAAGCTAACATGAACAACTAGCCAGCTAATGTGCACTTAGCTTGTTGTGGGCTGTAATGAGTCTGTGTTTGTGGTGGTAAATGACTGGAAGATGTTGAAACTGAAATCTTTAAGTCCAGGCACGTTATTTAACAACTTTTCTTATGCAATTTCCCATAAACTTTTTCAGCATGATGCTAAATGCCAATGAGTATTTTGTCAATAACGTTACGTGTTAGCCAGTCGGTGTTATTAACACTTGTATTATCAACGGTGAACAGAGGGATATTGAAGGAAATCTGAAACAGAAACAGAGGAAATTATACTTGTTTTGTTTTTTTTATATGAAACTAGTAGGTGTTATTTTTAGTGCTAAGGCTCTTAATGAAGCAGGTGTTCAACTTATGGCATGTTACTTGTAAGTCCTGACAGTAACAAGCCTAGCTGGCAGGACTGTGGCCTTGCACTGGGAGAGGTAGGTGTAATTTAGGTGGCAGGTCTTGGCGAGTGGCTCCTGAGACAGCAGGTGGTCCGGGTCTTTCCAGATGGATCCTGTCTCCCATAGGAAGGTTTTTTTCAAACAGGTGCTTGCCGGTGTGGAAAAGGTTGGTGACAGTCCCTGCTGCCCTTCTCTGGCATTAGACCTGTCAGTGATGGTCTGCTGACGGCTCGTGACCTGCTCTGCAGTGCACACAACACTCCTGCCTGCTTGGCACTGGGGCCAGAGGTGGCCTGCTGATTGATAGGTCTGGAGGGCATCTGAGCATCTCAACTAATTATGATTAATGCCTGCGTGTCTACTGGATCACAAACTGCAGATGCGTGAAATTAAGTTTAATTACTCAGTTTGTACAGTTCAGTTGTTTTTGTTGTGTTTTGCTCTGATAGAGGGACTGACTGAGCTGCTGTGCGGATGAGCAAAATACATCAACTGTTTCAAAATGGCTCAGGGAATGAATTTTAATACACTATGTAAATGATATAGGTCAATGGTTTATTTGTGTCCCATTAATAATACTGGATGTTTTTAATATTTCATCAAGATGAAACCAGGCTATTTTCAAGGAGGCAAGAAAAACAGATGAAGATATTTTTCTCTGTTTTGACTTGTGTTTACATCTTTCTGTTGGATCCAGATGCTTAATGTTAACTCACAAAGCCTCTCTCTCTTTCTCTCTCTCCGTTTCCTTGCAGACGGATCAAATGCCTTCTGAGTGGCTGGAAATGTTATAGGCTACACTTAACTGACTCATCTCCGATATAAAAGCTCTTCCCTTGTGCTTGTCTACCTACTAAATAGCCCCAAACTTACAGACGGCCTCCCTGATGTGAACATGATAAATACTCTTTTAAAGCTGCATTAAACTGCATCATTTCATGCTGGCTGGCTCAAAGTCGCATATATCATACTTAATGGAGTCATAAGATCCCATGCACTATTCATGAGATCCTCACACATTCAGGCAGTGTTATCCAAATACGCTCAGCAACTTTTCAAATACCTGCTCTTATTCTTTTTGTCTCAGTGCCACTTTTTCTTTTTGGGATGGTCAGCAGCTCGACTCATCGTGCGTTGATTTAAGGTCAACCATCAGCTGACACCTCATTACCACAGTGGATGATCTTGTGAGCTCCTGTTGAGATGTTGGGACCCCTTTTTGTTTTTGTGTTTGTTGTCTTCTGCAGGGCTTTAACGGAAATTATTAAAGACAGCTGTGATTTGCATTTTCTGCATGAAAAATGCACGAGGCACTTGTTCCTGCTCGGCATGGAGACCCATTACGCTGCAGTCATATCTGCAGAAAACCCCATGAAGGAGGTATACTCCTGCGTCTCATGGGGTTACCAGGTGGTTCCTGTCCATTGCAAATTGGGCATTTTGCATGAAGCCCAATGTGAATGTTTCAGTGTGGATACTGCTAAACAACCCAGCAGTGTGTTTTTTTTTTTTTTTTTTTTTTTTGGCTGTGCATTAATGGTTTTGTTTGTGAATTTCCATCTGATTAAGTCAATGTACAAATCCAAATGCATGTTAACATGAGGCATAAAGTGGAGGTTCTTTCCCATCCAAGCTGACTATGGACACTATTTATCACCTTCCTGCTTAATGGTTTCCCACAGGGGATTTTTTTTTTTTTTTTGCATAGCTCTGCATAATGCCACCACAATGCATTTCAGGCCCCAGAATTTACTCTCTCCGCAGCTTGAGTTTATATAAACATATTTCAGGATGTCATGGTGCACACTTTATGAGTGGAGAGGCGTGTCGCTGGGAGGTGTGAGGGTTGTTTAGTGTCGTGTTCAATGTGCTCGAAGCTGAGACCCGTGGGGGGAAACAAAAAAAAAAGCAGCAGTAGTAACAAAAGTAATTTACTGTAATGCAGAACTCCCTCTGTCGGTTCAAGTCAACGCTGTGGACCATTTGCAAAGTTAATCTGTGGATTTATGGACAGTTACTGAAGTTGAAGGCTTTTCTTTAAAGGGTTGTTTTTGTGCTGCATCAGGTGGAGTCGCTCCATCTGGGCCTCGTAGCTCAACTATACTGTATGCCAGCATGTTCTCAGTGTGAGTGAAACGGGAGAGATGCTCTTGAAAAAAAAAAAAAAACAAGTGATCCATAAACTCCATTGTGTCTTTTATTCAGCTGCAGCCTTGGCTTCATTCACTGAAGTCTTGGCTCTGCCCTGAAGACCTCGTGCTGCCCAGACGACACCTCTTACCTTTACTTTTAATGCAAACACAAAAAAAGTCATTTACTGTTCCTCCATCCTCTCTCCCCATTTCAATATTTGACTGTAAGAGTGTGTATGACTGCGGCTTGTGCAGGTGAAGCGTGTGGCGGTGTATACCATTGCCCCGGCCGCTGCAGCCCGGTCTCTGTAAATGAACATGGCCGAGCCCAAGGCCACGCTGTCTCCGGCTCTCTGAGGGAGACAGGGATGTTAAGATGATTAAGAATATCTCGGACATTGTTGTTTATCACTTTATTTACTTTCAAAGTCCAACACACACACCCAGCAGAGGTCACACCCAGCAGAGGTCACACCCAGCAGAGGTCACACCCAGCAGCGCCCCCTGTAGCACTCCAAAAACTTCTTTGAGGAAATGTTCTGGTTTAATGTCACTTCCCTCTTTCCCTCACTAACGCGAGCCGGGTCGTAATCCTGCCTTTCCTGAGATTCAGCAACTTCCTACTGTGTGCGAGAGACCTTTAAGTTGAAAATCTGTTTTAAAGCAGTGAATACTCGGCTGTGAGCATCATAAGCTCACCTTCTGGCGGGGCACGCTCACACACTGAACAGTGTATTGTACTGTATGTTGCATCTGCATTCAGTCCATTAGCTTCTTCTCTGTATTGGTCAAGAGGATAGTCAGCAGTGGTCTCAGAAGGATTAATTATAGACCTCCTAACAAAACAATATAATGAAAACCTGTCAATCTGTCTGCCATCTCTGACTCCCTGCTCATCTCTCCTCCTCATTAGAACGACACGGGGTTAGAGCTGAAATCACTGTCATGCCAAATCCATATTTCAGTCATGTTTGCATCGAGATCGGTATCGTCGACCATGTGGTGTGACGTCTACGAGCGGAGCTCAGGAAGAAGCCAAAGAGAGTTCACAGCGTTGTCATGCTACGTGGGTCATTCTGGAGCATTTAATGATATTCTGTACATTGGGAAAACACACACACAGCCTGCCATCCCATCCCACTGTGGCTCGCCTCCGCAGCCTTGAGCAGGCCTCGTTCATAACACTCTCATTGAAATTCATTGGAAACGTTTGAGGTGGCAAACTTTTGCTCGATGGTTTTCGCTGCAACAAGCTTATGAATTCAACATGGTTTTGTAGAACGACTCAAGCACTGTTATTTCGCCCCTGTGATGTGCTGGAGAGACTTTGCCGTGCTGTTTGGAGGAACCAGTCATTAAGTTAGCTGCAGGAATATTGATGTCTCCAAACAACATCTGCTACTCCTCCATTTACTCCTAAACTCTGCTGCATGTGTCGAATGGCGATCTGCTCCGTCCACACCAGTGTTTTCTGTTGATGACATTAAACGTCCATGGCGGTAAAACACCTCAGGACATGCTAATTGCTCAGGGTGTCTGATTTGCAGCACTTTTCCTGGCCTTTGGATTAACTGTGATGAAATAAATGGTGAGCGCAGCTACAGAGCAATTGAAAAGGCAGGTGCTGGGAAATGCAGCTCGAATTTTAAAGCAAAGAGGAGGTGGAGTGGCCTCGGGTTTGACTGCCAGGCAAAGGCTGTGCAATTTTCCATCAGGATAGATTCCCAGAAACAATCTATGAATATTTTAATTTTCATTTATATGTCATGAGGCTGCTGAGTGATGTTTCTGTTGGAAGCCCTGCTTTGTCCTGAAAATACTAGGAACCTGAGTGACTTGTGTCCCAGCTCTCGTCTCTGCACACCGTGACACAAACACGCTCCGTGACCCATAATCTTTCGTTTATGACAGTTAAGACTACACAAATATAAACGTCGTATCATCGTATATATAACGTTATCCAGCGCCGCATGGATTTGCTTTTTTGCACACGGCCCAGAGGCGGAAAAGCAACCAGACTTGCATAGTTCCCCTTTAACATTGTTGTAGTCGTTCATCTTGCCAAAACACGACACCTGGGCATTGCTGCTTCCTGGCTAGCTGCTTAGCATGCTAATGTCAGTAGAGTCAAATTGAAATGGGTTTTCGTCGATGGAGACGGTATAAAACTAAAGGTGAACTTGTGACGTTTCCTTCAGTCAGTCAGATACGTAGCGGTGGCGATACTGAAAAGTATGTGCATTTAAAAAACATTGTGCAGAGAATTATTCATGAGAAAACTATTATATAATATGAGATAAATTTTGGCTGCAACTTTAATTTATAGTCTGACTTAATTTGTCATTGTTGAACTTCATGTTTACTCTGTAGGTATACATCTCATCTGTGTGGGCAAACACTTACTCACACCTGGGAGGATGCACATGAATATAAATTGCTGTAAATGTGCTGGATTGAATCCAGAGGCTATTTTTCATCTCTTGTCCCTGTATTTGTGTTTGTGAAGAAGAAGAAGAAGAAGAAGAAGCCTCCGCTGCCTGTAGCTGAGCTCATTGTCCTCATGCTCTACTAACAAACCCTATTTTTATCCTCTCACGGTGAAACCAGTTTCCAAATAACATGGTAAAGAAGGCTCCTGTCAGAGAAGAGGCGCTGGCATTGTGTTCAAAAAGCAACGGCTGCAGGCGAGATCTGGGAGCTCTGACTGGATCTGTGAGGAAAAGCTGACAGAGAGGAACAGAAAAGCTTGTATTTATTTCTCCTCGGTTCTCCTCGCTGCTCCGTGCAACACGAGGACCAAAGGAAACAAACAGGACCCGACAGAAGCAGGTCGACAGAGAGCAGACGTTCAATTTCAGTCGCTTCCATTCTCTAAGCGTGGTCAGAGAAGTTATCTGGAGGACGGTAAATAATTATTGGACGGTAGTGAAACAACAATACTCTGTTTGGTGCTGTTTACACCTGGAGTCAACCTCTGACCTTTACCATCTGGATAATGACACCTCAGTAAAGCGAGAATGTATTTACTGCTTACTCCTGCAGGATGAGAAAATGTTCACAAGTAGATGCGGATGTTTGGCAAAGTTATTCCACAACAGAGTTGGTTCTCTGCAGCAACATGTTCGGAGGAATTGGATATCGTAGCGTTTACCATGCGGTCAGCAGTTCGGAGCCTCAGACACAATCTACTCATCAGTGTATCTGCAAAGTCACGTCATGCTGTGATTGGCCAGCTGTGCTGAAGTTAGGAAGGATTCGTGGTTTCCGCCTCTCTCTCAACCTTTTTCGTCCTCAGAGCTGAGTCTGTCACATGTGGATAAAAAATATGCTCCAACAGTAGAAGCCTCCAGGCTGTTGGTTGGTGTAACCCCTTTGTTGCAGTCACATACGCTCTTGGTGGTGGGTACGTTCAGGCTACACACATGCACACACACATTAATAATGTCACCTTGAATCAATGCTATCCCCTACCTATCCACAACCTATAGGGGAGCTGAGTCAGAGGGAGGTTTATATAGTGTCATCCATAGAGAGAAAGGAGTTTGTACTGTATCGTGACCCCCACAGAGTTTGGACCTGATGGTATCATCCTAAAGTTAAACACCGGAAAACGTCCAAAAGTGACACGTGCACACAACAGTTTTTGAAAAATTGTCATGAAAAGAGATGACTTTCTGTTGTCTTAGGACAAACCAGTTTGAAGTTGGAGGAAGTCACTGACAGATGAAGTTGGGTCATGTGATTCTGACGGGATAATGAGGCTGGGTATCATCTCTCCTCCAATGGGAACAAAGACGGCCGTGTCCCTACAGAAGGAGCCATAAAGGTCTCCAGGAGAAGGTGCATCGTAACTGACCCTTAACCAGGTTGTTAAGTGGTTTTACTGCCCGGCCGCCTGTTTCCCTCCCTGAGCGCCATCTTGCTGAGTAGGCCAGGAGAGAACTTGACCTTTATCTGAGGACGGGGAAAAATGGGGCTGTCTTAGAGTATGAGCTGACCTTTTATCCCAGGCTCCCCTGTTTGGATCCTCTGTCTCTGAGTTCCCTTTAAATTATTTTGGTGACTCATTCAGCAGCGACTTACTGCTGTACTGTCTGTTGCTGCTGAGTGGGGGTGTGATGAGGTGGGAGGAGCAGGGGGGGCTCCCAGCTGGACCAGGCCAGCCTCTAATTACTCCCTTGGAGGGATAACCAAACTCTTTTGTGTGTATCATCATCGTGTGTGTGTGTGTGTGTGTGTGTGTGTGTGTGTGAGATTAAATGAGAGCCTGGAGACTCAGGAGCCAGATGTTCTCTTTCTCTCTCCCCGAACGCTAGAGAGAAGATTTTCTCACTTTCTCCGACAGACAGATGTCGCACTGCAAAGACGCTGCTTTCCCTCGGATAGTTGCAGCTGGGAACAAAGATGAAAATGACAGCGATGCACTCGGAGTCCACTGCCAAAGTGTTGGCAATTCTGGTCACTCCTGCAGCCACACATGGCCACCGACCAGTGCTGAGACCATGAAAGAGCAGAGAGACGTGGGAGCGAGCCGAGAGCGAAAAACTCATCAGCTGATTGTTTTATATTATTGATTTGGGGAGTGAAGCCACAGGGGCAACGTGTCATGGATGTGTTACAAGAGCTGGATTACAGGAGCCAGGAGACTGCTAATTACTGCAGATTAAATGTATTCACCCTGTACACACGCCACAAAAGGGCTTTTTCTAAGCTGTAGGACTGTTTTCCAAAGGTCTCTCACTGCCACATGTCTCTTCTATAACCGTGGTGTGGGCCAGAGGATTATTTGTTGCACAGTCACAGTTGACCCCTGGCATGATGGCGTATTAGGGCACATGAATCTGGCTCTTTAGCTGCTGTATGCTCCGCCATGTTCTCCAAGCCAGACACTAACTGTGCCTGTGAGTTGTTTGGTGCTGGGCAGGTGCCGCACAGCGAGGTTTCTGCAGCAAGTAGAAAATGCAGCAGTGAGTGTGATAGTTTAGTAAAGCTGCAGATTCAGGTAATTATAAGTTGAGGTATAAAGATGGTGCCAATTTGGCAGCGGGGGGGGCAAACAGCCTCTCTCCGAGGTTCAAAACTCTGCCAAGAGCTGAAGCTCACTAAATAATATGTATTTATCAGGGAGTGCTGACGTCCCACAGTCTCCCAGGCAAAGTGGATGGATAAACTGCAGTTTTTCCATAAAAATGCTTAAATTCAGTGACGACTGCTACGGTGCGAACTCCCCGCTCAGTCATTAGTGATCAAATACTGTACCTGCCAAACCTATTGTGATCTATAATATACTGTAGCTGCTTAGAAACATCTGTCTTAAGCATATAGTTGGGATGAGTCTATTCTAAAGGCCCAGATTATAATCAATAATCTGACAAGGCTTCAATAAGTTATAAAAAGCTAATGAAACAAGAAAGAAATCAGGGTCCCTGCTGGGAAGTCAAAGGGATTTGTGGTTGAGTGTTTATGATAATGTCTGAGCTTCTTAATGTCCGCGGTCGGTCTGTGCAGACAAATGTTCCCCGAGCTTCTTGTTTTCATGCTTATCAGAGCCTCCTGCAGAAAGCGCTGCTTAATCTGCCTGCCCACAGAGAGCGCGTTTATCTTTGTTTTCTGGGGTCATTTCTTATCTTGTACGGTGGTGCTCTGAATCACAAGGGCATACTGAGGACAAGTGGACACTACTATAAGTCATGTCCAGTTAAAACACAGGCACCGAGTGGATAACATCTGTAGCAGCTTTAATACTGACATCCTGGCTACGTTTTTTTTTCTGATGTAGGTGGGTTTGCAACGACATCTTACCAACATTTTTAACAGTGTCAAAGTAATTTTGAATCCGTTTTTTTTTTTTTTTTTAACTGTATTGAGTTTGACTTTATGTCCCAGGTGCACGTCCCAGACACATTTAAGATCAATTTGAACACAAATCTATGCAGCTGGCAACCAATCAATCAATCAAACAACTGTCTACAACTGTGGAAAGAGAAAAACTTCAGACACTAGCCAGGACATTCTGTGCAATACACATCCAAAACCGATCATGATCATTGAACAGTGACTGATCAAAAACTGTAAACCCCATTGAAATGTGGAATGCCTAATCAATAGACAAGGCTTGTGTCTATGTTTTAAAGTTTAAATGGAGTCTCTAGATGAAAGTATGTTAAAGCAGTCGATGTTGAAATAAGTCCAATGTGTTTTGTTGTTTTTCGGCTCTTTCCCGTTCCCATTCATTCTCTATGGGGAATTTTTCGTATCCCTTCTTTTCATGAGGATGGTAAAACTTTCTTTCCTTTCAGGTCTTGTCTTGTGTGGTTTATTACTGTCACAGGTCTTTCCCACTGTACCTCATGAAATGTGAGAATACGTGCTTCAGCTTCAATGCCGACCCATTTGATTTCTCTCATATGCAAGTGGCACAAAAAATATTTGATGTCGCTCACTCTGCCTGCAGACGCTCGCCACTTATCTGCAGAGACACCTCGACAGGAAAACTCAGATTAGTTTGCAGGGTCCAAAACTCTTCAGTCGCTGCAGATCTGAGGGAGGTGATCTGCCCGCGGGACATGATGGCAGAGCTGACCCTTGTAGGTGTAGAACAAGTGCGATGCCTCCTGTTTGGAGCACGCAGAGTGTGGGACATGTGTGAAATAAGATCCTCAGATCAAATTAATCCATGCAGAAAAAACAGTCGCTCAGCGCGCTCACCAGGAATCTGTGTGTGTGTGTGTGTGTGTGTGTGTGGGCATCCTGGCTGGTTTAGTTTGACATTCAGTGTGGGCTGTCTATTCTCAGACACAGATTAGCAGGAAAAAGCTCAGGCATTATACTGAAACCCTCTCGCCCCCAGGTGAACTTTAGCTTGTCCTCAATTTCTGAGGCCGGTCTCCCCCAGGTGTTCCTCTCTTTAACCAGCCACCTGCAGCCCCGAAGCCTGGGCCTGTGTCTCCAGTGTCTCGGTGTCCTTTGTCTCCTTTACAGGCTGCAGGGGCAAAACTGCTGCTCTGACAGTATAAAGTGTTAATACAGTGAAAGGTCAGCAGTACGGAGGGCGTCGCCTGAGCCGCCTGCCTGTCACACTGATTTCCTTGGACACTGGATCGGACACTTTTGGGAAACCACGAGAGGCTGACATGTTGACACACATACACACACACACACACACAACAATGACAGATCACCAAACAGAGCAACAGATGGACAAGAAACCAGGACGACAGCAAAAAAAAAAAAAAAAAAAGCAAACACATACATGTGAACACACAGAGACAGCCGCTACAGGAAAACTGAGACGCAAGCAGACCGTCAAATGGGCTCATTCGTCAAACAGACAGTGAGACTCAGGACAGCTCTTTGGAAGACGCTGACAATATTTCCTTCTATTTCTGCCTTTGTGCAGAGGGTGAGACATCATGATGAATGGACCCTCATTTTGAGGAAACAAAGGGACGATACTCATATGAGCTAAGACACACAAACACACACTGTTGTTGTTGTCTTTTTTTGTCATTATTGTTTCGACTGTGTCTAAAGAGACAAACACAAACTTATGACAGTTCTTCACAGACGGGAAATGACAAGACTGTCTTCACAAGACAAACAACAGCACAGGTTTTTCTGTTTATTTCTTGAATAATGACACTCAACAGAACAATTCAGGCTGCTTCAAGTAAAATAATAAGTTTGATTTCAAACTTTGTGCTGTTCCACCAGCTCACCGGCGCACGTCCGACCTCCACACCAAACGGAGGCCTAATGGTGAGTCATTAGGCTGATTGTTTTCAGACCTGTTAACATCAGATGACCTTTTATGACCTTTTCATTCAAGGATCAAAAGAAAAGTCTTGAAGACACATGGAGCTGTCCGACAGTCTCAGCGTCTTCATGTCTCCTCCTCCTCCTCCCTGTGAATGTAATATGCCCATTACTAGCGGCTCCCTTACGGTCTGCTCTCCTCCTCCTCACTTCATAGCACCAATCCACTGTCAGCTCTTTGTGCCTCCCATTGATAAGAGTAGACAAATATCTGCTAATCCCACTGGCGGCATGGGAGATAATAAAACACACTTTATTCTTAGCGCCGCTATATCGGTGCACTGGAAGCTGGAACCTCGCCGCGAGTCCATTGTTATTCTGAAAATGAAACCATATTGAAGGCAAGGCTCTGTAATAGCAGAGGAATACAGTACTGTGGCTGTGTGATCCACGAGGCACCTGTTAGGACTGAAGAATGAGCAAAATAACGCACACGACCGCGAGAGAAAACCGCCTTCGTCTGATGCATCGGCCGGCCATTTTTCTTCTAGCACTTACACAGATCTTTGGATCCCCGGCCCATCAGGACTTTGACCGCAGCCCGTGGAAACATGAATAATGGAAATCCTAAAGGCGCCTCAATTAGGCTTTTTTTATTGGGCGAAAATGAATGATTCACATCTTAATATCTCAAGTGCTAAAGAGGCTTTTGGAGATCTCTGACAGATACTGTGTTATATTAGTCATAAGTTATTACCCCACCCCCCTTTACATCCAGCGGCATCAGCAGCTCGGCAACCGTCAAACCATCAGGGTTCAGTGTCACAGAGGCATGTTTTGTAATTCCACCACTTCCATTTATGTTTCATTAAACAGCTTTATAATATACAGTCCGGGCCGATGATGGATGGAGGGATATGAAGAGCATCAATAATAAAAGGAGCAGACATTGATGGTTAGGCAGACGTTCACGTGTGTGTGTTTTGTCTGTGTGTGTGTGTGTGTGTGTGTGCGTGTGGTCTGTAGCCACCAGGAAAAGCCGTCTCATACACACTCACTCACACACTATATCTATCCGCAGTCACACAAGGCCTCCCCTCTGACTCTGGCGATCAGCTTTGCATGATGATTACATCCCCTACACTGATTTATGTGGCGTCCGGCAGCAGCACACCTCGCTGCTCTTAACCCAGTGGGAATGCCAATAGCCAGATGGGCTGAATGTGTTGACATGCAGTTAAGTCCACCAAGAGGGTTCATTACTCCGAGAAGACGAGCACAGAGCAGACAGGCCTTTAGTCCACGCCAACCACGGGTTACCGCCATTCATCACAGGGCGTCTGCCTGATGTCAACAGGCCTTCCTTTTGATGCTCGGTGCAGCTTCAGGGTTATATTGATATGTTTGGCTTTTGTTGCCATAATAGACAAGTTTTCATGCAGCAGCAGCAGCTACGACGTGTGAGGCCGTAGCTCTTATTACAGGATCTGCCACTTGGCCGAAGTTCTCTGATCCATGTTGTGCCGTAATCAAAGCATGTCACTGACATGTAGTTGAAGTAGATTTTGACTATTTATAAGTTTTCTAGTTTAGAGCAAATACCTTTAAATGTTGTTGAGACATACATGTGTTGGAGGACGAAGGGAGGCGATTTAAAACGTCCTGAAACAGTAACGACTGGGACGCTGGTTCAACATCGCAGTCAAACTAGTACAAGATGTTCAAGGTTTGTGTCTCTCTTCTTCCTGTTTAGTTCCTGTTTTATTTTGAAGTTCAGTGTCCTGGCCGTCTTCCTGTGTGCTCCCTCCTGTGATGACCTCATCTGTCTCACCTGTCTTTGGTGTTTTCCACCTTGTCCTTTGTCGGTTTGTCTGTGTTGTTGCCATGAGTCCATGCCGTGTTCCTGTGTTGTTCCTTGTGCGATCCAACGCTTTTGTTCCACCGTACCTGCACCATACTCCTGACATGTGGTCCACACAAATCAGCTTCCTGTTAAACAAATGAAGCCAGTGTATTAGGTTGATAAAGTTAAATAAGTAACATAAGACTTTACAAAGTTCGGATTCGTTCATGCTAATTAATCCCTGATATCACCTTTAATTCGACTGTGAACTTTTGATGCTTTAAATTCTTCAGCTCACACGTCTAAGAATTGACGAACGTGACCTGATTCAGGACTAATCGCCACCTCTCCCCCCGTGTCGTGTCGGCGTGTTTTAGTTCAGACCGAGGAAGTGACTGAGACAAACAAGCCGTGCAAACCCCCGACTCCACATTACAATGTACCGAGGGCGCCTGGTCTCTAAATGTTTGATCACCTCATTTAAATTTCCTCTGCATCGAGGGCAAAGGTGCCAATTTTCTGTGATATTCTGGCTGGGTGAGTGACAGCAGATGGGTGTGTTACTGAGCTAATGAGAGCGATGCAGAAAGGCCACACCGCTGATTGACAATGCAGCCACTGACATTTCTCCACGTTTAGCTTGACTGATGCACAGATGGAAATGCATGCATAAAACTACACACACACACACACGCACACACACAAACATGCAACCAACGTTTCCTCACAGTGGTTCGGTCTGTGTGTCGTCACATGGACTTCAAACACTAATAGAGACAAACTCAGTAAACAAATGGTGTTTAAAGAGTCTGATAAGAAGTGGATTTGTTCACTGTGATATTTCGACTCATCGCAGGATAAAGATATAATTTATCCAAGCAGCGACCTCTGTCAGCGTTTCCTCCATCTGTGGTTAGGTTCAGGCAACACCAGTGCTTCGTTAACTTCAGGAAGAACTCATGGTCTGGTTTAATAATGAAAAAGTTCACAGTGACTGAGTAAAAGTGTGTAAAGAAAGATAAGACAGTGAACCTGTACCATGCAGCACAGTGACAAACAAAAACCCATAGGTCGTTTGTTCAGCAGCTCATCATGACCCATAGTTACAGTTCATCTAGTGCGTGCGGGAATAGTGACGGGAGACAAGTGCAGTGACGTCTGAAGAGTGTGAAAGTCCAACTCAGGAGAAGGAGTGAGGTGGAGGGAAGTGTTAATGACCTTTTTCTACCTGTGGCATAGATGCTGTGTTTCAGGCAATGACCTCTGTGGTTGTTCAGCTTGGAGGACGTGTTCAGTATACATTATACCACTGTTACCACATTTAACGACATGTGTTTAACATCACGTTAACACTTGTCATGTAGCTCTGATTGTAACAAACCAAAGTGCGATGTTTTGGGAACATGTGGTTCTTGTGTTGCTCGTGCATAAGAAGCTAGAGCCGTCGAACCGGCCGCGGTTAGGTCGAAGTGTAGCCGTCACCTGAATTAACTGACCTCTGGTCGTCAGGAGAGGATGAAGGGAAGGAAAGAAGCTGGTGTAAAAGCAGCTACCTGCAGAACTGTGTGTGTGTTGGTGCAACATACAAACAAATCATCATCTGTTACCTGTCTACCTGTACCTGTGACCTGTGACCTGTGATCAAAGTGAAAGCTTGATCAGATTAAGAACGATAGCAAACACGAGATCTGTAGATCAGCAGAACTTCTCTATTATGGTCCACAGTCATCTGTCGTATAGATTTTCTCAAGTCAAGGACGACTTCAGTAAAAAAAAAAAAAAAAAAAAGATTGAGAGCTTGTTAATGAAAGAAAGAGCCTTCGGGGATGAAGGAGGAGGACAGGAGGAGCGGTGTGATTTACAGAGACTGAGCTCCCTCTCTCTCCGATATGAGAGCTTCTTCACGACAAATCGGCAGGAAAAGTTGCAGGTAGTCTGAGGAAAATGCTCCAAAAGCTGGTTGTCATGTCTAAAAATGAACATTGATGAATGAATTCAGGTTAATGGTCACTTAAAGAATGAAAGACATTCGCTCCTTGCCTTTCCTCGGTGTGAAGATTCGGCTGCTGTTTGCTGGTGATAAACCTCTGAATGACACCGGTCTTCAGTGGCGTCTTTCAGCAGGAGCCAATCAACCGGAGAGCTTCGGCTCAGTGGAGCGACCGCAGGCAGGCGTTTAGCCAGAATTACTGTCACACTTCTCTGCACTGTAGCTCACCACCACCACCACCACTGTGTTTTTAACCCTCATCATGTCCACTCTGCTTCGGAGAAAAAGAAAGTAAAACTACAGTTATTAAAACTGAAACCTTGGGAAATCATCCACAACATCTGTGTGATCGATATAACACTCAAAATGAGGCAGATGAGGTCATCAGTGTGTTGACTGACATATAATCAATAGGTGAAATCAGTGTCATTGTTCATTCAAGTCTTCAGGATTTAAAGAGGGAGTCCTCCATACGTAATTGTTCCCATTCAGTTTGATCGGGGCTTATAGCTGGGGACACAGATGACGTATGACTTTGTGACTTCAAGCTGCTCACAGCAGTGAATCCATCATTACTGTCGAGGTGGCCTGAAAGGTCGTCATTGTCCGTGTGGCCACTTCTGGAGAAAACAGCAGTTAGACAGATGTGGTGGTGGTGTAAGTGGACGGACATAAGGTGGAGCTTATGCCAAGCACCGTCTGACTTTAATAGCAGTCTATTAAACATGTGTTTAGAGAAAATTGATAGCTGCTAATGGAGCCTGCGTGTTTCAAATTGGCCGGACAAAACACTGCCCACGTGTGTGTGTGTGTGTGTGTGTGTGTGTAGGCCTTTTATAGAACAGCAAAAGACAAACAGGACATCTGACAGCAGTGGATGTTCAAGTCCCTGGGGCGTCTTAATCTGTTGTTTTCAAATGTTGCTGGAAAAAAAAAAAAAAAAAAAAAAAAAAAAACTTGAGTCTTGAGAATCAAAGTCTCCAGATTCAGCAGCACATTGTTTCTGAGTTTGACAGCAACAAACAAACCCAAGGTCATTTAATCACAGCAGCAGACAAGAGGCGTTTTTGTCAGGGTGTTTTTTTTTTCTGTCACCAGGAGAGTCGACTACAGAGAATAGAAACGTCAGAGTGCATCGACGTCCTCGGCTAAACTCTGTTTGAACTGTTTCATTTCACACAGGATGTCCAGCTGGCGTGAAAAAACAACACAAATAAATAAATAAATAAATAAACAAGCTTTGAAATCCCAGCTGGACTTTAAAAGTCCCCAGACGGTCGCTTTGCCTTTCCTCTTCGTCCTGTGTTTCTACAACCCTGAAGAATCAAATCCTGACTGGACGACTGCTCTAATCAATATTTGTTCACTTTTAAGACAGACTCCCATGGTAATGATTCGGCTCCAAGTACTGTACAAAAAAAAAAAACCACACCTCTCCACTATATGTGTAAATGGTTGTTGCTACAAGTGCAGCTCTTGTCTTTATCTAAAATTAAATCTTTTAATTAACGCTGGTTTGAGCGCATCAGGACCGCTCTGCTGAGCAGCCACAGCGTCTGGACACACAAACAGGAGGAATTATCATTCTGCTCGCATATGATCCTGAATCATCCTCCGGTTATCAAAGCATCACGCACGTCACATGTCAAGTACATCCCCAGTGCCACCACATGGCCAAAAGTGTGTGGACACAAATTCAAACTCAGCTTTAATAATCCCAGGAAGATAAAGACAGCCCACAAAACTGCTATGACCCCGTTCACAGCAACGATACGATACGATACGACATGATACGATGCGATACGACACGATACGGCACGATACGACATGATACGATACGATACGATACGATACGATGCGATACGATACGATACGACATGATACGATGCGATACGACACGATACGGCACGATACGACATGATACGATACGATACGATACGATGCGATACGATACGATACGACACGATACGATACGATACCAATTACTTTATTAATCTTGAAGGGGAAATCCATTTGTCTGGCAGCTCATCTACCATTTGCAGAAGAACTAAAAGCCTGATGGCTGTAGGTAGGCCTACAAAGGATCTTCTCTATCTCTCCATCCTGCATTGAAGAGAGAGGAGCCGTCCACCACTGTGTGTCATTTGTAAAATGTTCCAGGTGGATGCAGCAGAGAAAATGAGGAAGAAGAAAAAGAAAGAAAGCACCAATGATATACAGACGTATATGATTATAATTGTGATGGTGTTTTATGTCTTTTTCTTCGTTTTCTGTTTATAATTCACTTTAATGTTTAAGATATTTTGTGTGTTTTGCACCTTTCGCAGCAGGTTAAGGTGGTCTAGACACTCTCCTCTCCAGCTCCTCCTCCTCGGGGAACCCACTATACTCCTGGGACAAATGAGAGATGTAATTCCTCGAACACGCTCTGGGTCAGACCAGAGGGTCTCCTGCCAGCTGTGAACGTACCCATAAAACCTCGCCTGACTCCTCAAAAACCACAAACTTCCCTCAGATATCTGAGCTCCTCGGGTGAGCCCAGCTGCCCTGCTAAGCATGTAACTCATTACATCCCCTTTTATCCACAATATCAACGTGTCAGTCGGCACCAAACACTCACGAACATAGCTGAGGGCTGGAACGTAAATCAGGAGCTTCACCTTCAGGCTGCTTTAAAGCCGATGCCACACCAGTCTCTCACACTCCCTTATTCTCAGCTGCAAACAAGACTGAAGGATGTCTGAAGTTCTTCGCTCAGGGACCACGGCTCACTCACCAGCCCCAGAGTGGGCAGATTTACAGCAGAGTGTATTTGCCCTGAGCTGGGGCAGCAGCAGCACAGTGACACTGTTACACTGCCACGAAACCATGTAGACAGAAGGTCTGAGCACGTCATGCACAAGACTTCACCACCAGAGGCTTCTTGGATTTTCAGGTTTTAGTGACAGTGTTTGGGACCATTCATGACATTTTGAAACGGAAAAACAACGTATTGTGTCACTTGTGTATAAAATCTTGTTGGATCTGTCAGATAGTTTCAGGCGCTGCGCCTAAACCTGAGCAAACCTTTCCCCTGATATTGTTCGTTAAACCGCACCATGTGACCAGGTCGCTGGTTTTAGAGCAAGTATTGACTAAACATGTCATAAAAAATGAATTGTTTTTAATACCTGCGTTTGTTTTTATCACTTAAAGTGACAGTTCAGGTTGTTTGACATGAGGCTATACCTGCACTAGACTGATGCTGATCTAACCTACTGCTGCAAATACACTAAACCTGAACTGTCACTTTAATAAACATGGTACAATAATCAATAAAAGAAAAAAATGCACAATAGAATGAAAAATTAAATTAAGTTCTTGTTTCCAGATTTTTAACTCTGTCGCATTCACGTGTCCTTTTACATATGAGACGGTTCAGATGAAGCTAGTTCATCTATTCTGGATGTCGTCGTGTAGTTTTTGTCCTGAAGCAGCTGTTTCTGAGGCGACCGAGGTAAAACTGAGGCGTCGTGACGCGAATAATGACAGAGGGAAGAGGAAATAACAAAAGTCTGCTCTTGATCAAGGTGTTCTCTAAAGTTCCCTCTTTGCGAACGATGAATCATTTTAACTTTTACGGCGTCGTGAGACACTTAAAGAGGACGTTTTTCTCTGGTGCGGCTGCTCATAACTTCTGATAGAAAGTCCAAATTTAAAATCACACTCTGTATTTCACACAATATATATATATATATATATGTAACTCAGTTAAAAGTGCAGTGTTTTATTTCCCTCTGAAATAAAACAGAGACCATATTTTGACTGGGGCTGTAAAATTTCTTCAGAAACAGCTGATCTCACTTTATATGAATATATATACATAGTCTATATAGTAGTTTTTATCCTTCCTCTACTGACGAGCCCTGTGCCAGAGGAAGAGGAGTGTTTGATGTGTGTGAGGAGAAGCTGGGATGTTTTTTTTTTGCCTGACGACAGATGGCTCTCACGCAGACTGGCAGCCAGAGCAGCACAGAGCCAGAGGAAGAAGTTAAGTGGAGGGACAGATTCAGGCCAAAGTCTGAAGCCTCCAGACAGACACTTGTGGGATTAGGGTGATTATGCTTTTGAATGATGGAGGGATTTTACTGCTGACTGTGTTTGGCATGTGTTTTTTTTTTCATTGGTGGACTGCTCAGACTCATACCTGGCCTGGAGGGGGTGTGGTAGGTGGGAGGGGGGGTTGTATTTTCTTTTGCTGACAGGTGGCTGTTTGCTGTTTGTTTGTTTGTTTGTTTGTTTTTCTTCCTCTTCTCCAGGGAGTGTGAGGAATTAATGTGCTGTGGTTCAGAGGGGTTTATATATTCAGTGAGAGAGCCACGGAGATCACACAAGCTGTCCCCCGACACCGGACCTGCTCTGTTTCCATAGAAACGATGCAAGTGCACAAGTGTGTTTCCTTCCAGCCTGGCCTGAGGAAACAGGACCTCTGTGGTGCAAATCGGCGAGAAGGTTTTTTTTCTCTCTCTCTCTCTCTCTCTCTCTTTCTCTCTCTCTCTCTCTCTCTCTCTCTCTTTCTCTCTTTCTGTAGCAGGAACACTGTGTGAAAGGAAATTATAATTATCATCATCTCTGCAAACTGCTCTCACTTGGTCTGTGAAACTGAAAACTTTTATCCTGCATGTGTGGCTTCACCGCTGCATGTCTTCTTCTGCTGCAGCTCCTGACTTTCTTTTTCACCTCTCTGTGTTTTTGATGATACATTTCTTACTTTTTATTTTACTTATCTTCACTTAATTATAACATCAAATATTCCCGTGCGAATGGGGGGAAGTTAAAAGTTCAAGTTTATGGACAAAAAACATTCTTAGTTAATAATTTACGGCTCAAAAACTCTGTTAATCTGCATGGGTATGGAGTAATTAGCAGCGAGTCATACACAAACAACCTCAGAGCTGCACTCTGACTGGTGCCCAGACACTTGTAATGTGATCATCTCCAGACACACTGCAGTTAAAGGAGCAAATTCAACAATGCAAATACAAAAACAGACTTTAAAGGCTTCATCTGAAAGATCACATCACATCTGGGCCAAAACTTCTCTTATCTCAACGCACTTTACAAGTTTAGTGTAACATATGAGATTAGATAGTAGTAGTAGTAGTAGAAGAAGAAGAAGAAAAGAGAGAACTAGAGATGATAAAAATGAATAGACAGTAAAAGACCCCTCTACAATAGTACAGTTAAGAGCTGAGATAAGCCCACCGTACAGCAGAACCACTGTGTTTGCCTCAGCAGAGATAAAGTCTCTAATCACTGCCAAACACAGCTGATCAATACGTTAAGTCTCATCGAGTGGACCCAGATCCACCACCGCGTCAGTGTAAAGGTCTACAGCAGCAAAACACTGCATGAGAGCGGATCTCCAACTCCAAAATACTATATGAGGGTAAATAGATAAAAGGTCACGATGCATGATGGGGTAATGAACTGGCCGTCATGTCCTAACACCGTGATGCAGCGAGGATCCAGTCGTCACCCACAGGTGAAGGTCAGCAGCAGGCAACCACGTCAGGTTTTATCCACGTGTCAGCTCAGGTGAGGGAGAGTTTGTCAGGACCCAAAATTCAAAGCCTGCAGGTTCAAAAAAAAAACAAAGAACATGTAGGAAAAAACAAAGTGGAACATTTGGGGGAGACGTAGCTTCAGGTCACATTTACAGGCGAAACACGAGCCGTTACACAGCACAGTGGGACAGCTGGATTGATCACAGCTGGAGAGTATCTGTTCCATCAGATAGGCTTTAATCACCTTCTCTGTAGACGGCCCATTAGGGTTAAGCATCTGAACCCCTTGGTTAAGGTCAGGGAAAGTAAAAAGACAAATATCTTTCTTGTTCTTTAACATTCGTGTGGCTGGTTTTGTCTTTTTGTGACCATTGTTTTTCTGTCTCCTTCAGTGTCATCATGCTGGTTCTAGCCAGGGGAGGGGGGCCTCTGGCTATTGTGGGTGTGTGCCCAGTGGGCTGGCTCATGTATTGATCTGTGGTGTTTGGAGCCAAGAAACACCTCTGAGTACTATCAGCCTAACTTTATTCATCCAAAAATGACTTGCAGATCTTACAGATGGTTGGATGGATAGATTTAAGAGCAACCAGCAGCTCCCCATAGCGTGAAGGTTCACAGGCAGCGCAGCCTTCAATAAACATTTGCTTTGTTTAGCTCTTAAATCTGCAACTTATTTCTTTCCCGCAGCATGTGGCCGAGCTCACACTGGGCTGATCTAAGAAAGTGCAAGAGGCGCAGAGAGAGAGAGAGGGAGGGGGGGAAAGCATGTGGTGAGAAATCCCCTCACATCATATTACCAGCCAGTTTAGCTCTTACATTTGGAGTTCACGCTTGTCTCCATGCTCCTTTTAACGCCTCTGCAGTTATCAAATCATTAATTAAGCTTATGTCGAATCCACCCAGCGAGCCTGGCGTGGATGAGAGATACGACTGCGAGCACCACCAGCCATCTGCTTCCAGCATGCTGATGTCGCAGCCGATCAGTCCTAATAGGCCGTCTGTCCGGGCGGAGCCAGAACAAGCATTTGTTTCAGGAGCACATGGACATGGCTGTTTCCAGGCCTGAAGACCGGTCAGTCATGGGCCGAGACACACACACACACACACACATACTTCATGAGAGCAATACAGATTTTTTTCAGATAGGTTCAGGTCCTGAACTACAGCTCAGGCTGAATCGGTGTGAGCACAGTGGAGCGCCCACATGCTGCTCTTCTGTCGACCAAAGCCAGTCGCTTTGCAACTTCACACTAACTTTGGCCTTCCCACAAACCGGTGTAAGAGCAGCGGCCGGGTGCTAAAGGTTAAGTCACAGCAGCATCCTGTTCAACAAAACTGCCCAACACTTAACCCCCCCCCACCAAAAAACGACACAATGGCACAAGACAGATTTTCTGTGATGACCACACACACACCTGCATTTGGAGACCAAGAAACCAACAGATCATGTACAGTGTATTTACTGCAGTCTGATAGATCACCAATGATCTGATCATATTGTGACAGTAGAAAATTGATTAATGCGTCACAAATACTTTAAGAGACGTTGAAGTAAATCTGCTTTTGTTCAAAAATTCCCCTTCTGCATCGTCAGGTAAACATGCGGAGGAGCTTCACACAGAGCAAACGATTACCATGTCACCTGTCGCTTCAGCAGCTGAGCCTCAGTAGGTCTACACCTGTGGAGCTGAGCTGCACACCTCTGGGAGTTTTCTCCGCAGGTCACCAAAACACTTAATGTTGAGAGCTGAGCCTCAAGCTACATGTCTACATCTGTGTCCACTGTCAGTGTATTAAAGCCTGGTCGTCCACATCTCCAATTTAAGGACACAACGATACATTTATGAAATGGAACAAATAACCCACTCAGTGAGGCTTCAAAAACTCACATATACTAAGGGATGAAGCTCCGGCAGAATATTATCCATGTGATAGACAAAAGCTTTCATCTTTATAACTTGACCTTATGGCCCAGACTTACTTTGGTTTTTAATTTACTTTCCATCATCCATCATGTCGTCTGACGGTGAACAAAACTGAAAGGAGTACCTTGGTAAGAATGGACTGTGATGAGTCCTTTGATAACACACGCTGTAATGAGCACTGTGTGATAATATGGATTGTAATGAGCGTCATGATAATGGGGACAAGATGGAAGGATTGTACATGGGATCATAATGTCACTGTGGGCTGGCTGCAACTGAAGAGTTGAAATGATAAAAGTTAAGTTGTGGATAAAAAAAATTCTTGACGGACATTAAAGCCTTTTTGATTTAGTCAACGACAGTCCAACTCCAGCTTTTCCAAAGTTTCCAACCCGGCAGTCGTCTGAGAATAACAAAGTTAGTTTTCATCTGTTTCCCAGTTTTGATTTGTAGTGTGTCACGAGTGTCACAGCCTCACTTGCTGCTAGCCAGGCTTTTTTACACATTTTTCATTTTTTTTCTTCCTGCAGCTTTGAATTAGCTGCATCAATCAAACAGCTGTGTTCGACTCGTTCAGCTGGATTCGACAGCAGCTGAGAGCTGAGATAACACTGGGTGTGTGAGGGCCACCGTAGTTTTGGAGTGAGAGTGAGTGTGTCAAGTTAAGTTTCACTAGTTGAATGTGACAGTGCTGTTAGCACATCATTGAGATTCAGCGCAGGTTTAGATCAGAGCTGGCATTATTGGCCGCATTTCATGGTCTGAATCTTTTAAATTCCTTTTTCCTTGCTAGCTAATGGAGGACTGCAGGTGGAGGGTGGGTGGAGGGGGGTTAGACACTGATGTGCACTCAGTACAGTGTATATGTGTGTGTGTGTGTGTGCTTGTAAGTTTAGGGTATGTGTGTGGTAGTGATAGGTAATCTTCCCAATCTCAGATCCCTTTGAACACTCCAAAAAAAAAAACACCAAACCCCAGAATAAGCAGCTGCTCGCAGACCTGCCAGACTCTTCTTTTTTTAAATATATTTCAAGGCTTTTATCTGAGTGCGGGTGACCTGAAACCACTCTTTGCATCTTCTATATATGAAATTATTCACACAAAACTAAACTGCATCGTCCGTCGACTGCTCCCCTCCCCTCATGGAGCGATGGCAGACAAAGCTCACAGGAGCCGTGGGATGTGTGGCAACCTTCAGAGGGGATTGAAGTCACTTTCTCATCAGGACTTGTGGACACAGTGCTCCCAGTGGAACCAGCTCCTGTTTAAGGTCCCGCTGTGGGACACTGACGAGCTCAAAGTTTTGCTCGTTGCATCACTCTGAAACCCTATAAGTCAGAGCAGTGAGGTGAAAGTCGCCTTGTTCGCAGTGACATCAGCTGGAAAATGGAGGAACTGTCGTCTCTGTGGCAGCGTGACAGCCCTCAAACTTTTCACACAGCTTGAACCAAAGGCTTTCATCCAAAAAACATGTTACTCCTGACTGATGAAAGTCTTTCACTTTGTCCACGTTTGGTAGGTCAGACCACTCAGTCCAGCACAGCAGCGACAGACAGACACAGATCCTGCCTGTGCTGATCAAACCCTGCAGCTCTCTCACTCACACAGCTCTGTGTCTGCAGAGTGACAGTGCTGCCATCTATTGCTCTCCAGGTCTGAGCCCCAGGAGTGTGACTGCATCTTTTTTTCTTGTGCGTAACTGTGGACTAAAAATCTAGATACAGTTTTAAGGTTAGAGAATCATCTTATTCTGCTTCATCTGACAGCATCATATATATTTGGTCTCAGCTTGCTCCAGCTCTTCGCTGAATCATCAGAAATGATGTTTCCGCAGAGTAAAAGATCTCAAACCAAGACTGTTTCATTCGATCCGATATTTTTCAGTCTGACGTGTTTGGGATCTTTTTCTCTCTGGGACTTCGATTCGAATAAAAGTTCTTGGTTCTTTTATTTTGACAGTGACACTGGGAGGGGAGCGAGAGGAAGGCAGGATGGCATGCAGGAAAGAGCATCAAGCTGAACTTAAACCCTGAGCAACCCTGGCCTGGATCGAGCCTAAAGGTGTCACGCTGTTCGGTATAACTTCGCACTGACTCTTCTTCTTCTGATTAACCTGCTTGGTCTCTACAAACCTACATTTCCTCCCCCACTCTGGGCCTTTTCTCTGTATTCCCACCTGAGGGGAAATTATAAGGTCCGATTTTTGTTGTGATGAACCAACTACATATAAAATTGATGATGAGTACGAGCGATATCACTGAAGAATCATCTGATACAGGAAAAGGAAATTGAAATGTACAAGTATGTGATGCTGGGGACCAGGCTGTGAGAACACAGGCGTCTCTTCAGTCTTCAAAAGTTATTTTTTTCATATTTCACTTCCATAACAAAGGGTTTTTTTATTCTTAGGCTTCACTGAGCTGATTTGAACACAGAGCCATAACATAAACTGCAGGTTACACTGCCCTCTGCTGCCTGACGACTGTCACTGACTGTCCACACATTTAAAGAAAAAAAACAGTCTGCAGCTTTCAGTTGTTGGTTTTTCTTTAATTTTTCATACAGTTGTTATAAAAATGTTCATTTTAATATATAAAATAACTCAGGTGGTGAGATGCATATGTGACTTTTCATACTAAACTGAGTCTCATTCAATTAGTGTCTAAAATAAACTTTGGACCGTTTCCTTCATGCTGGACTTGTCTTCCTGAAGCGCTCAGCCAAAGATCCCCGTCCTCTTCGCTGTGGAGCAGAAACAAACCAGTTATCACAGTGATCACCGACACAGCTTCTTCATCACCTTTATCAAGAGTTCGTCTCTCTTACGTTTTTCTTTGACGGTGTACGTAGCCTCCATGCCGGCTTTGATGTGGTCAGTGACGTGACAATGCAGCAGCCATGTACCAGGATACTGAGGACGCATCTTCACTGTCTGAGAGGGAGAGACATCAAAGCACCACATGATTTATAGTATCTAACAGTTATAATTATATCTTTAGAGTTTGCAGGAGAATTTAAGGCTTTTTTCCCAGATATTTGTACTGTTTTGGTCCAAAAGGTCCCGTATTGTACAATGTAGATTTTCATGTGAGTCTTGACTATAACATCATAACTGTTGTTGCATTTGTTAATGTTCAATTCATTTTCATATTCATTTCATGTTTGTATTTCTTTGTTTCCTATTTTTTGTTTTTTGACCTGTTGTTTTAAGAAAAGTTGGAGACGTTATCATCCAGTAACTTTTTTCCCTGATCCCTAAAGGTTACACTAAGGCTGACATCATGAGATACGGTCTTCTTTTTAAAACAGTAAGAAAGAGCAGAGAATCAGGAGACTTTGAGGTTGTACCTGGAAGGTGGCTGGAAACAACTCAAACACATCAGTACGATGACGACCTCCACCCAGCTGGGGAGAAAAGAGGATTATTGCAGGAGTTGTCATTTTTTGTATACTGCTGTATGACTGCGCCCGGACTGAGACTTGTGTACATTTTTATTTACCTTATATTCCACACTGTGTCCATGCCAGTGTGCAGTGTGGATGTCCACTTCATTGCCCATTCCCATCAGGTACCAGTACACCTTATCGCCCACCTCCATGGTCAGACCGTTCAGGTTACCGTACACATATCCATTAATGGCTGCATGAGAGCACACGGGACATGAAATTTGAGGACATTTCTTTTGATGTAGATGAAGAAAGAAAAATATCCCATCAGTCCAAAAGCACCGCAAAAAGGTGTGAATGTTTATCTCACCGTGCATTTTGTTGCTCTCTATAAAAGTTTCATCATCCTTCAAGCCTGTGCGAGGGCTCCTGATGTATCTCCGGATGTTTTCATCCAGGTACCTGTGGTTGTAAAAACAACGACAGCAGTGGTTATTATGACATAGAAAACAGTCTCTGTTCCTGGTGTTGCTGCAGAAAGACCAACACAAACAGTGCTGCTACAGCAAAGTGTCAGAAAGGATTGAGACATGAGTAGAGACCCTGCAGGAACTGTTTTCCACTGTTGGAAAAATACCAGTGAAAACTGCAGCACAACAGCTCTGTGGACTGAAGCATAGACTCAGTCTTATTTCAAATGGTGGCACGTGTTTGATCTCAGACAATGTTACTACTACAACTATGATGTTGAGGTAACTGAGGTGAAACCGACTGTTACAGGTCTAAATGTTAACTGGTTCGCTCGATCGACTCTTTTTACTTACCAGCTTTCATTCTCATCAAAAACCATGAAGAGCAGTGCAAACTCTTCTACTTCTTTCTTTAGTCCCAAACTCCTGAAACAAAGTTTATAAAAATGCACATTAGTGTTCATTCTCATTTGTTAAATACATTTAAGAAATGAAATGAAAAAATCAAACAGCAAGTAGGAATAGGAGGAAGCATAGGAGGAACCTACATTAACTACGTACGTCAGCATTGAGGTTGATGCCTCAGTGCAGAAACACTCACCTGCCCCAGCTACGACGACAAATCACCAACGGACCAATCAGGCCACTGTACAGGTCCTTAGGAGCAGGAAGAAAACATGTCAGTGTGCTAATGTGTGTGTGTGTGTGTGTGTGTGTGTGTTTTCTGTGTGTGTATGTGAGTACCTTGACAACATCAGCAGTGGAGTAGTACGCTGACACAGAGCAGTCCTCCTGCTCTGTGGTCGGCCCGGTGTTCTTGTTAACGTACCAGTAGTAGCTGTGAGTCTCACCTGGGAATGACATCATTGATTTTTTAGGTGTTTGTTTATTCTACAATAAGTAGCAGATCTGTTGTTGGCATGAAACCTCCTCAGTCAGACTGGTTGGTCATCCAAACAAGTAGAGATTTTCTATCCGCTGCCAGTGTCTCTTGATGGCCTGTGTTTCTCCTGTATGTACCTGGTTGGGTGAGGTGGACATCAGGGGTCTCTGTCTTGACTCCATGGGCGTGGATAGAATAAGGTCTGGTTGCCATGTTCTTAAAAACCACCTTCACTTTGTCCCCGACATCAGCGTGAATCATTGGACCTGAGAGAAGGAGGAGTCTCTAGTTACAAGTTACAGTAAAACCTGCAAAATGCTTCTCAGATTGTTACTATGTGAGTTTAGCTGCTGTGTTTTTACAGATCAAGGCGGTCTTCGTAGCCTACCCATAATGCCAAGGTGTTCCATATCAGGTGTCCTTTCCACCTGCTTGGTGAACTTGTCATTGGTGAACTGGCGGTAGACCACCTTCTTGTATCGGGAACCAATGAATCCACCCTGTTGGTCCAGGAAGACAGGAGCGGGGCTGCAGAGGGAGACGATGACAAAGTTTTAAAGAAATGATACTTGTTAGGGACTGACTGGTTGATTGATTGATTGATTGATTAAATAAATGAACTCAGTGTAACTTTGGCACTATGTGTTACTTTTCTAGACCCTGGAACATCTCGGTCTCCCAGGTGCGGTTCGGAGAATAGTCCCAGTCTGTTTCCATGGCAGCGATGTAGTATGTTTTGGAGTGGAGCATCGTCTCGCCCTGACGCTGGAAGAAGCTGCACTTCTCCACCGTGTAGTTGGCTCTCATCCCACCACGGTAATGGTTCACGGTTGGAGACACCACTTCAAACTGACCTGAAACACACAGACATGATCACGTGCAGTCACACTGTGCACTCGTCTATGCTCACCTGTGATTACACACCTCACACCACTTCCTCTTTTGCACTTGGGAAGGTCATACTGCACTTTGACTGCATATTTGTGCTTATATCTTCAATTACAGACGTTAATTAAAATCCGACTGTGTGTGTGAATGAGTGGTGTTTACCCATGCTGTCGGGCTCCATGGTGACCGTGTGTGAGATGTGAGGGAAAACGCTGATGGAGTCTCGTCTGTTCTGGCGATAGAGGAATCGGTTTCCCTCAAAGTAAAGACTGTTGATGTCCGACTCTGAGCCCAGTCCTGACAGGTGCCACGTGACTTTGTCCCCCTTGCACATGGTCAGACCTGGGACGTTCCTATACACATAGCCATTGATGGCTGCAGAAACGAAACACACAGTGAAGTGATTGTCTTAGATATGATCAAATAGTTCATGAGGGTAATGATAAAGATCTAACATGATGCTGATAGACAGTGAGCAGTGTGTGTCTGTGTGTGTGTGTCTCCCTCTAACCATGCATCTTGTTGCTCTCCATGAAGGCCTCGTCCTCCTTGTTGAGGGCAGTGGAAGCAGTGGTGAAGAGCCTGATGTTGTCGTCCAGGTACCAGCTCAGGTTCTCATCAAACACCGTGGCCAAGAGGTGAAACTCCTTGTTGTAGTTTTTCTACATGAGGAGACGAGAGAGAGGAGAAGAGGAAGAACATCAAACATCTTTGCCTTTTCAGATGCAGTAAAATTTGACTTTTAATAGTTATTTGAAGCTAAATTTGGAGTAATCATATGATCAAACACCTATCTACCCTCACACAATATATGTTGCACTTGGACTAACACAAAGTTGCATAAATGCTGATGAGGTCAGACTGAAACCAAGTGATTTATGAAAAAATAAAATGCACAAATTGAACTGTAAATTTAATAGTTTTCAAACTGATCTGATCATAAAATCAAATCCTTTTTAGTCAAGAGGTGGGAATTTTTTCCCCTTCAGTTCCCAACCACGGCCTCACCTGTACACCTTTCTTCAGCGATCCCTGTTTACAGACGAGGAGGGGTCCCACCAGTCCAGAGTTGGTGTCTTTAACGGGGTCGACTCCAGAGTAGTACAGGTAAGTCAGACAGTCGGCCTCCCCCTCCACTGGACCTGCACCCACCGGCACCGTCCACTCATAGGTGTGCACTGTCCCAGGTCTGACCAGAGCGGCTGGGGGAGGAGTCACCACTCCTAAAACCCACGGACAAGCAGAAAGGTCATGATAAACAAGGTTTTTGTCACCGCTTGCCAACTGACGCTGTCACTGTGATTCATGTTTTTAACTCACTGGGCTGCCTCCTTAGCTCCCGCAGTTTCTTCGCTGTGTAAGACTCTGTGGAGGAGACGATTTAAGGACAAAGTCATGGAAGAGGGACACGTGGAAAAAAAAGATGAAGATGCTCTCTAGGTTTGTATATTATCTCCTACAGTGTGTGTGTGTGTGTGTGTGTGTGTGTGTGTGTGCATGGAGTAACCTTCTAGCTCATTGTAATAGAGCGTCCCATCCTGTTCAACACTGTATTGAACACCATGTGGTTGTATACTGTAAGGCCGGCTGGCTTTGTTCTTGAACACCACCCGGATGGTGTCCTTCTCTTCAGCTCGCAGCACAGGACCTGGACACATGGAAGCTTGTTATTTGCATTATCAGAATCAGAATTACATTATTGATCCCTCCTGAATAGAAAATAAACAAATTAAATGAAATATGCATAAGAGTAAAAAAAAAAAAAAAAAAAAGGTGAAGACCCCTGGACTAAATAAACGTCATGATAGTGGTATAGCTAACCTATATTAGCTAACCTACATTAGCTAACCTATGTTAGCTAACGGATGGATTACCCAGAATTCCAAGGTGCTGCTCTTCCGGGGTGCGCAGCATCTTCGTGTTGAACGTGTTGTCCGTGTACTCCACGTAGTGAACCTTCTTATACCGACTTCCGATGCGGTTTCGACCTCTGGCTACAAACGTCTCGGCCTCGCTGTAAACACACACACACACACGTTTAAACAATATGAGCCACGACTGTTCCTGTCAGTGTGTGTTTGTGTGTGTTTAAGCTATACAAAGTCACCAACCCATCAGTCGGTGGTGTAGGAGCGTAGTCCCACACCTCTTCTTCGGCAGCGATGAAGAACTGCCTGAGCTCACCGTACGGTCTGGGCTTATGGACGTTGGGGAAACACTTCTTGATTTCAAATATCGCCTGCATCCCAGCTTCGTTGATGGACAAGAGCACAAAACCAAACCTGTTAATTCATCATTCATTCGTGTTAATGATGATGATGTAATGTTTCGGGAGCTCACCCATTAGGTGGTCGTTGACGGTACACGTGAGCAGCCAGTGTCCCGGGTTGTCGGCCACCATGTGAGCGGTGGCGCTGGAGGCCGGGAAGAGATTCACGATGTCGGTGTGGTGGTTCTGGACGGTAAGGATTTGGCCGTGAAAATGAACAGAGTGCATGTCCACCTGTTGTAGAGGAGATAGATGTCATTTCAGCTGACTCTGATGTGACCTGTCCATCCTGTCAGCTCTGTGTTCATACACTGTTCAGAACAGTGTAGAGGTCAAGTGTGTTTTTGA
Source organism: Caranx ignobilis (assembly GCA_021432705.1). NCBI lineage: Eukaryota > Metazoa > Chordata > Actinopteri > Carangiformes > Carangidae > Caranx > Caranx ignobilis. The sequence goes on from MU270014.1 coordinate 5,111,109, forward strand.
TTATTGTTTTAAGATTATCTTGATAACTTAAGGAATATTAAATTAAACTTTTAACCACTAAATTAGAAACCAAACAAAGTTTGAGTGTGTAAATGCTCATAATTTTAACAACCACAGCCATGAGACTACAGGTTATCATACTTCATACAGTTTAAACAGAGAAATACAAAATGGACAATAAAGCTAAATTATAAAACAATTTAAGGTAGAGTTTGGAGGTTTCTAGCTGCCGACGCTAGCGGAAGTTAGCGTCGAGCTAGCGGGTATTAGCGGTGGCGAATAGCCTCCGCTGCTAGCACTCGCTAGCATCCGAGACAGCTAGTGGGGCTAGCAGCCCTCCTACTCGTGCTGCACGGAGCTTCACCTGCTCTGTCATCGGCTGGAGAGAAAACACTGACTCTCCATCCAGAAACGTCCCCGTGCACAACAAAACAAGGACAAAACAGGACTAGAAGCCTATAGGTGATGATTAATCTGGATTTCATTTGTCTAAGTCTTTTTTTTTTTTTTGAGCAAAAACCTCCAGACTCCACCTCTAAATATAATGTAACAGTTACCTCATTGCCTAAGCCTATCATGTGCCAGTGGATATTGTTGCCTTGGCACATGCTCAGTCCAGGTAGGTTACCATACAGAAAACCGTTTATACCTGCAAAACACACACACACACACAGTTCAGAGATGAATGGTGCATCTGTGGATGTGGAAGTGGTTGTGAGGCCTCCTGCTTTCCTCTCACCGTGCATCTTGTTGCTCTCAATGAAATCTTCATCCTCCTTCAGGTTTCTGGCGGGGTTGGTGATGTAGGTCCTGATGTTTTCATCCAGGTACCAGCTGAAGTTCTCATCCGACACCATGAACAGCAGAGCATACAGGTAGTCGCCTGACCTATCACCATGTACGTCCAGAGTTCCTGCATCAGAGGTAAAGGAGAGTTAAACATTTTGATTGGTTGCTCTTTGTTACATTACATACATTATCTATCCTTTATACTTAAAACAGCTTCTGGTTCCTTATTTTCCTTATTTTCATGTCTTTGCTTGTTTATCTAAAATCTGCTCGTCCGTGTTTTTTCTCTTTCCTTTAGCTTTTTTATTTATCCTTGTGTTGAGCTGATGCAGTAGGTGTAGTTTATAATGGTGGGAGAGCTCTTATGTGTAGGTCCTCCTCTATAGATCCTCTAATCAAATAAATAAAAATGTAGAGACTCAGTCTGTTGATCGACTAATCGATTGATTGACAAATGTAGTTTCCGCTTTTCATATGTTTTGTAAATATAATTCAAAGTACAATGTTTCCATTTGATTTATTCGAGAGTAAAAGTATGAATTATGGAAGTGAAGTATTAAATCCAGTATTTGCAGTATGTTAAAGGTTAAAAACCGGTTTCAGTACCTCTTTTACAGATAATGAGGGGTCCTATCAGTCCTGAGTTGATGTCTTTTGGGGGGGAAAGATGGGAGTGGTAGAATCTGGTCATGCAGTTGCTGTCGTCTGCCGTTGGGCTGTGGGATTCAGGGAGCGTCCACTCATAGGTCACTATTGTTCCAGTAGGCACTGAGTCATCGCGCTTCAGCTCTGGAGCTGTACCATCAGGGTACCTGGCTCCTGAAGAGGCACAGACACAAGCAGTCACTCATCAAGCATCAGTCTGTTGAGTCTACCTGTGTTCGTATTGGCTTCAATGATTCGTTCATCCACTCCGCCTCACCCTCGTTGCCTTTGCTGTAGTTCAGTCCATGTGGGTGGATGCTGAAAGGTCTGAAAGCTGTGTTCTTCAGGTGGATGATCATCGTGTCTCCCTCCTCGGCCATCAGCAGAGGCCCCAGGTAGCCCAGCCATTCTGGCTTGGTCACCTCTGTCCTGTAGGTGGAGTCGGTGTACTGCTTATAAATGGCCTTCTTGTAGGTGGAGCCGATCCGCTGGGGCCCTCGCTTTAAAAAGACGGAGGCTTCTCTGCAGAGGGAGAGATGTATGTTATGTGTGTATGGACTTTTCTCAGCTGGTATTGTGAGTCGTCAGGAAAAGCCACCGGAAAGAACAAGTTTGTAAAGCACAGGTGTAAATGCAAATCAGCCACCATTCATTATGTCATTTACGCCTGTGGTTTTCCTGTTGTGACATGTTCATGCCTGCTGTGAAAAAGGCCCAATGTGAGATGCTTATGTGCCCTGTATTTGATCAGTTCTTCATGTGAGCTGATTGTTCTTTATTGATTCTGTGTTTAAAAGCACAGTATTGTTTGAATGTGACACGATTAACATATTTGATCCAAAAGAACATTTTAAAGATCTTTTGTTGGTGTCAATTCAAAAACAACTGTGAACATACAAAAGTGAAAATGTCCTGGATTACCTTCTTCTTTCTTCTTCTTTGATTTTGTTTGATTTATTGAGTTTGATTTTTTTTTTTTACATTTGTTGTTTTGTTTTCATATTGAATGTTAAGCATGTACAGCGCTTAAGGAAGGTTGTTTAATTGTACTATATGGATAAACTTTGACCTTGACCTCAGGGGTTTAATTAAGAGCAGCGGATGGCCAGAAGATCTAAGATGAAGTCAGGAATAACTTTTCATCTCAGCTTTGTTGGACAGAAAGTCTTTAAGTGCTCCATCATCTACAACATTTACAATCCCACTGATGAGGACCATGTGATATGTTCGAAAGCTCCAGAACAGCCACTAATGAGCTTTATGCAGAGTAGTCAGCAACATGTTTTGGATCAGTTCCAGATGATGCAGATATCTTTGATTGTGATTGTTCTCAAGTTAACTCTAAATCAGGTTCATATGTGCACTTACTCGTCCTCCTGCAGTGTGCGGTTTTGAATGTTGTTCATCCCACTTGGTGCGTAGTTCCATGACACCTCCTCTATCCTGATGAAGTACTCTCTCCTCATCCCAGACACACACACGGCTGCACAAAACAACAGCAACACACTCCCCAACACCAGCCGATGCATATCGATGAGAAAGTGTTGGCACTTCACCAGCTACGAGGAAATCCAAAGAAAAGCTGCCAGGCAGAGGGACGAGTCTTTATTTCTATCCAGTGATGCTGATGATGACGATGGTGAAGAAGACAGACAGACGGTGCAGTCCACTGCTAGTCAGTCCGTCTCAGAGACTTTAGACCTGGCGTGTGTCTTTATACCCCCTCATCTGACTGACTGCTGGGAAAAGCCAAGCAGGGGCAGAGGGGTCACCGTCATCAGACAGGGTCTGGCGCAGCCTATCAGAGGCCTGGACATCTGTTTGATCAACGCTTGCATAAGAGCTGATGTTCTGTGTGTCATCAATATCTGACCCAATAATAACAAAAATTCAACTATGACACTGAAGCAATATTTACTTCAAACTTTTGTCTTGTTTGTCTCGAAGGAAACATAATGTGTCACATTGTATATTTTTCTGTGCTCAAATCTGGAGCAGCTGCACTCAGCTGGGACAACAGCACTTTGGACCTTTGATCCAGACAGTGTCCACACACTCTGAGCAGGGTTATTGTAGTTAACTAAAACTAAAACTAGCAGTGAAAAATGTAATTTAGTTAAGTGACACAAAAATCAAAAGACAATTTAATGAACAATACAAAACTGAACTGCAGATAAAATTTGCTTAGTTTTCATAGAAATGGCTAAAGTTACAGGAAGAAAACGCCACAGCCCAATATGGGACTGTTTCAAGTGTCGTGATGAGGAGTGAAGTAAACATTTTTGAGATGCAACTAAAAGTGAAAAATCCCACAAATTTGAAAGTTCATCTGTGAAATCTAGAAATAAAACTAGTCAATTCCCCAAAATAAAAACTAAACTAAAACTGTTCAATCACTTGTTGGACTGACTTAAAAAAAAAAAAAAAGCAAACTGAAAAACAAAATAAAAATCAGCCAAACAAAACCAAGAGGTTTCATTATTTTGCCATTGTTTCCTCTAAAGTACCAACATTTAAGTTGGTTAAATCTGTCCTATGAATTTCACAGGACAAAATCAGGGACATTTACGCAACTGTGGAAACTCCAGGAAACTATCTCTGGTGAAGAAATCCATTACAACATACGAAGCACAAGCTTGGTTAAAGTGCAGGAAAGGGCCTCACGCATGATTGCACACACACACACACACACACACCTGCACATCTGTCTCTGCTGCATGCCACCAGTTGTTTACCGCTGATATCTTTGGGGAATTTGGGGGTTAACTGCCTCGGCTGAAGATAACTGACGTGGGAGTTTCCCCTTTTTTTTTTATAAGTTTTTGGAAAAGTAAAAAGAAACTAGATCAATAATCAAACACTAGATGTATAAAATGGAAACAGTTATTTTTTTTTATTCAAGGCAGCACAAACCACATACATTATAAAAATATGTCACTAAAATATATATAAAATGTCCGTTAGCACTTAGCTAGAATCTGAAAGACATAAAACAATTTACAACAAAATGCTGTGAAAATGAAAACAAATGTACAAACACACACAGAAAATCTGTTTGTAATCCATAAGTGGTCCAACGCTGTGTGAAAGTTGGAACCACAGAATAACACTGAAAAAGACAAGATGGCACCTTCAAAAAAAGTCTAAACTAAAATTATGAACACCATAAACAACAGTAAAATGCCCACAACGTTATACCAGAGGAGGTGGCGGCCATCTTGAATGGTCTAGTTTAATGATATTTATTTTTAAGGCGTTACAATCTTTATCCAGACTCCTGGTATGTTGCTGCTGCTCCGATCCTGTGATTACACTGGTAAAAGGTTTATGGACTAAACCCAATGCAAACAATACAAAGTAATAACAATAATGATAATAATCAACATCATCATAAAGTGACTGAACAATTGTTACTAGCATCACTTGCTAAAGGCTGCTTCAGTTCTTTCTTATTATTTTGTATAGGTGAGTCTGCTGCGCTTTTTTTCACCATCCAAAGAAATACAGTATATCCTCCTCGTCCTAACCTGGAGTAGACATAACATATACACACATACATCATTGTGGACAAAAACTCTGGTGTCATCGATGACGGCATATTGATGGTGCCACTAGGGCGACTTGAAGGCTTGAAGATACAGTGGTTACACAAAGTTGACATAGTTGTCAGAGGTCCATGACAGTGCATGTGTATGCGTGTCTAAACAATGTGTTGTGTTGTACTCACACACATGCACATGAAGCTGGGCAATGAGGCTGTGTGTTTCAGGTGTGAATTTGTTCTTGTGTTTTTTTTTTTTAACATGTACACATGCACATACAGTATATGTCTGTGCAGGTGAGTCTACATACACACACGTGTTTGTCTACGCGTTAAGACTGTACTCCTGCTTGTAGCAGCAGGGCCGGCACACGGCGTTGACTAGGCCGCTGCCCAGCTGTAAGAGGCAGATGATGAACTCCAGCACAGCCAAACCCAGTAAAACACATAGTAGAGTCACGTTCCACTCGACAATATGAACCGGCTGGAGACACTGGGACCAAGTCTCAGGCTGCAGCAGATACCTGCCACACAGAGAGAGAGAGAGAGAGGTCAGTGTAAAGAAAGAATCACATTTATTTATATCACAATGCCACCGCACACACCACTGCAGTATCTTCCTACCTGCCGCCCTGCTCTGCAAATGGGTACGACCATCCGTAAGTGGTGAAGCACTGCGGACCCTGCACCAAGGCGAACCCTGATATAACGAAGCAGTAGGTGGATCCCACCAGGCCGACCACGGCTGCCATCACAGACCCAAACATCTAGAGAGGAACAGAGATTCACACAGTGTTTTTTACAGGATGCGCATGTCTTTGGAAGCTCTCGTGGACATTTGAGTGACTTTCTGTCTCTCTGAACAAAGAGGAAGCTGTTTCATTTCTCAGACGGAGACAGGTGCTGCACACACACACACACACACACACACACACCCCCTACAGTTTGACCTGCATGTAAAGTACTGGCAAGTACTGTTGTCTTTTAACTGACTTGTGTTTGTTTTTGTTGCAGTGTATTTGCAAAGATGTGTTTTCCTTTCCAAAAAAGATCAGAACTAAATTAATTTCAACACACTCCCTCTCTCTCTCTCTCTCTCTCACACACACACACACACACACACACTCTGCAGCTGTGCATGTGGCTTGAGTGGTGTGAGCCAAGCTTACTTTGTTGAATGTTACCTAACAATGGGACCCTTGTTGAATTATCATAGCTGGATTAGCATTAGCATTCCACCCCATGAGGACACAGTGTTAGCTGGCTTAATGACAACTGTACTGTATTATTCTCCAAGTCGTGAGTAAAAAAAATGGCAAGAAGAGAGCTGAAACTGAAAAATATATAAACATAAAATAAAAGGGTCATTTTCCTATTTAAAAAAAAAACAAAAAAAAAAAACACCTGTTTAGCCAGTGAGGTAATACAACCTTAATAAAGAGAAAAACAACCTTAAAAAGCATCTCACCATTAAACTCTCCTTCCAGCAGCAGCCACATTTCCCCAGAGTGATGAAGACCACAGATGGAATCAGCATCTGGAAGCAGAAAAAGCACAATGTTTCTGAACAAAAGCACATTTTGACCCTGTTTCTCTTTGCTAGCAGTTAGCAAGCTAGCATGTTAGCATGATGCTACTCTTTCTTTCCACTTTCCATTTCTGTGTTTAATATGCAGTATCACAGAAAAATTCAAAACCTCAAATAACACACTGGGAGGTAAATATATTATATACAGACAAAGATTGTGGACATGCCCACAACAATACTTCTCAACAACTTGATGGACATGTTAGCTGTTAGCAGAAGGTAGCATGTAGGCTAGCTACAAGTCTCCAGAGCTACGTTTCCCTCCAACTCTACATTTTTGAGGCCACATTAGCACAAAAATGTCTCAAAACCTCAAATAACGCATCGTAGGGTGAATTTATTAGAGAATAACTCTGGACTTAGCATTTAGCATTAGCGTATAAAGATAAGAAGATGTCCTTTCTCAGCCAAAAAATATTTCACCCTGGTTCTAGTGTTTCATCAGCTGGCAGGTGAATAGTTGTGTCACCAGTGCTGTTAAAAAAAAAAACACTACGGCTGACTACAGCTGTAAAGCCATAAAGTCAGGACACGGTGGAAACATGATTTATGGTGGAGTTTATAGGAGTACAGCTTGGTGGTGATGAGTAAACAGGAACACTGCCTGCATAAAGTGGCAATGCTGCATCTGCCTGTGTTGTGTTTACTAGTCACTCCCTCCCTTTTTCCTCTCCTCGTCTTTCCTGTGTGGTTGTCTCTCTCCCAGAAGTCAAGCACTTTAAATCACACTTAAACAGAGGGAAGGAAGTTCCCAAGGTTTTAAACACACACACACACACACACACACACACACACACACTTGCATGAACAGAGATCATAGGCATCGTTACATGCACATCCTGGATGTCCCCCCCAATGCACCAGGGTTTTAACAGAGGCCGAGAGCGAGACTGACAATGCACTGGGAAGTGCACAGCGAGAAAGGAAGAGAGAGAAAGATGGAAAAAAAGAGGGAGGAAGAGCGAGGGACATGAAGGAAGGGATGTTAAAGATAGATTCCTCTCAGAGGGGTCCGCTTTGCTCTTTGACTCCTTAACGCTCTGTCGTTCCACAAAGGATACCAAAGAGGAAAAAACAAAGAAAACTGGGAAAAAGTTATCACCGACAAAGCACGGGGGCGGGGGGGGGCTCAACTAAGTGATCATATTGGTCTCAGAGTATAACGTTTGGTGATTCCCTCCCAGTGTTGCTCCTGTCTGACGTTAATACAAACTCAGTATTTCCTCCATATCAAAACTAAACATCCTCCATCAGGTCATTGTGAAATGATAACACACCATGTGCACTGATAAAGTTCATCCAGTTGTGACTGAATAAGATATATTTAACTCCATATGAAAGAGTCATTCAATGGTTCAGGCCTCCCCCTCTCTCTCTCCCTCTCTCTGTCTCTGTCTCTCTTGGATTTTATCATTTCTCCGGTCATTGTTCTGCCTTCTTGTCTCTGTTTAAAACGCCAGGTGTTTTACTTTCTGTGCTGATTCACCACTGCTATAAATAAAGTTTTCCAACAATGATGAATAGTGTGGCTCCAAAAAGAAGCTGAGAAATGCCCTTGTTTTAAACAGTCACTTCTGAGGCCTGGTAATACAGTGGAAAATCCCTCATATCGACTACAGTATCTATGTTTTTAACACTTTTGACGTGATTCATGAGAGTGGACGCTCAGTTGGGTTAGTTGTGTCCGGGGAAAAACACAATCTGTCCTCTGTTGCTGCATAAAGCCAAAGTAAAAGAACAGCTCCTTTCTGCTCAGTGGCAGCATAAACCCATCAGATCAGCAGCATGTAGAGCAGACAGATTAATTCACACAGCGCTTCATTGTTCTCAATAAACAACTGCAAACGTACCTACTCTGAATGGCGCTACTGGAGGGGAGACAGATCACATCTTTCAGGGCTAAAAACTATGTTTTTATGAGTTGAGGCTTGTGTTGTTTTAAGTGAATTGCAACTAATCTACGAAGAGAAGAGCAAATTAAAACTCCCATTGATTGTTTAATCAGCTTTTGCTGGATAAATAAAGAGGCCTTAGTCTGTCGCCAATGGATCGACATGTGCCAGTGTCTGTCTCTGCATAAGGGAGGAGGGGAGGTGGTGATCGTTTTCAGTTCATGGCTGAGTCGGTGTCACATGGCGCGAACACTGTCAAAGAATCTCATTCACTTTGGTTTAAATGACGATAAAAACTGGGTCATAATGTGGTTTCTAAAGAGTCTCACAGGCCTCAGCTCCGGATGAAAAGTGAATCTTATCACTGTTTTTTTTTTTTTTTCAGGGCAGCTAATAGCTGATAACTGTCACCATGTGGCACCACTGACCTCAACTACATCCATTAATTGTTTTAATCTCTGCCAGGCAAAATAATCTGATCTGCTCTGGTCTGATACCACGTCACCCCCCCCATTCAAAACCTCACTCTGATTTGACCTTCATTTCTCTTCATTCAACACAATGAATGAGCATGAAGTCAAACGTTTTGTTCTTTATATAGAACAGGACAAATGAAGTTTTGCAGCCAAATAGACCTGATTGATTCTTCACTATCTGATCCCCGAGCCGCTCAGACAACACTGCTGGCTGGAAATTTTGAATAACAGCAAGGCAAGTTTATTTGTGGAGCCCATTCTTACAAACAGTTTGTCTATTTGCATCATAACAACATCCTCCGCCCGTAGACCCTCACATCGACTGAGGACGAACTCCCAAGAAAACCCTCAACAGGGAAAAACAGCAGGAACCTCAGGGTGAGCAACAGATAATAAATGAAGATTTTGTCAGTAATCTATGTGTCGAAATGTTATATTATTAATCTAAATGAATGAAACTGAACGTAAATCAACAACATAAAACCTCTGGAGTGCTTTAAAGTAAAGGAAAGTGATTCCATGTTCACTTAAAGTTCACACCACACGTGGTGATCAGAGCTTGTGGTTTGGTTTGGTTTGGTTGTCAAAGTTTCCACCAGAATAATCATAAAGCTGCAAAAAGTCAGTGGCAGAATAAAGCCAACAAAGAAATCTAGACACATAACAACATGGATGACTGGAGGACTTCATCATCTCAGTAAAACAATTCACTCACCATCAGTCCTCCACCTCCTAGTCCACCAAAGTACCAGATGTAGTTGGCCAAGCGGCCCTGCTCAATGTAGGAGATCTCTCCAAGGGGAAACAGCAGGAGCAAGTTGGCCAGGATACAGCAGAGGGCCAGAGGCAGCAGGGCGAGACCCAGAGACCTGGCGAAGTTCACCGAGCAGCACATCGTTCAGCTAAACACAAAACACGACCGCAAGGAGGAGAGGAGAGTAGTGGACTGGACCGAGGAGAGCCTGGAGAGACTGAGAGAGACAGAGGGGAGGGAAGGGTCAGAGCAGCTGGGGAGCCAGGAAACCAAAACAAGTGGGGGTGTGTGTGTGTGTGTGTGTCAGCGTATTGGTGTGTGTGAGTGTGTGTGTGTGTGTGTTTCCCACAGCCTCTTAGCAGCAGCAGGGCCTCACACAGCACTCTAAAGAATTAATTTCCCTCAGAGTTACTGAGTCATAACCACAGGTTGACATGTTTAAATACATAATCGGTGCATTTTTTCCTAATCCCTTTTTCCTTCACAGTTCACACATTCATGTACAAAACTTTGGTCTGTAAAAAAAAAATGATCAGAGAACAGGAGAAAGCTCAAGCAAACATATTCAGACTGCTTGTTTTGTCCAGATCGGTAGATGTGTAGATGGATAGATATTTCACTTATCTCTGTTTTTCATGGTCATTTAGTCTCCAGTCGTTTCATTGTTTATTTTTGTTCTGTCTCATTATTTTACTTACTAATCACCACAAAAGCAGTGAAGGGAAGTGTAACTCAAACGTCACGGTGAACAATAAGCCCTCAACGCGCAGTGTACACTTCCAAAAACATAAAAGGATAGCCACCCAAAAGACAAATAAATCAACATGTTTCTAAATGTTTCCCCTGAAATGTGCTCATGAGATTTCTGCCTCTTCCTGCATGGGTCACACTGACACAGCAGCTCAGCAGGTCTATGTAGGGCAATGGGGCACAGCATGGCTCCGCACAGTGCTGTGTCAGAAAGCCAGAGACACTGAGCCCATGTGTGTTTCAGGCTCCAGGATGTTGTGAGCTCTTTCTAATCCAGCTGGTATGTAGCACATCCAGATAAACTGCACCGTAAGCTGGAGCCCACCACTAACAACCTGTACTAACAAGCTGTGTTAATTAAGACAGATTATATGTGTGTGTATGTGTAAGAGTGTGTGTTTGTTGTGTGTTTGGGGTGACAGGGCACATGACAGGGCACATGGTCTCTGTTTAAAGTACCAGGCTGGGTTTGGAGCTGTAAGCAGATCAACATTGAAACAAAGGTCAACATCATGTTTGTACAGAGGTCACTGCATGTGCCGCAACATCACTTACTGTGTCTGTCTGCTTCTGGATTCGTGCAATATTCCCACTTTTCCCAGCATGCTTGAAAACAGGCAATAAATGAATGAGTTAAAATCCAAATGCAAAACATCGGAGGAGCTGGGATGCACACAGCTGCTTTCCATGGTAACATGCTGTGCAGTATCTGTTGTTTACAGCTGTTAGCGCTACACCACAGCTCATAGAGCCTCCGAAATAAAAATAGTTTGTCCTCAGGGGAAACATGAATGTGTTCAGTAAGTTTTATGATGGTGAAGCCGGAGAAAATGTCAAAGAATGAGCAAAACGTGAAGATTCGACTGATCACTATGTCCATTAGGTGGCAAAAATACCACCTCATCTGTAACTGTAATTAAGATGGTTTTGAGATGTTGGGAGGTGATATCAGCTCTTCAGGAAACAGAGGACAAAAATAAATAAGCAGCATTTATTCATAATTTCTGAAACATTTAAAATCATTAGGCACTAACACAAACCTGACTTGTTTGCAGACACAAATATTCACACAGGTAAATGATGAAGAACATATTTGGACTGGAGATCGACGTCAGTTACATCACATCACTACGTGACTACGTTTCTCTATTTAATATCACCTTGAGCAAAATATGCCACGGTCATTTACCATGAGTTATATGCAGTCTTTAATCTGCAGCAGCTAATTAAAGAGACTGTGATCAGGAAGAGCATCTTCAGTGTGAAAACATTTGCTGTTAAGTTGATGCTGCTGCTGTTCATCTACATGATCGACATAAAGTAGCAGTGATATATTACACACTTAAATGAGCGTGTAAAGATACACGAGAGAAATCTAGCAAGTGCCAATAAGAACACAACGAAATGAGACACTTAATGAAGGTGCCAATTATCATAACCTGAATTTTTGTCAAGTCACTCATGGTAATAAAAATCAGCTGAATAAAAGTGCTCACAGTCTAATACTGATGCTGCTCCCCTCTATAATTCATATGTAACAACTATTACATCCACAGAGGAGATGAAAGGAGGTGAAGAGCGTCTAGTAACCCTGGGCACACCCATCACCTCTGGGGTCTGATCCAGCCCACAGCACTCTGGTTGGATGATCGGCTTGATTGACAGATGGGTTCCACCAGTCCCCCACTGTGATGATCTGCCCCCGCCCAAACTGAGACCTTGTGTGTCCTGTGTGTTTGAATGAAAAGATAAATGGAGGAAAAAATGCACAGAGCCCATTAAACTGTCCCATCCCGTCCCAGTCTGTTACCCACTCGCCCACTGGTGAGTAGTTAAAAAGCTAAACTACGCTTCTACAGATACAATGTGGGATATGATAAATTAACAAGTAGGATAGAATATAATAAAGACGATAAGTATAAACTGTTATAAATTGTTGTTGACCATAGCAGTTTCTGGGAAACCAGTGTTTGATTAGTATGCAAATATAAATGGGGTGAGTTTAGTGAGTCATGGAGACCAGCACGACGACATAATGTCCCACATGTGCACCATGCTGTAATCATGACAGCATCCAGGAACAACAGACTGGCAGACAGACTTTCCCATCGCTGACACCTGAAAATATCACTGCAGAGAAGCTTCACCAAGAATGAGTGTTCGTAGGAATTACACGCTCTACAAAAATTTGCATTTGACAATGTCACGTAACCCACAGAGAAGCTTAACCCACTGTGATGTCAGGGAACTGTGGTTTAATCCTACTGATCCGAGACCAGCAGCTCTTTCTGCCATGTTCTCCTCTGTTTGTGGACACATTAACTTTTGAGTAATCTACAAGCAACACCCATTTATTATCAAATGTGTAAAACAAATGATGAAAAATGGACTTTGTATTAAATACTATGCATTTCAAACCATATTTTTTTTTGTACCTGTGATTGGCCAGTTGACTTTATGGCCTCTTCTTTTCAGCTCCTCCGCCACTTCCTGGTCGAATCCCTCCTCCAGATTCACCCGCCACTCCTTGGCTGGACACAGAAAGTACACACAGCTGCTTCGCATTTCTAATACGCATTTTAATGTTTAATATTTGTATAAATTAATGTTGCATGTATGTGAATTACATTGTTACCAACAAGCCAGAGAAAATATAAAGATGATTTGTGTGTGACTTATCAGATGGGAGGAAGAACAAGACCACCATATAGTATTTTGACTAAACACACCATCCTCAATCATTAATCAGGACGTAGTGTTCAGACATTTAAATGATGCTACAAATCTGTGTGTGTGTGTGTGTGTGTGTGTGTGTGCACGTGTGGCTGCAGTGTTCATACTTTTTAGGTCGTACTCTACATAGACTCTCGGTGCATCCAGAGCTCGTTGAGGATTCATCCCGAACTCCAACATGTTCAACAACACCTACACACACACACACACACACACAGACACACGATCAACACCAGTGGATCAGTTTTATTCTTTGCCTCACATCTGATTTCCCGTTTTTCACCCTGTACCTGAATGTGTCCTTGTGGCTGCATTAAAGCCCCCATCACCCCGAGTGCAGCAAGCAGTCTGGGTTTATGTGACGTGGCCGTAGAGGAAGTGAGGAGCGCAGGTATGATGGTGTGATACGGCCGTTTCCCTCCAGCGACAGAGTTAACGTGGTTACGACGCAGAGAAAAGCTGGCACCCCGATTCTGAGAGAGAGGGAGAGAGAGTTTTCATTAACACATCACACTGATATGATCCATAAATCAACCTCTTCATTTAGGCCTACGTTTGTATTCTGTATATTAGTGTGTTACTACAGCTGAGTGTCCTCATCGGTCTAGTTCATGATTAGCCACAGACACAGTACAAAACAGGTCATTCATTCCTGCTCTTTTCGGGTAATGTTACGATGCCAAACAGCACCATAAAATATGAAAAACATTCTCCCCTCTTCAGTCATGCTGGCCCTTTTATAATGTTGTGTGTCATCAAATGTCCCCACACTCATGATGCTCAGCTTGTTAATGACCTCAGCATCACACCAGAATCTGTCCATCCATCTGTCTGTAATCTAAGTTCATTCAAGTGTCATGTGAAGACAAGTTCATATGTGATCTTGTAGTTATTAGGAGTTTCAGTGATTCACAGAAAAACACACTTCGAAGGAAAAAGGACAAAAATGAGTTGAGAGAAAAGTCTCTATTCATGTCAAAAAGACTGTCAGATTTTAGACACAGATTTCAGTTCCTGGCTGCTTTGTACAAACTCACACACACACACACACACACTCACACACACAGACCTGCAGTGAGAAACCACAGTCCTTTGGGACCAGTCCACTCCCAAAGCCCATGTAGGTGCTGTTCACAAATGAACAGGCGTTGCCCTGACTGTCAATCACACAGAAGTAGACTGTGTCACTTCCTGTGATTGGGCCAGGCTCCACCCCCTCCATGGCCCTACAAAAACACACAAGTGATTAAGTTTTTATTAGTGTTGAGATCAATGTGATTATCATGGTTGTGTAAAATCCAGCCAGAAATGACAGATATTATGAAACAGGTAGAAGGACTGCAGTATGTCTGATCAGGAACCGGCTGCATGTAAAGGCCAGGTTTTAACCAGGTGAACGTGAACTGTAAATTCCTGCTCTGTGCATGTTCGTGTTCATGACAGACACTAGTTCAATGTACAGTAGGCTGGGTCAGCTGATACAGTAAGGTGTGGAGTTAGTGTGAGTATTTGTGTTTGGTTCTGTAACACATCCACAGTAATGTGTGTGTGTGTGTGTGTGTGTGTGTGTGTGTGTGTGTGTGTGTGTGTGTACATGTACGTGTACATTGAAAGACCATTACGTTGTTTTATACTTTTATACTCTGTTTGTGTTTGTCTTACAAATGATAATGGCCCACTGTTCAAAGTCTACAGCACTGGACAATAAATACACACTGCTTCCAAAATACACACACACTCTCTCTCTCTCTCTCTCTCACACACACACACACACAGCAGACAGAGCAGTGGTGGAGGGACGAGTTATGAGGGGATGAGCTTTAAGGTTGGGGGGAGGTAAAAGTCTACAGTCCTATCTAAAGTCAACAGGCCAGTACTGGTACACACCGGTACTAACACACACACACACACACACCTGTCCATGCTGATGTTCTGCGCTCGCTGGTGGCTGTAGCCCTTATCCAGTAACATTTTCAGAGGGAGGGTCACATGGTCTGGATCGCCGAGGTAACACAGAGCATCTGTTAGAGCCAATCGCACAGACTCCACCAAAACATGGACGTAGTCAACGCTATTGTGGGCCATAGCTACACACACACACACACACAGAGACACAAACACAGCATGAATCAGATACCTCAGAAGTATCATGGCCGTGAATCAGACAGTGAGTCACTCAGCTGGTACTGGTTTTGGTGGCTGCCCCAGTACTAAGGAAGCTGCTCAGACTGGACCCATTACACACAACTTACTCATATACATTATAGAACAAGCACAGACCTTAGAGACAGTTCGTTCAGGATTACTTCCTGTTTCGATGTCTAATTGTTGCAAACTTTGAGCTGCAATTTCTGTGTAAAAGGTGCTCTGCAAATAAAGTTCATTATCACTGTATATGAATGATAAAACTGGTGTTTCTTTGCTTAATACTGTTACGTTTATTATCATTTAACTGTATTTAGACGGATATCGTTAGAATAATATGATCTTGGATCAGATTATAAACATCTTGTTTATTTGTATATGTTTATATTTATCTCCATTTAATTTTCTGAGGGAGCAACTGTGTCTTACTCCTAAAGAGTTCATTCATGTTTATGCAGCACAAACAGAGGTCCCTCCACCTCCACTGGGTTAGGGTGGAGACAGTAGATTCAGAGGCCGAAAGCTCAAAGGCTTAGTGAACAACAGTTGGCCTCCGTGTCCCTTTGGTTACCTTTGAGGGGAAGTTCTCCAGGATGTTGAGCAGCAGCAGGGCGGCCAGTCCCTGACTGTTCGGCGGGGGCTCCCACAGATGCACCCCCTGAAAACACAATGGTGCAATTCACTCTGCTGACCACGTTATTACAGCACACGTAGCCTACAGCAAGAGTCGTGGTCGCCCACCTCACCTTGTATTCTGTGCTGATGGGCGTGATGACCTCACTGTCATGGCTGCTGAGGTCATCCAGGGTCATGACTCCTCCATGTTGACTGATGATATCAACGATGGCTTGTGCTACTCTGCCCTGGTAGAAAGCCGGTTTCCCCCGTTCACCCAGCTCCTGTCAATACATGAGTGTTATTGTTGATCAATCTGCTGGTCAATCAATCACGTCGTTGCAACAGTGACAGAAAAACGTTATAATAAAATAAAAGATATCCTGTAATATGATATAATATTATATAATATTTGTGAGACCTAATGAGTTAATGAGTCCAGAGTCTGACGTTATGCAAGTGACGTGTCCACCCATCATTGTGTGAGCCAAACTCCAATCAATGTTCCTGAATGAACAGGAAGGGGTGTTTGAAGGCGCGATTAAGTTCCACAAGGACGCAGCACACGTCGTCATCGCTGAGGAATGACTGTTATGATTCTGTGGAAACCATATATCAGTGAGGGTGAGGTCACTGCTATTGTTTTCCCTGTCAGGACCGTGAGTGTGTGTGTGTGCGTGTGTGTGTAGAGGCACGGGTGTACATTTTTTGTGCATTATTGGATTCCTAATGAAAGAGTGTTTGATGTCATGCGAACAACGCATGCATGAGCAGGCAAAAAGGCACGCGGTGAGGTCAGCCACAGTTCGACTGAAGTGTCACTGACAGGAAACTACATAGTAAGTTTCATGAATGTTATATTGTCCACACATACAAGTAATCATAGCCTAACCATAAGAGACAGGAGAGTGGTCACACCAGTTGTCAAGCTTTAAATCATTTTTGTATAATTTAATCTAATTAAATCATTTAATATAATAAATAATAATAATTTCAACTCTTCAGGTCCCTAAGTTTTATTCTAATGTTGCAGAACCTGCTTGTAAATTAGCAACAGACTACAACAACAGGTCTATTCACAATGTAATGTACAGACAATTTTTCTAAAGTTGTTGTGTTTTCCTGTTATTTTCACACCTTTAAAAAGCTCTTTGTATATAATATATGAGCAATCTGGGCTCACCAGCACTGTGAGCTACAAACTGATAGATGTATCCTGCCATATTTGGTTTTAAAAAAAAGAAACAGAGGGACACCTCACAGACAAAAACCCACATCAAGCCTGACCCAAGCCACCATCCCATCCTGCTGGAAATCTGCCATTATCATTCCAGTTCCAAAAACGTCAGCCCACAAAAGCCTGAACGACTTTGGGCCTATCGCACCCACATCTGTGGTGATGAAGCGCCTGGAACGGCCGGTTGCCCAGCGCATCAAGGCCTGCCTCCCTCCATCATTTGATCCTCATCATGTTGGCCTATAGAGCAAACCACTCCACTGAGGATGCCGTTGCTATCACCCTCCATTCAACGCTGAGCCACCTCGAACACCCAGGTAACTATGCAAGACCGCTCTTAAGAAAAATGACCATTTCCCACCTTAGTCCACCCCCTATCCCCCGTCATGTCCAACCACACTGCCTCTGGACACTCTCTTAATTTTTATTTCAATTGTGCACCTATTTGTCGAAACTTGCTATGTACACTTACTTAAAACAACACACACTTTGTCCCTTTTATGTCCTTTCCTTCGTCCACTCTCTTTTATTCTGTCTCTCTTCACTTTCCCTTTTTTGTTCCACGCCTGCTCCACTCCTCCCTCACCACTGTACACGCTATATCCCTCGCTCCATGACGTTTCCTCGTTTTTACTTCCATGTTAAGTCCAACAATCCGAGTGGGGTCAAGGTTTTTTTTACCCAGTGTGCCCCTGGGTGCATTCAAGGTCTCCGCAGTCAGAGGAGTACGTCAAGCTTAGTAAAGCAAACAACATCTGGGAGGATGCACAATTGTTCTGTTTCCTTGTTGTTTTAATTACATAAGTTTAGGGAAAAAAAAGTTCCAGCGCTGATTCTTTGATTTTTTTTTTTGTTTGTTTTGTTTTCCTTTTCATTTATTTATATATTTCGTTTTCAAGGATTTACCTTCAGGGTCTGGGCCAGGGCAGGGTTTCTGAATACTTGTCCACATTTGGGTGCATGATTGTCAATCAGCAGGTCCCCACCCAGTTCTTTCCCAGTATCCCTCAGAGCAGCCACCCATTTCGCCCAGTGGTGAGCCGTTACCTCCGCAACAGGAAACCCCACCTCTGCAATCTCCACCGCCCCACTCAGCACCTCCTGAAAGGACAGCTGGGGGAGGACAGAGGAAACACACACTTACTACCTCACAGAAAAACTAAGCAGGAAGTGTGAGTCATTGTTTGGGGAAGATATGCGACTAAAACGGGGTTGAAGCTTCCCCTGAAGAGAAGAAAAACATTAAAATAATTGTTTGCTCTTAATTGTGAGTAAAGCGATGATTCAGGAGACATTTTACTTTACTGTAATACTCACCATCAACTATATTTATACATTAGTTAATACTTTAAAACATTACCCACAAAACACTTTGAAAGACCACTGTGAACAGTAATGAAATCTTTTTCCATACACATGTAATAGTGGACAGACACAACTCTTGTAACAGAGAAGTATTGTATTTGCTATTTTCTCCTTCCATAATCGTTAAATGTCAGTTGCCAAAAGTGATTTTAATGCTTATGTGCTATACAAATCAAAATCCAATAGCAGCTACACTGTTATGATGGATGTCTGTATTTACTTTTACATAAAAAGAGGGAGTATTTTTCATTTTGATCTTTAACAGAGCTAAAACTGTTTATATGTAACTTTTTAGTTCAGCAGTGCCACCTGGTTTTAAATTAATATCATGTATATGTGTGCTCATGCAATTTAATTAACAAAAGCAGTGCTAATACTTCAGCACTGGTTTTGCTATAAAAAAAAAAAGTGAGGAGACTGGCCGGGGCTAGCTGCTTAGCATGCTGACTTCTGGAGAAAAAAGATGTGATGGCGGATAAAGGACTGAAGATTGATGCTGAACTTCAAGAGCTGTTAATGTTGATTAATTTGCCTGTATCTGTGTAAACAAAACCATATGACACTGCTGTTCTGACCAAACAGTACCAAGAACTCATTCATAGTCTCTCTGCTCCTTGTTTACATGTCCTGGCTTTAACACCACTGTTTAGGCCTGTGTTTGTACATGTTGGTGTTGTGTATCGCTGTGGTTCCTTTTACTGGGAGTTTATATTTAGGTTGTTTATGGCATGTGAATGATTATATTAGCTACCTGAGATCTGCACAAATAGTTCCACACAAACACACACGCGGTCAAACCTTGTGACTACCAAACTGCTGCACAGCGTCGCACCAACAGGCAGGAGCCCCCGGTACTGTAACATTCAGTGCGTCAAAAGGTGAGGGAGGGGCCTCTGCAGTGTAACCACGGCCCTCCAGGAGCTCCAGGGTCTGAGCTCTGGGCGAACGACCACTGAGGACACAGAGAGAGACTGAGATGATCACTTTGTATTGAACAGTCAATAACAACAACAACAACAACAACAGGGAGAGAGGAGTGTCCACCTGCCGTTAAGTCCTCTGATCTCTCCGGTGTTTACGTCGTAGAACAAGCAGAAGGCGTCCCCACCAGGACCAGTGCTGCACGGCTCTGTTACCGCCAGTGCTGCTGCTATGGCAACCGCAGCATCTGCCGCATTACCACCACGCTTTAGGACATCTGGATGCAAATACATACACACGCATCACAACAGCACTCCTGGCAAACACGGTGTTCAGAGTATGTTTTATGAATTTACTACATGTGGAGTGATTTTCCACTGTTACGTCTGTTCCCTATTTTCATGGCATCGACCAAAATAACTTTTATCACACGCTCTCAGTGGGAACAGTTTTGGTTTGGGTCTGTGAGCCGCGTTATCTACATCCCATTCACATCTATTTCCATTTCAAGTTTCAGGCATCTCTTGTTGAATCATCAGTACAACAATGGGTATAAACAAAAGGAAGTTGGCAAAGTGGATTTATTGGTTCAAGTTTGATTCTCAAGGCTAATATTTCCTCTCTCTGTTTTTGTCTGTCATCTCATGTGGTGATAACTAAATAACTTTGTGTTTTGACCTGTTGGTTGGGCAATTCAATCAATTTGAATGTCATCTCAAGCTCAGGGCACTTTACCACTGTCTAACTAGTAGACAGACTCATTAATCAACTGATAAAACTGATCAAACTGATAGCACTGACACAGCTAAATGCACTGGGATTTGGCAGCTTTAAAGTGCTGCATGTAAAAACCAATATCTTCTGCACACAGTAGGAGTGTTTCATACTGATGAACTTTACTGGGAAGAAAAAACCCTTCTGCAAAACTCATGGACAGATCCATGTTTGTTGTGGTCAGTACTTCCGGTCTCTAAAGTTTCCCCAGTCTAAGCTGCTGTGACAGTTTCGAAGCTAGTTCGCTTTTTGCTCCTGAGTTATTCTGGCTTTTCGCCACAGAATAATACTGTGTGTGTTTTCACTCGTTTCTACTTTAACGAGTAAAAACAGAAAATGAACAGGTGTTGCAGCAGTTTGCAGTTTTCCCGCCGAACCTCCCAGATCTCTATGGCAACAGTTTACGCTCACCCAGTCCTACATTGGAAGCTAACGGCTGACTGGACGCTGCACAGCCGTGTAAACACACCACAGGAGACCGACGAGAAGAGAAGGACAGGCCGATGTCCATCCCGCTTTAACCGCCGGGGACTGTCGGTGAAACACGACGACAGAGCAAAGAAAAACTAAACCGATGTGGACTTTCAACTTCCCCATCGGTTACTCGGACATCGATTGAGTTTGGCTCTATAAGGACGGCAGCACAGAGCAGTCGAGCACTGATGACATCGATCGATGGACACTGAGGTAAAAATAGTGTAAACTTTTAGGAGAAAACAGATAAAATATCTGGAGCTTTCAGTCTTTCATGGCCTTCATCAGCAGATGGAGTAAACATGAAACTAACAATCCTAATGCACAACTGATGAAGACCATCTCATCCTTCTTGTTACTCACTAAGTGTGTGGAAGTGCATATCATCCCACCTACCCACCCAACCCCAAAAATCCACCACCACCACCACCCTTAACCTCTGCATCGACCTACTCTGTCACTTCCTCTTCTGTCTCCATGTACACAAAACACCTGGTGGAACATTAACCACTGTGTCTTCACAGGTGTGTCTGTGTGCACAATCCCACATTAATGGCTCCATGTCTGTTTAATTGTAGCCACACAGCGCGTGCACATGTGTGTGTGTGCCACATGACGACTGGCTGCTGTAAAAGTTAAGCCATGGGATGACACAACGATACAGGGTGTGAGAAGGTGAGGATCTATAAAGCCTCAGCTGTAGTGCCATTCAGTAGCACAGTGAAGACAGCGGAGCGTCCAGGAGATAACACATCAGTCTAGTGCAGGTTTCACCCGAAATTGACAGCTCGGCCTGAGTGGATTTTTTTAAAGCTGAGTTTGTTTGTTTTTTCCGTCTGAGGTGGTTTGAGCATCAGAGTCAGAATGTGTGCCGGCAGTTTTGCCAAGTGTTTGGGGATCACTCTGATTGTTCTGTTGCTTGTGTGTGTGATCTGCAACATCCTGCTCTTCTTCCCCGGTGGGACAAATGTGGCCATCGAACACATCACAGATGAGGTCTGGTACTTTGGAGGCATTTTAGGATCTGGAGTACTGGTGAGTACGTAAACCAACAACACTGACATGCTGACAGAAAAAATAAATGAATGAACTGGGCAATTAAGCATCCAGAGCTTTACTTGACTTTTTTGTGTGTTGAAAATCTCCATCAAATAGTTGTGATGGCACAACAGTTGTGACCAATACTGGCGTAAACTGGTGCAGAGACCAGTTCAAGTGCTCTACAACAGCCTATGTCCCAGTTATTATCATGGGACATGAGGCTGATGAGTTTTTTGTTTTTTTTTCAGAGCAACATGCAATGCATCACCTGCTGTATGTTTTTTGTCAACAGATCATCTTCCCAGCTCTGGTCTTCCTGGGTCTGAAGAACAACGACTGCTGCGGTTGCTGTGGCAACGAAAGCTGTGGGCGGAGATTCGCGGTGAGGAGACGTTTCACCCGTTCTTTCAACTTCTTTTCAACTGACATTATCTGTCTGAAATCAAAAATCAGATTTCAATCCTGCTTCCTTAAGAAAATTAGAGCTTGATTCTTTACCATGAACTGTTCATTGCAGAATCTAATTGCCTGTAATGGAAATCCAACACAATCCTACTGTGTGCACGCTCGCACACACACCAATTGATGAGATTTCGATCACTGTGATGTGAAATTCCTCTGATGGGAGTTTCACATGACTTTCTCTCACAGAGCCAGTATTGTGCCACCGCAGACACACATACTGATCGATACTTCAGGAATGTGTAGGTGTGTGAGTGTGAGGAACGAATCAACAAACAAAAGTCTGTCAGATTATCACACACACACACACACACACACACATACGTTCACACCGTCTCAGCAGCTCTGTGTCGGTCGTGCTCTGCTAATGACCCCCGGCCTCGTCTCTGCACAGAGAGAATAACCCCATTGTTGCTATTGTTTAAAAAGTTTAAAGCTGAACGTATTGATTCTCTCCATCCACTCTCTCTGCAGATGTTGAGCTCACTGCTGTTTGCAGCTGTGGGTGTTCTGGGGGGCAGTTACTCAGTAATAGTTTCTGCTCTGGGTATCAACAACGGACCCAAGTGTGTGACATCCATCAACAACGTAACTGGACAGAAAAACTGGACCACTCCCTTCGCAAATGAACAAGGGTGAGACACAAAATTATAAAGTATTAAAGGTCATAAATTTACACTTTTCTCTCTATTGATCCATAAGAAGACATGTTTGTGGTTTTAAGATCCAAAACTGTTTGCTTTTTAAGTATAATTTTTAATATTATTGATTGAACTTTTCTTATAGATCAGTTTTCGCTGTAGTTCACAGTTTGAATCTACCCTAACTGGGCTGCAGCACCTTACCCACCAGACTTGTGAAGTGTAAACAGATGAAAACGTGTTGCCTCTTTGCCACCTTGCCCCCCCCTCTCCAGAGACTACCTGTTTAATACATCTCTGTGGTCCTGGTGTTTGGAGCCGCATGACGTCGTGCCCTGGCATCTGTCTCTGTTCTCCGTGCTGCTGGCGATAGGTATACTCCAGGTGGTGCTGTGTGCTGCACAGGTGCTGAACGGCCTTCTGGGAGCGCTGTGTGGGGACTGCTGTAGGTGCAATGAACAGGTCAGTGTCATGTCCAGAAGTTAGAAACAAAAGGGTCACAAATACCCTGTAAACCACTTCCTGTGGCTCTTACTACATCTTACTATCTATAAATACTAATAATTAAAATGAATCCCACATAATAAGAAGAACTCATTAAATATCCAGTGTTTTACTGTATCAATCTTGTAGTTTGAGGTTTGCATTCACCTGGAAACGTTGATGTTTTTCTTCCAGGATCAGCATCATGACCATCACTGAGTGTTTCCTGCAGCTACACAAAGAGAGATGAGTTTGAAAGTGGATGTTTTTCCTGTATTTATTTAGTTTATTGCTTCTATCTACTTTATGCTGCAGCAAACCTGAGCTCAATGGTTATAAGTGTGTCTCTAGTGAACTGACAGAGCTCCATTTTAATGTGCAACTGCTGCCAAATTATGATTATAAGAAATTGCGACATCCATCCATCCATCCATCCATCTTCTTCCGCTTATCCGGGGCCGGGTCGCAGGGGCAGCAGCCTGAGCAGGGACCCCCAGACTTCCCTCTCCCCAGACACTTCCTCCAGCTCTTCCGGGGGGACCCCAAGGCCAGCCGGGTGACACAGTCACTCCAGCGTGTCCTGGGTCTTCCCCGGGGCCTCCTTCCGGGAGGCGCCCAGGGGGCATCCGGTACAGATGCCCGAGCCACCTCAACTGGCTCCTCTCAATTGCGACATATAGATATATATTCCCATATACATTTGTACCTGTTCTTGTGCTTGAAGCTCTGGAGTGTAGTGGTGATAGAATTACTTTATTAATCCCCAAAGAGATATTCCATTAAAAAGTGAATAAAGATGGTACTTAACATAAATGGCAAAGGACAAGACTGTGTTATTGCTTCAAATGTTCTGTGTGTGTGTGTGGTGCATTATTGAGATTTTGCTCTCTGTACCTGAAACCTGCTGCTGGTGTCCACACACGCAGTGTCTCACTGCCCTCCTGTGGAGATCTGCAGAACTGCAGCTCTGATGCCCCTGGCTGGACAGGGGTCAGGAGCTCTGTCCTTCTGTCAAACACATTGGCATTAACGGAGTATTCCTGATAATCGTCTTATTAGTGTGCATGTAGACGCAGTCAGAGTTTCCATAAGCAAGAATATGTTTCAGCAATATTAACACCCAGTGGAGTCTCACAGTGCAGAGTAGTAGCACTAATAGTTCATATTTTAGAGACAAGAACATCCCAGTGACTTGATAATGATGATCCACCACCACCTGTCTGTCTCCACCTGCCAGCATTGTCTAAAATGTGTAATAATAATAGCTTTAACTCAAACTAGGCATCGAACCACTGTGTGTATGTTTCAGTGCGTCTGAAAACCTCCTCTTCCTCCATGTGGCTGAGGATCTTGTCAGTGCTGCTCGTTGTGCTCCATGCTGTGTTGATGTACATGTACCCACCACACCTGCACATGACCGCTCACTTACAGGTCAGACATCTAAATTTACTGTTGGATCAACACTTTCACTTCTCCCACTTCAACACCATTACACACAGTTTACACCAGTGTGTGTTGCTGCAGTGAGGCCAGACACCTCTGCTGGGACGTGAGTGTGTGCTAACTTTAAATCAAAGTCCTCATCTGTATTGTTGTATCACAGCATCATTTATTGTATATTATCTATAGTTTCAGTCCATTCAGATGAATATTTTATCACATGTTGACCAGCGATCAATACAGCTGACTAAAGGCCTTAAATTTATCATCAAGAATTAGACATTTCAAAATAAAATGACCTAATTTCTTGCAATACAGGAACAACAACAGGGAAAAAAACACGTTGGGACGTTTAATCCTCGGCACAGAGTGTGATATAAATGGTACAATCATTCATTTCAAAGTCTCTTTTCTTTAACGTGTGTATTTGGCAAAATCTGGGCTTTTATTTTGAAGTCATTTTTTGGGCCTGCCGCCCTTCTCCTTTTCAAACTGGGCGATCTGATCGAAAATATTTAGCAGATTAGCAGGAAGGTCTTTTTTAGGCCTCGCCCCCGGCACCGAGGTCACACCACGAGGGTGTCCAGCTGTTTCTGATCTCTCTCTGATCTCGTCCTCTTCTCTCACCTTTCTGCTTTCCTTCTCTCTTTTCATTCCCTCCACCTCAGACAGTTCCTCCCTCCCTCTGTTCTCATACCTACCTCCATCAAAGGAGTTCCTCTTTGACAGCTCATGTCTTGCTCTGTTGTCCAAGTGTTTGGACACAGAAGCAGAGTTTGCTGAATACTCGGACCGGACACTGGATTTGCGTGAATACTCGGAGTCGGCTGATGAGCAGGACACTTTACGCCTTCTGTTCTCGTCTGAGCTCCTTCTCCTCTTAGAGTCACTGTGACTCCTGTTATCTTCCTTCCCTCTCTCCCTGTTTTTCTCTCTCCTTTCTCTGCTCCTGCTCCTCCTCTCCTCTCTGTCTGGACTTACACTGCTTCTCTTCCTCCTGGCTCTGCTCTCCTCCCTGTCTCCTCCCTTTCTCTCTCTACGTGAGGAGTCCGACTCCTCGTTCTCCGAGGCTGCTGACAGAGAGTAAAGCTGAGAGATCCTCCTCTCCTCTGTGTCCTCCTCATCCCTCTCTCCGAACCCTGGGCCTCCCTTCTGGTTCAGAAAGGTGGCAGAGGTGTTGGGAGGCGCAGGGTACCACTCCACCTCGTCCTCCTCATCCTTCTCCTTGCTGTCTCTCTCGCTCTTACCCTCCTCACTCCTCCTGCTCTCCCTCGAGGAGATCCTGCGGTGGCGTTTACTTCCACGCTCGGACCTCCGACGCTTCTTCTTCTTCTTTTTGGACCTCCTGCGAGAGGAGGATGACGATGATGAAGTGGAGGAGCTCCTAGTGGAAGCAGAGGATGAGGACGCGGACGATGCTGATCTCTTTCGTTTTTTCTTCATCCTGAGGAGAGGAGAGATTCACTGATGCTGTCATTCTTGACCAAACAGCTGCTTTTCCTTATGAGATGTTTTACCAGCAGTAAATTTACCTGCCATACCTTTAAACCATCACAGCCAACTCACCTCTTCTCCTCTTTTAAGATCTTACGCAATTTCTCAGCGCTGCTCTGGCTGCTGTTTGCTTTCACCTGCTCCTTCGCCAGCGCTTCTTCTCGCAGGCGAATTGATTTCTTCACAGTCAGCGAGCAAGGCAACGTAAGGCGTGACAACGCCGGGCAAAAGTCCACAGAGAAAAATCCAAACACATACACACCACAAGCCGAGAACATAAACAAATTCATTCATTTATTCGTCATTTGTCGGAGGTAGAAGGTATGGGAGGCAAAAGGAAGGTGAAAGGGCACAGTCAACAACCACAGGTGAGAGAATGACAGAGGAATAAACAGTCACGTATTTACCAGAGAAAAAGTGTCGTGGTCCAAGAGCAGGGTGGTTGGCACACGAGCAGAAGGATGGACGGATGTACAGGCAGAGATGTGCAGAGAAAACAAACAGCATTTGTTCCCCATTGAGACAGAGACGGAGTCAACGTTACCGTGTTGGACCAGAGACGCAGCGTCACACCCACAGTCCACAGGAGTCGTTGTTGTTGTGCAGTTTGTTGTTGTTGTTGTTTGTTTTCACCCCCAGAAAGGCAGGTGTCGAGGCCGTGGCAGTCAGAGGGTCAAAGGGCAGAGTCCCAGGGTTGGAGACACACACACACACACACCAAAACACTTGATCAGTATTACAAACCACAGCATCAGGAGTGTGTGAAATGTTGCGCATCAGCTATTTTACAGTCCTGACGTTGTGTACAGGCAAGAAAAGTTCATATTTGAATGGTTTGTTTTAAATCTTAAAACACTATCAATCCGTTAACCATTAGCAAACACAATGAAGTGTCAATAGTTAGGTTTAATCCATTCTTTCTTATGATTGGTTAATGATCAGCGAGCATAGACTCGCTATGTCAAGTGAAGACATTTCATAGTGGAAACTGCTGGATATTGGTCTGTTTAGTTAATATTTCATACATGTCTCTGTGTTTGCACCAGATGAATAGTTTGTATAGATATATTCACACTCTACCAGACTGGAGCAGAGCATGCTGCGTCATGTTGGGGGATGGAAACACAGACAAAAGACACTTTCAAAGCTCAGTAGAGCTGATAATGCTTTTTGGGTTTATCACTGTTAGCAGCATCCTTCACATACAGGTCATATGTGTGTTATGTTGATTACAGGCGCTTTAATATGAGATAAGAGACTGGACAAGACTCGAGATGCAAAACAGGTGTAAACAGATATTTCCACATTTGAGATAAATCTCAACTGTTTTTATAAAAGGAGGTCACCACCACTGATCGAACCGTGAAACCTCCAAAAAGCGACAAAGAAGCTGGCAACAAAAAGTCTGAGTGATGTTCATTTGCTTGCTTCACCTGCTTTATTTGTTTTTCTGATGTCATATGTGACACTGCATTCAAATGTGGGTGTAACAAAACCTTGATACACTCAATGTGAACATGTGCTTAGGTAGGGACGTCTTCAGGTGTTGAGTGTGAGTTAAGTGTGAGTGTGTGTGTGTGGCCCACTCACCTGTATAGTGTCTGTGATCTTGTGCAGTGCCTCTTGTGCCTCAGAGTTGGAGTCGTCCAGAGCCAAAGCTCTTCTGTACATCCCCTCTGCTGTGACTAGTTTTTCTTGTTCTTCAAGCCTACACACACACACACACACACACAAAGACAGCTGAGTTAATGAGGTCAAGGCTTTTAATCAGCAACAATGAAGTGATTCCTGTCACTCTTCTCTGTTTTTGATTCTGATCAAACCACCTGCTTCCTTTGAACCTGACCTGCTGTGAATGAAGCTGAGCTCCAGTCAAGAGTCACTGAACTCAGCTGAACTGTTAGCGGTGTCAAACACACAGTGAGTGAACGTGCTTACTGTCGTCCTCTCTCCACCAGTGTCTGGCAGAGGTACTTCTTGGCGTTGCGGTGATCTGGACAGCTCTCCAGAGCCACTTCAAAGTCGGTTATGGCCTTTAAGATGCTGCCTTTGTTGGCGTACCTGAGCCAGGACAGAAACAAAAAGGAGAACTGCAAGTTGTCAACTGCTCAAACCTGCTCTACTGGTATGACTGACAAGATACTCAACATATTATTAATACACACAGAGGGAATACAAAGCCTAAGCTGCAGGTTAAAGGAGTGAATCAGACAATCATGTAAATATTTATGATTAAATTTGTCTAAAAAATGTGCACCGTTATGTCACATTTATTATGTCACTATAAATGAGATTGTTTTATGTTGTAACTGATCTGCATGTGGAAATTAATAGAAAGTACAAATTAAGTTTCAAAACAGATTATTAATGACACAGAATAAACTCAAAAACAGGACACATTACGTTTGAACCAGTTAGTTACGTGTTTTATGAGCTGCCCTCAAGGTGACAGACAGGTATTTATCACAACATATAGACAAAGACATTATGACAGGAACTGTTCAGTGTTGTTCGTCATATTTTCTTTCCATATGATCAATGCACACTCTGTATCGAGGGCGTTCTGTGTCTCAGTTTTAGAAGATGTGAGTATACAATCAATGTTTAATAATTCAGATATCAGAGATGATAGACAAATATAATGAATTTAAATACACCATCTAATGTAGGTTGAATGTCTTAAGCTAAGACTGGACTCACAGAGCTCCTCGTGCCACCAAAGCTTCTACATTATTAGTGTCGATCTCCAGGGCTTTGTTGTACTCGTTCATGGCGTCCACGTGACGACCATGTTTGAAGTGGTCCACACCTGCACGGACACTGGAGAGACACAAACACAAACAAACATGGAGGACTGAAATTAAATATTACATATGAATCAACTAAAAAATCAAGTGACAGGACGAGGGAGAGAGAGAGTGGATTAAAACTAGTTCATCAGTGGCACAGTTATTGGCTCCACTCCATCTGTTTACTGTGGTCACAATGAAAACGTTCAGCGTTACCACTTCAAGGCCCAAGAGGCCGACTGCTTCTTCCTGATTGCAGAGGCAAAATCCTCCTCGTGGAAAAGTTTGCTGCAGAGAAAAGAGGCACAGGCTCAAAACTCGTCATGTTGACATGTAAACACTTAAACACATCAAACAACAACTCACTGTGTTGATGCTTAAAATGAGGAGCTTGCTGCAGCCTAATCAATTTGTTGGAAGACAAGATGGCAGCCAGCCGACATAATTACCTCTGTAGTCCTCTCATCATCGATGGTGGGTGGGTGTCGCTGATCCCCACCTTCTCCAGCAGGTGCTCCACCACAGAGGGGTTGTGGTAGCCATGGCAGCTCCTCAGTATGCACTCATATGTCTCGCTGGAGACACTGACAGTACGAACGCTACGACTGAGAGGAGAGACCGTGACCGTGAGAGTTTGGTCTTTCCAAGAGGGCAGCGTTAGTGTGTTTTGTCAGTTCACGTTGTGGTGTTACCTGTAGTGCACGGGCAGCTCCTCCCGGGTGATGACTCCCAGTTTGATGTGCTCTAAACTGGGAGAAAGAGAGGCCTGGTGCAGGGACACGGTGATCTTCTCCTGGTAGCGGTCAATGTCTTTGACTCCAGCTGCAGAAGAAGAAACCATACAGAGGAAGTCAACATTTTTGCAGCTGATGTTTACAGAGCTGGGCATTCACACTTTTCAGTCATATGTCCAGTGTGTCTGATTGAACTGATTGAGAGAGCTGCATTTTCTACCACTGTGCTCTTATGTACAGAGCTGTGGTAAATGGTTCTAAGACAATGGTGAAGTGAAAGTCTGACCCAGCTGGTTGTTTAAGACAAACTAACCTCTGATGAAGTCTCCAATCTGGTAGTAGGACAGAGGATCATCATGGTTCCCGGTGGAGGGGATTTCTCTGACGTGACATAAAGCCTGAAAGTAAAAATTAAAACATATTTAGTTGTATTTCGGGGAGACATTAAACAATAATAACACAGAGTCTGGAAATGTCTGGAGAGCAGGAGGAGGATGTCAGCCGTTGGACTGGATGACAAGAGGAAACAAGACGATTATGTTGTTTTCAAGGAAACTCCAGGGTTTTTCCTGCTCACCCTGAGTGAGTCAAACTCACAGGTGAATGTATGTATGTATGTATGAAGAGCTGTGCATAGTTCACATTCATTCCAGATGTCATTCCTGTAGGTGAATGATGGGACAGAGGCTTGAATACAGCTCTGTGAATACTTGCCACTCCCTCTGAACCAGGATTCCAAGAAAGCAAAGGTAGGTCACAGCATGCTAATGACGGCAAACACGCCCGCACACAAACATGATACATATCAATCAACATAGTCATCAAGTCAGTCATGATGCTTGACAGCGTCTTCCTCAGAAGGGCACAACAGATCGCCAAATGTTTTAATGATAATGATTTCTGGATATTAATAGACACAACATGTAATTCCACATTCAGGAGGCTGCAGAACCAGAGTTGCCACCTTTGCTCCTTGCTTTACAATAGCAGATCAAGTTTATCTTTGATCTGTGACTTGATTCATGAGATGGTTCATGTGCATTCACTGATTTTAGCTTGTTAACCTACAGACAGCTCCAGGTCTTCTATGTCCCTCTTCAGGCCTCCTGCCATGCAGAGCAGAGTGAGGAAGAAGCCGTATTCTCTTATGTTGTTGATCCTCCCCACCACGATGTCTCCTCTCTCCAAGTCCCTGTACAACATGGACCTCCTCTCCTCGTACGACACCTCCATGAACAACTCCACTGGTGGCATGATGGCATAGGGCTCTGGGGAGAGCACAGACAGACAACTGACTCAATCAGACAGTCTCTAGATGTTCTGAGAGTGAAGAGGCCTGAAGTTAAAAGGTCATCTTAGCTTTTCTAAAAACGGTCTCCAGAGTGAATAAATCTAAAAGAGTGGATGAACATCATCATCTTCAATCTCAGATCATATTCTGAACATTTGACAGTTTCACGTGGATGGAGTTTCAGACTTGTGGTCAAGCTATCACTGACCTGCAGCGTCCTCCTCCTGCTCGTGCTCCTCGTCTTGAAGAGTGGCCGTCCTCCATGCTGGACAGAACAGGATGTCAGCTTTCCTGGCAATGAACTGCTCCACCAGGGGGTTGCTCTGCTCTTCACCCCTGCTGCACAGAAAACATCAGCAATCAACAGCAGCTCTAAAAAACACAAAAACATTTTGGCAAAGTAATAGTGGTCGAATTTAAACCCTGATTTGACCTTGTTTAAGCAGGAGCAATCAGATAATGCTGATGTGTGCACAATACACACTGCCTGCTTTGCATTTGCATGATTTATGGTTATGACACAGGGGCTCTTCTATGTCACAGCTCTTATGAATGTCAATATCTTCATCATGACACAGCTGGGAGCTTCACTGGATGCTTCACACGTGGAGCAAAAGGTGGAGGGTGTCACTTTGCGTCTCACCTTTCGCTCGTGGCCTTGCACAAGTCAGACACCACAGCCTGGAAGTCTGGGTTCTCCGTTTGTTCACATTTCAGCTTGTTGAACAACGACTCTCCGTGATACGTGAGACACTGCCTCAACAAGTCTCTGTCCATCCTGAGAGTCTGCAGCGCCACAGTCACATTATCAAACAAGTGCAAAGGTACGAGCTAGCTGTTAGCAGCGTTTGGCAAATCTGTGTGCACAGTGGTTTGACAAATCCGTGGGCAAAGTTGTGTTTAGTTTAATTATTTAACGAGCACCCAGAGGAATAAAGATCACTGACTTCAATTGATCAACAAACGGTGCTCAGTTTCGTTTAGCTAGCTGCATAGCAAAACAAACGCTATTGGTGACGCTAACACTCCGACAGTGTTTTTTGTTTTTTTCTTATTGTCATAAAATCTCCCAATGTTCCTATAGTTTCACATCTTTAAAGTCCCCCCGGTTCCAGTGAGACAAAACACAGCAACCGTTTCATGTTTACTCCGCTCAGCTACAGCAGCATCGTTAGCAGAGAAGAGCCTGGCTGCTGCGGCGTGTTACACTGAAACTGTCCGCAGCAACAAGCTCCACGTCGGAACCATAGCGACCATTGAGATAGATTCATTTTGTATTTTATGTTCTCTGAACTAAAATATTACAGTGCTTGTCTATATGATATACTTTTGAATAGTTGATTGTATTTACTTGATTAGCACATTTCAAACAAAGAGACATCCGTATTAGCAAGTCAGACTTCGACAGGGTGAATGAAAGTCCTACCTCTTGGGGAAAAAAACTAAGTTTAAGGACAGATGTAAAAGGAGTTGCTTCATACCATCATGTTCAAAACACGGTTTTACTCATTAAAAAAAACATTGAGTGGCAATGAGTGTCAATATAAGTCAAGTGAAGTTGCATATGAAATATAAAAAACTAAATACTGATGGGAAATAGTAAGGTTTGAAATCATGTAGCTACTAGAAACGTACTGAGAGCAGAGGAAGAGAGGGGGATTTAAACGCATTTTGCATCTGTTTGACAGCCTTGTGGCTTTTGCACTGGGGGAAGTTCTTCTTCCCTTCTTTTATACTCCATTCATGTCTTCACAGCTAAAGTGGTTATAAATCCAAAGAGGTTCCTCATATAGTGAAGCACGTGTTCCCGTGCCATCATTTAGCATTTTATGCAAAGACAAAATGTTTTTTAAAAGGCTTACAGGGTCAAGTTGAAGTGCTTGGAGGCGGTGCCCTGTGGGTCAAACAGAAATCCATTACTTCCTGTCTACTTATGGGAAATGGTTAATTCATATCTACATTAACTTATTAATTCAAACTGAAAGAAAGGCCAGGCCAAAGTATTTCTACACCGCAAACATTTACAGAGGTAGTTCACTGAAATCATTGCAGCTATTTTCTAGATGTCGGGTTTGGTTCAGAGTATTATTTTATCCCTTTTTTTGCTAAAAGCATTTTCAAATAATGCCACAGGTTCTTGCAAAAAGTGACACCGTGATGTGGTCACCCACTACAACTGGACATTAGAGCCTAACATAATTGTCACAGTCTTTATCCCCTTGCATGGTGCATCACCTTTTAGCAAACCACATGTATTTGAATACAATTTGAATGTAAAATCCTAATCATAGGGTTGTGTTGCCTCATGTGCCTCTTGTGCCACATTGTGTGTAAATAAAAACATTCAAACAAAGATCTAAATGTCTTAAAACTAATCCCACAAACTGTGACTCTAAAAACTACTGCATGAATTGCTAAATACTCTCAAAGTGGAACAGGATTGTCAACGTGATGCTCAACAGTGTGAGGTCTTTACAGTTTTATGATGTGTTTTATGATTTTCTTTTGTTGTATCCCTTTTTTCTTTTTTTTTTCTAAAACATGTATCTGTGTGTACCTGGTTTTTCAGGTTAGATAGGGGGGCTGCTTTCACAAATATTTCCTTCTCAATTACCTTGTCACTCTCTCTGTGACTGAGGGAGGAGCAATTGACAAACTAAGTACAAGATGCAACCACAAAAAAAGAGAGAGCCTGTATGTACCGGGAGGAGTGAGGAGCAACACACTCATCATGGAGAGAAAAACCCTTTGTTGGATATTCTTACTTGGATTTTTTCACGCTTCGTCCGGACAAAGTAAATATTCATTCGTTAAGTTTGTTTACAAGTAACAATATGATGCTTTGGTTTATTCTGTGCAGACAGAACAGCAAACATTCTCCTCTAAGCGAGATCGTACCTAAATACTTATATTGAAAATTTGTGTATTTGTAATTGGAAGTTACAAAACATTAATTATAAGCACAAACTGACTGTATGTTGGATTGAATCATTTTAAAATCAAAAGTGAGCCCTAACCATTAAAATTACTTTATTAAATTTGAAATAATTTCTAAAATGTACCAATCACTCGTCCCATATTGAAAGTATAATCAATAAAAGATTATGTATAAAACAGTGAAACACTTATTTTAGATTATCAGTAGCCCATTGTGCTGTGTCAGTAGTCAGGCTCAGGTAAAGGTAGGAGGGTCGGATAAATCTCAAGTATGTCTTGTTACTGCCTCTCTGAAATGTCACAAATGCCCTTTCAGTCCCAACTACTGTGCCGCCAACAACCACAGCTGGTGTCTCATCAACATCTGCAGCAGCAACAGGAGCAACAACTGGTGCAACAACTGATGCAATAACTGCAGCAACAACTGGTGCAACACCTGCATCAACAACAGGAGCAAAAACTGGTGCAACACCTGCAGCACCATATGGTGCAACAACTGGTGTAACACCTGCATCAACAACTGCAGCAATAACTGGTGCAACAACTGGTGCAACAACTGCAGCAACAACTGGTGCAACACCTGCAGCACCATCTGGTGCAACAACTGGTGTAACACCTGCATCAACAACTGCAGCAATAACTGGTGCAACAACTGGTGCAACACCTGCAGCACCATATGGTGCAACAACTGGTGTAACACCTGCATCAACAACTGCAGCAATAACTGGTGCAACAACTGGTGCAACAACTGCAGCAACAACTGGTGCAACACCTGCAGCACCATCTGGTGCAACAACTGGTGTAACACCTGCATCAACAACTGCAGCAACAACTGGTGCAACAACTGCAGCAACAACTGGTGCAACACCTGCATCAACAGCAGCAGCAACAACTGGTGCAACACCTGCATCAACAACTGCAGCAACAACTGGTGCAACACCTGCATCAACAACTGCAGCAATAACTGGTGCAACAACTGCAGCAACAACTGCTTCAACCACTACATCAACAACATCTACCACTGCATCAACGCCAACTATGACAGCAACAACTGCTGCAACAACTGCTGCAACGCCAATTGCACAACCAATATCATCAACTACTGGCACATTTACAAATGCAACTCCAGCTGCTTTTACTCCAACACCAACTTCTGAAATGATCACAACCACTGAAAGTCCACGTAAGTGATTCTTATTTTGACTCCAAATTAACATATATCATCCCAGCCATGCACCACAACTGTTGGTGCTCAAATGCAAAGAGATACTTAAATCATATAAATGTAAGTCGACTTCTTTAAGGTCCTTGTGTGATGCGTAAAACTAGTCATGTAACTACAGTAAGAGTTCCCTGAATCTATTTCCATATGTACAGGATTCTTATTCATATGCTTATATTTGCAGCCGTTTCATCAATGGCACATCTAAGAGTGACACTGTCCTCCTTTGGTGAGCTCAGCAATGCGACCATCACTCATTTTGCAGAACAGGTATGTAAAACAGGAAATACCTGTGGCGTTGTCTAAGCTGTCAGCATCCTAAAGTGAATGGCCTAGATTCTCTGATGTTTATTCTCTGTGCTTTCTCTCCATGTAGATTTTTAGAGACAACCTCTACGGTGCAGTCTCCAAAGTCACTGTGAAAAGCATACAAAGGGTCAGAGTTGGCCCATAGATGATTCATATGGACAGCAACTGTGTGAAGGAGCACATTGATTCACACCAACCATTTGCATTATATCTGGAATGGGATGTTTCGTCGACAGTTTAAGCACAATGCATCAAGTGTCATGGTGCAGAAATTTCCAAACCAACAGAAGTACTGGGGTTGTACTTCACTGTGTAAAGAAAGTTTGGATTATATATATATATGTCATTTACAAGCAATATACTATATATATATACAATATACAATTAAATGCATTTCTCTGGATGTTAAAGGTGGAGGTGTACATTTGACTAAAGTGCCAAATCTTTTACAGAGTGCAATGGGATACCTGAAAACCAGAGATGTGTTCTGTCAACAAGAATGTGTAGAAGGGGAGTCAGTAGTTGCCGTACTTTGTAACAGGAGGAGTAGCTCCCACGCTGACAAGCCTAGTAACCAGGAAACTCCAAAACTATACCTCTTACTCACGCCTATAAATAAATCAATAATAATAACCTTGGTGAGCACCATATGACTATTGTAACCCCGAATCAGGGTACTGAAAAGGATGTCAGCGTATTACTGGCAAAATGTACATCTGGTTTGTCTTGTGACAATAAGAGATGCTCAACAAAGCTTCTATATAAACAGCACTGCTCTGTTATTGGACAGTGTTGTGCTATAAAGCTACACTTAAATACATTTTAAAGGAGAAGAAGCGTTAGATATTTGTTTCACCTTTTAGTTTAGTATTTTACTGATGTGTAATTCTTATTCCTGTTCTTAAAAATTAGCGTTAACTGCTCTGACATTAGAGATCGCTTCATCTTTATCACAGCAATCTTTTCACATTAGTTTTTTGTATGGTCATTTCTGCTCCTGGTTTTGTTTGGATTAATACTTTTTGATTTTTGAGATAAAGCTAACACATCCTTTACTTCCGTCTTTCCATTAATTAATGAAGTGTTATATATTTTTGAAAGGCAAATAAAGAGACAATATCTGTTTGAAGTGTCAATCTGAGGTGTCGACCTGTGTCTTTTAATAATGCAATAAATCTTTTTTAAAAGAAACTTTAAGACTAAGTTTATACATTCGTGAGATTGTCGACAAAACACATGATTATGATATCGACTGATACACTGCACACATCAGCAAAGGTATAATGCACTGTGTGTCATTCAGTGTGTACTCAGACTATTCAGGCCAGTCTGAAAATATGTATAGGCTACGTTAGACTGACATAACTTAACAACAGTTATCCAGTATATTATGTACTATATATGGCTATAACTTTGTTGGAATAACTCTTAAAAGATTAAAATGAAAATCAACAATAAACTTATTTTGAAGAATTAATCTGTGAGGGATTTCACTTCCCTGTCGGACTGGGTATTGCCTACAACTTTACGATACGATATGTATCCCGATACAGAGGCCACAATGCGATATGTATCATGATACATGTTGATTTTGAATAATGACCATGTCCTGCACTGAAATAACTATAATGGATGAGTCACGTCCAACTCCCGACTTCCTGGTGTTTGCAAAAATCCAAAATGTTCCCATATCTTTGCCTTCAGTTTTGCTGGCAGCGGACGCATTTTTTCATTGCTTTCATCCATGTTTGAGATTTTGTGCTGTTTGTGTCTATGCTGCCACCTATTGGTGTTACTGTGCACTGCACCATAGGTGAGGTTTCCTTTATGTCGTATCAATAGAGTAGCATCTGAATCTATGCATCTAGTGTGTTATTATTACACATTCTTAAGTGTTGCACAGGAGCATCAGGTTTGGGAGGGTTGCTTTGAAAATGTAATCCTGCTAAGTAATGTCCGTTTTTATCAAATATACCAATAATCTGATTAGCCTACATATTTTTTCTGTACTGCAACAGATCACAGTTACCTTTTTTGTATCCTAATCACTTAAAGTCGTTATATGTAATCTGTCACTCCCCAAACCTGTCTTTAATGATGTAGAAGTTTATACCATATGCACAGTAGTTGAGTTGTGTAGTTGTTTGTCTCCTCTCTGTGGTGGAAGAGTGTATCACTCTCAGACAAATTACGACACAGCGAGCACAGTTGTGTGATCGTCGACATTTTATCATTACTGTGAATCACTGTTTCAAACAAAGAGCTTTGAAATGAAACAAGGAAATACTGGTATTTCTCAACTATTTAAAATGACTCACCAAGACACTTTCAGTAGTTGTGTAAACTGGCTCAACAACAGTGCTGAAGCATTTGTCTATAGAGCAAATAAAACATCTACAAAAATGACCACACACACACCTGTAGATATGTGGGGGGGGGCTTGTTTTGCTAGGTGACAGGTTATTGACACAACTAGGACAATGCCTCTAGAGACAATGGGAAAAAGTGACAGAGGCTGAATCAGTGTAGATGTACATTTGAATGGTAGTTTGCTCTGAATGGTAGTTTGGTCTGAAGTTGAACAATGGCTCTGAATGTACAAAAGAAACTTCATGACCTTCTCACATTTAGATATCAATAGGAGATACTTTGATTGAAAGGTCAGGGGGCTACAAAATACTATAAGAATGATCAATAGAGGACAATTAATATCCAACTCAGTTGTCATACCAGTCTGGTGAAAACATTTCTTTTCCTTATTGGACAACTGCCCAATAATTCCTCACTGACATTGTTCTCATGCTACAATAGCACCTGTCCAGTGCATGCACTCTCTCTCACCTGGCCAGCTGTGCTAGGTAGAGTCCTTTGGGGGAGACCAATCACATCTTTGACAACCAGTCCCGTCCTCTGTGGGGTCAGTCCTCTCTACTCAAGTGGAACAGGATTGTCAACTTTATGCATAATAGTCCAAGGTCACTGTGGAATTTTTCAGCCGTATGATGTGGTTGCCATGTTGTTTGTACTGACCAGTATTTTGTAAACATACGCCTGTCTGTGACTGCTTGGTTTTTCAGGTTATATGAAAGGAGCCGCGATCACAAATACTATGTGCTCACTCCTTCTGTAGGTGAGGGAGGAGCAACTCACAAAGTAAGTACAACATGCAACTGTAAAACAAGAGCCTGTCTGGACCCGGAGGAGTGAGGAGCAACACGACACAACACAACTCATCATGGAGAGAAAAATCCTTTGTTGGATATTTTTGCTTGGATTTTTCCATGCTTCATCCGGACAATGTAAATCTTAATTTATCAATATGATTGATATGATGCTTTTGTTTGTTCGGTATGATAGTTTCTATGAGAGTAAACAGAGCAGAACAGAACTGGTAGGACTTCCAGAGCAAATAATACTCAAACCTTGATAATACATACGTTTCATTCGTGGCTATAGTCTTTCACCTGCTATTGTTTTTTTTTTTGTTTTGTTTTTTTTCCTTTCATTCAAAAACTATTCATTGTTGATCAATCAGAAAAACCTGAGTAATTTCCACTGTGTAAATCCCTCTCAGCAAGATCAGACTAAAGCAATTACACTGTTAAGGAATTTGTGCATTAGTCATTAGAGGTAATGATACATACGTTCCCAGGAGACATTTGATGCTTGAAAGACTTTCTGTCAATCACAATGGAGAAACAAGAGCACAAACATAAACACTGGTTGGCTGGCGCCGCGCTCTCACCTTGAACTAAAGAGGTTATAATTTGTATGCAGCAGCAGAACTGGCTTCATATGATGTTAGAAATTACATATCAGCTTGAAACTGATTATGAAATTGGTCAATTATTTAAAAGGTGCACATAATCAAAGATTGTGTGCAGAAGAGAGAAACAGTTCAGTTCAGATTAGTCCATTGTGCTGTGTCAGTAGTCAGGCTCAGGTAAAGATAGGCAGGTCAGATAAGTGTCAGGTTTTCCATGTGATTGTCTCTCTGAAATGTCACTAATGCACTTTCAGCTACAACTGCTGTGCCATCAACCTCAGCAGCAACAACCACAACTGGTGCCCCGTCAACAACTGGTGCCTCGGCGACAACTGCTGGCCCGACGACAACTGGTGCCCCGACCACAACTGGTGCCCCGTCGACAACTGCTGGCCCGACGACAGCTGCTGCCTCAACAACAACTGGTGCCCCGTCGACAACTGCTGGCCCGACGACAGCTGCTGCCCCGACAACAACTGGTGCCCCGTCGACAACTGCTGCCTCGACGACAACTACTGGCCTGGCGACAACTGCTGGCCCGACGACAGCTGCTGCCTCAACAACAACTGGTGCCCCGTCAACAACTGCTGGCCCGACGACAACTGGTGCCCCGACCACAACTGGTGCCCCGTCAACAACTGCTGGCCCGACGACAGCTGCTGCCTCAACAACAACTGGTGCCCCGTCGACAACTGCTGGCCCGACGACAGCTGCTGCCCCGACAACAACTGGTGCCCCGTCGACAACTGCTGCCTCGACGACAACTACTGGCCTGGCGACAACTGCTGGCCCGACGACAGCTGCTGCCTCGACGACAACTACTGGCCTGGCGACAACTACTGGCCCGGCGACAACTGCTGGCCCGACGACAGCTGCTGCCTCGACGACAACTACTGGCCCGGCGACAACTACTGGCCCGGCGACAACTGCTGGCCCGACGACAGCTGCTGCCTCGACAACAACTGCTGCCCCGACGACAGCTGCTGCCCCGACGACAACTACTGGCCCGACGACAGCTGCTAGTTCAACTACAGGCTCAACGACAGCTGCTGGCTCAACAGCTGGTGCCACAACACAAATGACCACATCTTCACCTCCGACTACTACAACCACAACTACACCTACAGCTCCAGTCACAACTACAACTCCAGTCGCAACTACAACTACAACTCCAGTCGCAACTACAACCATAATTCCAGTGACAACTACAACTACATCTACAGTCGGAACTACACCTACAACTCCAACCACAACTCCAACTGCAACCACAGCTCCAACCACAACTCCAACTCCAACTGCAACCACAGCTCCAACCACAACTCCAACTCCAACTCCAACCACAACTCCAACTCCAACTCCAACCACAACCACGACTCCAACTCCAACTCCAACCACAACTCCAACTACAACTCCAACTACAACTCCAACCACAACTCCAACTACAACTCCAACCACAATCACGACTCCAACCACAACTCCAACTACAACTCCAACCACAATCACGACTCCAACCACAACTCCAACTACAACTCCAACCACAACTCCAACCACAATCACGACTCCAACCACAACTCCAACCACAACTCTAACCACAACCACAACTCCAACTACAACTCCAACTACAACTCCAACCACAACCACAACTCCAACCACAACCACAACTCCAACCACAACTCCAACCACAACCACAACTCCAACCACAACCACAACTCCAACTACAACTCCAACCACAACCACAACTCCAACTACAACTCCAACCACAACCACAACTTCAACCACAACTCCAACTACAACTCCAACCACAACCACAACTCCAACCACAACTCCAACTACAACTCCAACCACAACCACAACTCCAACCACAACTCCAACCACAACCACAACTCCAACTACAACTCCAACTACAACCACAACTCCAACCACAACTCCCACCACAACTCCCCCCACAACCACAACTCCCACTACAACTCCAACCACAACTCCAACTACAACTCCAACCACAACTCCAACCACAACCACAACTCCAACCACAACTCCAACTACAACTCCAACCACAACTCCAACCACAACTCCAACCACAACTCCAACTACAACTCCCCCCACAACCACAACTCCCACTACAACTCCAACTACAACTCCAACCACAACTCCAACTAC
This sequence comes from Caranx ignobilis, assembly GCA_021432705.1. Taxonomy (NCBI): domain Eukaryota; kingdom Metazoa; phylum Chordata; class Actinopteri; order Carangiformes; family Carangidae; genus Caranx; species Caranx ignobilis. Next base: position 5,152,574 of record MU270014.1, read on the forward strand.
AACTCCAACCACAACTCCAACCACAACTCCAACTACAACTCCAACCACAACCACAACTCCAACCACAACTCCAACTACAACTCCAACCACAACTCCAACCACAACTCCAACTACAACTCCAACCACAACCACAACTCCAACCACAACTCCAACTACAACTCCAACCACAACTCCAACCACAACTCCCACTACAACTCCAACTCCAACTCCAACTACAATAACTTTTACAACAGGCGCAACCACTGAAGATCCATGTAAGTGATTCCTATTGATTTTGGCAAATAAACATATATTAGCCCAACCATGCACTACACATGTTGGTCTTCAAATGCAAAGAATAAGGTATTTAAATATTTCATATAAATACCATCTGTATTCATTTATAAATATTGTTAACATCTTTCTAATTTCTTAGGATCACTGTAGTACTCAAAACTTAATGTCGATGTCCTTGTATTATTCTTAAAATTAGTTGTGTAACCACAGTAAGTATTCTGCTTCTTCTTGCAGCCCTTTCGACACTGGCACATCTACAAATAGCCCTATCCTCTCTTGGTGAGCTCAGCAATACAACCATAATTAATCTGGTGGAAAAGGTATGTAAAACATAAAAGACCATTGTCAGCACATACCCATTCAAAAGTGAATGGCCTAGATTTTATAATGTTTATTCTCTGTGTTTTCTCTTCATGTAGTTTTTCAAAGACAACCTCAACGGCACAGCCGCCAGAGTCACCGTGAGAAACATACAAAGGGTCAGAGTTAGCCCATAGAAGACTCACATGGACGGCAACAGTGTGAAGGAGCACAATGCATCAAATGTCATGGTGCAGAAATTTCAAAACCAACAGAAGTACTGGGATTGTACTTTACTGAAGTACACTAAAGTGTACAGATTTTTGCCCTTTCATATCAAATTAAATCTAAAAAAAAAAAAAAGTGCACTATACTATTGACTGCATTTCCCTGAATGTGCATAGTGGAGGTGTACATTTGACTAAAGTGCCAAATTATTTGCACAGTACAGTGAGAAGCACAAACCAAGAAACCAAGAAATATGATCCGAGGAGTCATTAAATGCCATACTTTGTAACAGGAGAAGTGGCTCCCACGCTGAGAAGCCGAGTAACCAGAAAACTCTGAAACTCTGCCTCTCACTCGCTCCTCCCCTTCGTTAGAAATAAATCTGGAAAAGCTTCACATATAACACTGGTGGCAATAACCTTGGCGAGCACCTTGGGTCAGGTGTATGAGTCAGAGTATTACTGGCAAAATGTACAGTTAAACTGGTCTGTCTTGTGACGATAAGAAATGCTCAACAAAGCTTGGTTGTTGGACAGTATTGTGTGTCTGTATGAAACATCTCCATAATACTGATTTTTTTTTTTTTTTTCAGTTGGTTAATCTTGTAATTCCTATTCTTTAACTTTTGTATTTAGATTGTATGTCATTTCTGCACTGTCATGGTCAAGACTTCAGTCTGCCTGGTTAGTTTGGATTTAACACTTGGATCGTGAGATAAGGTAACACACCCTTTACTTCTATCCTTCCTTTTCTCGATGAGATCATATCTATTTGGAAGATAAATAAAGAGACGTATCTGTTTCAATCTGAGGCATCCCCTTTGTATTCTTTAATAGATCTTTTTTTGAAAGAAACTTTATTTAGTTTTAATACAAACATTAATTAATTGACATCTACTTTAAGTTTGTTGGAATTATTTTTAAAAGATTAAAACAAAACATGGATGATGAACCTAGTTTGAAGAATTTATCTGTGAGGGAATTTCACTTCCTTGTAGCTGCAATAAACACACACGTTTACAGCAGCCACAGTCTCAGTTACTGCTCTTTTAAAGGACGACATCATCTCCATGACACAGAAGCTACAGAATATGCACAGCTGCTCTTAAACGCACGACTCTGAATAAAGCTTTTCACAAACACTGGATGAGTTTTTTTTCTGCTCCTGTTTTGTGGTGTGGTTTTCTCCTCAGTCACAGGTATCCAGGAGAGCTTTCAGTTCCTATGCTCATCGTCACCTCTGTCAAGCTCTCCTCTGTCTGCAGACGTGTGAAGCCCAAGGCCTCGTGCACGGCTCTGCTCAGCAGCTCCAACAGATCCACGGCCCCCGCCACTGCCGTCGGGAGGAAGAGCTCCAGAGCACAGGTGGAGGCGTGGGGCAGACGATACTTGAAAAGTAAAGAGAGCAAAGGAAAAGAAATCTTAAAACAGCATAAGACACGTTCTGTCAGTTTCTTTGACAGCTAAGATTTTTGAGTTTCATCACCTTGTCTCTTGCTGATGTGATAAATACCCACCTGAGAGTAAAAACGCAGGGAGATCAACCTGGGGAACCCAAGCGGAGGCAGGTGATCAGCCCCTGTGATGAAGGTGAGGATGTCTTCGAAGGAAAAATCTGTCTCACCATCTGATTGTGAGATTTTTTGTATTAAAAACACATTCTCAGGACACTCATGACACTTAAAGCTCTTTTGTTCTATCAATGTCTGATACAAGAGTTGATTTTTGGCCACTACCCTCCATCCATCCCTGCGTACTCACTGCTGATGGAGGTGAGGACCGTTTCCCAGTGTGCGACTGTTGCCTCCTCGGCTGCTCTCAGCTCACAGTCAGTCTGGCTGTAGCACACAGTGAAGAGCTGTTTGAACTCTTCCAGGGTCAGAGGCACCTGCCTTACGCTCGTCATCACCGGCACAAACGCCTCCCAGTGAGACCGCACCGTATCCCACAATCCACCACAGCTGTTCAGTCCCTCGGTGAACTGGGAGATCATACTGGCCACCCTGGGGCCCAACAGAGGGACTTTGTGATTGAAAATGAACCCTGACCTTGTTTTCTGAAAACTAAGTTTTGGGGATATAAACTACAAGCAAATGAGTGCATATTATGTGTCCTACCTGTGGTAGATGTAGTGTTTGACCAGGCGGATATAAATGGCTCCTATTTCACTAGATCGGGCTGAATAGATCCCAGGGATCCCACAGCTCGACACCCAGTCACACAGACTGGGATGCAACAGCTTCACATCACTACAACTCTGCAGCTGAAACAGGAACAGAAAACATTTTATGATAAATACACAATCTTAAGCATGAGTTAAGCATCATTAATAATCATTATTAAATCCTTTAAAGTCTTTATATTATAGTCTTATTTCACTATCTAATACTCAGTGGTGTGTGGTTATCAGCAAGAGTTACACAGGAACATTATTTGTCTGAGGTGGAAGAGTGTAAACAAATCACTCTTAGTTTTTGAATGCTGCATCCTTCACACTGCCTCCACGCACAATACAGGTGTGTGTTTGTGTGTGTGCATGCATGCTTGTGTGCGTGTGTGCATTTTACCTGTTGCAGTCGAATCTGGACTTCAACATCGGCGACGTCTGTCCAGCTGAAGTCTTCCAGAGATGGATCGAGGCCACACATTAACTGCGAATCAATCGTAGGGAACTGATGAGCACTGTTATGCACTGTTGACATTTTATCATTACTGTGAATCATTGTTTCAAACTCAGTGCTGTAAAATGAGACAATGAAACGTTGGCATTTCTCAGATAATTACCGTAGGCCTGTAAGTATTTACTGAAAACACTGACATTAGAGTCGTTTATACTTTCAGTAGTTATGTAAACTGGCTCAGCAACAGTGTTCACATAACAAGTCAGTCTGCACAGTGTATCCAAAGTGCCAGTGGCTCTTTGTGGCTCTACTTAGAGAAAGCAGAGCTTTCCAGGGAGTGCCGACATGCCCATAGTAGAGATAGCATGTATATCTGAGCTCAGCTACATCTTAGAGTTGTTGAAAGACCAATCCAGGCTCTGCTGCCATTCAGACAGTAGAGCTAAAAAAAAAAAAAGACTTGAGTGTTTGTGTGTTTCTTCTACATGATGCCACCTACAAGCAAGAAAAGCAATAACATTTTTATCAGAATAAAAAAACTTGAACAGCAGAGACAACATGAGCAGGAAAGGCAGAAAACATCTCTGCCTCCAGTGTAGAGGCTTATGCTTCTTACACAGAAGGTGTGATGATAAACAAACACAGTGCGAATGAGGACACGGGCGGGACACTTCACAAACATCCAAGCAATGAGCACTAGAAAGTTGGAGGCAAGCCACAGGAATCTTACACAATACCAATATTATTATTTCCATGGAAGACACATGCACACAAACCTCATAGAGTGCAGGGTGTAGACAACGAGGTCCAGGCCCACCCTGAGCCAGTGACCAGCCAATCAGAATGCCCGCTTCATAATACTTCCTATTTTCAAGTGCCGCAAGGTCGTAGGTCAAAAACAGGCGCTGCGGACAACCCTCGAAGACAGAGCTCTGCTGCAGCTCCAGGAGAGTCAGCCTGGGTGATGGGAGGTGATCAGTCACTGACAGTCGGCGTCATTTATCAAAACAAACTGACCCAACACAAACACAAGCTGTTTCAGAAATGTAGTTTTTCTGGATAGGCGACATCACTGCACTTCACCTATTTTAATATTTTAGCTCACAGGCTCTCGTCAAACAGGCATTTGTCATTTCTTGTGCATTTGCCATTTCATATGCTCTGAAAATAATGATTAATTGCTGATCCTACATTGTATACAGGCCACATATTAACAACAAGAACTTGATAAGAGGTCAGTGTTTTCTGGTTGGTCTTCATTTTGCAGCACAATCCTTCAAGATAAAAGTTTTTGTCATTTTGTCTTTTTGTACTTTGACCTATTTAATCCTTGTTCATTGCTCTATACACCATGTTATATTGCTTGCAGGTGTAACAACAACTTGGCAATGAAAGCTTCTGATTCTGGTGGGTACAGAAAGTATTCAGACCCCCTTCAGTTTTTCACCATTTCTTAAGTTGCAGCTTTATGTGAAAATAAGAAAAATATCTCTTTTTTTCTCATCAGTCTACACTCACCACCTCATCATGACAGCACGAACCCAGAATTTTAGATAATTTTGCAAATGAATTAAAAAAGAAAACCCGAATGGAAAACCAGCACATCATGGTGGTGTTAAACTGTATCACGAACGTGCACTTCCAACCTGAAGAACTCTCTGAGGGGCCCCTCATGGCCGTCAGTCTCCTCCCCGCTGAAGGAGAAGATGGGCGTCGTCCTGAAGCTGAACCCCGGCCTCCTCACCGCCTTCAGAGCGCTGTGCAGCACGTCTCTCCTCCTCACCTGGATGTGGGTTTCCACGTCTCGGTCCATGTTCTCCTGCCTGAATAGTCTCAAAACCGTGTCCAGGTCGAGCGTGAACTGCACACCAGAGACAGCATTACACAGACTATTGTAGACTTTCTTGGTCTGTTTGGTTTGGTCATATTTCTCATTTTAACCACCTGGTAAAAGTGAAATAAACTCACCTCCTCTGTGGTTCTGCGAACACGAGGCTGGATTTGTCTCTCCTGCTGACTGCCTTCATCCTGGCAGCTCTCTGTGCTGGCCTCCAGACAGAACTCCTTCCTAACAACAAACAGCACACACACGTTCATATATTTCATTAACATGGTTCATAATTTTTTAATCAATCTCCCCAAGAAGTGTTTGTTTTATCTTACCTGTTCACCGGCATCTCAGGTGTTGCCGACCTCCCAGATTCTTCCTGACATGTAGAAGTTTGAAATTTAATGTCGATGAAAACAATCTCAGTATAAACTGAACCCTCACACTGTTGTGCCCATTATTTCCCAGCATCACACCCACATGCAGTGCTGAACTCACATCGCAAACTAAAGGTATCACTCTGCTCTGTGGGAAGCTAATGGACTGATTAAGTATTTAATGTGTAATCTCTGACCTGTGGACAGTCCTGGTGGCTGAGGATGTACAAAGGACCAAGTCCAGATATCCTGAGGACCTGCTCTCCTGTCCAGCCCTCAGCAGGACAGTCGGAGACAAACAGAGCCCTGGAGCCCTGCACACACTGGAAACCACAACACGTCACAAAAGAAATAATGATGACGACGTAACTCATGCTATCAGTAAAATCCATCCATGTCCCTGTTTTGACAAATGACTGCGACTCAAGCCAAACTTCTCAAATCACAATATAATCATTTCTATATTTAACATGTTATCAATACTTCATTAAATTCTCAATCAGTGGCCATCAGGCAGCCATGACTGTAAACTTCATCTGCATTTGTCTAAATAAACACACACACACACACACACCTGTAGATATGTGAAGGAGAACCTCTGTCCCGCCCGTCTCACAAACTGCCCCCTGAAGAGCACGGCCAGACGGCTCTCCATCTGACTGGCTGACCAGCTGTAGTCAACGGTGATGCGAGCAGTCATTCCCATGGCGGCGAGAGCTGCTCGGTCTTTGCCTCGTGGGATGATGTGTCTGAATTGATTAGGTAATAATAGGATATCAATATCTATCTATATGTATATGTATACAATAGTGCACACACTCTCTCTCACCTGTCCAGCTGTGCCACGTAGAGTCCTCTGGGGAGACAGACGACGTCTTTGACCACCAGTCTCGTCCTCTGAGGAGTCAGTCTCCTCCACTTCAGACGACTGCTTTTGTTTGGCAATGGCTACGACGGAAAGAGCGACATCACACAAAGTGATTAAGTTAAAAGATTTGGAGGTTAAACATGCAAAGGGTTAAACATGCAGATGAATCACATTCTCTCTCTCACACACACACACACAGTGTCACACAGAAAACTCAGCTAAACAACAAAAACCATCCAGAGAAACAATATTCAAATGGAGCAGAGATCAATATGAGTACTGGAAGTATTGGCTGATTAATGAGGCAGTCAACTATTAAAAAAAAAAGAGAAATCAATCAATAACTAGAAGAACTGAATTAAACTGAGTTAAAAGCAACAAAAGGATCAATTGACTTTCACAAGAAAAACAATAAAGCATCACAACAAAGTGACTGAGAAGAGATGGTGACCTTCAACACGAACAAGAGAAACCAGCAGATCAGTGTTGGCTGATTGATTAATGATTAATGACCAACTAACAGATGAAGTCTGAACCAGGCCTGCCTTTGTTCTCAGGGTTTGTGAGAGTGTGAATGAAGTTTAAATCAGCCAACATACTGATTCATTGATTGACTGATTAATAAAACCTGAGGAAACCCACCGGGATCATGATGGCAGAATCGTCCGAATTCACCTCCACCAGTTCACTCTCTGACACTCTGAGGGGAGGAAACTCCTGCACACACAGAGGGGGGGGGCAAAGATTCAAAATAAACCCAATGTGTGATCTTTAACTGAAACTGAGAATCTGCCGAGAAGAAACTCAATCACCAACCTCCATTTCTATCTCTATTTCCTCCATGAAGCTTAGCGCAGGGTTGCTGCTGTGGTTGCTCTCTCCCCCTGCAGGGGGCTCTGGTTTGGGCTGGGCCTGCTGCCTGGGCTGGGTCTCCACCTCAGGCTCTGGTTCCTCCTCACAGTTGGGGACCAGAGGATGCTCAAGGAATCTCTGAGAGGAAGTGAGAAAGAAAACACAGAGCTGCATGAGAAGGGAGCACACAGGAGTCGTGGTTTGGATCACTAAAGACAAAAAACCACTCATGCTGCAAAACCTTTACGTTTCCATGGAAGTCGACTGTTGACTGGGACAAACCGTCTCAGTCAGTTCAACCAAATCTCACACACATAATAAAACCAAAGCTGCTTTTTAACCCTTGATACCTGAAAACAGAACGTCTGTGGTACCAAAGAGTCGTTTCATGTGTTTCAGAGCTAAATCGTTAAAAACTCAACATCTTCTTATATAATTACATGGTTTTCAGTCAGTCTTATTAAAGTGACAGTGAATGATTAGTGAAGGAATTTGGACGAACAGAGACTTCCTCAGGTTTCCTTTTTTTTTTTTTTACGCTGTGCAGGGTGACACACACACACCTGGTGGAAGCTGTCTTCCTCCTCCTCCTCTTTCTCCTGAGTTGTTATCACCACGCAGGGTTCCTCTGAAGAGAACAGCTCCATCTCTATGCTCTCTGTGATGGTCTGTAACGCTGCTTTCTTCTCACCCAGCTTCATCTTCGCAGATAAGAACCAGAACCTCAAAGCTTCTTTAAATCCTGCAGAGTGTTCAGGCCCAAACCACTCTCTGTTTTTTTTTATTAAGCTTTATTTCTTTCTTTCACCTGTCCCAATCTTCTCATCTCTTGTTACTGGTGTTATGTCTTGTGCAGCTTCCCATCCCCTCTCTGGTTTTACACTTCGACATCCAAATGTCCCTCGGCTGCTGGTGGTGCTGGTGGTCGTCCAAACATCTGAACAGCTCTCATTACCTCAAGCTGAGATCCATCAGAGTCTAGAGCTCTGATTGGCTCAGAGTCGTCCTCTCAGGCTGTGATTGGTCGGGTTGTGACTATGTCATTGGTTTAAAAGCTACCAAACTCTGGTCCATTGTTCATGTTGAATCTCAATTATTTGCCATTACAGGGGTTAAATGCCCATGTGGTCAGATGGTCTTGATCAGAACAAGATTGATAAGACAAAATACACAACTAATATCATCAATCAGCTTCTGCTTTTATCATCAGCCTGATGATTGAGTCACTTTCAACTGATTACTTAACTATGTTCCACTATTTGGTCCTGTGTGACACTGTGGTCTCAAGACTTTTATATGCATTTAAATACTTTGTGAACACTTTACATATCTTAATTATTTGTATTATTGTTATTTAATCATTTTATTCAGTGATTTCATTTGATGCATTTGTTCTTGTTGTTCTCTCACTGTTATTATCTAACAATCGATCTTTTGGCCAAAAGTCAAAACTGCAAAGTATTCATTTAATGTCACATCTCATTTCTCTGGTGAAACCAAGGTGATTTAACAAAGCACGCACGCACACACACACACACACACACACACACACACACACACACACTGTGTGAATACCTGGGCTGAAACTTAAAACCTGCTCCTCAGTGAATCACGCAGCTTGACAAGACGCCACAAAAGTATTTCTTTTTTTTCTCATGAGGAGGAAACACTTAAAAAAACACACACACACACACACACATTACGGGAAGAGGGAAGTTGTAAGAATTTGACCCGTATGGGATTTGACTTGTTTTTGATCGTTGTTTGGATAAAACATGAACATTTTTTCTCCTCTCATATGGGGCTGATACAGGCTGATCAATATCTGCTGCGATATTTACTGTTGATCTGATCATGTGTCTCATGTAAATAATTAAATGATAGAAGTAACACAACAAAACATGAAGCTCTAAAGGCTTTTTATTTTTCACTGCAGACCTCTGCAAACACTTATTTAAAAAACAAAAAGTGCAGAAAAGGCGGCTCAAAGCTTACTTCCTGGTCTCGGGACCGCAGAGTATATATTAAATAAAATGTAAGTGTGACAGTAACTCTGTAGGTTTTATTGTCGAAATCATGAACACACTGTTTTAACGGAGCTGGAGGAGAGAAGGCGTAAACTGCTGAGCTGAAAACTCGCAAATTTTACAAGGAAGGAAGTCTGAAATCTGTGGGGGATTTTTTTTTTTTTTTAAATCAAGGAAACACAACTTCATGAACTTCGAAGAGCACAGGCACCGAAACGATACGAGGGTTGATTATGATCTAAAATGACATGTATTTCCCTCTTGTCAAATCCAAACGAAAAGTCCAGTTTGATAAGATGCTCCACATAATGTAAAACAACCAACGGCTGTCCAACGTCGCCAAGTGCAGACGAGTTTCCTTCACTCAGAAGCATTTTAACTTGAACGTCCTGGGTTTCAAACTCAAAAACGAACCCCTCGCTCATCCACCTTGGATTGTTTGTTGTTGTTGTTTTTTTTTACCTAAAATGGTCCTAATACATCAGCAGATGTTCAGCTTGAATATAGAAAAAAATGCAACAGGCTGGATTCAAATACTGTTAAATAATGAAGTTATATACTATATTATATTAAACATGACCTTTCCAGTGTGTAACATGCTCTAGTCCTGTGTCAGCTGGGATTGGCTGCACAGATAAACAGTATGGACATTGGATAAATGGATAAACGGATGTTTTAAATATATTAATTAAAAAAAAAAAAGCATGATTGTCTAAGGTGAAAGGACCACAGGGCTGTGGGTCACGTTGCGGAAAGGATTTTGTCTGTGTTTTGGGGCAAACACCAAAACTCGGCAACTGCTCTGACACAGCAGCTTAAGGGGGAAACAGTCAACAAATGTGTCAATCAGGAAGTGCTGACACGCGTAACATTTGCCTGTGGGTCTCAGATCAGTGGGTGTCTCTGGCTACACGTCAACAGGTGAGGCAGGAAGTAGGCCGCCGTGCCGTCGTCGGGGATAAGCTCCAGGAATTCCATGGGGCTTGTCTCCATGGCGACCACCACCAGCGTCTCTGTTAGCAAGGAAACCAGACAGGTTATTGACTTACTGAACACTGGACACCAGCAGCTTCTGGTGTCCTTTTGTTAAAACCCCAGGCACCAAAACATCAAAACACAGCTGATCTTTTGGATTGACTCATCCAGTCTGGTTAGTGTTTGAAATTTGACTCTCTCATTTCCCTTTATACAACATGGCACCTTTGTCCAAACTGAATATACAGATTTAAAAACAGATTTGCTGAACAAGAGATCCCCATCAAGTGCGAGAACAGGACATGTGGCCTCAGACAGTAAAAACGTGCCAGGTGCTTTCTGGGGAGAGTTTCTACCTTTGAGAGCAGCCAGTAGGATGCTGTTGTCTGTTGCAGCTCTCGTCCGGTCGCAGAGCTCTGGGAGCAGCTTCTTCCACCATAACGCCTGTGAAGATCAGACACTGGAGTCACAGACAGGAAGTCAAAAAAAAAAAGAGAGAGACTGCTCCTGACAGATCAGACCACACAAACCATGTTTTTGTCTTGTAGCTGGTGATTGGCGTAGGCTATGATGGCCTGAGGACAGCGGTCCAGCAGCCTCTCAATGCTGCTGTCATACTGCCCCCTTCTGGTGGCGCAGAGGAGGTGCAGGCTGAAGCCCCATAAGGTCTCCTCTGAGAGACGCTCCAGGAGAGGCAGGACTGAATCCACAGATAGGGAGGGGCCACACAGCAGAGACTGCACAGACCCATAGATACAGGGTGATTTAGATTACTACATATATACCATATATACTTATAAGTATACTATTGCACTTGACAGTATTGACAATAAATCCATGGTCGCTCCTCCACCTTATTAAGAGCAAACAGACGCTTCAACTTTGTTGGATTACCTGCAGTTTGTGTAATGACTCCTGATGTTGGAAGCTGGTGGTGTGAGGTGGACTGAGAAGAGTGAGCCATGGGTACAGGGCGCCATAGTGAGAGCATGAGTTGATCTGAAACACACATGAAGTGATTTCTCTATTTTAAGATTTGCAAAAACAAATAATCCTAGATCATAAATACAGCATTTTACACATGTGGGGAGATGAACACGTTGTTACAGACAAGAAGAAGAAAATACAAATAACCAAAGTCCAGCAAACAAAGATGGTTGTACCAGATCGTCGGCGCTCTTCAGCGACCTGCGTCTCTGAGACGTGTGAGTGAGGCTGGAGTTTGCATCTGATGTCAGTCGGTCGATGTAAACACAGGTCAGTCTGAACAGGAGCTCCTGGATGACGGCTTCCTGTGAGGAAGCCATGAGCGTCGCCTCCCAGAAATCCACCTGTAAGCAGTTCTCACAACCCAGCTCCTACACACACACACACACATAACTATAACTATGACTAAAATGGACCAAATAAAGATCCAGCAAGTGATAGCTCTGCTGCAGGTCAATGTGATAAATCACCTTGAATATGTGATCAGCCTGCTCCAGCTGGACTTTGTTGTTCTCATGAAGAGCCACCATGCCAGCCACCAGCAGTCCTGGGTGCGACTTTGTGAGCTGGTGACTCAGCGCTGTTGGACGTACTAGTGTGTGCTGGCCTCCACGTCCGGCGTGAAGCAGCAGCCTCGGCTCCTGGATGAACCCATAGACCAGCAGCATCTGAACACACACACAGAGGAAACAAGCAAACCCACTTTACTGTCTCAACAATCTACAGCACTGGTAATGGTTGATAAGACACTCTGCACCAGTGCTGCACCAGTTTACTCATCTAACAAACACACTCCTCGTCCTCTGTCCCACTGACCTCAGCGTGTCGGTACAGCAGCTGCGTGAACTGCGGCAGGTCGTTCAAACGCAGCATCATGTTTGCCATGGTGATCGTCAGTGGGACCGATACGCCAGAGGTGTCCTCCAGATGTTGTAGAATTTGCAGCGTCCGTGCAGGGCTGATGTTTAACATGGGCGGGCTGGCACACACGCTGATGAGCTCTGAGGGATCTGATTGGCTGAAAATGTCTATGACCTCATCAGCTGCTTCCTGTGGAGAAGAAATGAAGTTGTGTGTTTGTTTTTTTGTGTTTTTTTTTCACTAATTATTTACATTTACATTTGAAACAAAGAAAACATCTGCTGTAGGATTTAAGAACTGATCAATTACTTTACACCAGTGAATGAGTCTCAGTGGGATCCATCATGTACCTGACTGAGGCTCTGCTCCATTTCCTCCAACAGGTGATGTTTCAGGTAAAACAGGAAGCCGGGGCCGAAGGAGGGAGGGCTGCCAGGAGGTGGGCGGTTCCTGACCATGACCTCTGTGACTGACAGGCCTGACATCCTGTAGTATGGCAGAGCCAGGTGGCAGTCCTTCTGACCAGCCCTTATAGGAGGGGAGAGAACAGAGATAGTGCTAAAAGCTGATCAAAGCTGTTCTCATATTAATGATTAAGACGGGAAAACCAGGTAATTAAGGCATCAAAGTGAATGATTTGTGGTGTAGGTGTGTTTGTTTTCAACAGTAAAAAATGTCCATTGTCAAAAGTAAAATGACTTAAAAGTTGATTCCTAACTTTCCTGCTCATATACAACTCAGTACTGTTCAGTTTCATTAAACTGTTTCCAAATTAAAAGCCTTTGATCTTATTTAAGTCCGTGTACCTGCTGAAACAGTCTCCCAGCTGTGCACAGTTCTGCCTGAGCGCCTCCTCCAGCTCCTGTCTGTCCATCAGTGCAGCTGCCTGTCTCTCAGCCTGTCTGTCTTCACCTCCCTGCACGCACGCTGTGGAGTCGCCCCCACTCGTCGGCTGCTGCTCTGGTGTTTGGAGTAAGGCGGCGCGGAGGAGGAGGTGAGCCTCACTGAGGAGATGTCGCAGGCTCTGGGCCTGTGGGTTGGTCTCCGCGTAGTGACGACTGTATTCAACCTGACGCACGTTCACACACAAACACTGTCAAAGCTGGAAAATCTGCCCGACTCTGAAATACTTAAGTGATCGTGTGTGCGCGTGTGTGTGTGTGTGTTACCATCTCCTGGTAGAGGGTGAGTGGCGTGACAGTGTCGACCACATACAGGTTCCAGCCATGTCCTGCTGCACTGGTTTCTTTGGGAGAGGAGATCGTCCACTTCCTGGTCCTGAGGCGTCAGTGAACACAGGGAGGTCAACAGAAGTACGTTCAAACTGAGACATTAGCCAAGTCCTGTGTGTGTGTGATATCTGTCTCACATAGAAGACATTTAGCCAGGTTCAAACTGTGCAGCCGTTTAAAATGATGTCAACACAAAAGTGTAACCTTACAACTTTAGGTCCAAATCTGGAGCCTAGAAACTGGAGTAAAGTCCAAATATCTCATATTTCAAGTTACTTTAACACAGTCGGGAAAATAACAGTCTCACTATGAACTCCCAGAAATGTCAAGTTTATTTTCAATGAAAATAAATAAATGATGAGTCTCAAAAATATGAAAGAACAGCAACAGAGTGGAGGGTGTGATCATGTGATCATGACGGCTACATCAACTACATGCAGTTCTACATTGTCCATGACTAAACACAACAGTTAGTGAGAAGTTAGTTAATGTGAAACATGTAAAAATCTTTAGGCAGTGAACGGGATGTACAGTGAGAGTGTGTGTTGTGTCTACTTACGTGCAGCATTTGGCCTCAAACCTGTGGTATGAGTTTCTAAATCCACACAAATGTATGTTGCACTATACCATCACACACACACACACACACACTCACCTGTTGCAAGTGAAAACCATCAGGGAGGTAACAGCTGCATTTAAAGCGAGCTTATACATCACCTGTTATTCACCTGTGTGAGTCCAACACTGTCAATAACTGACGGGTTGACACATAATAATAAAGCTCTGTGCTAATTAAGGTGACCACTGCTATGATTTAAATCCCAAGATGCAGTTATAAAATCATGTGTTGTAATTTTCATTAGAAAAAAATGTAAAATTATTAAGTTAACCAAGTAAAATTCAAAACGATTTTTTTTTTTTTTATTTTAGTCCACACGTGATTAGTTTGTGAGCAAAAAAAGTCACACACTCTGGGGACAGTTAGGTCGGTTATGATCGTCTAGGTTTAGGAACTAAAACAGGAAGTGATGTCACGTTTGGACCAAGCTGCGAAAATCACAATGAAATCTGAATCAACAACTCAAACGGGCTGCTTCAGTATGTTGCTGCACTTTTTAAATTGAATGTAAAATCATACAGTTATCAGCTGTTAAATGTCAAAATGTCAACAACTTCAGATTTTTATTAAAAGGCTTGATACCTTTTATGGGCTTTTATTTGTTATACGCTTAGTTACTCTTTAAAAAAAATCAATGCAAATAAACAATAAACTTTCAGAATTAAAGTACAAAATGGTGAAAACTTGAATTTCTTTTTCACTTTAATGAATATTTAAGGTTCAATGCTGAAATGAAGCAACTAATGTGGCAAATACGTGCTGTTATCAAGGCTAAAAGACAGTGAGAGAACAGTGGATCTTGTATCTGTTGTGTCATGGGGAAAATTTTCCTTTCTGATATTCCAGTTCAGGTTAATTACCATTATTAGATCACAGCCGGCCATACTGGTTTCAGTGGAAAACACAAACGCTGCTTCACTGGAGAAAAATCTTTGTGTTCTGTGACATCATGGCTGAAACCTAATCTGAGCATCGGGTTAGTAATCAAAGTCCCAGGTGAGGAATTTGAAGGTTTCCTGCTGTTGCAGCTTGGCCTGAATGTGACACCAGACACTGAAGGGTGGGGCAGGTAGGGGGAAATGGGTGGGTGGGGGGGTTGGATTTGTCTTACAGGAAGGGGCGTGATAGAAAGCTCTCCAGAGCCGGTGTGGTTGCGGGATCGATTCCCACCGCCAGGAAAATACCAGTCAGCATGGTGTGTTCTTTCAACTCGCTAAAATACACAACACACACACACACACACAGTAAACAGGTTTTATAAATGTATGTATATCTACACACACACACACACAGACATACATATCACCAAGTCATGATGAATCCCTCTTTAAAATCTTCCGGTGTCTGCGAGGAGTCTGATGAAGCTGAAAGGTTTATGACCAATACAGTATCATAGTCATATGTGTGTGTGTGTGTGTGTGTTCATGACTTACAGGCTCCTGCGTTGCGCGCTGCGTTCGGTCTCCTCTGGTGTCTCTGTGTCAGCGGTGGACAGCAGGACAACATGGCGGCCATAGACACACACCGAGCGCAAACCGATAAACAGCTGCATCCTGAGCGCACACACCTCCAGGTTGCTGGGAGGACACGCCTTCACACACACATGATGTACACACACACACTTTTGTGAGAAGTGCTGTAGAACTAAAGTCTGACTTTCACAGTGAACAGTGAGAATGAACCATATGATTGAAAAAACCCAACCAGCTACAACAGCAGTGTAAACCAGGCAGTCATGAGGCTCCTACCTTCATGGTGGTATCGATGTAGGGGTCTTCAATCCTCGCTGCCACCGCTGCACAGCGCACTGTGAAACACTGCAGGGCGTTCCTTCCAGGTACAAACACAGATACACACACTTACTTGTTTTCCACATATACGTGTGGTAATTATGAATTTCCACATGAAATCAGACTGAAGACGCACTTTGTTATGACGTGCAGCAGGTGGTCCGTTAGCACCGCCTCCAGGACCTTCTCTGGGTATTGATAGGCTGAGAGCAGCTCCACTCCGCCCTTCAGATTGTACAGGTACCCGGCGGTGGGGAGGGAGAAGAAGCAGAACACACAGGCCGGTTCTTCTGTAGATGCCGACTGGTTACCTGGAGAGAGACGCAGAGGAAACGTGACACTATTGAACCACATGTATGTGGTTCCTTGTGCGCTACCAACAGGGGGCAGTATTCAGTTCTTTTTTTAATCTCTCATGTTTAAATGATTTGAATTTTTACATTCAGATAGAGCCTGTACATCCACTCCATAATCAAACTACAGTATGTACATTTGTTGTATGTGAGTAAAATAAACTAAATCAAATCAGTGGATAGCCCAGAAATGCTTTTACTTGCAAGTGACTTTGTCAAACTTTAGATATTTAAATCAAATTCACAAATAGTTCTGTCTGTTATGGATTTCTCAAATGAAAAACTGTTGTCATTTCACCTGATTTTAATACAAACAAACTTGAACTTAGCACTTTCCTATGACTTAACCCAGCGACCTGCAGTGTTTTGTCCTCATCACTGATCATGATCCATCAGTTTGTGTCTCACATGTTGTACTCACTGGTGAAGAGTGGGTAGAGCTGCAGGGAGTGGAGCTGTGTCTCCTCCACGCTGCAGCCCTGGAAAAACTCTGGAGAGAAACGTCTGCAGGAAGAAACGACAAAGGTGAAATATCATCCTAAAAGTGAACCAGCAGAAAATCACACACACACACACACCTGAAAAGCATGTATGACAGGGTGTATTGTCCTTTGTCCTCCAGCCCAGTCTTTTCAATGCTGACAGGGATGTCGCAGTCTTTAGCTCGATCACCGAGCAGCTCCTGGTGCTTCGGTATGAGCAGAAAGTCACTCTGGTCTTCCACATGATCTTCTGTACAAACACACACATAAACATACACAGATACGTTTAAATAAATCCTTAGCTGACCGAACAGGAGGAAAACATGAAACCACTGTAACTGGATTTTCTGCAGCAGTAACAGAGAAAACGTGTGCGTCCAAAAACAAGCATGTGTGGCATCAGGCATGAAAGAAGATATAGTTGTGTTATTACCACTTTTACTTGTATCTGATAACTCGTCCACACTTATAGATCCAGACAGTGTCTCCAGTTTCAGTACAAGCACCTCCAGCTCTGCTTGTACTGCTACATATCCTCCACACAGCGCCACCTGGAGGGAAGGTGTTACAGTAACAAAGATTTAAATTAACTGTTTTTGTAGCTTGAATTCAGAAACACAGAAAAATAAAAACAAATGTGCGTCTTCTGTTTGTCAAATGATCAAGAATTACTTGGGATGTCTATGTTTTGTTGCAGGAGGACATCACCCTCCCAACTCATGAGATATTTCAGATGTTTAGAGAATTACAGCAACAAATGTCACCTGGAAACACAGTGTGGGAACCTGACCAATATCTTACCATGTTTTTACTTTTTTACTAACTAAAATGTAATGCATGGTTATTATGGATTTTGATAATGGTTAGGTGCTCCTCCAACAACAACAACAACAACAACAACGTATGTGTTTCACTTGAGCAATAAAGAGAACACAAGAAAATTTGAAGATTACAATAATCGACAGAACCTGTCTTGGTGTAATCTTTGGAACGTGCACGATGACTGAACGTTCAAAATCCAGGGCAGAAAAACTCTGGTTTGAACTTGAGGTCTGACCTACGAGCAGAAAACAAGGAGAGGCCAGATCAGTCAGAAGAGGAAACGATAAGCTTTCATTTGCTCTGTTGGTGTGGAAGAACAAAATGACTTTTAAATGAATCACGGCTGTGTGTTGGTCTTTTGGAGTTACCTTGACTGTGACTGGACGTCTGCTGAGAGTTGGACCAGGGGCTCTGAAGGTTCTGTTGACTCTGATTCTGCTGAAAAAGATAAATTATGCATTTATTGTATCACAGAGTCCATTTATATTGGTTAGAATAGGCATCATAAAATAACAGAAACATGCTTAAATGATGAAAAAATAAAACCTAAAGTGACATTTTAATAGTTCTGAGGCCTGAGAGATGTGATCATATTGAAGTCAAAGCAGAGCAAAGAAGGTGAACTCTTACATGAGCTGCTGCGCTCTTACCAGGTTCTGCTGGTTCTGTCTCCTCAGTGTGAACAGAACCAGGGTGTTCTTGCAGCCGACCAGTAGGTCTCCTGTTACTGGGCAACACGCCACAGCGATGGGACGCTCTGACAGGGGGATCTCTATGATCTCCATCTGCACTCCGCCCCGCACAGATGCCCCACGCAGCAGGTGACCCAACAAACGCACCCCAACACGGGCTTTCTCCTCGGCCTGAGTGGAGAGCAGGACATAAGTACAAAGAAAGTGGGGTGTACCTCAGTGAGATTAAATATCTGTGAGAAATCTCAGCTGGTCAGTGCTTACCTGGTAACGCCAGTTCGTGTAGGCTCGCAGGTAGGTGGCACTGTTCTTCTCCTCAATGGTCACCAGGTAGTCTCCTGGATGTGAAGGAGGTGGTAAAAAAAAAGCCATGAAGTTAACATGTCTTTCAGCTGACACTAAAATCACTACTTCCATGGCTAATGGCGACAGCAGACAGGAAGTGTGATTATTACCCATCTTGCTGTGCTGGATGCTCCTCACGGTGCCCATGGTGGCAAAGCGGCAGATGAGAGGGCAGCCCTCCTTCTCCAGACTGTAGGCCTCCACCTGGGTTCAGGACAACACAGTCAATATCCTGCGCAAGCTTTTCATTTCAAAACGTCAGGTCCCTTCTTTAAGATTTAACATGAACCATGAATGTCCTCAAAATGTGCAGACATGTACGCCAATATCTTAGTTGCTAGATATGCACTTGCTCATCTGAGGATCATGATTTCCACACCACTGAAAGTGTTTTGCATGGATTTGCACAAGTTGCAAGGCACAAGCTATTTCCAGACAAATGCAGACAGAAAATAGATATCTACAGATATCAGCAAAAGAAGAACAATTAGTTTATGTTCACCTTGCATCCTCCGGTAGCCACCACGAACAGAGCTCCACCTCCACAACAGACCAGTCCAGGCTCCTGCTCCACCTGAGCCACAGAGAGGGACAGTGGGTGAGACTACTGAGACATGAACCAAACACAGGTATGCTTTGAATCAGTATCAGTGTGGCTCCACTGACCTGCACTATCTGCTGTGAGGCGAATGGATGGCAGTTGTACACGTGCACCATGTTCGGTCTGTTTCTGGGAAAGCTCATTCAATTCTGTAACTGTGTGGGAATGTTACTTGGCCTCTGAGAGCAACTTTCTCCTCCTGTGATATTAGGAAATCCATGAACTGCTTCATGTGTGCTCCATGAAGGGTTCATCCATCACTGACAAAAACAAAAACAAACTTTCAAAGACAAATCCAATACAGTCTATCAACAATCAACAATAAATTCCTGGACACTTTTGGACACTATTGAATATCATAATCCACTATTTAATTCCTTCAAGAGCAAATGGTATATTATCACTGTCTGGATCATGTCACATTTACAAGGATTTCACTAAAAACGTGACAATCCATAAACAGTTTCTATTTATCAGGTAGAAAGAAGTTTAACTGAAAACTGTTAAAAACTGTGAATAAAAGTAGAACTGGCTGCATTTTTACTGCTGTTTTGTTGGTCTTCGTGGCTGTTTTGTGTGTCACTGACAGTTTTGTCAACTAACCATCATTCCTAACTTTTTTGTGTACGTCTCATTCTCATTTGAAAGCACAATGAACACACTGTCATCGTCTAATATAAAGTCAAAACTGAACTGTTATAACAAAGAACTAGGTTGAATGTTTAGTTATTCCTCCGCCCTTCATCAGGAGCTGAAACTGGGTGAGTTTCTCTAATCGATATCACATGCTGCAGTCTTGTGAGCAGCAGCAGCAGCAGCTCTGACTGTTTCAATTCAAATCAGATTAGTATAGTTCGTCGTCGGCTTAATCACATTCTCATAACTGATGAACCGTCACAGCATCTACACGAAATCAATGATCGATTATTGGTGAATTACCTCCTTTCGTGTTGTCGTCTCCTTTCTTCCTACTTCTGTATTTTCTGCTGCAGTTTTATTGATTTCACATCGCAATACAGGAAGTCAACCATCACAACAACGAAGCGCCCGCCTCCTCTAGATTTTCATTGGCTGACGTATCTGTTCGTATTGCGTCTGACGCTCCGATTGGCTGTCGAGTTTTCATGACCTGAAGGGCGGATCTACCTCTGTTGAGATTTTCTTTTTCTTGTCAGACATTTGATTCAGTATATTATTACTTTATTCACTATATTACATTTTGACTGTTTTAAAGTAGCCTAAGTTAGTCTTTCAGTTTTAAATTAGCCTCTTGAGGTTTTAGTCTAAAAGGCTACAACCTCAAGATAAAAACATGGAAATTAGGAAAGCTGCGTAAACTTCCAAATCGGCGTCATTTGGATAAACGCACATATTGGGAATCTACACGGAACCTTTTTAAAACTTAATAAAGTGAGAGCAGACCGGCATTAGGCCGTCACGAATTCAGCCATACAATGACAATTGTGCATGGATCTATTATAAGGACTGGATTCGGCACCGCCCCTCAGCCGACACGCCGATTTTTCCCATTGGCCACTCGTGGTATTCTCTCTCTCTCAAATTGAATCTTTGTTTTCAAGCCCGTGTGAGTGCTGTAAAGGTCTTGAACTCGTTCTTTAAATCCGCTATCATAGCATTCATGAACACGCAGCGCCAAAAAAAGAAGGCCGATCGCGCGTTCTCATTGCCCAGAAGCATGATGGGAGGAGCCCAAAGAATCATGGGGGGGGGGGGGGGGTGACTCTACTGCGCATATTCATTGGGCACATGACACGGAAGTAAACACCGAGGCCAGAAACTGTTTCGCCGTATGCGCCATGGATCTATTATAGCAGTGGTGTCAAACTCATTCCACAAAGGGCCGAGTGGCTGCAAGTTTTTGTTCCGACCAAGCAGCAGCACACCAGACCTGACTCAGTTAATCAACTGATCTCAGTCTTCAGACAGTTGATTGGTCAAACTGTGTGTTCTTGATTAGTTGAAACAAAAATCTGCAGCCACACGGCCCTTTGTGGAATGAGTTTGACACCCCCGTGTTATAGGAAGAGCCTCACGCTGATACAGGAAGCGAGGGGCGGGGGGATAGCTGGCCTTTCGCCGGTGGTCGCGGTGAAACTGTATGGGCAGATGTGACCACGCCGGCTCTGAATGAGAGACACACACTCACTCGGCCACACGGCCCCACACATACACGGAGGCTAACACAGACCAGGAAGCGAGGGGCGGGGGGATAGCTGGCCTTTCGCCGGTGGTCGCGGTGAAACTGTATGGGCAGATGTGACCACGCCGGCTCTGAATGAGAGACACACACTCACTCGGCCACACGGCCCCACACATACACGGAGGCTAACACAGACCAGGAAGCGAGGGGCGGGGGGATAGCTGGCCTTTCGCCGGTGGTCGCGGTGAAACTGTATGGGCAGATGTGACCACGCCGGCTCTGAATGAGAGACACACACTCACTCGGCCACACGGCCCCACACATACACGGAGGCTAACACAGACCAGGAAGCGAGGGGCGGGGGGATAGCTGGCCTTTCGCCGGTGGTCGCGGTGAAACTGTATGGGCAGATGTGACCACGCCGGCTCTGAATGAGAGACACACACTCACTCGGCCACACGGCCCCACACATACACGGAGGCTAACACAGACCAGGAAGCGAGGGGCGGGGGGATAGCTGGCCTTTCGCCGGTGGTCGCGGTGAAACTGTATGGGCAGATGTGACCACGCCGGCTCTGAATGAGAGACACACACTCACTCGGCCACACGGCCCCACACATACACGGAGGCTAACACAGACCAGGAAGCGAGGGGCGGGGGGATAGCTGGCCTTTCGCCGGTGGTCGCGGTGAAACTGTATGGGCAGATGTGACCACGCCGGCTCTGAATGAGAGACACACACTCACTCGGCCACACGGCCCCACACATACACGGAGGCTAACACAGACCAGGAAGCGAGGGGCGGGGGGATAGCTGGCCTTTCGCCGGTGGTCGCGGTGAAACTGTATGGGCAGATGTGACCACGCCGGCTCTGAATGAGAGACACACACTCACTCGGCCACACGGCCCCACACATACACGGAGGCTAACACAGACCAGGAAGCGAGGGGCGGGGGGATAGCTGGCCTTTCGCCGGTGGTCGCGGTGAAACTGTATGGGCAGATGTGACCACGCCGGCTCTGAATGAGAGACACACACTCACTCGGCCACACGGCCCCACACATACACGGAGGCTAACACAGACCAGGAAGCGAGGGGCGGGGGGATAGCTGGCCTTTCGCCGGTGGTCGCGGTGAAACTGTATGGGCAGATGTGACCACGCCGGCTCTGAATGAGAGACACACACTCACTCGGCCACACGGCCCCACACATACACGGAGGCTAACACAGACCAGGAAGCGAGGGGCGGGGGGATAGCTGGCCTTTCGCCGGTGGTCGCGGTGAAACTGTATGGGCAGATGTGACCACGCCGGCTCTGAATGAGAGACACACACTCACTCGGCCACACGGCCCCACACATACACGGAGGCTAACACAGACCAGGAAGCGAGGGGCGGGGGGATAGCTGGCCTTTCGCCGGTGGTCGCGGTGAAACTGTATGGGCAGATGTGACCACGCCGGCTCTGAATGAGAGACACACACTCACTCGGCCACACGGCCCCACACATACACGGAGGCTAACACAGACCAGGAAGCGAGGGGCGGGGGGATAGCTGGCCTTTCGCCGGTGGTCGCGGTGAAACTGTATGGGCAGATGTGACCACGCCGGCTCTGAATGAGAGACACACACTCACTCGGCCACACGGCCCCACACATACACGGAGGCTAACACAGACCAGGAAGCGAGGGGCGGGGGGATAGCTGGCCTTTCGCCGGTGGTCGCGGTGAAACTGTATGGGCAGATGTGACCACGCCGGCTCTGAATGAGAGACACACACTCACTCGGCCACACGGCCCCACACATACACGGAGGCTAACACAGACCAGGAAGCGAGGGGCGGGGGGATAGCTGGCCTTTCGCCGGTGGTCGCGGTGAAACTGTATGGGCAGATGTGACCACGCCGGCTCTGAATGAGAGACACACACTCACTCGGCCACACGGCCCCACACATACACGGAGGCTAACACAGACCAGGAAGCGAGGGGCGGGGGGATAGCTGGCCTTTCGCCGGTGGTCGCGGTGAAACTGTATGGGCAGATGTGACCACGCCGGCTCTGAATGAGAGACACACACTCACTCGGCCACACGGCCCCACACATACACGGAGGCTAACACAGACCAGGAAGCGAGGGGCGGGGGGATAGCTGGCCTTTCGCCGGTGGTCGCGGTGAAACTGTATGGGCAGATGTGACCACGCCGGCTCTGAATGAGAGACACACACTCACTCGGCCACACGGCCCCACACATACACGGAGGCTAACACAGACCAGGAAGCGAGGGGCGGGGGGATAGCTGGCCTTTCGCCGGTGGTCGCGGTGAAACTGTATGGGCAGATGTGACCACGCCGGCTCTGAATGAGAGACACACACTCACTCGGCCACACGGCCCCACACATACACGGAGGCTAACACAGACCAGGAAGCGAGGGGCGGGGGGATAGCTGGCCTTTCGCCGGTGGTCGCGGTGAAACTGTATGGGCAGATGTGACCACGCCGGCTCTGAATGAGAGACACACACTCACTCGGCCACACGGCCCCACACATACACGGAGGCTAACACAGACCAGGAAGCGAGGGGCGGGGGGATAGCTGGCCTTTCGCCGGTGGTCGCGGTGAAACTGTATGGGCAGATGTGACCACGCCGGCTCTGAATGAGAGACACACACTCACTCGGCCACACGGCCCCACACATACACGGAGGCTAACACAGACCAGGAAGCGAGGGGCGGGGGGATAGCTGGCCTTTCGCCGGTGGTCGCGGTGAAACTGTATGGGCAGATGTGACCACGCCGGCTCTGAATGAGAGACACACACTCACTCGGCCACACGGCCCCACACATACACGGAGGCTAACACAGACCAGGAAGCGAGGGGCGGGGGGATAGCTGGCCTTTCGCCGGTGGTCGCGGTGAAACTGTATGGGCAGATGTGACCACGCCGGCTCTGAATGAGAGACACACACTCACTCGGCCACACGGCCCCACACATACACGGAGGCTAACACAGACCAGGAAGCGAGGGGCGGGGGGATAGCTGGCCTTTCGCCGGTGGTCGCGGTGAAACTGTATGGGCAGATGTGACCACGCCGGCTCTGAATGAGAGACACACACTCACTCGGCCACACGGCCCCACACATACACGGAGGCTAACACAGACCAGGAAGCGAGGGGCGGGGGGATAGCTGGCCTTTCGCCGGTGGTCGCGGTGAAACTGTATGGGCAGATGTGACCACGCCGGCTCTGAATGAGAGACACACACTCACTCGGCCACACGGCCCCACACATACACGGAGGCTAACACAGACCAGGAAGCGAGGGGCGGGGGGATAGCTGGCCTTTCGCCGGTGGTCGCGGTGAAACTGTATGGGCAGATGTGACCACGCCGGCTCTGAATGAGAGACACACACTCACTCGGCCACACGGCCCCACACATACACGGAGGCTAACACAGACCAGGAAGCGAGGGGCGGGGGGATAGCTGGCCTTTCGCCGGTGGTCGCGGTGAAACTGTATGGGCAGATGTGACCACGCCGGCTCTGAATGAGAGACACACACTCACTCGGCCACACGGCCCCACACATACACGGAGGCTAACACAGACCAGGAAGCGAGGGGCGGGGGGATAGCTGGCCTTTCGCCGGTGGTCGCGGTGAAACTGTATGGGCAGATGTGACCACGCCGGCTCTGAATGAGAGACACACACTCACTCGGCCACACGGCCCCACACATACACGGAGGCTAACACAGACCAGGAAGCGAGGGGCGGGGGGATAGCTGGCCTTTCGCCGGTGGTCGCGGTGAAACTGTATGGGCAGATGTGACCACGCCGGCTCTGAATGAGAGACACACACTCACTCGGCCACACGGCCCCACACATACACGGAGGCTAACACAGACCAGGAAGCGAGGGGCGGGGGGATAGCTGGCCTTTCGCCGGTGGTCGCGGTGAAACTGTATGGGCAGATGTGACCACGCCGGCTCTGAATGAGAGACACACACTCACTCGGCCACACGGCCCCACACATACACGGAGGCTAACACAGACCAGGAAGCGAGGGGCGGGGGGATAGCTGGCCTTTCGCCGGTGGTCGCGGTGAAACTGTATGGGCAGATGTGACCACGCCGGCTCTGAATGAGAGACACACACTCACTCGGCCACACGGCCCCACACATACACGGAGGCTAACACAGACCAGGAAGCGAGGGGCGGGGGGATAGCTGGCCTTTCGCCGGTGGTCGCGGTGAAACTGTATGGGCAGATGTGACCACGCCGGCTCTGAATGAGAGACACACACTCACTCGGCCACACGGCCCCACACATACACGGAGGCTAACACAGACCAGGAAGCGAGGGGCGGGGGGATAGCTGGCCTTTCGCCGGTGGTCGCGGTGAAACTGTATGGGCAGATGTGACCACGCCGGCTCTGAATGAGAGACACACACTCACTCGGCCACACGGCCCCACACATACACGGAGGCTAACACAGACCAGGAAGCGAGGGGCGGGGGGATAGCTGGCCTTTCGCCGGTGGTCGCGGTGAAACTGTATGGGCAGATGTGACCACGCCGGCTCTGAATGAGAGACACACACTCACTCGGCCACACGGCCCCACACATACACGGAGGCTAACACAGACCAGGAAGCGAGGGGCGGGGGGATAGCTGGCCTTTCGCCGGTGGTCGCGGTGAAACTGTATGGGCAGATGTGACCACGCCGGCTCTGAATGAGAGACACACACTCACTCGGCCACACGGCCCCACACATACACGGAGGCTAACACAGACCAGGAAGCGAGGGGCGGGGGGATAGCTGGCCTTTCGCCGGTGGTCGCGGTGAAACTGTATGGGCAGATGTGACCACGCCGGCTCTGAATGAGAGACACACACTCACTCGGCCACACGGCCCCACACATACACGGAGGCTAACACAGACCAGGAAGCGAGGGGCGGGGGGATAGCTGGCCTTTCGCCGGTGGTCGCGGTGAAACTGTATGGGCAGATGTGACCACGCCGGCTCTGAATGAGAGACACACACTCACTCGGCCACACGGCCCCACACATACACGGAGGCTAACACAGACCAGGAAGCGAGGGGCGGGGGGATAGCTGGCCTTTCGCCGGTGGTCGCGGTGAAACTGTATGGGCAGATGTGACCACGCCGGCTCTGAATGAGAGACACACACTCACTCGGCCACACGGCCCCACACATACACGGAGGCTAACACAGACCAGGAAGCGAGGGGCGGGGGGATAGCTGGCCTTTCGCCGGTGGTCGCGGTGAAACTGTATGGGCAGATGTGACCACGCCGGCTCTGAATGAGAGACACACACTCACTCGGCCACACGGCCCCACACATACACGGAGGCTAACACAGACCAGGAAGCGAGGGGCGGGGGGATAGCTGGCCTTTCGCCGGTGGTCGCGGTGAAACTGTATGGGCAGATGTGACCACGCCGGCTCTGAATGAGAGACACACACTCACTCGGCCACACGGCCCCACACATACACGGAGGCTAACACAGACCAGGAAGCGAGGGGCGGGGGGATAGCTGGCCTTTCGCCGGTGGTCGCGGTGAAACTGTATGGGCAGATGTGACCACGCCGGCTCTGAATGAGAGACACACACTCACTCGGCCACACGGCCCCACACATACACGGAGGCTAACACAGACCAGGAAGCGAGGGGCGGGGGGATAGCTGGCCTTTCGCCGGTGGTCGCGGTGAAACTGTATGGGCAGATGTGACCACGCCGGCTCTGAATGAGAGACACACACTCACTCGGCCACACGGCCCCACACATACACGGAGGCTAACACAGACCAGGAAGCGAGGGGCGGGGGGATAGCTGGCCTTTCGCCGGTGGTCGCGGTGAAACTGTATGGGCAGATGTGACCACGCCGGCTCTGAATGAGAGACACACACTCACTCGGCCACACGGCCCCACACATACACGGAGGCTAACACAGACCAGGAAGCGAGGGGCGGGGGGATAGCTGGCCTTTCGCCGGTGGTCGCGGTGAAACTGTATGGGCAGATGTGACCACGCCGGCTCTGAATGAGAGACACACACTCACTCGGCCACACGGCCCCACACATACACGGAGGCTAACACAGACCAGGAAGCGAGGGGCGGGGGGATAGCTGGCCTTTCGCCGGTGGTCGCGGTGAAACTGTATGGGCAGATGTGACCACGCCGGCTCTGAATGAGAGACACACACTCACTCGGCCACACGGCCCCACACATACACGGAGGCTAACACAGACCAGGAAGCGAGGGGCGGGGGGATAGCTGGCCTTTCGCCGGTGGTCGCGGTGAAACTGTATGGGCAGATGTGACCACGCCGGCTCTGAATGAGAGACACACACTCACTCGGCCACACGGCCCCACACATACACGGAGGCTAACACAGACCAGGAAGCGAGGGGCGGGGGGATAGCTGGCCTTTCGCCGGTGGTCGCGGTGAAACTGTATGGGCAGATGTGACCACGCCGGCTCTGAATGAGAGACACACACTCACTCGGCCACACGGCCCCACACATACACGGAGGCTAACACAGACCAGGAAGCGAGGGGCGGGGGGATAGCTGGCCTTTCGCCGGTGGTCGCGGTGAAACTGTATGGGCAGATGTGACCACGCCGGCTCTGAATGAGAGACACACACTCACTCGGCCACACGGCCCCACACATACACGGAGGCTAACACAGACCAGGAAGCGAGGGGCGGGGGGATAGCTGGCCTTTCGCCGGTGGTCGCGGTGAAACTGTATGGGCAGATGTGACCACGCCGGCTCTGAATGAGAGACACACACTCACTCGGCCACACGGCCCCACACATACACGGAGGCTAACACAGACCAGGAAGCGAGGGGCGGGGGGATAGCTGGCCTTTCGCCGGTGGTCGCGGTGAAACTGTATGGGCAGATGTGACCACGCCGGCTCTGAATGAGAGACACACACTCACTCGGCCACACGGCCCCACACATACACGGAGGCTAACACAGACCAGGAAGCGAGGGGCGGGGGGATAGCTGGCCTTTCGCCGGTGGTCGCGGTGAAACTGTATGGGCAGATGTGACCACGCCGGCTCTGAATGAGAGACACACACTCACTCGGCCACACGGCCCCACACATACACGGAGGCTAACACAGACCAGGAAGCGAGGGGCGGGGGGATAGCTGGCCTTTCGCCGGTGGTCGCGGTGAAACTGTATGGGCAGATGTGACCACGCCGGCTCTGAATGAGAGACACACACTCACTCGGCCACACGGCCCCACACATACACGGAGGCTAACACAGACCAGGAAGCGAGGGGCGGGGGGATAGCTGGCCTTTCGCCGGTGGTCGCGGTGAAACTGTATGGGCAGATGTGACCACGCCGGCTCTGAATGAGAGACACACACTCACTCGGCCACACGGCCCCACACATACACGGAGGCTAACACAGACCAGGAAGCGAGGGGCGGGGGGATAGCTGGCCTTTCGCCGGTGGTCGCGGTGAAACTGTATGGGCAGATGTGACCACGCCGGCTCTGAATGAGAGACACACACTCACTCGGCCACACGGCCCCACACATACACGGAGGCTAACACAGACCAGGAAGCGAGGGGCGGGGGGATAGCTGGCCTTTCGCCGGTGGTCGCGGTGAAACTGTATGGGCAGATGTGACCACGCCGGCTCTGAATGAGAGACACACACTCACTCGGCCACACGGCCCCACACATACACGGAGGCTAACACAGACCAGGAAGCGAGGGGCGGGGGGATAGCTGGCCTTTCGCCGGTGGTCGCGGTGAAACTGTATGGGCAGATGTGACCACGCCGGCTCTGAATGAGAGACACACACTCACTCGGCCACACGGCCCCACACATACACGGAGGCTAACACAGACCAGGAAGCGAGGGGCGGGGGGATAGCTGGCCTTTCGCCGGTGGTCGCGGTGAAACTGTATGGGCAGATGTGACCACGCCGGCTCTGAATGAGAGACACACACTCACTCGGCCACACGGCCCCACACATACACGGAGGCTAACACAGACCAGGAAGCGAGGGGCGGGGGGATAGCTGGCCTTTCGCCGGTGGTCGCGGTGAAACTGTATGGGCAGATGTGACCACGCCGGCTCTGAATGAGAGACACACACTCACTCGGCCACACGGCCCCACACATACACGGAGGCTAACACAGACCAGGAAGCGAGGGGCGGGGGGATAGCTGGCCTTTCGCCGGTGGTCGCGGTGAAACTGTATGGGCAGATGTGACCACGCCGGCTCTGAATGAGAGACACACACTCACTCGGCCACACGGCCCCACACATACACGGAGGCTAACACAGACCAGGAAGCGAGGGGCGGGGGGATAGCTGGCCTTTCGCCGGTGGTCGCGGTGAAACTGTATGGGCAGATGTGACCACGCCGGCTCTGAATGAGAGACACACACTCACTCGGCCACACGGCCCCACACATACACGGAGGCTAACACAGACCAGGAAGCGAGGGGCGGGGGGATAGCTGGCCTTTCGCCGGTGGTCGCGGTGAAACTGTATGGGCAGATGTGACCACGCCGGCTCTGAATGAGAGACACACACTCACTCGGCCACACGGCCCCACACATACACGGAGGCTAACACAGACCAGGAAGCGAGGGGCGGGGGGATAGCTGGCCTTTCGCCGGTGGTCGCGGTGAAACTGTATGGGCAGATGTGACCACGCCGGCTCTGAATGAGAGACACACACTCACTCGGCCACACGGCCCCACACATACACGGAGGCTAACACAGACCAGGAAGCGAGGGGCGGGGGGATAGCTGGCCTTTCGCCGGTGGTCGCGGTGAAACTGTATGGGCAGATGTGACCACGCCGGCTCTGAATGAGAGACACACACTCACTCGGCCACACGGCCCCACACATACACGGAGGCTAACACAGACCAGGAAGCGAGGGGCGGGGGGATAGCTGGCCTTTCGCCGGTGGTCGCGGTGAAACTGTATGGGCAGATGTGACCACGCCGGCTCTGAATGAGAGACACACACTCACTCGGCCACACGGCCCCACACATACACGGAGGCTAACACAGACCAGGAAGCGAGGGGCGGGGGGATAGCTGGCCTTTCGCCGGTGGTCGCGGTGAAACTGTATGGGCAGATGTGACCACGCCGGCTCTGAATGAGAGACACACACTCACTCGGCCACACGGCCCCACACATACACGGAGGCTAACACAGACCAGGAAGCGAGGGGCGGGGGGATAGCTGGCCTTTCGCCGGTGGTCGCGGTGAAACTGTATGGGCAGATGTGACCACGCCGGCTCTGAATGAGAGACACACACTCACTCGGCCACACGGCCCCACACATACACGGAGGCTAACACAGACCAGGAAGCGAGGGGCGGGGGGATAGCTGGCCTTTCGCCGGTGGTCGCGGTGAAACTGTATGGGCAGATGTGACCACGCCGGCTCTGAATGAGAGACACACACTCACTCGGCCACACGGCCCCACACATACACGGAGGCTAACACAGACCAGGAAGCGAGGGGCGGGGGGATAGCTGGCCTTTCGCCGGTGGTCGCGGTGAAACTGTATGGGCAGATGTGACCACGCCGGCTCTGAATGAGAGACACACACTCACTCGGCCACACGGCCCCACACATACACGGAGGCTAACACAGACCAGGAAGCGAGGGGCGGGGGGATAGCTGGCCTTTCGCCGGTGGTCGCGGTGAAACTGTATGGGCAGATGTGACCACGCCGGCTCTGAATGAGAGACACACACTCACTCGGCCACACGGCCCCACACATACACGGAGGCTAACACAGACCAGGAAGCGAGGGGCGGGGGGATAGCTGGCCTTTCGCCGGTGGTCGCGGTGAAACTGTATGGGCAGATGTGACCACGCCGGCTCTGAATGAGAGACACACACTCACTCGGCCACACGGCCCCACACATACACGGAGGCTAACACAGACCAGGAAGCGAGGGGCGGGGGGATAGCTGGCCTTTCGCCGGTGGTCGCGGTGAAACTGTATGGGCAGATGTGACCACGCCGGCTCTGAATGAGAGACACACACTCACTCGGCCACACGGCCCCACACATACACGGAGGCTAACACAGACCAGGAAGCGAGGGGCGGGGGGATAGCTGGCCTTTCGCCGGTGGTCGCGGTGAAACTGTATGGGCAGATGTGACCACGCCGGCTCTGAATGAGAGACACACACTCACTCGGCCACACGGCCCCACACATACACGGAGGCTAACACAGACCAGGAAGCGAGGGGCGGGGGGATAGCTGGCCTTTCGCCGGTGGTCGCGGTGAAACTGTATGGGCAGATGTGACCACGCCGGCTCTGAATGAGAGACACACACTCACTCGGCCACACGGCCCCACACATACACGGAGGCTAACACAGACCAGGAAGCGAGGGGCGGGGGGATAGCTGGCCTTTCGCCGGTGGTCGCGGTGAAACTGTATGGGCAGATGTGACCACGCCGGCTCTGAATGAGAGACACACACTCACTCGGCCACACGGCCCCACACATACACGGAGGCTAACACAGACCAGGAAGCGAGGGGCGGGGGGATAGCTGGCCTTTCGCCGGTGGTCGCGGTGAAACTGTATGGGCAGATGTGACCACGCCGGCTCTGAATGAGAGACACACACTCACTCGGCCACACGGCCCCACACATACACGGAGGCTAACACAGACCAGGAAGCGAGGGGCGGGGGGATAGCTGGCCTTTCGCCGGTGGTCGCGGTGAAACTGTATGGGCAGATGTGACCACGCCGGCTCTGAATGAGAGACACACACTCACTCGGCCACACGGCCCCACACATACACGGAGGCTAACACAGACCAGGAAGCGAGGGGCGGGGGATAGCTGGCCTTTCGCCGGTGGTCGCGGTGAAACTGTATGGGCAGATGTGACCACGCCGGCTCTGAATGAGAGACACACACTCACTCGGCCACACGGCCCCACACATACACGGAGGCTAACACAGACCAGGAAGCGAGGGGCGGGGGGATAGCTGGCCTTTCGCCGGTGGTCGCGGTGAAACTGTATGGGCAGATGTGACCACGCCGGCTCTGAATGAGAGACACACACTCACTCGGCCACACGGCCCCACACATACACGGAGGCTAACACAGACCAGGAAGCGAGGGGCGGGGGGATAGCTGGCCTTTCGCCGGTGGTCGCGGTGAAACTGTATGGGCAGATGTGACCACGCCGGCTCTGAATGAGAGACACACACTCACTCGGCCACACGGCCCCACACATACACGGAGGCTAACACAGACCAGGAAGCGAGGGGCGGGGGGATAGCTGGCCTTTCGCCGGTGGTCGCGGTGAAACTGTATGGGCAGATGTGACCACGCCGGCTCTGAATGAGAGACACACACTCACTCGGCCACACGGCCCCACACATACACGGAGGCTAACACAGACCAGGAAGCGAGGGGCGGGGGGATAGCTGGCCTTTCGCCGGTGGTCGCGGTGAAACTGTATGGGCAGATGTGACCACGCCGGCTCTGAATGAGAGACACACACTCACTCGGCCACACGGCCCCACACATACACGGAGGCTAACACAGACCAGGAAGCGAGGGGCGGGGGGATAGCTGGCCTTTCGCCGGTGGTCGCGGTGAAACTGTATGGGCAGATGTGACCACGCCGGCTCTGAATGAGAGACACACACTCACTCGGCCACACGGCCCCACACATACACGGAGGCTAACACAGACCAGGAAGCGAGGGGCGGGGGGATAGCTGGCCTTTCGCCGGTGGTCGCGGTGAAACTGTATGGGCAGATGTGACCACGCCGGCTCTGAATGAGAGACACACACTCACTCGGCCACACGGCCCCACACATACACGGAGGCTAACACAGACCAGGAAGCGAGGGGCGGGGGGATAGCTGGCCTTTCGCCGGTGGTCGCGGTGAAACTGTATGGGCAGATGTGACCACGCCGGCTCTGAATGAGAGACACACACTCACTCGGCCACACGGCCCCACACATACACGGAGGCTAACACAGACCAGGAAGCGAGGGGCGGGGGATAGCTGGCCTTTCGCCGGTGGTCGCGGTGAAACTGTATGGGCAGATGTGACCACGCCGGCTCTGAATGAGAGACACACACTCACTCGGCCACACGGCCCCACACATACACGGAGGCTAACACAGACCAGGAAGCGAGGGGCGGGGGGATAGCTGGCCTTTCGCCGGTGGTCGCGGTGAAACTGTATGGGCAGATGTGACCACGCCGGCTCTGAATGAGAGACACACACTCACTCGGCCACACGGCCCCACACATACACGGAGGCTAACACAGACCAGGAAGCGAGGGGCGGGGGGATAGCTGGCCTTTCGCCGGTGGTCGCGGTGAAACTGTATGGGCAGATGTGACCACGCCGGCTCTGAATGAGAGACACACACTCACTCGGCCACACGGCCCCACACATACACGGAGGCTAACACAGACCAGGAAGCGAGGGGCGGGGGGATAGCTGGCCTTTCGCCGGTGGTCGCGGTGAAACTGTATGGGCAGATGTGACCACGCCGGCTCTGAATGAGAGACACACACTCACTCGGCCACACGGCCCCACACATACACGGAGGCTAACACAGACCAGGAAGCGAGGGGCGGGGGGATAGCTGGCCTTTCGCCGGTGGTCGCGGTGAAACTGTATGGGCAGATGTGACCACGCCGGCTCTGAATGAGAGACACACACTCACTCGGCCACACGGCCCCACACATACACGGAGGCTAACACAGACCAGGAAGCGAGGGGCGGGGGGATAGCTGGCCTTTCGCCGGTGGTCGCGGTGAAACTGTATGGGCAGATGTGACCACGCCGGCTCTGAATGAGAGACACACACTCACTCGGCCACACGGCCCCACACATACACGGAGGCTAACACAGACCAGGAAGCGAGGGGCGGGGGGATAGCTGGCCTTTCGCCGGTGGTCGCGGTGAAACTGTATGGGCAGATGTGACCACGCCGGCTCTGAATGAGAGACACACACTCACTCGGCCACACGGCCCCACACATACACGGAGGCTAACACAGACCAGGAAGCGAGGGGCGGGGGGATAGCTGGCCTTTCGCCGGTGGTCGCGGTGAAACTGTATGGGCAGATGTGACCACGCCGGCTCTGAATGAGAGACACACACTCACTCGGCCACACGGCCCCACACATACACGGAGGCTAACACAGACCAGGAAGCGAGGGGCGGGGGGATAGCTGGCCTTTCGCCGGTGGTCGCGGTGAAACTGTATGGGCAGATGTGACCACGCCGGCTCTGAATGAGAGACACACACTCACTCGGCCACACGGCCCCACACATACACGGAGGCTAACACAGACCAGGAAGCGAGGGGCGGGGGGATAGCTGGCCTTTCGCCGGTGGTCGCGGTGAAACTGTATGGGCAGATGTGACCACGCCGGCTCTGAATGAGAGACACACACTCACTCGGCCACACGGCCCCACACATACACGGAGGCTAACACAGACCAGGAAGCGAGGGGCGGGGGGATAGCTGGCCTTTCGCCGGTGGTCGCGGTGAAACTGTATGGGCAGATGTGACCACGCCGGCTCTGAATGAGAGACACACACTCACTCGGCCACACGGCCCCACACATACACGGAGGCTAACACAGACCAGGAAGCGAGGGGCGGGGGGATAGCTGGCCTTTCGCCGGTGGTCGCGGTGAAACTGTATGGGCAGATGTGACCACGCCGGCTCTGAATCAGAGACACACACTCACTCGGCCACACGGCCCCACACATACACGGAGGCTAACACAGACCAGGAAGCGAGGGGCGGGGGGATAGCTGGCCTTTCGCCGGTGGTCGCGGTGAAACTGTATGGGCAGATGTGACCACGCCGGCTCTGAATGAGAGACACACACTCACTCGGCCACACGGCCCCACACATACACGGAGGCTAACACAGACCAGGAAGCGAGGGGCGGGGGGATAGCTGGCCTTTCGCCGGTGGTCGCGGTGAAACTGTATGGGCAGATGTGACCACGCCGGCTCTGAATGAGAGACACACACTCACTCGGCCACACGGCCCCACACATACACGGAGGCTAACACAGACCAGGAAGCGAGGGGCGGGGGG
Source organism: Caranx ignobilis (assembly GCA_021432705.1). Lineage (NCBI taxonomy): Eukaryota > Metazoa > Chordata > Actinopteri > Carangiformes > Carangidae > Caranx > Caranx ignobilis. The sequence goes on from MU270014.1 coordinate 5,187,997, forward strand.
ATAGCTGGCCTTTCGCCGGTGGTCGCGGTGAAACTGTATGGGCAGATGTGACCACGCCGGCTCTGAATGAGAGACACACACTCACTCGGCCACACGGCCCCACACATACACGGAGGCTAACACAGACCAGGAAGCGAGGGGCGGGGGGATAGCTGGCCTTTCGCCGGTGGTCGCGGTGAAACTGTATGGGCAGATGTGACCACGCCGGCTCTGAATGAGAGACACACACTCACTCGGCCACACGGCCCCACACATACACGGAGGCTAACACAGACCAGGAAGCGAGGGGCGGGGGGATAGCTGGCCTTTCGCCGGTGGTCGCGGTGAAACTGTATGGGCAGATGTGACCACGCCGGCTCTGAATGAGAGACACACACTCACTCGGCCACACGGCCCCACACATACACGGAGGCTAACACAGACCAGGAAGCGAGGGGCGGGGGGATAGCTGGCCTTTCGCCGGTGGTCGCGGTGAAACTGTATGGGCAGATGTGACCACGCCGGCTCTGAATGAGAGACACACACTCACTCGGCCACACGGCCCCACACATACACGGAGGCTAACACAGACCAGGAAGCGAGGGGCGGGGGGATAGCTGGCCTTTCGCCGGTGGTCGCGGTGAAACTGTATGGGCAGATGTGACCACGCCGGCTCTGAATGAGAGACACACACTCACTCGGCCACACGGCCCCACACATACACGGAGGCTAACACAGACCAGGAAGCGAGGGGCGGGGGGATAGCTGGCCTTTCGCCGGTGGTCGCGGTGAAACTGTATGGGCAGATGTGACCACGCCGGCTCTGAATGAGAGACACACACTCACTCGGCCACACGGCCCCACACATACACGGAGGCTAACACAGACCAGGAAGCGAGGGGCGGGGGGATAGCTGGCCTTTCGCCGGTGGTCGCGGTGAAACTGTATGGGCAGATGTGACCACGCCGGCTCTGAATGAGAGACACACACTCACTCGGCCACACGGCCCCACACATACACGGAGGCTAACACAGACCAGGAAGCGAGGGGCGGGGGGATAGCTGGCCTTTCGCCGGTGGTCGCGGTGAAACTGTATGGGCAGATGTGACCACGCCGGCTCTGAATGAGAGACACACACTCACTCGGCCACACGGCCCCACACATACACGGAGGCTAACACAGACCAGGAAGCGAGGGGCGGGGGGATAGCTGGCCTTTCGCCGGTGGTCGCGGTGAAACTGTATGGGCAGATGTGACCACGCCGGCTCTGAATGAGAGACACACACTCACTCGGCCACACGGCCCCACACATACACGGAGGCTAACACAGACCAGGAAGCGAGGGGCGGGGGGATAGCTGGCCTTTCGCCGGTGGTCGCGGTGAAACTGTATGGGCAGATGTGACCACGCCGGCTCTGAATGAGAGACACACACTCACTCGGCCACACGGCCCCACACATACACGGAGGCTAACACAGACCAGGAAGCGAGGGGCGGGGGGATAGCTGGCCTTTCGCCGGTGGTCGCGGTGAAACTGTATGGGCAGATGTGACCACGCCGGCTCTGAATCAGAGACACACACTCACTCGGCCACACGGCCCCACACATACACGGAGGCTAACACAGACCAGGAAGCGAGGGGCGGGGGGATAGCTGGCCTTTCGCCGGTGGTCGCGGTGAAACTGTATGGGCAGATGTGACCACGCCGGCTCTGAATCAGAGACACACACTCACTCGGCCACACGGCCCCACACATACACGGAGGCTAACACAGACCAGGAAGCGAGGGGCGGGGGGATAGCTGGCCTTTCGCCGGTGGTCGCGGTGAAACTGTATGGGCAGATGTGACCACGCCGGCTCTGAATCAGAGACACACACTCACTCGGCCACACGGCCCCACACATACACGGAGGCTAACACAGACCAGGAAGCGAGGGGCGGGGGGATAGCTGGCCTTTCGCCGGTGGTCGCGGTGAAACTGTATGGGCAGATGTGACCACGCCGGCTCTGAATGAGAGACACACACTCACTCGGCCACACGGCCCCACACATACACGGAGGCTAACACAGACCAGGAAGCGAGGGGCGGGGGGATAGCTGGCCTTTCGCCGGTGGTCGCGGTGAAACTGTATGGGCAGATGTGACCACGCCGGCTCTGAATGAGAGACACACACTCACTCGGCCACACGGCCCCACACATACACGGAGGCTAACACAGACCAGGAAGCGAGGGGCGGGGGGATAGCTGGCCTTTCGCCGGTGGTCGCGGTGAAACTGTATGGGCAGATGTGACCACGCCGGCTCTGAATGAGAGACACACACTCACTCGGCCACACGGCCCCACACATACACGGAGGCTAACACAGACCAGGAAGCGAGGGGCGGGGGGATAGCTGGCCTTTCGCCGGTGGTCGCGGTGAAACTGTATGGGCAGATGTGACCACGCCGGCTCTGAATCAGAGACACACACTCACTCGGCCACACGGCCCCACACATACACGGAGGCTAACACAGACCAGGAAGCGAGGGGCGGGGGGATAGCTGGCCTTTCGCCGGTGGTCGCGGTGAAACTGTATGGGCAGATGTGACCACGCCGGCTCTGAATCAGAGACACACACTCACTCGGCCACACGGCCCCACACATACACGGAGGCTAACACAGACCAGGAAGCGAGGGGCGGGGGGATAGCTGGCCTTTCGCCGGTGGTCGCGGTGAAACTGTATGGGCAGATGTGACCACGCCGGCTCTGAATCAGAGACACACACTCACTCGGCCACACGGCCCCACACATACACGGAGGCTAACACAGACCAGGAAGCGAGGGGCGGGGGGATAGCTGGCCTTTCGCCGGTGGTCGCGGTGAAACTGTATGGGCAGATGTGACCACGCCGGCTCTGAATCAGAGACACACACTCACTCGGCCACACGGCCCCACACATACACGGAGGCTAACACAGACCAGGAAGCGAGGGGCGGGGGGATAGCTGGCCTTTCGCCGGTGGTCGCGGTGAAACTGTATGGGCAGATGTGACCACGCCGGCTCTGAATCAGAGACACACACTCACTCGGCCACACGGCCCCACACATACACGGAGGCTAACACAGACCAGGAAGCGAGGGGCGGGGGGATAGCTGGCCTTTCGCCGGTGGTCGCGGTGAAACTGTATGGGCAGATGTGACCACGCCGGCTCTGAATCAGAGACACACACTCACTCGGCCACACGGCCCCACACATACACGGAGGCTAACACAGACCAGGAAGCGAGGGGCGGGGGGATAGCTGGCCTTTCGCCGGTGGTCGCGGTGAAACTGTATGGGCAGATGTGACCACGCCGGCTCTGAATCAGAGACACACACTCACTCGGCCACACGGCCCCACACATACACGGAGGCTAACACAGACCAGGAAGCGAGGGGCGGGGGGATAGCTGGCCTTTCGCCGGTGGTCGCGGTGAAACTGTATGGGCAGATGTGACCACGCCGGCTCTGAATCAGAGACACACACTCACTCGGCCACACGGCCCCACACATACACGGAGGCTAACACAGACCAGGAAGCGAGGGGCGGGGGGATAGCTGGCCTTTCGCCGGTGGTCGCGGTGAAACTGTATGGGCAGATGTGACCACGCCGGCTCTGAATCAGAGACACACACTCACTCGGCCACACGGCCCCACACATACACGGAGGCTAACACAGACCAGGAAGCGAGGGGCGGGGGGATAGCTGGCCTTTCGCCGGTGGTCGCGGTGAAACTGTATGGGCAGATGTGACCACGCCGGCTCTGAATCAGAGACACACACTCACTCGGCCACACGGCCCCACACATACACGGAGGCTAACACAGACCAGGAAGCGAGGGGCGGGGGGATAGCTGGCCTTTCGCCGGTGGTCGCGGTGAAACTGTATGGGCAGATGTGACCACGCCGGCTCTGAATCAGAGACACACACTCACTCGGCCACACGGCCCCACACATACACGGAGGCTAACACAGACCAGGAAGCGAGGGGCGGGGGGATAGCTGGCCTTTCGCCGGTGGTCGCGGTGAAACTGTATGGGCAGATGTGACCACGCCGGCTCTGAATCAGAGACACACACTCACTCGGCCACACGGCCCCACACATACACGGAGGCTAACACAGACCAGGAAGCGAGGGGCGGGGGGATAGCTGGCCTTTCGCCGGTGGTCGCGGTGAAACTGTATGGGCAGATGTGACCACGCCGGCTCTGAATCAGAGACACACACTCACTCGGCCACACACATACACGGAGGCTAACACAGACCAGGAAGCGAGGGGCGGGGGGATAGCTGGCCTTTCGCCGGTGGTCGCGGTGAAACTGTATGGGCAGATGTGACCACGCCGGCTCTGAATCAGAGACACACACTCACTCGGCCACACACACATACACGGAGGCTAACACAGACCAGGAAGCGAGGGGCGGGGGGATAGCTGGCCTTTCGCCGGTGGTCGCGGTGAAACTGTATGGGCAGATGTGACCACGCCGGCTCTGAATCAGAGACACACACTCACTCGGCCACACACATACACGGAGGCTAACACAGACCAGGAAGCGAGGGGCGGGGGGATAGCTGGCCTTTCGCCGGTGGTCGCGGTGAAACTGTATGGGCAGATGTGACCACGCCGGCTCTGAATCAGAGACACACACTCACTCGGCCACACACATACACGGAGGCTAACACAGACCAGGAAGCGAGGGGCGGGGGGATAGCTGGCCTTTCGCCGGTGGTCGCGGTGAAACTGTATGGGCAGATGTGACCACGCCGGCTCTGAATCAGAGACACACACTCACTCGGCCACACACATACACGGAGGCTAACACAGACCAGGAAGCGAGGGGCGGGGGGATAGCTGGCCTTTCGCCGGTGGTCGCGGTGAAACTGTATGGGCAGATGTGACCACGCCGGCTCTGAATCAGAGACACACACTCACTCGGCCACACACATACACGGAGGCTAACACAGACCAGGAAGCGAGGGGCGGGGGGATAGCTGGCCTTTCGCCGGTGGTCGCGGTGAAACTGTATGGGCAGATGTGACCACGCCGGCTCTGAATCAGAGACACACACTCACTCGGCCACACACATACACGGAGGCTAACACAGACCAGGAAGCGAGGGGCGGGGGGATAGCTGGCCTTTCGCCGGTGGTCGCGGTGAAACTGTATGGGCAGATGTGACCACGCCGGCTCTGAATCAGAGACACACACTCACTCGGCCACACACATACACGGAGGCTAACACAGACCAGGAAGCGAGGGGCGGGGGGATAGCTGGCCTTTCGCCGGTGGTCGCGGTGAAACTGTATGGGCAGATGTGACCACGCCGGCTCTGAATCAGAGACACACACTCACTCGGCCACACACATACACGGAGGCTAACACAGACCAGGAAGCGAGGGGCGGGGGGATAGCTGGCCTTTCGCCGGTGGTCGCGGTGAAACTGTATGGGCAGATGTGACCACGCCGGCTCTGAATCAGAGACACACACTCACTCGGCCACACACATACACGGAGGCTAACACAGACCAGGAAGCGAGGGGCGGGGGGATAGCTGGCCTTTCGCCGGTGGTCGCGGTGAAACTGTATGGGCAGATGTGACCACGCCGGCTCTGAATCAGAGACACACACTCACTCGGCCACACACATACACGGAGGCTAACACAGACCAGGAAGCGAGGGGCGGGGGGATAGCTGGCCTTTCGCCGGTGGTCGCGGTGAAACTGTATGGGCAGATGTGACCACGCCGGCTCTGAATCAGAGACACACACTCACTCGGCCACACACATACACGGAGGCTAACACAGACCAGGAAGCGAGGGGCGGGGGGATAGCTGGCCTTTCGCCGGTGGTCGCGGTGAAACTGTATGGGCAGATGTGACCACGCCGGCTCTGAATCAGAGACACACACTCACTCGGCCACACACATACACGGAGGCTAACACAGACCAGGAAGCGAGGGGCGGGGGGATAGCTGGCCTTTCGCCGGTGGTCGCGGTGAAACTGTATGGGCAGATGTGACCACGCCGGCTCTGAATCAGAGACACACACTCACTCGGCCACACACATACACGGAGGCTAACACAGACCAGGAAGCGAGGGGCGGGGGGATAGCTGGCCTTTCGCCGGTGGTCGCGGTGAAACTGTATGGGCAGATGTGACCACGCCGGCTCTGAATCAGAGACACACACTCACTCGGCCACACACATACACGGAGGCTAACACAGACCAGGAAGCGAGGGGCGGGGGGATAGCTGGCCTTTCGCCGGTGGTCGCGGTGAAACTGTATGGGCAGATGTGACCACGCCGGCTCTGAATCAGAGACACACACTCACTCGGCCACACACATACACGGAGGCTAACACAGACCAGGAAGCGAGGGGCGGGGGGATAGCTGGCCTTTCGCCGGTGGTCGCGGTGAAACTGTATGGGCAGATGTGACCACGCCGGCTCTGAATCAGAGACACACACTCACTCGGCCACACACATACACGGAGGCTAACACAGACCAGGAAGCGAGGGGCGGGGGGATAGCTGGCCTTTCGCCGGTGGTCGCGGTGAAACTGTATGGGCAGATGTGACCACGCCGGCTCTGAATCAGAGACACACACTCACTCGGCCACACACATACACGGAGGCTAACACAGACCAGGAAGCGAGGGGCGGGGGGATAGCTGGCCTTTCGCCGGTGGTCGCGGTGAAACTGTATGGGCAGATGTGACCACGCCGGCTCTGAATCAGAGACACACACTCACTCGGCCACACACATACACGGAGGCTAACACAGACCAGGAAGCGAGGGGCGGGGGGATAGCTGGCCTTTCGCCGGTGGTCGCGGTGAAACTGTATGGGCAGATGTGACCACGCCGGCTCTGAATCAGAGACACACACTCACTCGGCCACACACATACACGGAGGCTAACACAGACCAGGAAGCGAGGGGCGGGGGGATAGCTGGCCTTTCGCCGGTGGTCGCGGTGAAACTGTATGGGCAGATGTGACCACGCCGGCTCTGAATCAGAGACACACACTCACTCGGCCACACACATACACGGAGGCTAACACAGACCAGGAAGCGAGGGGCGGGGGGATAGCTGGCCTTTCGCCGGTGGTCGCGGTGAAACTGTATGGGCAGATGTGACCACGCCGGCTCTGAATCAGAGACACACACTCACTCGGCCACACACATACACGGAGGCTAACACAGACCAGGAAGCGAGGGGCGGGGGGATAGCTGGCCTTTCGCCGGTGGTCGCGGTGAAACTGTATGGGCAGATGTGACCACGCCGGCTCTGAATCAGAGACACACACTCACTCGGCCACACACATACACGGAGGCTAACACAGACCAGGAAGCGAGGGGCGGGGGGATAGCTGGCCTTTCGCCGGTGGTCGCGGTGAAACTGTATGGGCAGATGTGACCACGCCGGCTCTGAATCAGAGACACACACTCACTCGGCCACACACATACACGGAGGCTAACACAGACCAGGAAGCGAGGGGCGGGGGGATAGCTGGCCTTTCGCCGGTGGTCGCGGTGAAACTGTATGGGCAGATGTGACCACGCCGGCTCTGAATCAGAGACACACACTCACTCGGCCACACACATACACGGAGGCTAACACAGACCAGGAAGCGAGGGGCGGGGGGATAGCTGGCCTTTCGCCGGTGGTCGCGGTGAAACTGTATGGGCAGATGTGACCACGCCGGCTCTGAATCAGAGACACACACTCACTCGGCCACACACATACACGGAGGCTAACACAGACCAGGAAGCGAGGGGCGGGGGGATAGCTGGCCTTTCGCCGGTGGTCGCGGTGAAACTGTATGGGCAGATGTGACCACGCCGGCTCTGAATCAGAGACACACACTCACTCGGCCACACACATACACGGAGGCTAACACAGACCAGGAAGCGAGGGGCGGGGGGATAGCTGGCCTTTCGCCGGTGGTCGCGGTGAAACTGTATGGGCAGATGTGACCACGCCGGCTCTGAATCAGAGACACACACTCACTCGGCCACACACATACACGGAGGCTAACACAGACCAGGAAGCGAGGGGCGGGGGGATAGCTGGCCTTTCGCCGGTGGTCGCGGTGAAACTGTATGGGCAGATGTGACCACGCCGGCTCTGAATCAGAGACACACACTCACTCGGCCACACACATACACGGAGGCTAACACAGACCAGGAAGCGAGGGGCGGGGGGATAGCTGGCCTTTCGCCGGTGGTCGCGGTGAAACTGTATGGGCAGATGTGACCACGCCGGCTCTGAATCAGAGACACACACTCACTCGGCCACACACATACACGGAGGCTAACACAGACCAGGAAGCGAGGGGCGGGGGGATAGCTGGCCTTTCGCCGGTGGTCGCGGTGAAACTGTATGGGCAGATGTGACCACGCCGGCTCTGAATCAGAGACACACACTCACTCGGCCACACACATACACGGAGGCTAACACAGACCAGGAAGCGAGGGGCGGGGGGATAGCTGGCCTTTCGCCGGTGGTCGCGGTGAAACTGTATGGGCAGATGTGACCACGCCGGCTCTGAATCAGAGACACACACTCACTCGGCCACACACATACACGGAGGCTAACACAGACCAGGAAGCGAGGGGCGGGGGGATAGCTGGCCTTTCGCCGGTGGTCGCGGTGAAACTGTATGGGCAGATGTGACCACGCCGGCTCTGAATCAGAGACACACACTCACTCGGCCACACACATACACGGAGGCTAACACAGACCAGGAAGCGAGGGGCGGGGGGATAGCTGGCCTTTCGCCGGTGGTCGCGGTGAAACTGTATGGGCAGATGTGACCACGCCGGCTCTGAATCAGAGACACACACTCACTCGGCCACACACATACACGGAGGCTAACACAGACCAGGAAGCGAGGGGCGGGGGGATAGCTGGCCTTTCGCCGGTGGTCGCGGTGAAACTGTATGGGCAGATGTGACCACGCCGGCTCTGAATCAGAGACACACACTCACTCGGCCACACACATACACGGAGGCTAACACAGACCAGGAAGCGAGGGGCGGGGGGATAGCTGGCCTTTCGCCGGTGGTCGCGGTGAAACTGTATGGGCAGATGTGACCACGCCGGCTCTGAATCAGAGACACACACTCACTCGGCCACACACATACACGGAGGCTAACACAGACCAGGAAGCGAGGGGCGGGGGGATAGCTGGCCTTTCGCCGGTGGTCGCGGTGAAACTGTATGGGCAGATGTGACCACGCCGGCTCTGAATCAGAGACACACACTCACTCGGCCACACACATACACGGAGGCTAACACAGACCAGGAAGCGAGGGGCGGGGGGATAGCTGGCCTTTCGCCGGTGGTCGCGGTGAAACTGTATGGGCAGATGTGACCACGCCGGCTCTGAATCAGAGACACACACTCACTCGGCCACACACATACACGGAGGCTAACACAGACCAGGAAGCGAGGGGCGGGGGGATAGCTGGCCTTTCGCCGGTGGTCGCGGTGAAACTGTATGGGCAGATGTGACCACGCCGGCTCTGAATCAGAGACACACACTCACTCGGCCACACACATACACGGAGGCTAACACAGACCAGGAAGCGAGGGGCGGGGGGATAGCTGGCCTTTCGCCGGTGGTCGCGGTGAAACTGTATGGGCAGATGTGACCACGCCGGCTCTGAATCAGAGACACACACTCACTCGGCCACACACATACACGGAGGCTAACACAGACCAGGAAGCGAGGGGCGGGGGGATAGCTGGCCTTTCGCCGGTGGTCGCGGTGAAACTGTATGGGCAGATGTGACCACGCCGGCTCTGAATCAGAGACACACACTCACTCGGCCACACACATACACGGAGGCTAACACAGACCAGGAAGCGAGGGGCGGGGGGATAGCTGGCCTTTCGCCGGTGGTCGCGGTGAAACTGTATGGGCAGATGTGACCACGCCGGCTCTGAATCAGAGACACACACTCACTCGGCCACACACATACACGGAGGCTAACACAGACCAGGAAGCGAGGGGCGGGGGGATAGCTGGCCTTTCGCCGGTGGTCGCGGTGAAACTGTATGGGCAGATGTGACCACGCCGGCTCTGAATCAGAGACACACACTCACTCGGCCACACACATACACGGAGGCTAACACAGACCAGGAAGCGAGGGGCGGGGGGATAGCTGGCCTTTCGCCGGTGGTCGCGGTGAAACTGTATGGGCAGATGTGACCACGCCGGCTCTGAATCAGAGACACACACTCACTCGGCCACACACATACACGGAGGCTAACACAGACCAGGAAGCGAGGGGCGGGGGGATAGCTGGCCTTTCGCCGGTGGTCGCGGTGAAACTGTATGGGCAGATGTGACCACGCCGGCTCTGAATCAGAGACACACACTCACTCGGCCACACACATACACGGAGGCTAACACAGACCAGGAAGCGAGGGGCGGGGGGATAGCTGGCCTTTCGCCGGTGGTCGCGGTGAAACTGTATGGGCAGATGTGACCACGCCGGCTCTGAATCAGAGACACACACTCACTCGGCCACACACATACACGGAGGCTAACACAGACCAGGAAGCGAGGGGCGGGGGGATAGCTGGCCTTTCGCCGGTGGTCGCGGTGAAACTGTATGGGCAGATGTGACCACGCCGGCTCTGAATCAGAGACACACACTCACTCGGCCACACACATACACGGAGGCTAACACAGACCAGGAAGCGAGGGGCGGGGGGATAGCTGGCCTTTCGCCGGTGGTCGCGGTGAAACTGTATGGGCAGATGTGACCACGCCGGCTCTGAATCAGAGACACACACTCACTCGGCCACACACATACACGGAGGCTAACACAGACCAGGAAGCGAGGGGCGGGGGGATAGCTGGCCTTTCGCCGGTGGTCGCGGTGAAACTGTATGGGCAGATGTGACCACGCCGGCTCTGAATCAGAGACACACACTCACTCGGCCACACACATACACGGAGGCTAACACAGACCAGGAAGCGAGGGGCGGGGGGATAGCTGGCCTTTCGCCGGTGGTCGCGGTGAAACTGTATGGGCAGATGTGACCACGCCGGCTCTGAATCAGAGACACACACTCACTCGGCCACACACATACACGGAGGCTAACACAGACCAGGAAGCGAGGGGCGGGGGGATAGCTGGCCTTTCGCCGGTGGTCGCGGTGAAACTGTATGGGCAGATGTGACCACGCCGGCTCTGAATCAGAGACACACACTCACTCGGCCACACACATACACGGAGGCTAACACAGACCAGGAAGCGAGGGGCGGGGGGATAGCTGGCCTTTCGCCGGTGGTCGCGGTGAAACTGTATGGGCAGATGTGACCACGCCGGCTCTGAATCAGAGACACACACTCACTCGGCCACACACATACACGGAGGCTAACACAGACCAGGAAGCGAGGGGCGGGGGGATAGCTGGCCTTTCGCCGGTGGTCGCGGTGAAACTGTATGGGCAGATGTGACCACGCCGGCTCTGAATCAGAGACACACACTCACTCGGCCACACACATACACGGAGGCTAACACAGACCAGGAAGCGAGGGGCGGGGGGATAGCTGGCCTTTCGCCGGTGGTCGCGGTGAAACTGTATGGGCAGATGTGACCACGCCGGCTCTGAATCAGAGACACACACTCACTCGGCCACACACATACACGGAGGCTAACACAGACCAGGAAGCGAGGGGCGGGGGGATAGCTGGCCTTTCGCCGGTGGTCGCGGTGAAACTGTATGGGCAGATGTGACCACGCCGGCTCTGAATCAGAGACACACACTCACTCGGCCACACACATACACGGAGGCTAACACAGACCAGGAAGCGAGGGGCGGGGGGATAGCTGGCCTTTCGCCGGTGGTCGCGGTGAAACTGTATGGGCAGATGTGACCACGCCGGCTCTGAATCAGAGACACACACTCACTCGGCCACACACATACACGGAGGCTAACACAGACCAGGAAGCGAGGGGCGGGGGGATAGCTGGCCTTTCGCCGGTGGTCGCGGTGAAACTGTATGGGCAGATGTGACCACGCCGGCTCTGAATCAGAGACACACACTCACTCGGCCACACACATACACGGAGGCTAACACAGACCAGGAAGCGAGGGGCGGGGGGATAGCTGGCCTTTCGCCGGTGGTCGCGGTGAAACTGTATGGGCAGATGTGACCACGCCGGCTCTGAATCAGAGACACACACTCACTCGGCCACACACATACACGGAGGCTAACACAGACCAGGAAGCGAGGGGCGGGGGGATAGCTGGCCTTTCGCCGGTGGTCGCGGTGAAACTGTATGGGCAGATGTGACCACGCCGGCTCTGAATCAGAGACACACACTCACTCGGCCACACACATACACGGAGGCTAACACAGACCAGGAAGCGAGGGGCGGGGGGATAGCTGGCCTTTCGCCGGTGGTCGCGGTGAAACTGTATGGGCAGATGTGACCACGCCGGCTCTGAATCAGAGACACACACTCACTCGGCCACACACATACACGGAGGCTAACACAGACCAGGAAGCGAGGGGCGGGGGGATAGCTGGCCTTTCGCCGGTGGTCGCGGTGAAACTGTATGGGCAGATGTGACCACGCCGGCTCTGAATCAGAGACACACACTCACTCGGCCACACACATACACGGAGGCTAACACAGACCAGGAAGCGAGGGGCGGGGGGATAGCTGGCCTTTCGCCGGTGGTCGCGGTGAAACTGTATGGGCAGATGTGACCACGCCGGCTCTGAATCAGAGACACACACTCACTCGGCCACACACATACACGGAGGCTAACACAGACCAGGAAGCGAGGGGCGGGGGGATAGCTGGCCTTTCGCCGGTGGTCGCGGTGAAACTGTATGGGCAGATGTGACCACGCCGGCTCTGAATCAGAGACACACACTCACTCGGCCACACACATACACGGAGGCTAACACAGACCAGGAAGCGAGGGGCGGGGGGATAGCTGGCCTTTCGCCGGTGGTCGCGGTGAAACTGTATGGGCAGATGTGACCACGCCGGCTCTGAATCAGAGACACACACTCACTCGGCCACACACATACACGGAGGCTAACACAGACCAGGAAGCGAGGGGCGGGGGGATAGCTGGCCTTTCGCCGGTGGTCGCGGTGAAACTGTATGGGCAGATGTGACCACGCCGGCTCTGAATCAGAGACACACACTCACTCGGCCACACACATACACGGAGGCTAACACAGACCAGGAAGCGAGGGGCGGGGGGATAGCTGGCCTTTCGCCGGTGGTCGCGGTGAAACTGTATGGGCAGATGTGACCACGCCGGCTCTGAATCAGAGACACACACTCACTCGGCCACACACATACACGGAGGCTAACACAGACCAGGAAGCGAGGGGCGGGGGGATAGCTGGCCTTTCGCCGGTGGTCGCGGTGAAACTGTATGGGCAGATGTGACCACGCCGGCTCTGAATCAGAGACACACACTCACTCGGCCACACACATACACGGAGGCTAACACAGACCAGGAAGCGAGGGGCGGGGGGATAGCTGGCCTTTCGCCGGTGGTCGCGGTGAAACTGTATGGGCAGATGTGACCACGCCGGCTCTGAATCAGAGACACACACTCACTCGGCCACACACATACACGGAGGCTAACACAGACCAGGAAGCGAGGGGCGGGGGGATAGCTGGCCTTTCGCCGGTGGTCGCGGTGAAACTGTATGGGCAGATGTGACCACGCCGGCTCTGAATCAGAGACACACACTCACTCGGCCACACACATACACGGAGGCTAACACAGACCAGGAAGCGAGGGGCGGGGGGATAGCTGGCCTTTCGCCGGTGGTCGCGGTGAAACTGTATGGGCAGATGTGACCACGCCGGCTCTGAATCAGAGACACACACTCACTCGGCCACACACATACACGGAGGCTAACACAGACCAGGAAGCGAGGGGCGGGGGGATAGCTGGCCTTTCGCCGGTGGTCGCGGTGAAACTGTATGGGCAGATGTGACCACGCCGGCTCTGAATCAGAGACACACACTCACTCGGCCACACACATACACGGAGGCTAACACAGACCAGGAAGCGAGGGGCGGGGGGATAGCTGGCCTTTCGCCGGTGGTCGCGGTGAAACTGTATGGGCAGATGTGACCACGCCGGCTCTGAATCAGAGACACACACTCACTCGGCCACACACATACACGGAGGCTAACACAGACCAGGAAGCGAGGGGCGGGGGGATAGCTGGCCTTTCGCCGGTGGTCGCGGTGAAACTGTATGGGCAGATGTGACCACGCCGGCTCTGAATCAGAGACACACACTCACTCGGCCACACACATACACGGAGGCTAACACAGACCAGGAAGCGAGGGGCGGGGGGATAGCTGGCCTTTCGCCGGTGGTCGCGGTGAAACTGTATGGGCAGATGTGACCACGCCGGCTCTGAATCAGAGACACACACTCACTCGGCCACACACATACACGGAGGCTAACACAGACCAGGAAGCGAGGGGCGGGGGATAGCTGGCCTTTCGCCGGTGGTCGCGGTGAAACTGTATGGGCAGATGTGACCACGCCGGCTCTGAATCAGAGACACACACTCACTCGGCCACACACATACACGGAGGCTAACACAGACCAGGAAGCGAGGGGCGGGGGGATAGCTGGCCTTTCGCCGGTGGTCGCGGTGAAACTGTATGGGCAGATGTGACCACGCCGGCTCTGAATCAGAGACACACACTCACTCGGCCACACACATACACGGAGGCTAACACAGACCAGGAAGCGAGGGGCGGGGGGATAGCTGGCCTTTCGCCGGTGGTCGCGGTGAAACTGTATGGGCAGATGTGACCACGCCGGCTCTGAATCAGAGACACACACTCACTCGGCCACACACATACACGGAGGCTAACACAGACCAGGAAGCGAGGGGCGGGGGGATAGCTGGCCTTTCGCCGGTGGTCGCGGTGAAACTGTATGGGCAGATGTGACCACGCCGGCTCTGAATCAGAGACACACACTCACTCGGCCACACACATACACGGAGGCTAACACAGACCAGGAAGCGAGGGGCGGGGGGATAGCTGGCCTTTCGCCGGTGGTCGCGGTGAAACTGTATGGGCAGATGTGACCACGCCGGCTCTGAATCAGAGACACACACTCACTCGGCCACACACATACACGGAGGCTAACACAGACCAGGAAGCGAGGGGCGGGGGGATAGCTGGCCTTTCGCCGGTGGTCGCGGTGAAACTGTATGGGCAGATGTGACCACGCCGGCTCTGAATCAGAGACACACACTCACTCGGCCACACACATACACGGAGGCTAACACAGACCAGGAAGCGAGGGGCGGGGGGATAGCTGGCCTTTC
The DNA here is from genome assembly GCA_021432705.1 of Caranx ignobilis. Classification (NCBI taxonomy): domain Eukaryota; kingdom Metazoa; phylum Chordata; class Actinopteri; order Carangiformes; family Carangidae; genus Caranx; species Caranx ignobilis. The sequence continues at coordinate 5,203,356 of MU270014.1, forward strand.
GCCGGTGGTCGCGGTGAAACTGTATGGGCAGATGTGACCACGCCGGCTCTGAATCAGAGACACACACTCACTCGGCCACACACATACACGGAGGCTAACACAGACCAGGAAGCGAGGGGCGGGGGGATAGCTGGCCTTTCGCCGGTGGTCGCGGTGAAACTGTATGGGCAGATGTGACCACGCCGGCTCTGAATCAGAGACACACACTCACTCGGCCACACACATACACGGAGGCTAACACAGACCAGGAAGCGAGGGGCGGGGGGATAGCTGGCCTTTCGCCGGTGGTCGCGGTGAAACTGTATGGGCAGATGTGACCACGCCGGCTCTGAATCAGAGACACACACTCACTCGGCCACACACATACACGGAGGCTAACACAGACCAGGAAGCGAGGGGCGGGGGGATAGCTGGCCTTTCGCCGGTGGTCGCGGTGAAACTGTATGGGCAGATGTGACCACGCCGGCTCTGAATCAGAGACACACACTCACTCGGCCACACACATACACGGAGGCTAACACAGACCAGGAAGCGAGGGGCGGGGGGATAGCTGGCCTTTCGCCGGTGGTCGCGGTGAAACTGTATGGGCAGATGTGACCACGCCGGCTCTGAATCAGAGACACACACTCACTCGGCCACACACATACACGGAGGCTAACACAGACCAGGAAGCGAGGGGCGGGGGGATAGCTGGCCTTTCGCCGGTGGTCGCGGTGAAACTGTATGGGCAGATGTGACCACGCCGGCTCTGAATCAGAGACACACACTCACTCGGCCACACACATACACGGAGGCTAACACAGACCAGGAAGCGAGGGGCGGGGGGATAGCTGGCCTTTCGCCGGTGGTCGCGGTGAAACTGTATGGGCAGATGTGACCACGCCGGCTCTGAATCAGAGACACACACTCACTCGGCCACACACATACACGGAGGCTAACACAGACCAGGAAGCGAGGGGCGGGGGGATAGCTGGCCTTTCGCCGGTGGTCGCGGTGAAACTGTATGGGCAGATGTGACCACGCCGGCTCTGAATCAGAGACACACACTCACTCGGCCACACACATACACGGAGGCTAACACAGACCAGGAAGCGAGGGGCGGGGGGATAGCTGGCCTTTCGCCGGTGGTCGCGGTGAAACTGTATGGGCAGATGTGACCACGCCGGCTCTGAATCAGAGACACACACTCACTCGGCCACACACATACACGGAGGCTAACACAGACCAGGAAGCGAGGGGCGGGGGGATAGCTGGCCTTTCGCCGGTGGTCGCGGTGAAACTGTATGGGCAGATGTGACCACGCCGGCTCTGAATCAGAGACACACACTCACTCGGCCACACACATACACGGAGGCTAACACAGACCAGGAAGCGAGGGGCGGGGGGATAGCTGGCCTTTCGCCGGTGGTCGCGGTGAAACTGTATGGGCAGATGTGACCACGCCGGCTCTGAATCAGAGACACACACTCACTCGGCCACACACATACACGGAGGCTAACACAGACCAGGAAGCGAGGGGCGGGGGGATAGCTGGCCTTTCGCCGGTGGTCGCGGTGAAACTGTATGGGCAGATGTGACCACGCCGGCTCTGAATCAGAGACACACACTCACTCGGCCACACACATACACGGAGGCTAACACAGACCAGGAAGCGAGGGGCGGGGGGATAGCTGGCCTTTCGCCGGTGGTCGCGGTGAAACTGTATGGGCAGATGTGACCACGCCGGCTCTGAATCAGAGACACACACTCACTCGGCCACACACATACACGGAGGCTAACACAGACCAGGAAGCGAGGGGCGGGGGGATAGCTGGCCTTTCGCCGGTGGTCGCGGTGAAACTGTATGGGCAGATGTGACCACGCCGGCTCTGAATCAGAGACACACACTCACTCGGCCACACACATACACGGAGGCTAACACAGACCAGGAAGCGAGGGGCGGGGGGATAGCTGGCCTTTCGCCGGTGGTCGCGGTGAAACTGTATGGGCAGATGTGACCACGCCGGCTCTGAATCAGAGACACACACTCACTCGGCCACACACATACACGGAGGCTAACACAGACCAGGAAGCGAGGGGCGGGGGGATAGCTGGCCTTTCGCCGGTGGTCGCGGTGAAACTGTATGGGCAGATGTGACCACGCCGGCTCTGAATCAGAGACACACACTCACTCGGCCACACACATACACGGAGGCTAACACAGACCAGGAAGCGAGGGGCGGGGGGATAGCTGGCCTTTCGCCGGTGGTCGCGGTGAAACTGTATGGGCAGATGTGACCACGCCGGCTCTGAATCAGAGACACACACTCACTCGGCCACACACATACACGGAGGCTAACACAGACCAGGAAGCGAGGGGCGGGGGGATAGCTGGCCTTTCGCCGGTGGTCGCGGTGAAACTGTATGGGCAGATGTGACCACGCCGGCTCTGAATCAGAGACACACACTCACTCGGCCACACACATACACGGAGGCTAACACAGACCAGGAAGCGAGGGGCGGGGGGATAGCTGGCCTTTCGCCGGTGGTCGCGGTGAAACTGTATGGGCAGATGTGACCACGCCGGCTCTGAATCAGAGACACACACTCACTCGGCCACACACATACACGGAGGCTAACACAGACCAGGAAGCGAGGGGCGGGGGGATAGCTGGCCTTTCGCCGGTGGTCGCGGTGAAACTGTATGGGCAGATGTGACCACGCCGGCTCTGAATCAGAGACACACACTCACTCGGCCACACACATACACGGAGGCTAACACAGACCAGGAAGCGAGGGGCGGGGGGATAGCTGGCCTTTCGCCGGTGGTCGCGGTGAAACTGTATGGGCAGATGTGACCACGCCGGCTCTGAATCAGAGACACACACTCACTCGGCCACACACATACACGGAGGCTAACACAGACCAGGAAGCGAGGGGCGGGGGGATAGCTGGCCTTTCGCCGGTGGTCGCGGTGAAACTGTATGGGCAGATGTGACCACGCCGGCTCTGAATCAGAGACACACACTCACTCGGCCACACACATACACGGAGGCTAACACAGACCAGGAAGCGAGGGGCGGGGGGATAGCTGGCCTTTCGCCGGTGGTCGCGGTGAAACTGTATGGGCAGATGTGACCACGCCGGCTCTGAATCAGAGACACACACTCACTCGGCCACACACATACACGGAGGCTAACACAGACCAGGAAGCGAGGGGCGGGGGGATAGCTGGCCTTTCGCCGGTGGTCGCGGTGAAACTGTATGGGCAGATGTGACCACGCCGGCTCTGAATCAGAGACACACACTCACTCGGCCACACACATACACGGAGGCTAACACAGACCAGGAAGCGAGGGGCGGGGGGATAGCTGGCCTTTCGCCGGTGGTCGCGGTGAAACTGTATGGGCAGATGTGACCACGCCGGCTCTGAATCAGAGACACACACTCACTCGGCCACACACATACACGGAGGCTAACACAGACCAGGAAGCGAGGGGCGGGGGGATAGCTGGCCTTTCGCCGGTGGTCGCGGTGAAACTGTATGGGCAGATGTGACCACGCCGGCTCTGAATCAGAGACACACACTCACTCGGCCACACACATACACGGAGGCTAACACAGACCAGGAAGCGAGGGGCGGGGGGATAGCTGGCCTTTCGCCGGTGGTCGCGGTGAAACTGTATGGGCAGATGTGACCACGCCGGCTCTGAATCAGAGACACACACTCACTCGGCCACACACATACACGGAGGCTAACACAGACCAGGAAGCGAGGGGCGGGGGGATAGCTGGCCTTTCGCCGGTGGTCGCGGTGAAACTGTATGGGCAGATGTGACCACGCCGGCTCTGAATCAGAGACACACACTCACTCGGCCACACACATACACGGAGGCTAACACAGACCAGGAAGCGAGGGGCGGGGGGATAGCTGGCCTTTCGCCGGTGGTCGCGGTGAAACTGTATGGGCAGATGTGACCACGCCGGCTCTGAATCAGAGACACACACTCACTCGGCCACACACATACACGGAGGCTAACACAGACCAGGAAGCGAGGGGCGGGGGGATAGCTGGCCTTTCGCCGGTGGTCGCGGTGAAACTGTATGGGCAGATGTGACCACGCCGGCTCTGAATCAGAGACACACACTCACTCGGCCACACACATACACGGAGGCTAACACAGACCAGGAAGCGAGGGGCGGGGGGATAGCTGGCCTTTCGCCGGTGGTCGCGGTGAAACTGTATGGGCAGATGTGACCACGCCGGCTCTGAATCAGAGACACACACTCACTCGGCCACACACATACACGGAGGCTAACACAGACCAGGAAGCGAGGGGCGGGGGGATAGCTGGCCTTTCGCCGGTGGTCGCGGTGAAACTGTATGGGCAGATGTGACCACGCCGGCTCTGAATCAGAGACACACACTCACTCGGCCACACACATACACGGAGGCTAACACAGACCAGGAAGCGAGGGGCGGGGGGATAGCTGGCCTTTCGCCGGTGGTCGCGGTGAAACTGTATGGGCAGATGTGACCACGCCGGCTCTGAATCAGAGACACACACTCACTCGGCCACACACATACACGGAGGCTAACACAGACCAGGAAGCGAGGGGCGGGGGGATAGCTGGCCTTTCGCCGGTGGTCGCGGTGAAACTGTATGGGCAGATGTGACCACGCCGGCTCTGAATCAGAGACACACACTCACTCGGCCACACACATACACGGAGGCTAACACAGACCAGGAAGCGAGGGGCGGGGGGATAGCTGGCCTTTCGCCGGTGGTCGCGGTGAAACTGTATGGGCAGATGTGACCACGCCGGCTCTGAATCAGAGACACACACTCACTCGGCCACACACATACACGGAGGCTAACACAGACCAGGAAGCGAGGGGCGGGGGATAGCTGGCCTTTCGCCGGTGGTCGCGGTGAAACTGTATGGGCAGATGTGACCACGCCGGCTCTGAATCAGAGACACACACTCACTCGGCCACACACATACACGGAGGCTAACACAGACCAGGAAGCGAGGGGCGGGGGGATAGCTGGCCTTTCGCCGGTGGTCGCGGTGAAACTGTATGGGCAGATGTGACCACGCCGGCTCTGAATCAGAGACACACACTCACTCGGCCACACACATACACGGAGGCTAACACAGACCAGGAAGCGAGGGGCGGGGGGATAGCTGGCCTTTCGCCGGTGGTCGCGGTGAAACTGTATGGGCAGATGTGACCACGCCGGCTCTGAATCAGAGACACACACTCACTCGGCCACACACATACACGGAGGCTAACACAGACCAGGAAGCGAGGGGCGGGGGGATAGCTGGCCTTTCGCCGGTGGTCGCGGTGAAACTGTATGGGCAGATGTGACCACGCCGGCTCTGAATCAGAGACACACACTCACTCGGCCACACACATACACGGAGGCTAACACAGACCAGGAAGCGAGGGGCGGGGGGATAGCTGGCCTTTCGCCGGTGGTCGCGGTGAAACTGTATGGGCAGATGTGACCACGCCGGCTCTGAATCAGAGACACACACTCACTCGGCCACACACATACACGGAGGCTAACACAGACCAGGAAGCGAGGGGCGGGGGGATAGCTGGCCTTTCGCCGGTGGTCGCGGTGAAACTGTATGGGCAGATGTGACCACGCCGGCTCTGAATCAGAGACACACACTCACTCGGCCACACACATACACGGAGGCTAACACAGACCAGGAAGCGAGGGGCGGGGGGATAGCTGGCCTTTCGCCGGTGGTCGCGGTGAAACTGTATGGGCAGATGTGACCACGCCGGCTCTGAATCAGAGACACACACTCACTCGGCCACACACATACACGGAGGCTAACACAGACCAGGAAGCGAGGGGCGGGGGGATAGCTGGCCTTTCGCCGGTGGTCGCGGTGAAACTGTATGGGCAGATGTGACCACGCCGGCTCTGAATCAGAGACACACACTCACTCGGCCACACACATACACGGAGGCTAACACAGACCAGGAAGCGAGGGGCGGGGGGATAGCTGGCCTTTCGCCGGTGGTCGCGGTGAAACTGTATGGGCAGATGTGACCACGCCGGCTCTGAATCAGAGACACACACTCACTCGGCCACACACATACACGGAGGCTAACACAGACCAGGAAGCGAGGGGCGGGGGGATAGCTGGCCTTTCGCCGGTGGTCGCGGTGAAACTGTATGGGCAGATGTGACCACGCCGGCTCTGAATCAGAGACACACACTCACTCGGCCACACACATACACGGAGGCTAACACAGACCAGGAAGCGAGGGGCGGGGGGATAGCTGGCCTTTCGCCGGTGGTCGCGGTGAAACTGTATGGGCAGATGTGACCACGCCGGCTCTGAATCAGAGACACACACTCACTCGGCCACACACATACACGGAGGCTAACACAGACCAGGAAGCGAGGGGCGGGGGGATAGCTGGCCTTTCGCCGGTGGTCGCGGTGAAACTGTATGGGCAGATGTGACCACGCCGGCTCTGAATCAGAGACACACACTCACTCGGCCACACACATACACGGAGGCTAACACAGACCAGGAAGCGAGGGGCGGGGGGATAGCTGGCCTTTCGCCGGTGGTCGCGGTGAAACTGTATGGGCAGATGTGACCACGCCGGCTCTGAATCAGAGACACACACTCACTCGGCCACACACATACACGGAGGCTAACACAGACCAGGAAGCGAGGGGCGGGGGGATAGCTGGCCTTTCGCCGGTGGTCGCGGTGAAACTGTATGGGCAGATGTGACCACGCCGGCTCTGAATCAGAGACACACACTCACTCGGCCACACACATACACGGAGGCTAACACAGACCAGGAAGCGAGGGGCGGGGGGATAGCTGGCCTTTCGCCGGTGGTCGCGGTGAAACTGTATGGGCAGATGTGACCACGCCGGCTCTGAATCAGAGACACACACTCACTCGGCCACACACATACACGGAGGCTAACACAGACCAGGAAGCGAGGGGCGGGGGGATAGCTGGCCTTTCGCCGGTGGTCGCGGTGAAACTGTATGGGCAGATGTGACCACGCCGGCTCTGAATCAGAGACACACACTCACTCGGCCACACACATACACGGAGGCTAACACAGACCAGGAAGCGAGGGGCGGGGGGATAGCTGGCCTTTCGCCGGTGGTCGCGGTGAAACTGTATGGGCAGATGTGACCACGCCGGCTCTGAATCAGAGACACACACTCACTCGGCCACACACATACACGGAGGCTAACACAGACCAGGAAGCGAGGGGCGGGGGGATAGCTGGCCTTTCGCCGGTGGTCGCGGTGAAACTGTATGGGCAGATGTGACCACGCCGGCTCTGAATCAGAGACACACACTCACTCGGCCACACACATACACGGAGGCTAACACAGACCAGGAAGCGAGGGGCGGGGGGATAGCTGGCCTTTCGCCGGTGGTCGCGGTGAAACTGTATGGGCAGATGTGACCACGCCGGCTCTGAATCAGAGACACACACTCACTCGGCCACACACATACACGGAGGCTAACACAGACCAGGAAGCGAGGGGCGGGGGGATAGCTGGCCTTTCGCCGGTGGTCGCGGTGAAACTGTATGGGCAGATGTGACCACGCCGGCTCTGAATCAGAGACACACACTCACTCGGCCACACACATACACGGAGGCTAACACAGACCAGGAAGCGAGGGGCGGGGGGATAGCTGGCCTTTCGCCGGTGGTCGCGGTGAAACTGTATGGGCAGATGTGACCACGCCGGCTCTGAATCAGAGACACACACTCACTCGGCCACACACATACACGGAGGCTAACACAGACCAGGAAGCGAGGGGCGGGGGGATAGCTGGCCTTTCGCCGGTGGTCGCGGTGAAACTGTATGGGCAGATGTGACCACGCCGGCTCTGAATCAGAGACACACACTCACTCGGCCACACACATACACGGAGGCTAACACAGACCAGGAAGCGAGGGGCGGGGGGATAGCTGGCCTTTCGCCGGTGGTCGCGGTGAAACTGTATGGGCAGATGTGACCACGCCGGCTCTGAATCAGAGACACACACTCACTCGGCCACACACATACACGGAGGCTAACACAGACCAGGAAGCGAGGGGCGGGGGGATAGCTGGCCTTTCGCCGGTGGTCGCGGTGAAACTGTATGGGCAGATGTGACCACGCCGGCTCTGAATCAGAGACACACACTCACTCGGCCACACACATACACGGAGGCTAACACAGACCAGGAAGCGAGGGGCGGGGGGATAGCTGGCCTTTCGCCGGTGGTCGCGGTGAAACTGTATGGGCAGATGTGACCACGCCGGCTCTGAATCAGAGACACACACTCACTCGGCCACACACATACACGGAGGCTAACACAGACCAGGAAGCGAGGGGCGGGGGGATAGCTGGCCTTTCGCCGGTGGTCGCGGTGAAACTGTATGGGCAGATGTGACCACGCCGGCTCTGAATCAGAGACACACACTCACTCGGCCACACACATACACGGAGGCTAACACAGACCAGGAAGCGAGGGGCGGGGGGATAGCTGGCCTTTCGCCGGTGGTCGCGGTGAAACTGTATGGGCAGATGTGACCACGCCGGCTCTGAATCAGAGACACACACTCACTCGGCCACACACATACACGGAGGCTAACACAGACCAGGAAGCGAGGGGCGGGGGGATAGCTGGCCTTTCGCCGGTGGTCGCGGTGAAACTGTATGGGCAGATGTGACCACGCCGGCTCTGAATCAGAGACACACACTCACTCGGCCACACACATACACGGAGGCTAACACAGACCAGGAAGCGAGGGGCGGGGGGATAGCTGGCCTTTCGCCGGTGGTCGCGGTGAAACTGTATGGGCAGATGTGACCACGCCGGCTCTGAATCAGAGACACACACTCACTCGGCCACACACATACACGGAGGCTAACACAGACCAGGAAGCGAGGGGCGGGGGGATAGCTGGCCTTTCGCCGGTGGTCGCGGTGAAACTGTATGGGCAGATGTGACCACGCCGGCTCTGAATCAGAGACACACACTCACTCGGCCACACACATACACGGAGGCTAACACAGACCAGGAAGCGAGGGGCGGGGGGATAGCTGGCCTTTCGCCGGTGGTCGCGGTGAAACTGTATGGGCAGATGTGACCACGCCGGCTCTGAATCAGAGACACACACTCACTCGGCCACACACATACACGGAGGCTAACACAGACCAGGAAGCGAGGGGCGGGGGGATAGCTGGCCTTTCGCCGGTGGTCGCGGTGAAACTGTATGGGCAGATGTGACCACGCCGGCTCTGAATCAGAGACACACACTCACTCGGCCACACACATACACGGAGGCTAACACAGACCAGGAAGCGAGGGGCGGGGGGATAGCTGGCCTTTCGCCGGTGGTCGCGGTGAAACTGTATGGGCAGATGTGACCACGCCGGCTCTGAATCAGAGACACACACTCACTCGGCCACACACATACACGGAGGCTAACACAGACCAGGAAGCGAGGGGCGGGGGGATAGCTGGCCTTTCGCCGGTGGTCGCGGTGAAACTGTATGGGCAGATGTGACCACGCCGGCTCTGAATCAGAGACACACACTCACTCGGCCACACACATACACGGAGGCTAACACAGACCAGGAAGCGAGGGGCGGGGGGATAGCTGGCCTTTCGCCGGTGGTCGCGGTGAAACTGTATGGGCAGATGTGACCACGCCGGCTCTGAATCAGAGACACACACTCACTCGGCCACACACATACACGGAGGCTAACACAGACCAGGAAGCGAGGGGCGGGGGGATAGCTGGCCTTTCGCCGGTGGTCGCGGTGAAACTGTATGGGCAGATGTGACCACGCCGGCTCTGAATCAGAGACACACACTCACTCGGCCACACACATACACGGAGGCTAACACAGACCAGGAAGCGAGGGGCGGGGGGATAGCTGGCCTTTCGCCGGTGGTCGCGGTGAAACTGTATGGGCAGATGTGACCACGCCGGCTCTGAATCAGAGACACACACTCACTCGGCCACACACATACACGGAGGCTAACACAGACCAGGAAGCGAGGGGCGGGGGGATAGCTGGCCTTTCGCCGGTGGTCGCGGTGAAACTGTATGGGCAGATGTGACCACGCCGGCTCTGAATCAGAGACACACACTCACTCGGCCACACACATACACGGAGGCTAACACAGACCAGGAAGCGAGGGGCGGGGGATAGCTGGCCTTTCGCCGGTGGTCGCGGTGAAACTGTATGGGCAGATGTGACCACGCCGGCTCTGAATCAGAGACACACACTCACTCGGCCACACGGCCCCACACATACACGGAGGCTAACACAGACCAGGAAGCGAGGGGCGGGGGGATAGCTGGCCTTTCGCCGGTGGTCGCGGTGAAACTGTATGGGCAGATGTGACCACGCCGGCTCTGAATCAGAGACACATGTAATGCCCCACTGAAGGGGGAGAAAGAAAGAAGACTGAGACTCGTGGTTTGAACCCGCGGCCAGCTTCATTCAATGTGAAGCCAAGCGGCAAGAGCTCCCCCTACAGGCATACAGGTGAAACTAATAAATGCAGCTCACGACTTTTTAACAATTAAACCCATGCCATGAACTGATCAAATGAATTATAATTGAGTTTTTAACCCCTTTTTAATGTATTATTAGAGTTTTTTCCATCATGAAATCACTCTATCACACACTCCCCTGCAAAATTAGGTGTCGTCCCGACATCACAATATTCTCGGGATTGAACTTTAAACAGCTGACATACTGATGCCTTAACTGTCTCGCGACCATAATATCAACACAATATTTATTTATTTAGTTTTTTCACCATGAAAATAAAACTAGATGTACTCAAACACCATTGCACTAAGCCTCGTGACTCTCCTTCTTAAACTCAGAAATCTCATTTTATATTGAACAGTGCAACCTTAGTTTTATGTCTAATATCCTTGCATAAACACAGGCTGGTAAAACTGACACGGGTTTGTCCACATTGTCATTGGCTGAACTTCTGTGTATGGTCTAGGCTGATAATGGCTAAACATGTGGTCTGTCTGTACCGTGTTGTAACATGCTGGAGTCCCAAGTTGGTCATAAGTGAACATTTTTGGAGCTCTCCTTTCTCTCCTTGGTCGCTGATCTCTTGGTTGTTCCCTGTCCAAAGTATCGCTGTTTGCTGGATGAGGGGAGGAGGGCATTTCCTCTTCCTCCATCACCTCATCTGGTTGTCCTTCACTGTCATTACTTTGTGTGTTCATATTTTCCTGATCTTGGCGCTCATCCACCTCATGTATTTCCTCCAGTTCCAACTCTGTTTCCAGTTCATGGTTCTCTGGGGAGTCAGCATGGATGATATCTCTCCTCTCCTCCGATGCACGGGTTGATCTCATGTTAGGATGTGCAGAAGGATCAAAGAAGAATCCCTCCTCCTCTTCCTCATCCTCTTCTTCCATGCCTGTACCTGTGACCGGTGTGACTGTGTTTTTCTTTCTTTTAGGCTTTGTCTGGAGATCTGTTTCCAAAGGTAAGTTATCACATGGTAATAATAAATTACGATGTAGCACTCTCGATCTTCCTCTTCCTTGTTCTGGCTTCACCTCATACACTGGGATTCCCTCGCCCATCTGACGAAGCACTACATGAACACTATCCTCCCAGTGGTTGCGAAGCTTCCCAGTGCCACCCCTGGGTGTCAGATTTCTGACCAAAACACGATCACCTGGGCACAAGACAGAACTTCGCACTTTCCCATCATAGTTCCGCTTGTTTCTCTCTGTCGCTTTTCGCACATTCTCCTTCACAATGTCATACGCCTGTTGCATTTCCTGTTTCCATTTCTCCACATATGTGTTACGATCTGTGTTTCCACTTTCAGAGTCAAGCCCAAACATGATGTCAACCGGCAACCGCGGCGACCTCCCAAACAGTAAGTAAAAAGGCGAAAAGCCCGTCACTTCTGATCTGGTACAGTTGTATGCATGTATGAGTTTGTTAAGTGAACCCTTCCAATTCGTCTTTTCTTTTTCAGTGAGTGTCTTGAGCATCTGCAGGATCGTGCGATTGAAACGTTCTACCTGCCCATTTCCCTGGGGGTGGTAGGGAGTCGTTCTTGAGCCTAAAACACCGCAGTTCCTCTTTAACTGTGCAAAAAGTTGGTTTTCAAACTCACCACCCTGATCATGGTGAATCCGAGCTGGGAGCCCAAACTTTAAAACATAGTCATTAAATATCTTGTCCGCCACTGTTTTTGCAGATTTTGAACTTGTGGGATAAGCTTGGGCAAAGCGAGTAAAATGATCAACAATGACTAATATGTACTGCTGCCCACCTGGACACTTGTCTAGGTGAAGAAATCAATTGACACTAGTTCAAAAGGCTGTGCAGTGACAATACTGACCAGTGGGGCTCTTGTTCCTCTAGGGGGAGTCTTTTGTTTCACACAAGTGCACGTTCTGGTGACATAATGTTCAATTTCTGTTTGCATATATGGCCAGAAGAATCTCTCTCTAATTAGTGATGTTGTTCGGTCGATGCCCTGATGGCCCATCTCATCATGCAGTTGTCTCATAACTGTGGCCTTATATTTTTCAGGTAAAACCAGCTGAGTGTTACTTGCTGTCTTACGATAGAGGAGGCCGTGGTCGTCCAGATGCAGTTTCTCCCAGCCACGTAAGAGACACTTACTCTGAGCACTTAAGGCTCTTAGTTCACGTGCTGTTGGTTTTGTGTTTGTGAGTTTGAACTGAACCACTGGGCTGATGGTTTGGTCATCCAGCTGTGCTTGCTGGATATCAGCTGTTGAGAGCAATGCTAGCCTGTCCTCACAGTCAGTGGTGCACAACAAGGGTGATGTCATCATTGTGCAGGCCCAGGGTGAGAAGTCTTGAGTCTGAATGGCCTGACAGGCAGCATCAACTGCTGCCACACAGTCAGATGAGAGCTCCTCCGTACATTGACTCATCATTGTCTCCACGTCCACAGGCATTCTCGACAGGCTGTCAGCGTCCACATTCTCTCTGCCTGGACGGTATCGAATGGTGAAATGAAAGTCTGCAAGTTCCGCCACCCATCTGTGTCCGGTGGCGTTAAGCTTAGCACTGGAGAGCACATATGTCAAAGGGTTATTGTCACTAAATACAGTAAATGTCGGGGCGTAGTACAAATAGTCTCTAAATTTTTCTGTGACAGCCCATTTTAAAGCTAGAAACTCTAACTTACCCGAATGTAAATGGTAGTTCTGCTCCGCTGTAGTTAATGTCCTCGACCCGTAAGCTATAACACGAAGTTTTCCCTCTTGATGCTGATATAGAATAGCACCAAGTCCCTGGTTTGAAGCGTCAGTATGTAAAATAGATGGTTTAGAAAAATCTGGGAACCCTAGCACTGGCGGCTCAACCAGACAGTCTATTAGCTGTTCAAGTATAGCTTGATGTCTATCAGTCCATACAATTGGCATATGTGAGGGCACACCTTTGTCTTTACTTTTTACATGTCTTGTGTTTGTGTGTTTTGCCCGGTTCTGTATTTCTGTGTCACTGTCTGGTGTACTTTTTAACAGGTTGTACAGTGGCCCTGCAATCCTAGAGAAATCTTTTATGTACTGCCTGTAATAACTTAATAAACCCATTATTGCTCTTAGCTGCCCCACTGTACTTGGTTTCCGGTCTTTTAATGACCTCACAGCTTCTGTGTCAGCTGGGTCCATTTTGCTCCCTTCAGCTGAAACGATTCTCCCTAGATAACGAACCTCACGCCTGAAAAGTTCACATTTGCTCGGCTTCAGTTTTATCCCATGCTCTCTCAGTCTTTGCAACACTTGCCTCACATGATCCAAATGGCTCTCAAACGATTGGCTGTACACCAATGTGTCATCCAGATATGGCACGCAGATATTGTCGCGCAGGTCCCCCAGACATTCCTCCATACAGCGTTGGAACGCTGCTGGGGCGTTCATCAGTCCAAACGGGATTCTTATCCATTCATACAGGCCCCACGGAGTCACAAATGCAGTCAGGGGTCTGCTAGCCTCACCCATGAACCCTTGATGATATGCCTTACCCTGATCTAATACTGAAAACCAGCTGTTTCCCCCTAGGCCATCAAAAATGTCCTGCACCCTCGGAATCGGCTGTCGATCCGGGTGAGTTTTCTTGTTTAATTCTCTGTAATCTATACAAAGACGAAGGCTACCGTCCTTTTTTCTAACACACACTACTGGTGAGGCATAGGATGAGCCTGATTTCTGAACCCACCCCTGTGCGATGAGATTGTGGAGGTAGTCTTTAATCTCTTTGTATAATGGTTTTGGGACAGACAGGTAAGTGCGCGCGACTGGATCCATATCTTTCAGGGAAATGTTCATTTTCAGTGATGGGATGTTTCCAATGTCATCATCAGATTTTGCGAATGAAGCACACTCCTCACGCAGCATCTTCTGCACCTCGACCCTCTCTGTTTGATTGAGGTGGCTTACATCAACAGGTGGGTCCCACACTCTGTCATTCAGTCTCTCGCTGTCAGCCTCGACCTCATTTACTGACACTGTTGGAGGTGGGACGCCTTTTTCAAAAATACTTGCTGGATACAGGGCTTGGACTTGGTTTAAAGTGCCCACCACAGTCTTTCCTGACAATGAAATATCATGATCTGTGGGGTTTTGAACATCAAGCACTATGTAGGGTGGGGCTCCACTCTTTAGAGTCACCAGTGTCTCACAAAATTCAAGCCCTTCACCCCACTGAGGGTTCACATCTGGCTCAAAAAGAAGTGTGGTATCTCTTTTTAAAGGCCGCGTCTTTACTCTACATTCAACCTGAACTGAAGTGTGCTTTGGGATGCTAACTCTTTCTTTTGTTGTCTTTACAACATAGTCACAAGATGACTCAGCACTCACCAAATCTATGAAAACTGGGACACTTGTCTTTTCTAAGCTAGGGAATGTAGCTTTAAGAAGCATGTGTAACTCGTCTCTGTTTGTCTCATCTGGGTGATTTATAGCTGTTGTCACTATTCTTTCTATAACGTTATAGCCAATTATGGGCTGGGAAAGCTGCTGACCCTTCATTACTAGCATAGGAACAATAACTTCCTCTGCAACAGCATCACCTGCAGCTAGTTTAAAGGTGGTCTCTATCCAGCCTATGTAAGGCATGTCCTGTCCATTAGCGGCTGCTATTCTTAAATCATCAGGCCCCTCAATTAACTCACATACATCTCTCAATTTTTCAGTAGGTAAGTATGTTTTTTTCCACTTATCACTTAAAATGGAAACTTGGGATCCAGTGTCCCATAATGCCTGAGTTTTGGAACCTTGAATGTAGCAGTCAATCACACAGCGTTTTCCTACAAGATCAACTAGCTGAGGTTGCCTGTCTTTCCTCACTGTGTGACTAATGTGTACCTTAAGACGGCCCTCAGAGCTGCATTGTTTCTTATGTTTAGACCAATGTTGTGCCTGACAAATCTTTGAGCAGTAGGCACCTTTTTTACAAGATGAGCATACTCTCAGTTCCTGACCTGTTGCAGAGACACCACAGCACAAACAGTTCTGCTGGGACAATTTGGCACCCCTGGTTACTCCCTGTCCCGTGGGGGTAACCTCTGCTCGTTTAAATGTCCCTCTGGTCTTGTCCCTCTGAATCTACATCCAGCCAGGTAGTGTTCACCACTGCCACACCTGTAACAATGGGAGCAGTACTCTACACCATTTTGTTGACAGCCAACACATTTTCTCTGGCGTGTACGTGGTGATGGGTGATAGTAATGCTGTCGTGCAAACCCTTGTTGGTATTGTGCCATGTGACCTCTCCCTCCTGGCCCTGGGGGAGGCCAGCGGTTTGATGGGGCCTGTTGGAACTGGGGGTAGAGGTATACTCTTGTTGCAAAACTGGTGGAGATGGGGTTTGCACTGGCATGGGAGCGGGCTGTCGTATTGACTCTTTAATCTGTGCCACTTCAGCACTCAGGGTTTTAAGTAATGCCATGTCTGAGCGCATTGCTTTAAGTTCATTCAGTACATCAGGTTGTGTCTTGCCCGGGTTGTCTCTGTTGGGTTCTTTGTTTTTCCTTTCTGGGACCGGTTCCTCTGACTGAGTTGCATGAACAGTGGCTGAGCGTTGCTGTGTTATCTGCTTTCTTTTGTTCTGTCTCTCTGTCTCATTTGCACAGGCTATGTTGAGTTTTTCAAGGAGCAGTTCGTCACTACAGGATTGTTGCTGTAGGTATGGGAGGAGGTCGTTCCTGATGCTCTCGTTTTGTAAGCCAGTGAGGACAGTGTGAAGGAACATGCTCTGCACGAGGACTGGGTCATATCTTGAGGCCGATTCAGCTTCTTGGGAGGCGAACAGTATTTTTTGTCTTAAGTCAAGGGCTCTAATCACAAAGTTTTGTGGGCTCTCCTTGCTACTCTGCACCTCTGAAGTTAACTGTTTGTACAACTCTGTCGCCCCCTTTTCCTGATAATGAAAGCGAAGGATTCGCCTAAGTGTGGGTAAGGTCAAATCTGCTTTCCCTTCTAGATAGCTGCGGAGCTGTAAACCTGGTGCAATAGCTCTTACCACCGCATCAACTATCTCTGCCTCAAGATATCCCTTATTTATGCCTTGCTCAATTTGGTGGGCTAAACTGGAGAAACTAAGTTTATCCTTCTGACCCGGTTCACCCACTTGACCTGAGATCTTAAATTCCTTACCCCACTGCAAGGGGAAGCGTCCCTGTGGCACCCCCTGCTGGGCAGAAATCTGGTCTCGACTAGCATCCACATGATCAGATCCCTGACTCGCATCTTTCTGTAAAGATAATTTCAGTGCTAAAGTCACTGCTTCTAGCTCCCTTTTTAATCTTTCCCCTTCTGAAAGCTGAGGTGCTTGTTCCTGAATGTTTTTGGTCTGTGCTACGCCTGAACCCATTTGGTTTGTCATGTTAGCTTCTGGAGACTCTTGTAATTCACGTATTTGGTCCTTTAACATTAGCAGCTCTGCCATGCCCTCATCTTCTAATTCCTGCAACTCATCTCTGTCAAGGTACCGACCAATGTGTGCAATGAAAAAGGAGCGGGTTTTAGCAGATAAATCTAACTGTCTCAATTCCTTAATGTCAAGGGCAGTGCAAATCTCCAAAAGAACATCTTTTGTTAATGAGTACAGTGCTCCTATGACCTCAAGCTTCAAGTCCTCTATTGCTGAAGAGTTCATCTTTGTTGATATTTGTTGATTCTGCGTGTGTCACTTATCTCCTGTTTTGTTACAGTTCCTTTAACACCTTTTCACCTCTTCTTGCTGTAGCTGGTCCCTTGTCGGCTGATGCTGAATGTCCACGTGCCGGTGTCAAGAGTTCCTCGTACTGCCGCTGGTTGCTGCACGTCGCTGCTGTTGTCTCCACGCCGCCTCCGGAGCACTGCCTGCTGTTGGTGGTCTGTTGCTCACCGCTGCCAGGCCTCCGCTGCTGCCACGGGCACACTGCAGGACGCTGCCCAACTGTTGCACACTGCCGCCGCTGAACCACCGCCGAATCGTTACCACTGGACCGCTACACACCGCCGTCGTCGAACCGCTGCTCACTGTTGCACGCCGCTACAGGCTACTGCCGCTGGGCCACTGTATTCTGTGTCGTCGCTGATGGGGGGTAGGGATGAATAGTGAGAGGGCAGTCACCGGCTGGGTAAACTGGCCCTGGTCACTTTCAATCCCAGCGGTGCCTCCAAATGTAATGCCCCACTGAAGGGGGAGAAAGAAAGAAGACTGAGACTCGTGGTTTGAACCCGCGGCCAGCTTCATTCAATGTGAAGCCAAGCGGCAAGAGCTCCCCCTACAGGCATACAGGTGAAACTAATAAATGCAGCTCACGACTTTTTAACAATTAAACCCATGCCATGAACTGATCAAATGAATTATAATTGAGTTTTTAACCCCTTTTTAATGTATTATTAGAGTTTTTTCCATCATGAAATCACTCTATCACACACACACTCACTCGGCCACACGGCCCACACATACACGGAGGCTAACACAGACCAGGAAGCGAGGGGCGGGGGGATAGCTGGCCTTTCGCCGGTGGTCGCGGTGAAACTGTATGGGCAGATGTGACCACGCCGGCTCTGAATCAGAGACACACACTCACTCGGCCACACGGCCCCACACATACACGGAGGCTAACACAGACCAGGAAGCGAGGGGCGGGGGGATAGCTGGCCTTTCGCCGGTGGTCGCGGTGAAACTGTATGGGCAGATGTGACCACGCCGGCTCTGAATCAGAGACACACACTCACTCGGCCACACACATACACGGAGGCTAACACAGACCAGGAAGCGAGGGGCGGGGGGATAGCTGGCCTTTCGCCGGTGGTCGATTTACTAATGTGAAACTGGCCGATTTTACACGACTGCTCCTGTTAAACTCTTAAATTGTTGACTCACTACCCCACCCTAAAATTTTCAACAATTTTAACTTGGTAAGTCATTCATGTTGTGTGTTTATGTGTGTGTTGGCACTGTCTTATCGTTGGCACCTGTTCCTCGGTTCACAACGTCCACGTTAATTTATTTCACGGCTTAATATTCCTCGGTGGTAAAATGTAAACTGAGACTTGGCCTCCATGGGTCGGTGTTTGTGGCCTGAGACGGTGCAGCCTGCTCCCTGTCTTCCACTCGGGCCTGAGGAGAAGGACCGTCCTGGACGTCCTCACCATCGTCTCTCCTCCTCAGCACATCGTCAGTGTGTCTTCAGTGTACAGTATGCTACGCTAAATGTTCACTTACATTCATTATTAAATTGTTTGAAAAACATTCTTGTGACTTTTTTCCCCCAAAATCCAATATCTGCAGCAGTGTCTGGGGCATTCATGTATATACTGAAATACCTGGTTGTGCAGCTGCATTAGTGGACACTGACTGAGGAAGATGCTTTTTCTGATTGTAAGTAAATGAAATTCAAAGAGCTGTAATTTTCCTTAAACACACAGTATGGCTTACAAAAACAGACCACACGTGGCTGAGTTTATAACATCACCACCAGCATCCTGTAGATACAACTGTAGATCTGTGCAGCAAAGAAGTTATGTGTAGGGTAAATATACTCTTCAATATTAAAAGGTAAGAGAGTAAAGCCCTCATGATAACATAATGAGGTGTTCTGAACTAATCTGTCATGTTTAACATTAATTTCTCATTAAAAATGCACAAAAGACAGTTGATTGTAATGTATGGCCCATTGTGATTTACGCTCTACAGGTTCGAATCAACTCGTTTTCAGTGTAACATCGTAGATAAATAAATAATAATAATCAGAACGAGTTAACGATCATATCAACGGACATAATAAACCTACAATCACATCGTCTTACTTTTTCAACCATTATCTTTGTTTTCCAGCCCAAAACCAGAACGCCGATCGCGCGTTCTCATTGCTCAGAGGCATGGTGGGAGGGGCCCAAAGCATCATGGGGGGTGACTCTACTGCGCATATTCAGTGGGCCCATAACACGGAAGTAAACCCGGAAGCCAGAAACTTTTTCGGCGTATGCGCCAGGCGAGCAACTCCAATTGAAATCAACGGCGGCCATTTCCGATCCGGCATCCAGTTCATATAAAACATCCATGAGATTGTGTCGTAAATCCGCGCGCATGCGCAGTGGAGTACTCCCTGTGGTTTGAGTTCCCTGAGTTCCTGAGTTTTAAACATCATTCTGCAGTCAAGTCGCTGTTTTTTGGTTTCGATTTCTATCTAATTTCACTGGCGAACATGTATGATTTTTTTCTGTCCCATTGTCATGTTAAAAGCGGGGGTTTGACCATGTCCTCATTCATTTAGATAGAGGTCTGGTCTTCTTGGGGTTTTCGCGGCGTCGCCAAAATGGCCGCCGAGTGGCATGACTTACCTATAAGGACTTTGCCTGTAAGCACTTGTAGCTAACAGCTAATCCATCGGCCTGCGCCGTGTTGAATATTTAGTTTAAATCTAATTATAGTAGCCATTATAGTTACAAAATAACAGGTTCCAGGACAAAACAAGTGTGATTTAATTATTTTGGGAAAGAAAAGTGCTCTCATAGAGCTGAGGCTGCTACCTCATACGGGCTAATATTGGTATACATTTTTTGCCAATTAGCAAAAAAGTACGTGAAGGCAGCATCTCTCGCTCGCTCTCTCCCCCCCCTCCCTCCCCCCCCCCCCCCCCCCCCCCCCCCCCCCTCTCTCTCTCTCTCCCCTTCCCCTCCCCTCCCTCCCTCGGTGCTGACAGGTACTCCAGGGTTGTGGCTTCCTGCAGAGCTCAGCTGAGGTGCCGACAAGCACCTCCAGTTGATATGTCATTCACCGGCTGAAACTTTGCAGCGCCGGGTTCACGGTGCCAAGACGAGGCTCCTATATCACCAGCGTCTCCTGCATCAGCTGTGCGTTAGATCCCCAGAAAGTGTTCCCCAGATTGCATGCAGCAGACCTCTGCAGCGCCTCTGTGAGTGTGTGTGCATCGGTCTCTCTGCTATTCCTCATTCAAGGTAAGACATGTTCCTTACTTATATGATAGACATTTTAATTTATGAGCATTTCTGGGTAAGAGGAGCACAGCAAAGCCAGAATATATTAAGAGAAGAGAGAATACTGCTAGTTGCTATATCTTCACCTTAGGGCATGCACGTTTTGTGAAGTTGGCAAACGATTCACTTTATTTGGAATTTGAATATTATTTGTGGTCAAAATGTAGGATTTCCTCCTAGATGTCCAAGTCATTATATTTTATCTTTTCAATAGTAAAAAATACACAAACAGATGCACTTTGTTAACCTCTATGCCTGACTGACAGTCAATATTTCAACACAGGCATTGCATGAAATAGTTTCATAGTTACGGTACAGTGCATGTGAGTGCTTCTTGTATTGTTCAGAGAGTAGCCTAGCCTACTCCTCCTAGTTGGGGGACCCCCCCATGTCCTGCTGGACCTTCTCCGTTGCTCCTCCATAAAAACAGATGCCTATGTGCTGCAGCCAGGCAGCTCCTCTCAGGAATGCCCTTACCTCAGAGCTGAGTCATGCAAATTACACCTCCCTCCTCTGTCTCTCAACTAGTATCTTTCAGCTGCTATCCCATTAATAGTAGTTCATTTCAAGCGTATATTCTTATACGTTTTTTATATAGTGACTGCTTTGTAAAATGATGTTAACACACAAATGACCAGCAATAGATGAAATCATGAAACTTCCATGAAATTTTGATAAAGTTGCAATGTTTTATTACAAAGCAATGAGATGATTTACACCCCAAAAGTTAAAAAAAAAAAAATCCCCCGTATTAATTCAAGAAAAATGAGATTGATGACTTCAAATGTTTTGCACATATCTACAGTGATGTTTTATAGGACAGCGCATATAGAGGTGCAGAAACATGTTGGCTCAAAGCTCCTGAAAATACTTTGGAGCGCCAGCCAGAGATGTTTTTAGAATGAAATAAATCTTCATGATATCAGCCCACAAAAATACCACACTAAGTACTGTCAGTCTAATGATTTAAGCAATGTTAGAGTATTTTCTTGAAAGGAAAAAAGTACAGGAGATAACCTCTGGCTGGAGACCATATAATTTTATGGGGTTAAGTGACAGTGCCAAAGTATTTTCCTGTTCCTCCTAGGGCTTATGAAAGAAGCATTGCACAGGCACTTGTGTTGAAATACCCAATAAAACAGGAAAATTAGCATCTGAGAGAACATTTGAAAGAGTTTAAGATCAGTAAAGGAAAAAAAACTGTGCATAAAAATTGCAACCTCCAGGGGGTAAAAAAAAAAAGTAATGAAAACTGTGGTGCAGTGTGATAATGGCCCCTCTGCCTGCAGCACAGAGCCGGTGAAAGTCATCTTGTATTTCACACAAATAAGATGTTTGCTGCTGTGTGGCTACTTATCTGCAAGCCCAGCCACGCTTGATATGCACCTGTACGTGTGTGAGAGAAGTGTCACGGGAGGGGGCTGTCGATTTCACAAACCCCCTCTGGCAGTGGTTTATCCTCAGCTCAAACATGCACACGTGCAGCAAATGCAGGCAGCTGTGAAGTGGCTCTAACTCTCTGAGATAAATGGATAGATGTGCAAAAGAAGGAGCGACAAAAACATACAGGAATGATGCATAAAAAGTGCAGGACCGAGGGATTAGTAACGTGGTGAACGAATATGAGCAGTCAGGAGAGGAGGAGGAGATTGGTAAGCATAAAAGTAAAGAAAAAGTAAACAGATTAGAGAGAATAGGAAGGTTGAAAAGGAAAGTAAATAAGGGGAATAAAAAGACAGGAAGACAAACAAATGAAAATGGTGAAAATGATCCAGTGTCCTTGTTTGGAAAAAAGGCAGTTATACAGTAGTTACTGGAACCTACAGGTAAACGCATTCAGACAGCTTCAGACATGTTCTCAAAGCAAGCAGACAACCACAGGGAAGATATGATACTCCAATGTTTTAATGTCACAGCTCTGAGATGGTTCACGAGAGTTCACTCAACATCTGATAATCTGTTATGTTCTTACACACAACAAAAAATGTGCATTGTTGGATGTCATGTCAGAGGTGTTATATCATGCTCTTTATCTTTTGATGTGGTGCAGACATTTGGGGCTGAGAAGCACCACAGACCACAAGTCAAGAAGTTCAGCTGTCTCTGCGTTGAGTTGGAAAAATGACATGTTTGTTTCGCTTCAGGACCCGGTTTCTGTATTTGCAATGCAAAGCCAGTGTGCACAGTGTATACATTTTCATTTCAATTGCAAAGGGAGCCAGTTACATGTTGATGCTTTGACCTGCTGCTGTGCAACATTTCAGTTGCAAATCAGTGCATGTAAATGTCATGTAAAGATTAGCAATGTGCTTTACTGTGTGGATCCTACAGTATATGGTTGTATGTGATTTTTATAGACTAATATATCAATATGTGCACACATCATTTTGATAACCTCACAACCTCAGAACAGACCAAGGTCTGTGGACCCCCTGAGATCTCTGGCACCCCCCAGGTTGGGAACACATAACTAACCAGTTAAACTATATGCAGCTTTGTGTGTGTTTGTATGTTTGGTTGGGTGTATTCCAGCTGGAGTGGATAGTTGTGTCTCCACCTTTGTCATCTCAGCCTGTCTTTTTATTTCACTCATATTGGACAAATCAATCAACCCCTCCCTGACATCTGGATTATTATCACTGCTGCTGCCTGGTGCTGTAACCCAGTGAAGGTGTCTTATCTTCCGTGCATCTCGTCCTTGATTTGAAATCATCAGACGTCGTGGTGCCCGGCTCAACAACGGCAGCTGGAGCTGGCTTGGTGGTGATGCTGATGTTATTTTTGCAGCTTAATTCAATTGGTTGGGTTGTGTCAGTCTAATGTGATTGGCAAAATGGATGCCCTTGGACTATAAAAGGCAGCCAATACAGACATTAGTGAGTGAGTGAGTAAAGTAGGAATTGTCCTCTAACGCAGTCTTGGCCTGTCTGGACTTAAAGTTTGGACTTTGTTGTTGTTCCACAGTTGCTTTGGTAATTTGGTGAGCACCTGTCAAATCGCCAGGCATGTTTAGATCACTCAGTGAGGAGGATGCTGGGAAGGTCTATTTATACACTTTAATCAAATGGATGCTGTGACAGTGCTCTTGAGAAATGTGGTCATGGGAAAAAGCTGAGGTCAAACCAAGAGGGAGCAAGGAAGAAGGGAGGAAGGCAGGACCGCAGCAGACAGGAAGACGAACCCTCCTGGGACAAAGTACGGGTTCACTTTTCTTGATAGTGAACTTGCACACTGATTCCACTGGGTATACTTATCCTCGATGCTCACTCCGAATTGGCTCTCATGTGCTGACCTCTGCTGTACTCTCTCCCCCCTCCTGTCAGCACATTGGGAATCTCTACATTTCCATTGTAAATAAAGAGGAAAATGCCACAGCTGTGATAAACGAATGAATGTATAAAAGAGATCCTTGGCCAGCTGGTGGCATCCCCACTCAGTTGCTCCTGTCTCATAAGGACAGATATATCTCAAGCATGTTTCTTCCTTTTGTCCTAGCAGGTAGCCCTCAAACTGCTTTTCTACCAACAAGTCGAATTCAAGTGTTCATTTGTTTGTCTGGAAAGCTTCTGCCATGTGGATCCCTTTTGAAATTTTACAAGATAAACCGCTCGCAATATCGGGGGAAAAACCTCGGCACTTTTAAAATGACACGCAGCTGTTCAGTAGTCTGTGCTGCTTGGTTGTTACATGGATCATCTGGCTGAAAGATGCACTGAGCTGCTGGAGACAGACGGGGTGTGGCCAGCACAGGTTTCATTGGCATCCTCTGGCCACATAAGCTTCTCAATTAACCAAAGTCGTTAAGGCGCTAAGACTTAATAGCACATTTTTAAGGTAATTATATGGAGGGCACTGTTACTTAGACCCCTTTCCCGTCTGTGATATCCCTTTAAATCAGTGAAAGTGAACTGTGCAATTAGGCACAGTGGTGGCTCCAAAGTGACAGTGAGATATGACTAAAATGTAAATTGCATATGAACTCTACTTGCAGCAGTGAAAGATGTACAGTATATAGAGCATCCAGTCATTTATCTAATGTAGCGTAGCGATTACTAGTTTCAACCATCACACTTTATAGTGCAACACGAGTTTGTAACAGTGAACGTTGCATTAGTACTCTGTCAAAATGACCTCCACTAGTCTGTGGTTTAGTTGATGAATGATCTTGGCAGTTATGTTTGTGCTGACTTCAGCGTAACGTGTATCTACCACAGTACAGAGCCAATGACGCCTTTCTACTATGAGGTGATGTACAGAACAGATGCAGAACATGCAAACACCACACACTTGTTACACAGTGATGTGGTGTTGAGCAGATCTGCATTCTCCCTCTGAGTGGCCTCTGTTTACAGAAAGTGCTCACAGATTGATGCAGCAGTGTCACCTATTGTTTGTCATCAGGATTGGATTTATATATTGTACCAATATGTAAAAAAAAAAAACATTGTGATTTCCAAAATATCTAATATCAAAATTAGATCTATTTGAATATCACCTTTTGAAATGTCAGTGTCAGTCCATGTTCAGGTTTAGTATTCATCTACTGTCTGTCATTTGTCATTAACTTTCAGAAAAGGTCATTGAAGGAGAGGAAGAGTAGAAATCAAGGTAAATAATTTATCACCGACATCATGTAAGAGCCGAGACAGAGTACTGATGCCTGGTGCTGTATATGAACTGTATATAAGCTCATTGAACATAAAGGTCATTCATTCTCCTGAACGACCTCCATTCCTCCATTAGGTTAAACTGGAAATGGTGTTGGACACTGACAGGAGTCCATATACTGTATGAACGACCCCCCTTCTAATCTACATGATGACACACTCATATATTAGATTGATGTGATTGAAAGAGCGTGTGTGTGTGTACGGAGCACCAGTAGTCTTGGAGAGTGGTCAGTTGTTGTGGGAGCCAGTGACATCACGTTCATCGCTGTGACATCACTTAATATGATTGGGATGGGGGGGGTTACTGCACATGCTCAGTCACCACCTCTTTGCTTAAAGAGGCACTTGTTGTCCTTACATGTCACCACACACACTAACACACACATGAACAGTAAAATGTTACTGGTAGTCCTCCTACACAGCGATGCTGCACAACAAACACACAGGTATTCACATTCAGCAGAGAAACCTATTATTGTTTTTATCAATAGAAATTTGCTTCTTATTGATCTGGAACAACATTATTTCCATATAAATCAGATCCTTTCCTTCCCTGAGGGCTGCAGATTATGAGACTATCAGCGTTTCAGAACAGCATCAAAGATCTATAATGCAAATATTTAAAAATCAGTTGATTGGTTTTACGGTGTTGTGTTAGCATGCCGATGCCTTGGTCATGGTTTTTGCGATACACAGTGTAGTCTAAGATGATACAAACACATGTACCATCAGAGATCCTTCTTGATAAAGCCTTGTCGTTTAGTTGAGAGAGCTGTAGTCACTGCACTGCACTGAAGGCCACATTGACCTTCATACCTCTTAATAGGATATTTGAGGAAAACAACCAAACTTGGGGGAAAATTGATTTTATAATTACTCAGCAAAGCTTGAAAGTGAGCTTGTATTGATGCATTTTTACTGTAATAATCACCACTGACCCTTTGATTTTTCTCTTCATTACAGTTCGACACCTGTTCTGTTCACACTGCACTTTAGAGAAGATTCAGTGTAACAGGAGGACACTGTCATAAATGATCATTTCATCACCTTGTGTTCATGTGTGTGTATGTTTCCTTAGTGACAGCCTGGTATTTGTTGGTAAAATGATTTATGGTGGTAATAAGCAGGGGTGATATCAGCTCTTAATGCGGGTATCCAGTTCGGCTGTTCGCCGACTGTCCTGTTTAATGTTTTGTGGCTCTATCTTGACTGGCAGCACATACACAGGGTTTGATGCTCAGTCGCAGGGAGGCATCATCACCATCAGCTTCAGTGTATATGTAGAGCTGCTGCTAATCAGCCGTTACACTGATAAAGAACAACACTTGGCTGCAGAACTGCGTCGCTGTGGAAAATAAATCAGCGTTTTTGACAAATCTCCTGTGCAGACTTTAATGTAAACAGTATGTATGTGTGTATATATATATATATATATATATATATATATGAATATGCAATGTCAAACACTGAGTTGATGCAATGCAGTGGGCCAGTAACAATAAACAATTCATTATATGAACAGCTGATTGAAGATAATTCCCTCTGGTGTATACCAAATACTGTCCAGACATTAGACATGGCCCATCCTCCTTACACCCCTTCAGTGTTACATGCTCAGCTTCTCAGGGCTGTAACTTGATAACCAGCAGGAGCCTGTTATTTACCTGTTTCTAATGTACATGGCTTTAAAACCAGCATCCTCAAAGCAATGCTTCAAAACAAAGAAACTGAAACTAACTCATACTAATCATATACAATTAGTAAAATCACCACTCCCTCATCTTAAAATCACTTCACACAGATGTGGTCATGATTCTGTGAACATTTCCAGCAGCATGGTGCTGTGTGTGTATGTGTGTGTGTGTGTGTGTGTGTGTGCGCGCAGCCTTGAGTTGTATCATACTGTATCTCACACTGCCTGAACTGGTTTGGATAATTCCAGTGAAACCTCCCACAGCTTTTCAGTGTTTGCCTTTCACAGGTCGTCCTCCCGGACCCCTCCTTAAAATTACTCCGAACATTATATTACTCATGTCTCCTCATACTTTCCAAAGGCCAACTGACAGTAAACTGACAGATTCCAACGGCATTAGCTGTGAAAGGTCACTGAACAGAGAGAAGGGATGAGTAGTTTCACATTGTGTATCTTGTGTACTTTGATTACAAGTGGTTATTGCACAACAATTCAGTTGCCATTGTGTAAAGTGTCGTTTAACTGCTCTTTATTCCCTCTCTGTTTCAGGTGCCATCATCTGCGTACATGCATGTGTGTGCATATGTGTCGCCATGAAGCACCAATCGATCTCTCGATGGCTGAGCCAGCTGGGGCTGCCACAGTACTGCACAGCGTTGGAGCAGGAGTATGATGGTGTAGAGGTAATACGAACACGTGCAGATACACAAACAAAGTGTTTTCAGCTCCCTGTTTCTAACAGACCTCTTGAGGCAGCAACAGACTAAACACACCTACAAGGTTGCTCTTGAGAAAGTCTGGATTAGTTAAGTAAACAACAAATATCATCAGACTTGAAAGGTAGGAGGCAGGTCAATTTTTAAGTTTCCAAGGCTGCTGCCACATTTTCTAAAGAGAAACCAGAACCAACAATCAAACACATCCCAGCAGTTAGCTATGGTGCACCCAGGTTTGTTCCAGTGGGGGTGGAGGGGACACTGGGAGCAGCATCTTTCTGCAAGAAATGTCCTCAGAGAAGCAGCAGCATTAATAATATTTAATCATGTCTCTTTTAAGGGGGGGTTCCCGTAAAATGAAATGTTTCGTTATCAACTAAACCAACTGGAAGAATGGGGATTATTCAGAGTGTTTCCCACAGCAGCCTGATGAAGCAGCCCAATAAAACTTCATCACAGACCTATTAGAGAGAATGGACAGTGATGTGGAGGCTGTTTTAACATTCAGCCTCTTTTATTCTGATCGCTACGCAGCCATTGGCTTGGACATGAGATTGATTAGCCAATAAGGCATGAATTATTCCATCGCCTCCTGGCCTGCTAATGTTTACCCAGAATGCACTGGTTGTCATTAGTGAGGGTAAAGCTTATGTAAGAGAAGGTGAAAGTGGCAAAGAGAGAGATGCTGAGGCAACAAGGTGAGATGAAGACAGAGCAAAGTGTTGCTGTAGTCACATTCAGCCGTAATAGAGTTCAGACTGAAGATGCTGTGATGCTGTGAGCTTAAATCTCGCATTTCATTGTGCACTGAGGGGAAATCCTTCAGTTAATAGAAAGGTTGTGCACACGGCTGAAGGCTGCAGCCGCTGCCACTTCACTTTCTCTTTATCACCTCTGCACAGACTCATTGCAGCTACAGGGAGCTTCTGATCTGAGATTCTCCTTGACCATGCACTGTGCATATTGAGCCCAGTGAAGCGTTGCTAACCTTCCTCTGGATACTATAATAACAACACTCGGCTCAGTGCTTCTTCGCCATCCAGGCTGCTCGTTAACACAACACTCACTGTTGGTTAAAACCAACTCGAGCCAACATCATCAACTCTGGACCATAACAGGTCATGATATCAGTGAGAAGGAAGGCGAACAACATGTACCACCACACCTATGATTGGAGTCGTTTGTGATGATGAAGCTCATTTTAACATCAAAAATATTGATTCACACAGGTTTTTAAATATTATAGATCACATCCCTTTGTCTGTCTGCGTCTCTCTTTGCACTTTTCACCGTTGCAACAACATTCACGTGGGCAAAACCAACATTCACAACCGCTGTGTCAACTCTCCACAGCACTGGTATGAGAGTTCATATTGTTGTTCAGCTTGGCGTGATCCAGATAAAGAAAACATGTCAACTTGCTGTTGGACACACGAGGGAGATGAGAACGATAGAGGGAGGGGAAGATAGATGTAGCGATAGAGTAGGCCTGTAATATGCCAGTCATGTCGCTCTCTCTCTCTCCCTCTTTCTCTCTCTCACACACACACATACACACACACACACAGTCAACAGGTTTGTGTTACTCATGTTAACAACAGTCGAACTAATGTAGTGTCTTCAACTTTAACCTGTGTTATCACTGAGCTGTCGAGGCACGTTGACTGCAGTGTGTGTGTGTGTGTGTGTGTCCTTGCTCATGTATCTGTATATCTACAGTGGTTATTGTTTTCAGACTTGTTTTGCTGTATGTTTGCATGTCTTTCTATGGTTGTGAGGACCAAACCATTGTTACGAGGACATCTTCGGCCGGTCCTCGCTAAACAAAAGACTCTTTGAGGGGAAAGTCTTGACTGGTGCAGATTAGAGTTGGTTAAAATAAGATTAGTCTTTTATTTATGGTGATTAAGATTAGACTAAGGGGCATGGGAATTCATTATATGAATGAGTGTCCGTGTAAGTATAGAAAGACCAACTTTCGTCCATGAGTGTGTATGCACATGGGTTTGTATTGAGTGGGTGACTGTGTTTGTGTGTGCGTGTGTGCGGCTGGCTGCTCTGTTATGCAGGTATGTGCGTGTGGTTGTGGATGAGTGTATTACATCTAACTTGCTGTATGTGACTAAGAGTGACTGTAATTTGATTGTGCACTGTTTCTGCTTGGGTTTGCTTTAATGTGTGTGTGTGCATGCGCGTGTGTGTGTTCATAGATTTGCCCACTGTATGTTTGTGTCGTCTAAATAGAGCAGTGTTTGTGATGAACCAGGAGAATGGTCGTATTGTTCAGAAACCAAAACAACAAGGTCTTGGTTTGAGCTGCCTGGGAGTGTCCTGTGATGACAGTGTGCTCCACTTACTTGTGTGTATGTTTTTGTATATTTCTGCTTCAAAGACCTCGTGCCTGTTCCTTCACTGCTCTATTTCAGGGGTCACTTATGTTAATACCATGGTGAGGGTTGGAGTGAGGCAGGGTGTGTTTGTTCGTGTGTTTAAGACAATGCTGTAATGACAGGAGCAGGATGAGGGGAGGAGACGGCACACTTCTGGATGATAGGAGGTCACCGGTGGTCTCGGCATTTTTCCTTCGCTTTGCTGGAGCCACCATGTTGTCTAGACGGCCTGTGTTGCCCAACTTCCACCAAGCACAACACTGTCTTCCTTGTGGTACAGTCTATCTCAACTTGTTGACTCAGCTCTGAATGTTTTCACCTAGTATAAACACAGGAATTCATTAGAGTTTCATATCTCTCGGTCGTTGACATCAAAAGTGACAGAAATAGTTCTGTGATGAACAAAGTTAAACCGATATCACTGACTCCTTCGTGGGTGGAGACGTCCTGGCCTCTGTCCATCTCTCTGTGTCAGACCAAAGTAGTGACCCCGGAAATATTCTGGGCGTCTCTGTTTTAAAGTGTCACCTGAGTAAGAGGACCATTTGACGCTGGTCAAAGTCAGGGTTGACACTCCGTTGAGCTCGGTGTCAGAGTTCAGTCTGTAACCAGGTCACAGGGTCAGATCTGTCTCATTTCTCTGGCATGACTGTAACTATGTGAGCTGAACCATGTTGAGTAATGGTTTCTTACCAGGAGATACTGCAGCTGTAAAAGGGATTAAATACACAGCTTCGATGACAGTACCAGTGTTTATTCTACAATGAAGTCACCTCTGCTTTTAAAGCTACATTAAGCTTTGACCAGGTTTTCATTCTCACCACCTGTCTGGTGCAGGCTGAATATTTTTCAGCTCAGGTTTATTTCCTCAACTGCTGACAGAAAAAAATAGCGGACTGTTTGTTGCATCTGGGAGCTCGTTGGCATGTTTCACTGTTGACACATGGAGCTTTGAGAAGCTGTGTGTTTGTTGTAGCCGGTGACAGTGTCATATTTTAGGGCACAGTTGGGGGTGAGTTTGCTGCTCCCTCCCTCTGGCTGACACTAACAGTGGGTGATTATGAACAGTGGTTTGGTATTGATACAAGACAAATAAGACATTTAATCAGTTAGTTGATTGACAGAAAATGAATTGACATTATGATTCATATTTAATGTTTTGTTCTTTTGTCCTGCATGATAATTAACCACACATGTAAATGTCGCTTAAAAACGAGACAGTTAATATTTGGAAGATGAATCAGTTATTTCAGATTAACGTGGTGTTCTTGTGTTTTCCAGGACCTGCTCCACCTCTCAGAGTATGACCTCTTGGAGCTCGGAGTGCACAATCACCTCCACCGCCTCCACCTCCTCACGTCTCTACGCCTCCTCCAGGAGCGAGAGAGGAGAAGAGGTAATCAAACACATCCACACACAGACTACTAGCTGACCAAACATTATCTTTCCTTATCTGTCCCATCAGGCTGTTGAATCTGGCTCCGCGCTGAAGTCCCCATGTTCCCATGTCTCTGCCTCTCAGCCTGTAGCCAGAGACAGAAACACTGAGACAGATAGCATTAGTGTCATGTAAAGACATGCTTATGCCTGGGGGGTCTGCTGCTGCTGCTGCTGCTGGTGGGGGTTGTCTGCTGGAGGACAATACTGTGTCACATGCACACACACACACATAATTGGGAGCTCTTCTAAAGCTGTCAGTAGGTTAGGAGAAGAGTGCTGAGGGCTGCAGTCCTGCTGTGTTTAATCACATCGACAAGTGTGTGTACGTACATATGCATGCATACATGGATGTGTGTGTGAGTGAGTGAGTGTGTGTGCCTGTGTGTGTGTGACAGGCTGCTTTGTGAGCTCAGTTTCCCATGCATTATACTGCGAAATCCCACTGTTGTCTTGGTGACTGAGCTGTGCATGAGTCTAGTTTATAGCAAGTGATGATATTACTTCAGAAGATAATGTGAAATACAGTTTACAACAAAAAAACAAAGCATCACCTTCACTCTAATATGTGCAATTTTTGTACTATAACATTTTTTCAGAGGACAGACTTTCGAAACTTGTTAGAGGAAGCAACAGCTATAAAAAACGCACAGTCTCCTCCTCTCTCATCGTTAACCCGACAGTTTTCTAGCCCATCTGGAAGACTGTGTCTTTACAAACAAAAACAGACCTCAAGCTGAGTCAGATAAAAAAAAAAAAAAAAAAAAAAATCACCCACAGTGCCATGTGTGTTGTGGAAAAGTCGTTTCCTATATAGAAATTTTATGAGGTGATACTACATGTGCCGACTCAGAAATCATCCAATTGAAAAAGACAGAGTTTTAAAAGGGTCAGAACTGGTTAAGAGAAATGCAAAGATGAAAAAGCTGCAGACTCTCTGGCTTTAATTTTCTTTGCAAAGCAGTTAATCACAACTAATGTCCTAGATTTTCTGTGATCTAGACACGTTCAGGATTACTATTAAGAACATTTCCAGTCTGCACTTTCAGTCCAACAAGTCACATTTTAATTAAATTTGGCAAAGTTATAATAAGAAGTGATGGAAAAGTTCTGGCTCCGCTGCGTTTGACATTTAGTCTAATGAAGAGTTTGTCAACCTGAAGTCCTGGTTCAGCCTGTCTCTGTAATAACATCTCAGTCTCCCTGTGCGGTATTTAGATGGATGTCAGTATCCAACAGTGTGTGTGTGTGTGTGTGTGTGTGTGTGTTTTGGATTATAATTGAAAAAACTAAATGTAAAAGACTCAGGAGGAACGCTTTGCACATGTATTTAGTGAGGCAGGGGGGTAGGGATTACAAAATCCTGTACACAACTCGCAATAAACAATCTTTGCAACATTTCGCTGCTTGACCTTCATCAAGCAAATGGCTTCTAACAATAAGCGGCCAGTGGATATAAGCTGGCAACCAGTCACATCTCCCCAAGTGCAAAAGAAAGGGAAAGAAAGATCAGAGACTCCATGTAATGATGTAAACCTTTCACACTGAAGAGGAAGGTTATGATAAAATTAATGTTTACAGTTATGTATGTGGGGGTTATTGCAAAAAAACCCTCCGCCAACCATGAAGGTCTGTATCAGATTTTACACCAGTCACTCAGCCTTAAAGTTGTGCAACAGTAACAAATCAACATGTGAGGCAGCCTGAGCTCCAGCTACAGTGACTCCAACCTGATCCACAGGGAAAGAAATATCACAGCCCCGGCAGCACGGCTCGGCTGACCAGTGACATGTGAGTAACATGGAAGCATCAAGTGCCAAACATACACAGTGATACACAGCAGATGAGGAGGACTTTGAAAAACATACATTTGCACATTCCTGAGATCACTGTGCGCCCGCTGGTGGGGCCCCGACCTGCAGGTTTTAGGGCCGTTGCTGAGGTGAAACAGCCTCTAGTTGAAATCACTCAGTCACCAACTACTGTGGTATTATCTGTCTGCCTGGCAGCCTGCCACCCCTATCATTACTACAAAGGCCAGATTTGTTCAGCTAATGGTATCCTTCACACACAAACACACACACGCAGGCAGCATCCTCCAAAAAAATGCCAGCTCAACATCTGACCCAGATAAGAGCATTCCTGTGAGAGCACCTTCAGCATAAAAAACATGCACGCTCACACACGGGGTCCAGGCACATATTAATTTTATCATATTACTGTTTGTTGGCTACAGCATATGATCACGTGTCTAGAATAGGAATCCGTGTGTTTGTGTGTTTGTGTGTGTGTGTGTGTGAGCGCGCCAGGTACTTTCCTTGTTGGCAAGGATTAAAATGCAGCAGAGATGCTCCAATTAGAACAATTAGAGGGTGAAATAGGAGGCATCAGTTAAACCCACATGTGCATGCTCATATTTCACATATTTGAGGCATGTTAGTCTGACGGCATGTGTCGTACAAGTTGTTGCATATATGGAGCTGATGCTTTTCAGTTACAGAGATCAACTTTAACTTTTTTTTTGTACTTTTAAGTTAGAAAAAGGGGAAAAAATATCATCTTTACTGCTACTGATGCAAAAATAAAATTGAGGAATTACATTTTTTCCGCTCAGTCGCAGTCTACACTGAAGCACATGGGTGAAATTATAGTGTAGTCTCATGTCACTTAAGTCTCTTAGTGTGTGATTCTTAGCAGCAGTGTCATTTACAGCTGCTGGGCTCATTAGATCAGGACCAGTATGTGCAGCCTCTAATTTGGATCATGTGTTGCACATTTGTTGATGCACACCGACACACACACATGTAGCATGCATGATTTTATTTAATGAAGCATCTGGCTGTGTATAATAAAAAAAAAAAGAGTTTATTATTGTCTGTGGGTCAGCATCTGTCACTGTTTTCTCCTTGTTTTATGTATCTATCATTTTATCTGTGCTTAACTTTATTTAAAAAAGGTGCTATATAGCAGATTCACAACAGCGCCAGCCTCCCGTCACCTTCACTGAACTCCCTCATGATTTCTAGACTCATGTGGCGGCAGCAAGTGCGGACTCCTCCCTCTCAGTGTAGTTCCTGAAATCAACACGTGAGTCATGTAAAGATGGACTATTATTATAAGTATGTAGTGAAGAAGTTCAGTTTAGAAAGGGAAGACATTACTGTGCACATGGAAACAGACTTTGCTAATTTTGCCTGTTGGGATGCAGATTGTGAAACAGCAGACAGTCAGTTGTCACAGTAAAAGGAGCAGAGGCATATGAGGATCTTTAAGATAAAAACATTAAAAACTTTTAAAGGCACTGTCACTGTGGCTCTTACTGTATGATCCATTTTGCATCCGGTCATTCTTCCAGTCGTCAGGTCGACTCTCTGAACCACACCAGCTGTTTTTGTGCCTTCCTGAATTTCATGAGCTGAGGAAGTTAATAATGTGAATACCAGAACACACAGAGACAACACGCTGCTATGCTGTGCCATGCTAAACATGGATTCACACGAGTTTTACATTGTTTATGTGTGTGTGTGTGTGTGTGTGTGTGTGTGAGGGAGAGCAGGTGGTCATGCAGGCGGTTTGTTTGCTTGTTTGTGTCTCTGGTGGACAGTGGTGTTGCCATGGCGTCAAAATACTGGTCAGTTGGGAGTTTGTTGGTTTGTGGACCAAAGATAGAAGTCGTGCCTCTTTCACAATTACCATCATTCATAGCTGTCGACTCTCTCACTGTCAGCGGCTCTTCACACATGTTTATCACTGCAGACGGAGGCCAGAGAGTCATGTGCTCGTCTACCTGCCTCAGGGCACTTCAAACCAGCTCAGACTCCAGATTTCAGTCCGCCTGTGTCTTTGAGTTGTTCTTGCTGTTCTCTCTCAGGTGTGTCAGTTTATATATCTATATTTTAGGTTTATGAATTTTTGTTAAAAAAGAACAAAATCTGCGAATCTGAGAATGAAAAATGAATTAGAGTCACTTGCAAACTTCTCAAGGATCAATCATGATTAGTGTCACACTGACAGTTCATCAGTTCATTGAATGTGGTTCAGTGAGTGTTGTGCAGAGGTTCACTCTTCTGTGACCTTTACATGTTAGATCATTTCATCTCATCCTTCCAGAGAGTACAGGCTGAACCAGGATAATCTCTAACGTGAAGGTGACAGACTCAGAGTTAACACTGTAAACATCTTCCACCAACTGTGCCGTCAACATTCTGCTGTTATCACATGTGCATCAAAACAGCCCCAGGAATTAGACTGATCCAAGATAAGGGCATCATAAACGCTGCAAGAGAAAGTCATCATGAGTCGGTTTGGGCATTGTGGAGACTGTTTCCCCCTTTTCTAAAGAAAAGACACTGACTTTTTTATGTTTTCTGTCCTTGGCTGGTTTTTAATTTTGTCAGCACAGGAAACATATCAAGACATTTGTGTTTTAAATCTTGTTATTTGGCAACATCATCAAAATTTTTAAGTGACCGTCCTTCTGGTGATTCAAATATGCAGTTGTTATTTCTCAGTGAAGGTGCAGCTCCGACTCTCATTCATCCAGATGGGTGTCTGATCTTGCTTCGTTATAAGTATATTATATATAAGTAAATAATAATCATTAAAAGTAAATGATAACAGAAGTCGTCCCTCGTTCCCGTCCAGGCTCGTCTGGTCTGGTCTGGTTTGGTCTTGTCCAGCAGCAGGACATAGTTTCTCACCTCCTTTCCAAATCTGCGTCCACTAATGTTTTCTCAGGTTTAAAGTTAGTTTAACTCAGTCGTCATAGTAACCAAACCAACATCTTGTTTTGGGCATTTGAGCAAATGATCAGTGCTGATTCTTTTTTTCTGACGAGGTCAGTCTCACAAATCTCATGAATGGGACCATTTCTTTATGTGATGTTGGACATGGACATGTCACTTATTATAAAATGAGAACCACACCTGATTATCCAATAAAACGTCTCAGAAATCGCTCTCGGCTGCTGCATGTTCCAACTCTTACAGAAATAAAAGACGTGGAAGCTGTGAGTGGTGCCCCGGTTGATTGAAATGACTAATAAGTATCTGTCGGTGTTTTGCAGACGCAGTTTTCACGGTAGATTTCAATCTGATTTTGATCAACATTGCCTTTTTCTTTTTTTTTTTTTATTGCAAGACGCAGAGGCTGCAACCAGAGGAATGAGGAGTGGCCTAAACATCAAACTGTTTACACTTCACACTTTTTTGATCAGAAACACACGCATGGAGGCACCAGCAGTGTTGTGTGTGTGTGTGCGTGTGTGTATAGATCTAAAAAGGATTAAGGGAGTGGAGGTGAACAGAGGGGGAGGGAGGGAGGGAGTGGGAGATGATGAGTGGAAGGAATGAGGGGGAGAGAGAGAGAGAACAGAGAAAGGAGGGGGAGAGGATGAAATTAGGAGAAATGTTCCTTGCACAGATTACCTCCTGTTAATGAGGAGCCTCAGAAATACCAGAAAACTACACGGAGAGGAACCAAATGAACGGGAAAAAAAAAAAAAAAATGCTCAAATTGTTCTTAATAACGATTGATAGTTAAATCCAATTATGTGCAGGTTGCAGCTCCAGTGGGGCGGAGAAGCCAAACCCATCTATTTAATGGTTTCGGAAACACTGGTGCCCCCGGGGTGGATTGGTGGACAGTGTTTGGAAATGAGTGACTCAGCGAGGTGTCGTGCCAACGCGCGACGCTGCCTGAGCGCCAATGTGCCGAAGCAGGGCTCGGCCCCACGAAGACTCACATTAACAGGAAGCAGAGGAAATGGCTGTGATGGTACGGCATGCTGCAGAGGCATTTTGAAAAAAAAATGAAGTAAATTAAAAATATTTTTGGTCTAATTAACTACTTCGTGTGGATCTTGTTTGCTTCCTGTGCAGTAAGATTAATTCTGTATACACCATATCAGACCACGGTCTAAAAATACTGTGGTGAGTTCCCAGGGGAGGAAATGCCACTGGTTTGCATCAAGACATTTTATTTTGACATATCAGAGCGCTCCATCCAGTATTATCACTCACATACCTAACGGTTACATGATATTACAATCTCCTACTGTAATGCAATATTAAACACTGAGCACATTACAATAAACAGTTGGTGAACAGTTTTTAAGAGCACCTTAAACTTCAAGTGATTGTGACTCGTGTGACTGTTTTCGAGGATTTTGTGCTCAAATTCAAAAAGTGGATGAAACTGGTGGATAAAAATACACCGTATGTGTCATCTCATGAGGAAATGCCTCCGTGCTCACTGTCATGAAAGTTTCTTGACAGCAAGATGATCATCAAAGATGAATGTTTCACCCCCCCACACCCCACCCACGAACTACGCCCCCTGGTCCAACCCTGTTTTTTTGGAAGAGCTCAGGTGATTCAGGAGATGATTATAGATTACTGCTCTGACTCAGTGTACAGCTTCCTGGAAGTACCACCTTCACACACAAAGACTTTTCACCTGTGTGAAATACTGCCGAGAGATTTACTCATATAAAAACTGAAAGTCAGTTTCCACTGATTTGTTTTTCTTCTTCCAAAACCCGGAGCTAAACTTCAGCTAAACATAACTTCAGGCCGTGTTTCGTGCGTCGTTATGAACAAACCAGTTACATTACATAATGCTGCGCAGTCTGTGTATGACATGGATCTAGTGTGATTTGTAGATCTGGTGATATTTTAGTGAGTGGGCCTCCTCTTTACTGACGTACTTAAATAAGAACAAAACCCAACCGTGGCTCACAAGACGTTTTCTATACTTATACTGACTTGCGCAAAGCCGTTTCTATTGTGCAACAAATGAGGAACTACTGAGCATCTGAAGAGTGATTTTGAAGAGTGCGTCATTTGCTTGAACAATTTTGTGGGAAATAAAAAGGATAAAAATACGTTTAAAAACAGAATTAATGTGGCGAAATTATTGTTTGTTTGTTTTTTTTTACTACATCTTATCCTGTCTTGTAGCTTCTGAGGTAAACCTCATATGAGGACAGGAAGCACTGCCATGAAATAGTCACATTTGACTGTTTGATATTATGACTTTAAACATCATAAACCAAAGGTTTGTTTTTCATACTTGTAGCTTATGGTGAAGTTGATATCAGCCGACTATAAACCACTATACAGATCATAAACCATTCAACCGTTACAAACCCTTTCTTTGTAAGTTGAATCAAAAGTAGAGGCACCTGAAATAGCAGCACTTCTTATTTACTGCATTGCGAAACAGAGCTTGTGATGTTTAACATTTAGCAGATGTTGGTCGTTTTTTTTTCCTTCTTCTTCTTCTTTCTTTTCTTTTTGATAATGTTCATGTGCAACAACCTGCCGCACTAAAAACTGCTCTGGATCATAAATAAGGTGATTAAAAGAAAACCAGAATCTCCTCCAAACCACCACGAGGACATGTTTGTCCCTCATGCACCTCCTCAGTGAACTCCTCAGTCTTCACAAATTTAGTGTGAATAGCTAAAGATCAAAAGTCTTACATCTGTGTGTGTGTGTGTGTGTGTGTGTGTGTGTGTGTGAGTGTGTGTGTGAGTGTGTGTGTGTGTGTGTGTGTGTGTGTGTTCATCCAATGCGGGCCATCTGATCATCTCAGCTTTCATGGCAGCAGGATGGGCTCATTGTATTGTCTGAAAGGAAACACACAGACACACACACACACACACACAGAAACATGCACACACACATGCACGTGTCTGGGTGTTATCAACTCTAGACAATACAGAGGAACCGGGGAGGGGGGGTATTTGGGGGGGACAGGAGAGAGTGTCGTCCTGAGGGCCAACACACACACACACACACACACACACACACACACATTCAACACATGACCTCATTACCTGATGTAATGTCACAAGCAGGGCTCCTCTACTTGTCTCAGATGAAATGTAATCGTTGCTGCCAACCTTCCCTCCACGTTTAAAAGCTCCAGTTTGGACTGAGCTGATTTATGTTTCACTCAAACACAGAGTCAAGTAGTTAAAACTTCATGAGTGCACCTCGGGTTGCTCAAACAAGCCACAACGATGCCCAGATCACACTTTTTTTTCTCACTCCCTCTCTGCAAATAGCAACATTAGGTCACATCTAAATCTTCTCTAAGTACCCGACCAGTTGGTGGTGTCGGTGTGTGAGAGAGGTCCCAAACAAAAAAGACTTGGAGCATGAAATATGAGGCTGTGCAGGGAACACAGAGGTGAGGGAGGAGGGGGGAGAGGTGGAGGAGGAGGGCAGAGGGGAGTTTTGCAGTGCGGTGGGTTGGTGGGGTGGAGGAGGGAGTGGGGTGGGGGGGTCAAGAGACAGCTCAGCTAAAAAAGAAAGAAAGAACTCCTCCTTCCAAACACGGTGGAGCAGGAGGAGGGGCTGGGGCGATCACAAATCACTCCCCAGAGAGAGAGAGAGAGAGAGAGAGAGGGGAGGGCTTGTGAGTGATTGTGCAGCGCTACTTGTTGTTGCCTGTCTGAAGGAGCATGAGTTTGTAGTCGAACAGCCGGTCAGTCAGTCAGATGAACTATGAACAGGAATAACTTCAACAGAAGCATAAAACACTGAAAGACAAAACAAAAAGACACAAGAAGAAGAAGGAGGAGAAGAGAGAGGACGAGGGAGGACGTCGTTCTGACAGGTAGTGTGTTGAGATGTGTGCAGATTTACACAGGAGATGCATGTGTTTGGGAATGTGTGTATGCAGGCAATTATCCGTCTCTTCATCTTCTCCTCTGAATGTTTTCAGACTTTTTCATCGTCTCAACTACAAAAGCTAAATTTAGACAAGGTCTCACTCCGGCTGCTGTTTATTTCCTTTTACACTGGTCCCATCCCTTCTCCTCCTCCTCCTCCTCCTCCTCCTCCCTCTGCTGTCCTCCTCTCCTTCATCCCCTCCTGGTTGAATTGTTTACAGCCTCGCAGTGAGCCACACTCACTCGGGGACTTTTTTTTTTTTGAGT
Source organism: Caranx ignobilis (assembly GCA_021432705.1). NCBI lineage: Eukaryota > Metazoa > Chordata > Actinopteri > Carangiformes > Carangidae > Caranx > Caranx ignobilis. The sequence goes on from MU270014.1 coordinate 5,243,735, forward strand.
GATAAGTTGACATCCCAAGGCGCTGGGTGTAACTGTGGTTGCTGGGACTGGTGGTGCTAACTGTGGAAACCCCAGCAGGAAATAATTACATGAATTATGACAGATAAGACCAACGGTATTTATTCTCATCAGCTTGTTTTTTTTTTAATGCTGTTTACTCACACAGTGGTTTAGATTTTGGCTTTTGATGTTTTGAATACGTTTATTTTTTCTGAGCTGATACCATAAATGATTCAGTAAATCCGTTTCCTGCTCATCAGGGAAACTGTTGACAAGTAGATAAGTAGTCCGAGGACAGTGATGACTGATATGATGTGACTCAGCTCTGAAACTATTCAATATTGATAAAGTTACAGTAGCAGGTGCTTAATCAAATACATTGAACGAGTGGACGTCTGTGGTCAAACATGGCTCCACTTTGTAGCTCAAGATCACTTTGACAGGTTGAAACTCTGACCTTCAGTTACAGGAACACATCTTTAAACAGCAAGCCACCCACAGGATGATGACAGAGACGGACATGTGTGTGTGTCCGAGTGTGTGTGTGTGTGTGTTGTGCAGATAAACACACACACATGCAGCAGGTAGTTTCAGACATTAGTCAGTGTCACGTCTGAACAACCACAGTCGAGCCGAGCCGATGAGCTTTAACTTTAATTAAAAGCTGAAGTGTGTTTGTGTCAGATTCACACAACTCAGATTTAACTATGCAGTGGTTGTGTACTTCCAGTGTGTGTGTATGTGTATGTGTGTGTGTGTGGTGTTGTGTTACTTGCCCCAGTGGGATGAGGTGGTTGGTATTCGAGCCAGCCGTCAGCACTATGTGACCTGCTGGTCTTTACAAAGACTGACTGCATAACTCAAAGTAGAAAAAAAAAGTACATGATCTAAGTACAATACTACTGTCCTACTAGTATCCCGGTACCATCCCAGTACTGTACTACTGTCATCATCTCTTTGTGATACTTAAAGTGTTGTTACAGTGTAGAGTGAATCTTGTACTTTTCACTCTTTTGCTCTAGATCAAGCTTTTAGTTTGAGGATCAACTGGATCCCTGTACACACATGCAACCAAGGATTATTTTTCAATATTGACTAATCAGACAGTTACTTGCCCAATATCTTGATCAACTGGTTTAGTGAGTTAATTAGTAGACAAATCATTGCAGCTGTAGAAAGTTTGACATGTGTCACTGTTCAGATGCAACATAATCAAAGTGAGTAATGAAGTCCTTTGCATCTGAGGCATCTGTGGTACGTTTACTTTTGTTCCTGGAAGCTGACATCTGTCGACTTCTTTTTGTTAAAGGAACAGATCAACTTTATTGGGGAATGTGTTTTTTTTTTTTTTGATTACTTGCAGAAATCTGAGTGTTGTCTGGATAAAAGTGGACATGAAGCCAGATCACAGGGAGTTAGGTAGCTTTGGTTCACACAAAGACCAGACACATGGGAAAAGTAGCAACAGTCCGTAGGTTAGAAACCTGTACATGTAGATACTTTTATTGGTCTAATCCCCACACAATGTTTGGTTCCTGTGAATCTAGTCTTTGATGCTGAGATAATAATTTATATTCAACATGTGAGAGTGATATCAGTGTTGAATTTTGAGCGGGAGGCAAAAGAGAGATGTGGATGTGATGCTGTGAGACTTGACCTATACTTGATCACCACCACACGCCATTTCAATATGTCATGGACAAGGTTGTTTAGATTTTAGTCTAAACACAGAAATGACATGTGATGACACCACAAGTGCAGCCGCAGATACTCTACTGTTGTTGTTGTTGTTGTTGTTGTTGTTGTTTCATTCAGATATTTTACATTCACTGCAGATTAATCATCACATTCATCACCATGAAAGCTGGAGCTGTGTGGCAATGCAGTAACTTCACACTTGTGTTGTTGTCATTTCTCAAGTAGAGGCTGCGTGTTCTGACTCAGCCGGCTGTTTCTCTATATGTGTGTGTGTGTGTGTGTGTGTGTGGCTGACTAACTGCTTCACAGTGTGGTGACTGGTGACTGTACTCAGACAACACATTTTCACCCACATTGTCCGTCCCTACATTTTGTTTTAGACGAAACAAAATGAGCACTGAGCAACACACACACCCACACACACACACACACACATTCAGATGTATTAAATGGCAGCCACTGCTCTGGGATTTAATAACGGCCTCATTAATATGTCACACACACACACACACACTGGTGGTCCCACGCACTGAAGAGCGCAGTAGGACACCTCTCTCTCTTGGCTCTAACAAAGGCTGGCTCTAAACAGCGGTCATGTGACAGTTGTTCCCATTGTTCACTTCTGGCCAGGGGTGGTTTTGCTAATGCACTGGTGTGTGTGTGTGTGTGTGTGTGTGTGTGTGTGTGTGTGTGTGTGAGTGTGTATATGTGTGTATATGTGTGCATGCCATAGCAGGAAGACACTTTAAGCCTGCTAGAGGAAACCCCTCATTCCTTAGTATGTTGATGTTTGTGTTCGTCCTCTCTATTGTGTGTGTGTGTGTGTGTGTGTGTGTGTGTGTGTGTGTGTGTGTGTGTTGACAGAGCAGTGGTGCAACATGTAGACTTTTCTGTTTCTGTTTCTGTATAAATCATTTTGTAACAATAAAGGCTGATTTATAACCCCAACCCTCAGTCAAGCCTGTGCACGCTGAAGGGCCCACATTAGGCCTCAGTGGTGGTGAATTGAATGGGACTAATTGAAGCTCCTGAAAGTCTCCTGGTGGTTTTTTTTAAGCCCAGTTTTTAAAACCCACTCCTTCAGTGGATTAACAACAAAGCTCCCCGACTCCTGACTGATGTGTTGGGCCAGACAGAAAAAGGAGAGAGCGAGCGCTCGCCACCAAAACATTAAATTAGATCTGACTGAATTAGATTTGATTTAATAGGAATGTTGTTTCCTTCGACCCTGAGCGACGGAGCTGGAGAAAGAGCTCAGGAGATACTCGGTGAGAAAGAGGAAGGGAAGCTCTCTATATTTGTTTTATTGCTAGTAATCCTTTATAATGAGCTGCCTGCCGTCTAAATGTTTATACTGTCGTTTCCTCTTCCTGTTAATCTGCACTTGCTTCCCACCCAAGGTTTTGTGTGTGTGTGTGTGCGCTGATGTTCCCAGCCCAAGGCCTTCGCTAGTGTCGGTGACCAAGCAAAGCTCAATGTAGAATAGTTTGTCTTTTATTCCATGGTCAAGGAAGATACAACAAGTTGGTTCTTTTGTGTTTGTTAAAATGTTTCGAGCAGGAGAAGCTGCTGGTTCCTGGGAGTGAAGTCCCATTTTATTTTAATGATATCCTCAATGAAATTTAGCTCCAAACCTCTGGCCACATCATCTCCACTCAGAGCTGTGTAAACTGGATTAAAGACATCCTCGGCATGTGCCAGAGCTGCTGTAAAAAACAAAAAACTGTGGCTGAAACAAAAATGGCCCTGATCTCATCATCACCGTCAGTCTGGGATCACATGAAGAGACAAGGACAAGTTTTCCAAGATCCAAAAAACTGTGTCAGAGTGCATCTTGAAAGCACCATCAGTTTACTGCACGTTTGTGACACTTGTGGCTTCAACTTTCTATCAAAGCACTAGATATTTATTCACAAGTGTTTATTATTTCTACTCATGAGGTTCATGCACGTTCAAGAGTTTCAGCTGTAAATCACCTAACTTATTATCCAAGCAGAAAACGAGATGTTGCTGTTGCCTCCGTGATCCTGGATCCCAAAATAACTTCTTCCACTCGGCAGCTCCCTCAGTGTCAGTTCATCTCAAACATAGTTCAACAGTAGTCAACAGCTCCGCTGCTTAAAATCACCATGTAAGGGCAGGTGTGTTCACAACAGTCAGGCTTCTCACCAGGTTAAACTGAACTTAAACTACAAACTAACTTAAAGTGGGTGAACATTAAAAAAACAGCTTTTCTTTTTGAAGGGATTGACATGAACAGTCAGGTCCCCATAGACTTGGTGTGGGAAATAGCAGCGCTCCCTCTTTCCCTGTTTATGCATGTGTGCTTGTGTGTATGTGTGTGTGTGTGTGTGTGTGTGTGTGTGTTATGCAGGGCAAAGTGACCAGGCGCTGAACAGCTGTAGGGAGGAGAGGATGAGGGAGGCAGGGAGAGAGAAAGAGAGGTGGGAAAAAAGAGGTGGAAGGACAAAGGACAGAAAGAAGAAGATGATGAGAGGAAGTAAAAGAAGAGCTGACATCATGATGGACAGACAGAGAGAGGGAGGGAGAGAGGGAGGGAGGGGACGTCTGTGTGGAGATTGAAAGAGAAAAAAGGGAAAGATGGATGAGAAGAGATCAGGTCAAAAGGAGAGAGCGATGGAAATAAGGCAGCAAAGAGAACAAGATGGTGCGGCAGGAGTGGATGGAGGGAGGTTGAAGGAGTGAGATTTTTCACACCTTCGCTCCACGAGGAAACAACTTCCTGCTGCTTTTAGCATGAATAATTTATTGATAAGATTAATTGATGAAGTATTCATGTGCGTAAAGTGCATCAAATGTCTCTGTGTTTTCACTCAGGGAGAGTCAGTCGGTCCTTTCTCCTCCGCAGGAAGGAGTGTGTGTCTGGCAGATGGTCAGGGCCACACAAATACACACACACACACACACACACAAATACACACACAAATACACAGCTGACCATCCCTAAGGGTCTTATAATAGGTCCTTCTCTTGTCGTTGTTCTGCCCCTCAGACGAATCCCCCACTCTGACCCAGCATGCCTTAGCAGGATTTTTACAGTGTGTGTGTGTGTGTGTGTGTGTGTGTGTATAAACTTTACTCGTCACACTGAAGTCCTCGACCAGCCAGCTGTTCCTTTCTCTAAACCCTTATTTGCATTTTTATTGATATTCATCATCACAAGCTGGTGCCTCTCTGGCCTCCTGCTGGATCTGACTTTAGCTCCGTTTCAGATTCACTTCCAGGTTTTCTATCTGAACTCTAATGCTCATACATCTCTTATCAAATCTCCTCGATCCTTTATTTCTTTATTAAAGAAAAAAGACATGTAGAGAACGTTGAGGTTAACAGTCCTCCACTTTTAACTTGGCAGTGACTGCTGCTTTTGCCAGTTGCGATGACGAACATCTGCAGCTGATGTTAATTTGATCATTCGTTCCAGAAAGAAAAACACAACTGTCAACTTTTCTGTATTGTGTAACTTTGCAGCTCAACAAAACCAGCTGTGATCAGATGGGCGGCAACACTATAAGATGGCATTTTAGTAAAACAATAGTAAATCAATAGATTTTATCCTTTTTAAATGCTATCAGTCCCCAACATTGATGCACATCCTCGAACTCAAACTCTTGACTTCTTACCAGCAGGTAGATGAGACAGTGGATATCAGTCCTGTGCAAGTCTAAGGCTGCGGTATGTTTGTTTGTGTTACTGTGTGGGGGTCGCCCACAGAGCCTGAGACACAAACAGTGACTGTTCAGGCTGCTTTGGCACTTTTTATTGAACAGTTTCACACGTTTCTTGTTTGTATTTTTCATTATAACTAGTTTTAGTTCTTCTTTCTGTAGGAGCTTTAAGGTATAGATGAAAATTACGTTAAATGTTTTCAGCTTTTGGGCAAGACGGGGTTGGGCCTGTGTATTTAAGTGACGTCACGTGCAGCTGTAGTAGTTTAGATGAGACCTGAGGGATAAGTACACTATCATTGGAGACACTCTACTTCTTAAAGTATAACCCTAGCTGGTTGATGACATTGTCTCTGCAAACTAACAACAAGTTAACAACTTCTCACAGCTTTGAATACAGTCGTGCCAAACCCCACAGTTTTCTCTGTGATCATTATCAGGTTGCTCAGGTGGAGACACACTAACAAACACCTGCATACCTGCTCAGGTCAGAGTCTTGGCGTATGATGAGATTAGAAATAAGGACTCCAGCACCATCCAGTTGAACAACATGTCTGTAGGCTGGTGGTATTTTAGTCTGTTGAGTGTGTGAGTAACTGCTGCGTGGTCAGTGATTCAAGGCAGGTGATGACGCAGTGTCCAGTCATCATCATCATCATCATCATTATCGTGCACCAGGGGGGAATTTATGATGTTGATGTTTCCATCTCTGCCAGCCTATCTGACATATCCATCACTATGTATTTATACATGCTTCTTCGTCCGTCACAAGACAAGATCCACCCTGTGAGCAACAAAAAAGTTTTCCTTCCTCTCTTCAGACTTATGTAAAACAGTGGAGTGTGGAAAAGGTTATAACAGTCAGAGTTTGTTGATAAAAATACCACCTGGGCCTGAGGTGGACGGCCCGAGCTCACGTCTTTCCTTGTATCAGCTAATCAGGAGCTGAAGTCCATATTCTCTGGTCAGATTATTATTGGCTCTGAGCCCTGCAGCACCATGTCAGCACAGACTGCCCAGTGGTCCAGTCAGGTTCAGGTGTCCTTTAACCTGATCATGGGTCCAGATGGTTTGTTACACAGAACCATCTGGGTATAGGTTTCGTCCAGCTGTTTGGAAAAAGGTCAGCTCTTAAAAAAAAATACTCTGCCGGTGACTGGGTGAACCATCTGTCAGGTGACCTGCAACCAATCAGCTTCTCCAGTCTTACCTTTCTTTTAATTATCAGTGGAGCCAGTTGTTAAATCGAGTTCAAAGCAAGCAAAGATGCACTCTTCTCATCTGATATAACCGAGGCTAAAGCATCTATGCTAACCTCTTTAGGAAGAGCCGTTGTTGTCAGGAAACAGTTGCTACTTGCTGCCATCACATTCAGGACACACCTGTACAGTAGCTGCCAGTTTGATGCTGACTGGTCGAACTTGCAGCCTGACAAGATGGATTTTCTCTTTACAAGTAACCCCATAAAGTTTTAGTGTCTGCAATGTAAGTGCATCATCCTGAGCTTGAAGCTTGATTGGATCAAACTGATTTATGGTCTCAATCAATTCATATATCCCACTTTACTCCCGTCTGTATTTCAATCATTGTTATGAACATAGGACATCAGTAAATTGTCATTCTGCACACATGCAATCACCTCCCTCCAGCTACTGCTCCAAGATTATGTAATTTACTTGGAGGCAGCTAGTATGTGAGTGTATTGGTGGTGGTGGTGGTGGTGAGAGCACCTGTTGTACCGTCTCTCCTCATGTTCATATCATGTATCATAATATTTCATTTCAGTGAATCCTGCGTCACAGATCCTATTTCTTTTTTGCAGCAAACTGTTACTGAGTATTACACCTGACCCCTCTGTCTAGTGTTACCAGTGGTTACATAACTGTGCTCCGCAGGTTAGTGTAGGCATGTTAGGTTTTAACACCTGGAGGAACTTTTAACCCTGTGAGTCGTCTCTGTCCAGCTATTTATGTCTGTGTGTGTGTGTGTTTCTCTCCAGAGTTGAGGATGATGGCTGAAGGGCGTTTTGCGAGTTTACCCAGATCCCTCCATGCACACCACACCCTGGAGGGAGGCACTGCCCACCCTGGGGTCCCCTCCCCTTCATCTCTAGGAGTCCCCAGCAGCAGCACATACTCCTCCAGGAGGCTTCAGGCTTCACTGGCCACCTCCATGGACCTGCTCAGCTCCAGACCTGGGTGAGTTCAGTGATCAAAAGTGGACTTGAGAGAAAATCCTGCTGACTTTTTTTTTTTCCAAGAGTAAACCAACCCAGGTGTAGGAGATCCTAGGGAGCTGTGTGAGATTGACAAGCAAATAATCACAAAGCAATTTGTTTTCCAAGAAAATCAGTGTCAATAATAATCATATACTGTTCCTATTATCGTCAGACACACAAACTGCTGTGTAAGCACCATCACATCTGTGGATGAGGTGTTAGAACAAGTTGATGCAGAGCATAAATGTGATGCTGTCAGTGTGAAGCAAAAAATGTTTTTCTTACCTTAAAAGGATGTTGAATTATAGAGGAAAACAAATGGTATGAAGGGAAACTTTAAGAGCATACAAAATCCTCTGGAGGGGGATTTTTCACAGTATAGAGGTTCACGGTGTTTAGTGTAATATTTCTGCCCCCCTCTGCCGCCTCCTCCTCCTCCTCCTCCTCCTCCTCCTCCTCTCCCTGCTCCAGTCTCTCTTCAGCACAGGGTAGTGGCCTCTCCGAGCTGCCAGCTGCTGCTGCTTCCTACCAGCAAGTCTCCATTCACGGGACTCTGCCTCGCCGCAAGAGGGGAGGCACAAACCTGCCCCACGGGAACTACGCCTGGGACCCTAGAGCCAATCACACGCAGCCGCTGGTTTGTGGGAACACATCACTGGCCCCTGGTTATGGCCATAAACCCTTGACCTCTCCACTGGTCCAGAATATCATTGACGACTTCCACGGTTACAGGTAAACACACGTATAAACACATCAGGTTCTCAGTTTCTCTTTTTACCCTCATCAATTATCATCACCTTAAATATCATGATTTAATAATTTCATTCCCTTTTTAGACAGTGAACATTTAATAATGTAACAGAGATGTTTGGTTGACTGTTTCTACAGAGACTCGTGTGGCTCTGAGTAAAAAGAACATAGTGATGAGATAGAGAGAGAGTTTGGAGGTGGATGGAGAAAGGGGAGGAGGTTGTAAAGCGAAGCCCTGGGGGGTGTAGCAGTTAGCTCAACTTCAGAGGGAACACACACACAAACACACACCTCATCCCTCATCATGTCCTCCCATCTTTCTATCTCTAGTGTTGAGTTACAACAGACTGTGTCTGATGTAGCCAGCTTTGTGTGTCCGTGTGTGTGTGTGTGTGTGTGTGTGTGTGGGGTGTGTGTGTGTGTGTGGGGGGGTGTGTAGCCCCCAGCAATTGGGTTACCTTTGTAGGTCAGGGTGTGGCAGGACAGATCACAGATTACTGTGAACTCTTTGTCTGCTCTCTGTCCTCCTGGATACATTTCATATACTGGTGACATACAGCAGGACAATCAGTCCAGGTCAGATTCAGGCTGCGCAGGTGGTTAAATAACGATGGGCATCGCACTCTGACAACAGTAAATGTCAACAGTAGATCAGAGGCGTGCATGTTTCTAATCCTCGACTTCAGTCCCTGTTTATCCATAAATGAGCTTAGTGAGTCTGCATCTTTTATCTCAGTTATAGTAAAGTCAAACTTAAAGCTGTTATGTAACAGTAATAGTCAAATTAACCTGTTACTGGCCTCACGACTGTAGAGGAGGCTTTCGTATGTGAACATCTTTACTTCATCTCTTTGTTTGATCAGCTCCAGGTCGTTAGTGGAAAGTTTCGCATGCAAAAACTTTTCACTGCATCTGTTTTAACTCGTGCTCATACAAATAATCCTCATGCTGTCATTATTAAAGATGGAAAAATCCAGTTTTTACCTGTTGAAGATACAGTGAGGTGAAGTTGTGCTGTTTCATAACTCCACAGTTTATCGTTGAGTCTTCCACATAAAGATAAGGGAGTGTGTCTTAAAGGTATGTGATCACTGGCCACTTGGTCTTGACTTTCCATTGCTCATGCTGTCAGCTGACCTATGACCCCTGACCTTAGGGTGCACCAGCTCCCGATTGGTCAGTTTGTCTTTTTGTTGACCTCTGTGAGTGTCTCGGCAGACCACCAGGAGAGGAGAGAGGGGGAGGGGGAGGAATGAAGGGCAGACAAATACAGCAAAAAGAAAGAGTGGAAAAGAAAAAACTGATGTATTAACTAATAAACTAAAGGTTAAATCCTGTTAATATTTGATGGGGAAAAACAGCAGGCTTTGTCATAGAGTAGATTTAGGGCTTCAAATAAAACAGAGGGTGTGAGATGAAGAGATAATGGGGTCAACACAGATTCACCTCCAGGTAAAAACAGCAAAACAGATTTTCTTTTTTTTAAAACAAACACAGCACACGTTTCTATTTGTGCTGTTATAAAACATCTGACAGCATCACAGAGATCAGCAGAGGAGGGGTGAGTTTCTCCTGCACCGGGGAGATGTAGTGGATGTTTTCATCCCCAGGTTATGAAGCAAGAAACTTAACGCTCACTCGCTCTAACGTGGTTTGACTCAGTTTGTGTTTAGACCCGAGAGATGACGAGTGTAGTTAGAGATCTCACTGTGAGTCCTAAATTCACCTGATTGCAGAGTGTGCTGTTGTTGGACTTTGTTGTTATTGTCCCTGAATTATGTTTTAGATGCTGCATGTTATAGTCCTTTAAGAAACAAATGAAAGTTATGTAGTAATGATAACATCTTGAGTTAGTGTCTGTTTTTCCACAGTAAGTTCGGACTTTGCGTTGAGTCTGTGGACCTCGACAATGGAGACACACTGACCTCTGTAGGCCGCCTGCACAGCCTACATGCTGCTCATCATTTCTTTCCATTGCTTCTACTGTCCGCCTCTCTCTCCTCTCCCTCTCTCTCTCTCCCACACGCACAAATATGGTGCAGTCCCTAACTAAAGCCAGTTGTGGTCGTGCTGAGTATTGTGCGGTGAGCGCAAAGAACAACAGTAGCCAGAAAAAGCCTGTGGCGAGTGCTGCATGCATCTGCCCTCCCTACTCTTCTTCTTCTTCTTCTTCTTTTTCCTCTTTCACTGGCCTCTACTGTTTCTGTCATTCTTTTCTCTTCTGCCTCCGTCTGTGTTGCAGGTCAGTTCTGTGGTTGTAGAAGCAGAAAAATCCAGCGACTGATGCTGTTTCAGCAGCATGGGCGAAAAAAAAAAAAAGAGGCAAAGTTAGCTGTGGTCAGCTCATGTAGTCTGGAACGGCTGCTCATCAGATCCACCACACTGTGTTTCACTTATTTTAGTGCTGAAGTGGCTTTAAACTGTTAAAGATGTTAAAACAGTCATCAGGACGCAGGCTGGAGAAACCGTCCTTCACCTGACGACCTGAGTTTAAGACACTGAATCTCCATCAGCTCAAGTGGCTGCCTCTCTGTTTGTGAGCCTGACCTTTGACCTGCCTGAGGAGGAGTGGGAATTTCCCTCAGTTGTAGCTCAGTCAAGGGTTTATATGGGTGTTGTCTGGTATTTTGGTGATTGTTTCCCACCTATACAAGGCAGGGTCATGGGGGGCAGGTGGTGGTTGGTGCAGGGAAAGATCTATGTCCAAAAAAGAAAACATAACATGAACATCAACATACAGTATATGGGGGTTGATTTGTGGTTGTTCTTCTAGGCATATAATACACATACACATACATGTACAATGTATTACCCGAGGTCTGCAGAGTTAAAGTCCGGCCTGTGTGGTGTTATTTATCTAATCACGACATGTGCACAGTTTGTTTAAACAGTTAAAAAAAAAACAACTGTCAGTTACAGTCAGCCAATACACTGTGATCACACCGTGATAGTGATCAGCGTCTTTCTTTTCAGTGCTCCTGGCAACATCTGTTCAGCCAACAGAGCAGCAGCAGCAGCTGATGTGCCCTCTGTACTGTTTATATTTGTGTTGATACACTTGGGGGGGGGGTTGTTGGTGTCAGGATGTGTTGGATTAGAGATCTGTAGACCTGGAGCAGGAGTCATGTACTGTGCTTCCTTGTCTTTGCAAACATGGATCCTGAGGGCGAACGACAGGCCTGAACACTTCACTCCACCGGCGTCTGGGAATAATGATCCTACATTGTTGTGAATGGAGGCTTCTGTTCAGTTACATAACAAAGTCCTGCTCATTATGTGGGCTCATATTAAAACCAAGAGGGCTTTAGAGCTGAACATATTTGGTTTGGTAAGTAATGGACTGTGCTAATACTCCCGTGGGAACACCGGCGGAGGATTAGAGGATTTTAACTACCAACCTCACTAACATAGTCGGGGATTTGAGCTAATTACCTATTTCACTGAGCCCCCGGCTGTAAGTCTCCTGTAGAGAGAGACTGAGCTCTGGTAATACACCCAAGTACCAACGCCTCAAGGCAAAGATGGAGAGAGCTTGAAATAATACATGAGAAGTATATTCTGCTGGTCTTTCAAAATAAAAAACTTATTTGACTTTAAAAAAAAAAGAAAAAGAAAAAAAACAGCAGAAGATTGAAATCCAGCTAAAATCAGATGTGGAGGAGCTGATGCCAAGCTGTTGAAATGTCAGGCTGTCGTCTGATGTGGCTGTAAACTGTTGTTGTTGTTTTTTTGAGGAATGAGGGAATCAAAGAAAATCTTAATAGGAGATTAATGAAAAGTGTTGTTGGTGATGTGTGTGTGTGTGTGTGTGTGTGTGTGTGTGTGTGTGTGTGTGTGCACTTTAGCCTCTCTGTGAATTTGTCAGTGGACTCAGAAGGGTAGGCGTGTGGCTGCGATGTGTGTTATAGTGGGGGAGGAGAGAGAGAAAGTGAGGGAGGGAGGGAGGCCAAGTCAGGCAGGCAGTGAGTGAACATGTTTACCACTGACTGAGAGAAAGAAAGAGTGAGAGACAGACAGAGGAACAGAGAGAGGGACTCAGAGTTAAAAGTGTCCAGTGTCAGCTTTGGTTTCACTCGACTCAGGGTTACCCACTCACACAGTGGGACCTTCTTGAATTTGGGATCACAGTTAACTCTCTGTACTCTGGATGTTCAGTGCTGTTTTACTTTCCTGGTTCAGAATATGACAAATATGGATCGAGTGAAATCTACTCAGACCTTTTAAAAAGGTGCCATATTTCTATTGAGCCATTTCAATAACCAAAACGAGTGTGTGCAGCGGACAGGAACAGCTCACCAGTATTTGTAGTGGGAACCAGTGAGGGTGACTGTTTTAGAGACTCTTTGTCTGTGGGAGTGAAGATCAGCACGAAGGACGCAGGAGGTCTGGTCCCAGTAGCAAGATGTGCTCTCTAAACCGGACCTTGTCTCTGTCTGTGTTCCCCAGGGAGCCGCCCGCTGCCAGCCTGGACGCCACGGAGAACTACGTGAAGGTAGGAACAACACGTACACTGGTGCAGTGTTAAAGTGAGCAACAATGAGCTCAATGAGTCACTAAACGAGGTTTATGGAGTAAAATGTTTCTTGTGAGACTGTATGTGGAAGGACAGATGTTTTGCTCTTCCTGTGCCAACATGTGGTTTGTTCACACAGTTGTAGGACATCGACTGTATCTGAGGGACGAGTTGTATAAAGATAAATGATACACACACACACACACACATGTAGGCAAAATGTAAAGTACAACACAGCCAGATTCAGCCTGAGTCAGGAGGCTCGCCCTGGACCTCTGAGTGCGTTCAGTTTGTACGACGACTAAAGATAAAAATAATAATAGTAGCAGCTCTACCTTTTTAAGTATTGTAGTATCGCCATCAGGAAGTGTGATCTGATATGGATGTGAAACAGCGACCAGTCATGTCTGCAATGTAAACATCACCTGAAGGAGAAGTTAATCCAATTGTCCCCAGGCTACAAGGATATTACGCAACTAAATCACACACACTGACACCTTGCATTGGCTCTCACACTCCTGTAAATCATGATCATGCACACACACACACACACCACCTGAGCTTCCCCAGCTTTCCTCAGAGGTGATGCCTGAGAGGTGATCTCTCTGTTATCATCACAGTGTCATCCAGCTGACATGTGATGTGTTTTACTTTCCATCTTTTTATGATTACAGCATTTCCTTATTTGTGGCTCCATGCGTGTACCCTCTGTAGGTTCAATATGATTATCAGGGAAATTCATGTGATCCAAGGCCCCCAAAGCTGAATAAATGAGTTCTCCTCTGAGCTCAGGCACAGTGTTTAATCCAAATATATTTTAAGTATCAAGCCAATGGCGACACAAAAGACCGTTGAGCGCTGAAAGCTGGCGAAGGAAACTTCAGGTCAGCTGCTGTTTAGTTATTCTTTAATCTGATATTGCCTAATTTAAATCATAACTACGTTAATTTCACGCTGCGCTTTACGCCAAGTTCTTGTGCCATTTGGTTAAAACAACATTTAACAGTAACTGACATGGAAAACTTTGAGTTATTACAAAAACAACATAATTTTTCTACCATTTTTTATATTAACAGGTTTAAAAGAAGTGGAGAAACAGGTCTGAGCTCAGCCTGACAACAGGGAGAACAACTATAACTCATTTCTAAAGCAGAAGAAGGAAAATATATGTAGTTTTCACTTAATAAAATATGGTGCATTTCAGTAGAAGTATTGATGCAGAGCTCAGGTTGAACTGGAAACCTTTCAGAAATACCTCTCTCTGCTCTTTCTTCTCTGAATCAGATAAAACAACAACAATCACCTTATCTCAGCGAGTGAAGCACTGTTTGTCCCAGATGCTTTTTCTTACAGAAACAAAACGTACAGAGAAACCAAACAGACTGTGCACAAGTCTCATGGTTCAAGCTCTCGTCCTTCTCATGCTTTAAAACACCTTCATGTCGCTCTTGATAACAAACTCAACTGTCTCTGTTATGTGACCTTATTTCTCACACACACACACACACACACACACACACACACACTTTACAGTACAGTAGATGAAGAGACACATGCAGGGTGAGAGAAGCTGAAAGCTGAGAAGGTTTGGATTAAAAATGAAGACCTGATCAGCTCAATCATTTCTTTTTATGACAGTAGTTACTGTGGTTACATTCGTTTTTCAACATCTGCATTTCTGACTGCAGATGTTCCAACTTTCCCATGTTTGCTTCTTCGCCTCCTTTCTTCTCCATCCCTCTCTCTCTCTTCCCATCCATCCCTCTCTTCCTCCATCTATTAGCTCATATGTTTGGATGCTGACACCTCAGTGTGAAAAGCAAACTCAGTCCTTCCCACGAGAGCAGGTTGCACATGTGGTGGGAGCTAACCACACACACACACACACACGAGCTTGTGTGTGTGTGTGTGTGTGTGTTTTTCACCGGTCAAATTAGGGTTGTGAACTAGTGTCAACAGTGTGTGTGTGTGTGTGTGTGTGTGTTCTGGCTGCATATGGAGCTGCTGCTTCACAGGTATTATATAATATGTGTGAAAGTGTAGCTGTCAGCTCTGCTCCTCCAGGTGTGTTTGCATTTCCAGCATCAGACGAAAACACTCACGTACGTCCACCCAGCACAGATGGCAGCAGACAGTGCAGGTGCTCCATGTGATATCCTGTGGCCAAAAAAAAAAAAAGGTCAAAAGTACATTAATGGTGTCACCGAAGTGAACCCTGCATTGTTTGGTGCAATCAGGCCAGAGATTATGCTCATTATAAGAGAGCAGGATGGATGTGTGCGGGGAAGGAAGTGTCCATTGAGAACAATTGTAATCTCCTTTTCTAACTGTGGGCCAATTTCTCTCCTCATGAAAGTCTCATTTCCAGAGCTGTTTGATGTCTGAATTCTGCCCCATTAGCTCTTTTCCCTCAGAGAGAGGGGAAGTGTATCTCTGGACTGATAGCTGTAGCCGGTGGGTTAAATATATAAAACCTGCATCATTACCACTCCACGGAGGAGAAACACAAGCAGGCAAATGTTTCCTCTACTGAGACAATCAAGGAAGCAGAAGTGGAGATGTCTGCTTAAACCATTTAACCTGATTATCAGAAACGAAACTTAAGGAGAAAGTGGATCGTTGCAAATGTGGAGAAAATGGATTCTCACTGTAATATTGCAAATTACAGCCACAATAGTAAAGTATTTAACTTTGGGCGCTTTTGTGTAGTTTAATAAATGCAGAAAAACAGACACACCTCGTTTAATGGCAACCAGGGTTAGTCCAGTGTTTCCTTAAAATAGATAGAAGAAGAAGAAGAAGAAGAGCTGAATGTATTTATTTGAGTGTTTAATTGTGTGGATTAGTCCTGATATTATAAAACTGAGCAGAAAAGTGGACAATTCCCTTCTTCTACCATAGGTGGCAGTAGAGCACATGATAAATTCAGTCATCTTTGGTGGCTGCAGAAGAAAGGAGAAAAGAAAGATGGTCTATTCCTCTGTTGATCGTCTGTTCACAATGAACTCTTCTTTCACTGAGTCTTTTCTGAAAGACTCTCCCTCCTCTTCTGCTCCGTCTCTTTCATTCCCTCCGTCTTTGAGTTAAAAACACTGAGTTGCTTGCTCTCCACCCGCACGGCACAGCTTTAAGAAACAATAAAGCTCTGTGTGTGTGTGTGTATACATGCGAATGTGTGGTCTTGGGGTTGCAAGAGCTTTTAACTCTCAAAGTGAATGACAGATTACAGCACACACACACACACACACACACACAGTGTTCTCACAGAGAGAAATAATGCAATATCCTGGTGTTTAATAATAACTAAGACATGTGAACTGTAACTATTAAGGTCCGTAAATGTCTGAGTTAATAACATAAGTGTTAATCACTTCTTAAATAAGTTCATCTATTAAACCATATTCAATGTGACTTGAAATGTTAGAGGAGCACTAAAAGGTAAAGTTGAACTCTGGCGCACTCTAGTGGTCAATGTCAGGTACTGCATGATATAAACCTTCAGACCTGAGAGCTGTAAATGGATCAGACAGTTAGACGTCCAAAATGCAGGGTCACATTCATCGGGATCGGCAGCGAGCCAACCAGCCGGCGGGTGTGTCAGTCTGTCTGTCAATAATCTGGACAGCCAATCAATCAGTCAGTTTGTCAGCCTATAAGCAGAGCAGGCGGCCGGCCAACAATGACAGAGCCTGCTACAGCCATAATCTCCTCCTGGTAACCCTGATGAAACTCATGATCTTAAAAAACAAACAAAATACAATCCTGTGTTCAGTTTAAGAAGTAAAGACCAAAGGGTCATTCAGAGTAATGATCAGTGAGAGATCTGGGTCAGACCCTATAGATTATGAGTATCAATTTAAACCATGATTCCTGAGTCGCTTTCTACCATCTTGAACACAGATTGTTGTTCTGACCCTTCGTCCATAACTTGTTGAGCTGCTTTTCAACCACCTGTGAATTGTACAAAGTGAACTCTGCACCATCTCCTCCAGTACAGGAGGTCACACTGAAGCACAAAACATCGGAGCTGGTTGTGTTGGTTTGTTTTCTTTTCTGAGCGACATGAAGTCTATTTCATCCACTGAGCGTCCACATCTTATTGACTCGCGCTGTATACTGTGTATGTAGGTGTCACATTGTCACCGAGATCATAGCTCATCGCCGATCAATGATGCATGACAAGCTCACGCATCCAGAGGGTGAAACGCCAGCAGCGTCATTGACGTTTCTTCTCTGGCATCAGACCACGATGATGAATGTGACCGAGCTGGTAGAACGGTAGTGATGTTCGACTGTGGGATGATATCATGTCATTGATCAACCATAAAATCCCATTGGTGTCAACCAAACCTCCAGCCAACCGTCAGGAAAGTAAGTGATGTTCAGTATGCTCTATCGTAGCATAACATCTGCACTGTACATTTTCTCACGGTGGTATCAGAAAATACTTCTGAATCTAATACTTCTACGTACTCTCGATCATTACACTACTACTGTGTGAGTGTATATCATCACTGGTTTTACACTAAATCCATTTTACCACAACTAGAGACTCCAAATTTATAGCTGAAAGCCGATACTTAACTTTAAAGGACAAGAGCGTGAGCCAAACTAGAGACTAAAAGTCAGAATAACTCACTGTAACCATTTGTTTTATCCTCGCTGTAATGATGACAGCGTTGGTCAGTCCGTCCACCACTTTGGTTCACTCAGCAGTTATTGGATCAACTGCCATGAAACGTTGTACAGATGTTGATCTTGTTCGCACACAGTGAAACACAAGGACTCTAGTGATTAACTCAGATTTCTCCTGTCAAGGCCGACCTGTTAAAGTGGGTTAGTGTGACGATTAGAGGGTGATAAAAGTCCATGTTCGGTGGAGACCGAGGTGGACGGAGAGGTCGACAATGCACAGGACTTTCACAAAGGAGGCCGCTGTTCGATTCCCCTGTGCAACCAATCCACAACTTCAACTGCATGTTTATTATTTTTAACCATGACGACGGAGGTCCACTGCACCCCCCTGGTCTGTTTAGGCGTGCAGACTTCTAGCACCATCAGAGCATTTACTTGCAACATCATGGTCTCCAACTCTCTGTCTTGTCTCTGCCCCAAGTAAACAACCAATCCAGAATAAAAACCCGATTCTTTTCTTTTCCAGTTTTGAAGAACACAATATTGTCTGGAAATCTTTCCCTTTCCCAGCTTGCTGACACGGCTCTCTCCTGCGTCCATTAGACAGAAACAACAAACAGATAGAAATAGAAAACATAGAACCTCAGCACAACGACTTCTGTCCCTCGTTGTTTTTCCAGAGCATTCCTGGAGCGGCGGATGTGTGTATTTTAAGGTGGACGTTTAGCCTAGCTGGTGATTTGGGGCTGCTGTGGTTGGCAGTCATATATGCATGTGTGTGTGTGTGTGTGAGTGTGTGTTGCTGTGTGGTGCCCCAGAGAATGTTCTACATGGATTTCCTTCATGGATCCTCAGAGAGTTCATGCTGTAATTAGAGGCTCCGTTTCCTGCAGCGAAATGTTCCTTCAACTGGATGATACCGGGGTGTCACCCTCAGTGTGTGTGTGTGCGTTCATGTGTCTGACTTCATGAGTGCACACGACTTTGTGTGTTTGTATGCACAGGTTATATTTTCTATAGTTTTGTGTGTGTGTGTGTGTGTGTGTGAACTGGTGGGAAAGCCAAGATACTTAAATAGTGTGTGGGAGTAATTGCTTCACAGTCATTAAGTAACACAAATGGCCAGCTATTTATCAGCATCACCCTGCAGGACACACACACACACACACACACACACACACACACACACTATTCTTTCCATAAGAGAACTTACAGCTTTTTGCCATTAAATTTTTTCACGGTTGATGTGTGTCAGTGTCTGGGAGCTGTTTCTTTGGAGACATTCACTGCCTCACAGGAAGTGATGTATTTTCTATTTTTAGGTTGGTTGTGATTAATAGAGTAAAAACTGTTTGTTTTGTTTTCTATGGGAGAGTGGCGATAGAGCTGTGTGTGTGTGTGTGTGTGTGTGTGCGCCACTTAAAGAAACATGACGCCCAAGGAGAATTACATCAGTGCTGAACACACAGATTGACTCCTGGAGAGAAAAAAAGACTGTTTCTGAATAGAAGTGTTTTTTGTTTTTTTTTAATAATAGTGAATTTGAATATCTGCAGAAGTTGTCATCAAGGTTGTCAATGAACCTGTTCATGGACCAAGTAGTTCACAGATCAACAGTAATATGACAGACGTGTGTCGTGCAGAGTGATGAGTCGTGTGCTTGACGCAGAATCTGCATCTCAGTCTATGTGTCTGTCCGTCCACGTGTTTTCATGTAGATACAGACTTTGTCTTTGGGGCCCCTCCCAGTTGGTCCACACACGATTTGCTCCAGCCAGATCACATGGGGTCTGTGTGTCCGCCATATATGGAGCTCAGGAGGGTGGAGTAACGAGAGGGGAGGGGAAAAAAAAAGTGCAGGAAAGGATGAGTGGAGCAGAGTGAGCAGTGGAGGGTTCACTCTGCAGGGGACTGTGGAGGAGAGAGATGACAGTGATACAGTCTGATGGAGATATCAGCACCTTAGATACAAAGATACCCCAGTTCATTTACACCAGTCTGACTACACTGCATCTTCATTAGTTTTAACTCTGTGATGGAAGTTTTTCTTGGAAGATGCAGGTGTGAATCGTTAAAGGACTTGTCAGTTGGTGAAGTCATCCGTGTCCCAGTGTCAGGGTGACCAGAGCTGGGTGGTCACAGCTGAAGCCAGCAGCACTTTGTCCTGTGTCCAGTTTTAGAAAAGTTAGCGAGGATGTCGGAGCGATGCGACCTGAAAGCGCTGACAGCAGCTCTGTGTTGCTTCTATCACAAGAACTCTGTCATCACAGCAAAGGTGAGATGTGTGTCACTCTTTGCATGTCGTCATTTGTGCTTTTTAAATAAATTGCACCTGCATGTTGTTGTTGCTTTGTTTGTGTTTTTTGTGCAAGGTCATATCCTGCAGCCGGTATGATGTCCATGTTTCTGCTTCACCCTCATTCAGCGTGTGTTTTTGATTTCAAGTGGAAGTTCATTTGGTTTAATTACATCACATTTGTGGGACATTTGTTTCAGGGCAGCCTCAGCTGCTGATGTTGTTTTAGGGGAGAGACCACTGGAAAATGGGCAAATCCACAGCGAGACATTAGACAGAGGCATAATTACAAAGACATAACTCCATGTTTTAGAAAACAATCTGAGGAGTGCATGGCAACACTTCCAGTCTGACCAAATCTAATCACACTGAATAGTCCTCCTCTTTCCCTCACTCTCTCTCTCTGTGAGCTGAACACTGGGCTTTTATTACGCGGACCAGACGCTCTCATAAATGAGCAACTGTGTGACTGTCTGACCGTGTGTGTGTGAGTGTGTGATATATAGCCGGCTTCATCCGTAACTAGCGCTCAGCTGGCAGACAGACAAGGCAGTGTGTGATGGTGGCAAAGGGTGAGACACAGATAGTTATAAGCAGAGAGGTACCAGGAGGACGATGAGGGTCATGGTCGTTGTGTGGATGATAAATTACTAACTTGTGATAGTTTGTCTTCTTTTATGACGTCAGTGAAATGTATGAATGCCATTAGGATGATTGGATGAAAGAGGCAGCAGCAGCAGCAGCAGCAGCAGCAGCGGTGCAGCAGCATGGCTGAAGTGATGTGGTCTGTCCCTGCTGTTCTGCCTTTGTGATGCTGTTTTACATCTGATGTCAAACTTGTACTGTTTCTGAGTGAAACAGTACAAGTTAATGCAAAGAGTTGACATGTGACACACAGGGGGATTAAAACAGCATCAGAATTAAGACATAAACAAGGCACCAATTACAGAAAGTAAGTAAAGTCATTAAATCTAAAACAACAGAAAACAAATTACCCACAATGCACAGCCATCAGGATGTGAAACAACAGGTTAAAAAAAGGAAGCAACCTTGGTGTAGCATAATAAAACAAGAACACAATTCAGTCTGAGTTTGTAAGAAAGTCGGGAGTAAATTATACGGCAGAAAAAAGCTAAAACAAGTATTACACCACACTGTGCAGAAACATCGACCAGTTTAGATCCTGTTGGCACTTCCTGTTGATCTGGTCCCAGTACAGACAGACGTCGTCTGTCCCAGCTGATCAGCAGCAGTAGTCATGTTTTCATATCATATCAGATGTGTGTGTGTGTGTAACTGGAGAAAAGAGTCAAGACCTTTAGGTGTTTTATCAGGTGCATTATTGACGTGGAAATGGATCATTGATAATAATCAGTTATGATCTTCTTTGAGAAAATCCCCAGCTGATTATTTACAGGGAGAGATTCAGTCTGTGGGTCATCCACGATCATCATCCAAATCCAGGGTATCACTGACCATCGCCTGATCGTCCTCATCTCTTCCTCTGCAATTGATCAGTTTTCTCACTCTACAGCCCCCCCCCCCCCCCCCCCCCCCCCCCCCCCCCCCCATCTCTGCCCTGCTTTCCCCCTTTCTCCCCATCCCTCTCCATCCTTCTCTTTGAATCCAAAAGGCCTCGGGTTTTATTCCGTTCCCTTCCTCTTTCTTCTCTCCTCCATCTGTCTGTTTGGGACTGTTGCCATTCAGCCAAAGAAAAGAAACAACTTCTTGTTTCTGTGCCGAGTATTGAGCATCTTAACCGACAGTGCAAAGCTGATGGGGACGTAGGATCTGATCTGCCATTGTTTTGTTTTGTTTACGTTCCACACCATGTGATCGTGGTCCTTCATCACAGCAGCAGATTAAACTCATAATGAGACGATGCTCCCATGGGATTTAACTTATTACACAAAAATGAACTAACTCTATGTTAAAATGCTGTTTGTCTACCATCAGTAGCTTAAGCTTTGTTTTCTTTCACAGAGTAAATTCATTATAAGAGCTTGTGAGTGTTTTATTTCTCTTATTTCTCAGGCTTAACCAGTGAACCCAGTGCTTTTTTTTGCTATGTGGCTGGAAACAGTCACTGGTAGCCTCTTCCACTCTTTCCTGAAAGATTTTTCAAACCTGACCTCAGGGATTTGTTCCCACTCTGCCACAGGAGCACAAGTGAGGCCCAGCGCTGATGTTAAATATGAGCGTGTGTTTGTGTGTGTGTGTTACAGTTCGTCCCTGGGGGGTTGGACAAGGTTGAAGTCAGGACTCTGTACATGCAGGACAAGTTCTCACACGTCACACTTTTTATGAGTATAATTTACCGGTCAGTAAAACAGAAGATGATGTGACCTATTAAATCCCCGGCTCTTACGAACAACTGCGCCTTTTTCAGTATAAAATTTTGGAACAGCGTGGCCCCTTGTTCACAAATTAAGTTCATTCAGACAGATTTTAGTTGGTCACTTTGGTGAAATTTGTTTCCAGAGCAGCTGGTTTATCTTTTGCAGATGTGCGGCTGTGCCCAGGATTGGTTGGTTGATGTTTGAGTGACAGGCTGTGAAACTGTGTTGAGGTTTCTTGGTTATTTGCCTTGCTTTGGTTTCATATCAGCGGAGCAGTGTGTGCTTCTCAATAATCCAGGGACAGTGATTTTCTTTACTTTGTCCAGAATCAGCAACTTTTAGTTTGAGAATATGTTGAAATTTTAAATATTCACAACCGGAGCTCAGATGCTGTGTGACGGCGGTGAGCCCAGCCTCAACTAAATACTAAGCAGAAAATCAAATGCTTAATTTTGTGCAGAGACACGCACACACCCATGTATCCACTGCACACTGCAGAGGACACTAATGATGTGGACGTCCCAGGGTGACCAATCAGATGCCCTCTGGTCTAAACACAGGAAGAAACATCTACTTTGTTGTGTGTAAACAGGAAAGGTGTGGAGCTTGTGATGATGGACTGAAGATGCAGAGAGGAACATCATCAGAATCACTTCTGAGGTTTTTTTGACACTGTCCGACGAACCACCACTCAGATATCAGAGGCAGAGACGTGGGCTTCTTCCCTCTCATTGTTATCCTGCTGCGCTGCGCTAAAAAAGCTGAATAGAGGAAACACATGTAAATGAATTTCCTCAGGATTGCATGGCATTTCAGGTGGAGACGTGAAATGTTTTTTTTTTTTTTTTTTGCTGAATAATCCAAATGTTTGTTCTCCTGTATTACATTTTCCAAAGTAACTGCGCTGCTGACAGTTTCCATCCACTTTGTCACTTTTCAAAACTTTGCCTCAAGGTTGTTTGACAGCTGCATGATGGATGCATGTGTCAGCGAGAAGCACAGTGGCATAAGGAGGAGGAGAGACAGAGAGAGACAGATGAAGAGAAGAGGAAATACCAGATTTTAATGATGATGATGATGAAAGCTTTTGATGGTTATCTCTCATGGCAACACTGAGGGAAGAAATCTCTTCAAGACATTTAAGTGCAGAGTTTGAAAAACTTTCTGAGGCCTTTTATCATTTCAGCACAGAAACGATGTTTCATCTACACTGAGCTTTATATAATGTGTTTTTTTAATCAACTGTCACAAGATGCAGGGACGATGCTCTGCCTTTTTCTGCCTTGTTTCTACCGACAGACATTAGACTGACTGTACAGCACATGATTTTGAGACACTAAAGTGGATTTAAACAGAAACATGTGGATTAATGCTGTAAATTTCTGCAGCTGGAGCATCAGATGAATGTTGAACCTTATTGTTATAGCAATAATACAGTTGTGGTTTTCTGTTCTGCTTCCTCCTCCTCTGGTACAGTCTGGTAGCATGTTGTACTGTTTTTACCTCGGCAGCTTTCTGGCTCTTCTCAGACTAAATCAATCATGTCGGACATAAACTGCAGGTCAGTGAAGTCGCTCTAAGAACCTCGGCCTCGATGCTTTTCTTTCAGCCCTCGCTTCATTATACAGTACTCAGAGGATTTGGGCAAGATGAGGATTATAATGTCCACTGTGTGTATATATATGTGTGTGTTTGTGTGTGTGTGTGAGATGATGAGAAATAGGAGATATAATACTAAAAGGTTATTTGTTTTCACCTCACTGAACTCAGAGGACAAGCAGCTTACACGTCGGCCTCTGATTGGTCACTGCTGCATGAGAAAGGATCGTCACAGCAGCAAAAAAGACCTGAGTTTGAACTTATGGATCATCATCTCCACCAGAAACACAGAAACCCCTAATGGTTTAAAAAAAAACAAAACAACTTTCTTTTCTCGTGTAAAATCCAGGAAATCCAAAGAAAATCCAGTCACTGTTGAAATACCCTGTGTTTTTAGTCGGACTAAAAACCAGTGCACCTTAACGCTGAGGAAGAGGTTGTTTTTACTGCATGTCATGGCCGAGAGGAGCAGCAAAGGTGAGGGTGAGAGTGCTTGACATGTCCTGAGCTAACGTCACCCCAGTGTATTATTTAGCATTGGTGAGGTTTAATAACAACTTTATTTATATAGCAGCTTTAAATTTAAGTGTTTGACAAAGACAGGAACGTGTACAGTACATGAACTACAGAAGACAAATCTCAAACAAGTCCCACAAAACCATAAGAGACAAATAACCCAAGCAACACAGGCAATATGAGCCCAGGAGGAGCCACATTGATTCAGCTAATTAGAAAATGGAGGTATACATAATGAAAGGAGAGAGGAAGTGAAGACATAAAAGAAAAGCTATAAGAGCGTCTGTATAAAACCGTGAGACAGAATAAGTCAAGACTGAAGGAGAAATAAAACATCCATAAGACATATTAGACAGTAAGAGACTTTATGAAGATAAAAATGTGGCGCTAAACAAATTCAGAAAGTAAGAACACATTACAACAGGTAATATGTGACCTGGTGTCGGACGTGTAAAGAAAAGAGGTTTACAGTCAGTGTTGCCTTTAAAGACGTACAGTCATAGTCAAATCCTTTAATATCTGTAAAAAAAAATCCTCACAGTGTCACTCATTAAGGGATTTAAATGTGTTTAGCTGATCAATTGAAGGATTACACTCTCCCCTGCAGCATGAAACTATTCAGTACATTTGTATTTATTACACTTGAAAGCAGCACACGGGTTCGTTTGTGTGTGTCTGTAAAGTTTTAGATTTCAAGATTTCAGATTTATATTTAATATCATTACAGCTGTTTTCTGCTCCGTTTTTTACAGCAGTGCTGCACAGAGGGAGTTACAGTTTTTGACAAATATAGTATTAAACGCTCATAACGGGTCAAAATTACATTAGTGGTGACATGAGGTAAAGTGACCAGTTTATTTTAAACAGTCGAGGTTTGAGTGAAACTCTCCTATAATGGAAGAACCCATAAATCCACCATGTGAGTAAACACACACTCTGTGGTTCCCTCCCACCACCTGTGGTTAGACACCGGTCCAACGTCGTTTCATTCAGTTTCACTCAGTGTGTGAGTCACTCGGCATGAGCGGGACGAGGACGAGGTCTCACAGGACGATCACAGTCAAAGAGAAGCTGCTCCGTTGTCGTCAACGCTGATTACAGATAGACAACAGGATCGGCAGCTCATGAGCACAGAGTGTTACACATCGTTTACCTGACGTGACACACCTCTGTGATCTGTTAGAGGAAGAGAAGTAAGAGAGGAGTGGAAATAAGAAGACAGTAACAGTTGACTACACTGTGGTCCACACACACACACACACACACACACACACACACAGCCTGGTACAGTATGAATGCAGCCGCTCAATGAGGATGACATCATATTGCAGAGTCTTATTAAAGGCTGGTCTGTAAAAAAAAAGAAAAGAGAAGCACTCTCATCCACTATTTCCATCCGCTCTCATTCCTCCTCTTCTTCAGCCCTTCCTCCCTCTCTCCCTCCCTCCCCCACTCATCTGCTCCTCCGTCCTTTTATACATCATCCATCCATTCCTCCTCCCTCCCTATAGCTCTCACCCCATTATCATCATATATACACTATATACAGTACGTCCTGTTCACATTGCTCCTCTCTGCAGCCTCTCACTCCTCCATTCATCAGCTCTGTTGGCAGAGCGACCGCAGATGTAAAAGCTTTTCTTTTTTTTGTTTTTTTTATTGTGACTGTTGTAATGAATGTAGTAATCCCAGTTATAATGTTGCATGTGGTGGAGGTGATAGAGCTCCAGCAGAAGCCAGTTAACCTGACGTTGCAGCAGCGTGCGCTTAAAGTAAGTTTTTCATTGCTCATCCAGTTCAGCTCGTCTCAACTCAGCTGCATTTGTTTGGGTTACACTGGTACAACAGGAAAAGCACGCTGCCAAGGTGGCACATTAATGGGTGTAACACACTCCGTCTAACACATGTGCAGCACAGAATAACAGAAAAATATTGTGACGCAAACAACATTTTTCAGTCAACACACTGTTGTATCTTTATTAATTTGATGGAAACGCAGCTGCAGAAAGAAAGAAAGAAAGAAAGACGGAGAGAAATATGAGTTCAAATCCACTGCCCCCACTAATTTCCACTGTTCCACATCAGCACACACAATACACACACACACACACACACACACACATACATGAAACACAAGTCATGCCAAACCAGAAACAAACAAAAATCAGTACACGTGCCTCATGATGCGGCTTCTGTTGTGACCTGTTGTTTTTGTTTTCTGTGCAGAAGCTGTAACAGGATCGGTTGATTTCCCATCATACACATGGAGACATGGAGGCTGAGGGCACGGGGGTCTATTCTAATGACTTTATAGGAAAGGGGGAGAGAGAGAGATGTGGGGGGAAAGAGATGTAGAAAAACCACAGAGAGAGAGAGGGGATGCTGGTATAGAGATGAAAGGATCCACAGGGTTTCAGTTTCATGGGGTCGCTCAGACATATTTCCAATTTCACGCACATGGGTCAATAATTCCCTTTGACCGGTAAACATAGGTGGGAGGCAGGGGGCTTGAAACACTGGTTCATCTAGAGGGGTCACAGGCCAAAAAGGCTGGAGCCACTGTGCTACACATCCAGCAGTTACATTCACCTCTGTTGTACTTATTTTAGCTTGCTTTAATATATCGTGCTGTGATGTGGCAGTTTAACGTTGACAGTAAGATGACGCCACACGAGCTGCTGACATTTATTAAACTTGACGTGTAAAGCGAGAAACAGAAAATTGAGTAAGAGTGAAATGTCAAACATAATGCTGGATGTCGTGCGGAAAGAGAATTGATTAACCTGTTTTCATCAGCATCGACTGTAAATTCTCAATCAGGAACTAAAAGGCATTATGGATCGTTGAGTGAACCTTTTGTTTGTATTTGTTTTCCTCAAGGTGATTTGTCTCAGCAGGATCCTGATGATGCCTTTACATGTTTTATTTTTGTTTTTTTTCCCAAAAAAGCATTTAAAAAGGCCATGAAGTTGTTCTGCTTGCAGAACATAATAACCAGGAAGTTACTGTTTTTGTACAGTGAAGAAGAAAACGTCAAAATGTTTCAGAGAACTGAAGGATTCAGGTGTGAACAGGTTAAAAAGACTCATAAGTTCAGGAGTTTGTCTGCGTCACTTGAGTGTGTGTGTGTGTGTGTGTGTGTGTGTGTTTATGTACGTCAGGTGTGGGTGTGTATGGAGGCAGGTCTGGGCAGTTGGGTGGGGTGATGATGATGACATCACATTGGGAGTCACTGGGTGGAAAGCCAAAGAGAGACAGATGAAGAGGAAACACACTGAGGACAGACAGCGACAGGGACAGATTGTGTGTGTTATTGTGTTATTGTGTGTGTGCTTGAGAGAAAGGATACGTGTGTGTGTGTGTGTGTGTGTGTGTGTTTTAAACTATAGAGACAAAAAAACAAAGTGTGTGTGGGTTTCTATGCGTTGTGTGCTATGAAGTGTGTGTTTGAAGAAGGGAGAATAAGGGAGCGATGCAGAGACCCAGCAGCTGTCATGTAAGTGTGTGTGTGTGTGTGTGTGTGTGTATGTCAGGTGGAGGTGGTTTTTGCTGACTTGGCATCCTGTCAGGTTGTTACATGATTTCTCTGTCCTTCACAGTCACTCACAGTTAATCAACAAAGCTCTAATGTTATTTGTCCTCATGTGTGCAGGTTGTTAGAGATTGTCGTGTGCAGGTTGTGTTGCCTGATCTTTCTGTTCGTGTTGTTTGTAATTGCAGCTGTGTTTAGATTTCCTGAGGACTTTCCCTTTAAATTCTAGCCGCTTAAGGTAAATGGTAAATGTATGTTGTAAATACTACTGGGTAGCGGTGGTGGTGGTGATGCTGGAGTAAGCAGAGGAGTGGGACAGTCGTAGGGGCGGCAGCTTTACCCTCCACTGACCTCACTCACTGATAGAGATAAATGTGATGAAATGTGTTTGTTGCAGTGTGTGTGTGTGTGTGTGTGTGTGTGTGACTACAGTAATCTTTGGTTTGGATGAGTGTCATAGTTTCTGTTTGTTCCCATCCCTTTCCGCACAGTCATCAAAGATAAACATGTGTTACAGATTTATTGATTATTAGACATTTTTACAGCTAAATAAACAAATAGCTAACTCAGAGCTGGACGGTCGACATCCAATAACTGTTCGTCAATATGAATGATGACCATGACATCACCTCTGTTTCATATCATTATATCATCACACTTATTGTTGTGTATGTGACTTTGAGCTTTGACCTCGTTACTTTATCATTTCATTACATCATTATTTTAAATCTTCTGTCCCTGCGTTGTCTTCGTCCCTATAAATCCTCACACTCTTGTTCTCTTCTTTTTCTCCCCTAGTTCTCCAGAGATCAGTTCATCCTGGACTGTCCTCCAGAGAAACTCCGCAGAGAGCTGGAAGAGGAGCTGAAGATGAACTCCGAGGAGCCGAGGAGCCACGCATGGTACCATGGAGCGATTCCCAGACAGGTAACGCACATGTACACACACATACACACACATCAATCTGAGTCATGAGTCCCCTCCCTGGTTAAAAACTTGTTGAACCAGATCACCTATTATTAGACGGCCACGCTGCACACACAGTGCTTACAGGAAGATTAGAGCTTAAATAGTGGCCTTGGTTGGAGGGCCTCGGGTTGTAACATTAGGTCAGTGTATAAAAAGCCTCTTTCTTTATGGTGTGGTATACGTGTGTGTGTGTGTGTGTGTGTGTGTGTGAGAGAGAGAGAGAGAGAGATAGAGAGAGATTGTGTGTTCCCTGTGAAACCCAGCTCTGAGATGTAATCATTTTTAATAAGCTGCTTCCTTTGGCTAAACTAAACTACCATTATATACTATACAAACACTCGCTTAATTAAAGTCTGCAAGTGTGTGTGTGTGTATGAAGTGTTGTGTGTATCTATCAATGTGTGTGTGTGTGTTAGAGAAGAGACGTCGTAGTAAATGTGTTAAGAGTGAAATGTAAACATGAAACGTTTCCATGTTGTTCGTTGTTTCCTGTCAAACACAAAACTCTGATCTACCGAGTTCATTAAATTGAAAAAAAAGCAATAAAACGCCTCATTTATGAAGCTCAGACTTAACTTTTAACACATGTTCAGCATTAAAGTCAGTTTTTAACCTCGGAAGCAGCGTTTTTATGAAAAGTCTCATGTTAAAAGAAGGTCTATCTACAGCTTTGAGCTTTTAACCAACAGGTTCAAATGTCAGCGATGAAGCCCAGTGACCTTAAATTTGAAAAAATCAAAGTTTAACCTCAGTTTTGTTTTGTTTTTTATTGTCAAACTTCATTTCTCCTCTGGTGCAGATAAACCGAGGGATTGTGAGATGATTAATGTGATAGAAGAGATAATGATAATAATGATGATATGATAATTACTTTACAGCGCTCAGCTGATCGGCTCAGGGCGGCAAAACTTCAGTCTGAATCTACTTAAAACTTCCTCGCTGTTTAAATCCTGTCGTAGTTTGACCTTTGAAACGTCTTCATGTGTTATGTAACAGCTGCAGTCGAGCCGGCTCTGAGCTCGTGAAGACGGTAACAAGGTGTAACAGCCGACCATTATTAGATTTAATGAAGTGTTTGGACTGTAAACAAACACTGTGTCTGTGTGTGTGTGTGTGCGTCCACCCGTGTCAGTGCGGTGTGTGTGTGTGTGTGTGTGTGTGTGCCCATATGTAACCCCATTAACTGTGTCTTTGCAGGTTGCAGAAAACCTGGTGCAGCGCGATGGAGATTTCTTGATCCGTGATTCGCTGTCCATCCCGGGAAGTTACGTTCTGACCTGTCAGTGGCGAAACGCTGCCCAGCACTTTAAGATCAACAAGAAGGTACGTCCACCATGAACAATAGACGACTGACTACATGAAGGACAGAACGTCAAATCAGAGAGTGTTTCAGTCCTCTCCACACTCCACACTGTATTGAGCTTCAGCCAAAGACACTCAGAACCACAAATATCCATCACTTGGTGGCATTTAATTGCCCTTTCAGCCCACATTGGCTTGTGGGTCAATGACTTCAATACAAACTAGAGCAGAGGACATTGTGAACACAACTGACACCTGTGGCTTCAGTGATAAATGTTGTTGGTCTGTGCGTCTCCTCTGTAGGTGGTGATGCTGAACGAAGCCTACTCCAGGGTCGAGTACTGGCTGGAGAGAGAGGGCTTCGACAGCGTCCCCGCACTCATTCGATACTACGTCGGCAATAGAAAACCTGTCTCACAGGTGAGTTCAGTCCAGGTGTTTATTATGGGTCCAATTGTCAGTATCATATGCTATGTGCGTGCTATCTATGGCGGTTTGTCTCATCTCTTCTTCTTGTGCACATGTTTTGGTTTGAAGGTGGTCGGAGCCATTATTTTCCAGCCAATCAACAGAAGCCTCCCACTGCGCTGCTTGGAGGAGAAGTACGGTTTATCCAGCGTCCACCGAGAGGCACTGATGACACAAGGGAGGCGGAGTCAGAAACGTCTCAGCCTCAACATCACCAATGGACACGCACACGAAAACACACATACTGTGCATGATACAACACAGTGCCAGGACAACGGCATGGGTCGGGCCAGCCAGCTCAGGTTGGTACACAACTCACAACAACTACACACTGATCGATCAGCCAATCGTTTGTATTTTAATTTTTCTCTAATAGATTTTACAATATCTGATAATTTTGATTTTTCAACTTGTGCTTGTGTTGTTTCTGAAGTTAAAGGCTTTTCTTCTCAGAGCATTTTGCAGCTATTTGTTCAAGACTAAAAGCCTCTTTCCTGCAATGACATTTAGAAATGTCCCAGATTGATGGATGTAGCTGATGCATCTCAATCAAATGAGGCTTTTTCCTGCATATTGAGCACTTTTACTTTTGAAACTTTAAATAACATTTTGATGTTCAAGGCTTCTAGCACCGCGAGTCCATAACTTAAAGTGGGTAGTGGGCTACAGACCAAATAACATGCTGTCTGCTCAACGTAAATAATGGATCCTCACCTGTACTCGGCCGTTCTCTGTCTTTGTTTCCCTTTCTCTTACACGCTCTCTGAAAGACTTAAATCAAGCCTTTAAATCCCTTCTCGCTTTTAAGCTTTTAACTCACACCCTCGAGCTTTACATTCATCATCCAGGCAGCAGGTTGTATATACGACATGCTCCATAAGTATCATAAATCCTCTGTGAATCAAGACGTGGTGCAGAACGTTCCCGCTGAATGGAAGAGAAGCGTGTAATTTCACGCTGTATAGGAGTACATGGAGCTTAACATATGGGCTCCATATCATGTCTGAATGAAGAGAGGAAAGATAAATATATGGTTCAAACCGAAACAGGAATGAAAAGACAGAGAGGAAAAGAGAGAGAAGTGGAGAAAGGATGAAGAGAGATGTGCTGATATTCTGTTTCTCTTGATTTATTCAGCTTTTTGATTAATTTACAAAACAGGTTTTATTTTATTTATGTTGACAGAATTGTAAATGTGAATCTTTATCGATAATAGCTGCCAATGTCCACCCAGGTTGAAGGACCGCTGCGGCAGCCAACCGGCGAGTCTCAATCAGGTGCAGGAGAGACGACGCCCACTCAAGGCACACCAATCAGAGAGCTTCCTACCTCTTGGTGAGTAAAGACGGTCTCAGACAAAAGTGCTGCAGACAAAGTGCTCGTCAGATCATGTGTCTCGTACCCTGTGACAAAAGAGTTCATACATACAACAACAAACAACAACAACAAATAATGAAATATAAATAACAAACAGACAACATTCAAAGGTCAAGTTAAAGTCAACGTAGTTCTGTAAACTCACTTTATTTCTGTCCTTTCATTTCTTCCTTCTCCTTTTACTCGCCCTTTTTTTCTATAATTCCTCCTTCTGTAACCACCAGCTCATTCTTTCCTCTCCCCTCGTCTACCAGGATCCAAACCCCTGTCCCAGCAGCCTCCTGACCCGCTCCTAACCAGCCCCAGCCCCAAGTCTCCGGTGTTTCGGACGGGCAGCGAGCCGGCACTAAGCCCCTCCTTCCCACGGAGAGCAGAGCCTCTGGCAGGTCGGTGATAGATAAAAATCCAGAATCACACACATCCAGGATCTATGTGTTGAGGATCAGGCTCAATGTGTGGAGCACAATCACTGACAAAACTTCTTCTTTGACTTAAGACAAGCACATGTTACACAGTGTGGGATGTAAAATAAAAAATAAAACAACGTGTGTCTCTGTTTTGGAGCGACAAACACAGACATCCGTGCTGGAAACCATCTGAGTCCAGAATGAAATAAAGTGGCCTGTGGTCCAGACACACACAGCCCTGATTCATTTGACTGGTATCTTGATGAATGAAGTGCAGCTAAATGGCAACAAGGCTAAAAATAAAGCTGTTCTGTTGAGGCCCATTAAAAACCCCAGTGGGGCTTTTAAAGTCACTCAGTCACTTAGGTTTCACTCTCTGTATGTGCTCCTGCTATTCATTATCATAGCAAATTAAATGAACCTTATGCTTTTACCCATAGTCTGCTGCTCAGGTTTAGGTATAGTCAAAAAGACAGTAAAGGATCTGCATCAAACTCACCAAAGCTTTTCTTTCACCAGAGGGAAATGACACGACTTGATCAAATTTGGAAATAAACCAACAATTGTAACTGATAAAACACATTGTGTGATAACATCATGATACACAATCTGGGTGTGTGTTTCTACAGGCCAGGCGATCCGTGGCTCCGACAGCCAGCTGTGTCCGAAGCCACCACCCAAACCCAGCAAAGTGCCGCTGGCTCGGCTGCCTCGCTCCCCGGCCCTCCAGCCCCTGGTTCCCCCCTCCACCTCCTCCAACTACACCGACTCCTCCCCAGCTTCCTCATCCATCTCTGCTGCACCTTTGTCAGACTCCACGTGTGTGGAAACTTCTTCGTCTGTGAGGAGGAGTGGGGGTAACTTTTCTTTTTATATATATGAAATGCATTTGTCTCTGTGGCACATGGACTTTTAAAGTGTGCGTTTTACGTCGAGCTAGCGGGTGGTAGCGGGTGGTAGTGGGTGGTAGCGGTGGCGAAGAGCATTGAATCAGAGTATATTGTATTTGTTGTGGGATAATAGTCAATTCTTGATATTCTGTAAATGTACTGATCCAGTAAATCTGCTTATGGCTCATCTCAGGTGTCAGTGCAGACTGGGAACTTTGCAAAATGCATTGAGCTTCTACACTTTGTTCATTTTAGTAATAGTTTTATTGTTATTATAGAGTTATTAGTATTTGTGTGAACTGTATCAAGACCTTTTATATAAAATGCAGAGGATTCAGATTTCTGCAGCATTTGGTTTAATCAGATGTATTTGATCATTGCCCCACAGGCACCACGGCTCCTCCTGTTCCTCCAGTGAAGCCCCTCAAGTTTCACCATCAGCTCCTCCCTGCAGACTCCCACAGCTCCTCCGGCTCCGTAGCTTTACCTGCTGAACATCTGGATTCAGAGACAGTAACAGGATGGACTGAACGGCTGCAGCCGAGCCCCTCAGACCTGAGGTCCTGCAGCCCGCTGGAGTGGGAGGGGCCAAACTCTCCAAACGCCCTCACAGACAATGCCCTCGGACTTCAGCCGCCGCTCTCCAGCTACGTGGAGAGACTGAGGAGAGAAGGGGAGGGAGGGAGAGAGGAGGAGGAGGTGGAGGAGAAGGAGGCAGGAGGGCGGAGAGGGCTGGACAGAAGCTCCTACCACCACGCCATCGCGGCCTTAGAAAACACCAGCGAGGAAGAGGAGGACGACGCAGGGAGGGAGGAGGAGAAGGAGCAGGAGCGTAAAAGGAAGGTCAAAGAGAGGAGCGGCTTCCAACGGCCGGTCATCGAGACGGAGTCGACGTTCAGACCGGCAGAGTTCGGGTCACGCCTGCTGCCCCCGGAAAACAAACCTCTGGAGATGGTGGTGCTGAAGAAAGCGAAGGAGCTGCTGCTCAGCCACAACCACCACAGTATCGCCAGACACCTGCTGATAGCCGACTGTCAGGTACACACACACACACACACACACACACATGCGTGACCATTTTTCTTTCAGTGTGTATCATTGACTTCTCTTTAAAAACAGTAGCTCCTCCCACAGATTTCCAGTGTCACACAATTGCATTGATTTGTTTGTCTAAGTGTGTGAACGTACATGTATGTACCTCAGGAACAGTCCTGAACACCAGCACAGATTAAAAACCAATAGCTCTCTAGTAGTTAATATATAATTTATAGATCAGTGATCAGGCATTAATAGGAAGAGTATGTGTTTTCTTTTGCATCTCATGATGCATCAGCTCTGCAGTTGTAGATCAGAGGAAGCTGTTAATGAGTCCAGAATCTCCACAGAGCAGAGCTGATCAATTATTCAAAAATATTAACGATCTAACAGCTGATCAGAGAGATCTTCCTGATGAAAGAGGGTTTTCACCACCTGGCAACCCAAGTGATTCTAACAGGTTTATAAAGTATTTATCGGTAATTTATTAATCATGGATTTGTTTAGTTACAACTTGAACAGGCTCCTCATTAAAAACATGATCATGAACAGGTGCAGAAAACATTCAACTCACTCCAGACAGATTTACACACGTGTGTGCAGTTTAGAGGTAAACATGTTTACTGCTGCTTTACACACACACAGACACACATACACACACCCTCTCTGTGTGACAGACAATTAGATTTCTGTCCTGCTGTTGATGTTACTGCTGCAATAAAATGATCCTCATGACGCAGGAGAAACACTCAGAGAAAACAACCCACAGCCAAACAATCACACACACCCTAACCCTAACCCAATACACATGCACACACACACACACACACACACACACACACACGGGTGAGGAAGATAGAAAGATTGAATGTTAATTGGCGGCTCCCTGTTAAACTGTTGTTGCTCACCAGGTTGCGAGGATACTCGGAGTGACTCCAGATCTCAAAGGTCAGATGGGCGTGTCCTCAGGTCTGGAGCTGGTGACTCTGCCACACGGACGACAGCTGAGACTGGACCTAATGGAAAGGTACACACGCACACACATACACACACATATAGAAGGTGTTTGCATCAGTGACTCAGGTGCTGAGTCATTGTTCAGCCCCGTCTGATGAAAATAAGCTCCGCCCTCTCCGGACTCTGAAACATCAGATCAGACACATGACATGAGCGAGACAAAGAGCAGACATGTGGACATTAAACCATTGTGTTCATAATCCTCCTCTCCCTCCTCTCCTAGACACCACACCATGGCGATAGGCGTCGCCGTGGATATTCTGGGATGTACGGGCAGCGTGGAGGAGCGGGCCTCCACGTTAAATCGCATCATCCTGGTCGCACTGGAGCTGAAGGACACGTTGGGCGACTTATTCGCTTTCACCGCCCTGATGAAAGCTCTGGACCTGCCACAGGTAACACACACACACACACACACACACACACACACACTGTTGTATTGTTTCTGACTGACCTCCATTAATTCTTAACAAAACAGAACCATGAACCTAATCTTGCATTGCACCAAATCTACACACCAAAATTTAAGTACCATAATGTGAGAACATGAGCAAATACAAGTGCACACACACACACACACACACACACACACACACACACACACACAGATCTACTGACACTTGATGTCTGTGCAGATCAGTCGTTTGGAGGAAACATGGACGACTCTTCGAAGGAACTACACGCAGACGGCCATCAGCTACGAGAAAACACTCAAGCCTTTCTACAAGAATCTGTATGAGGGCACAGGTAACAGACACACACACACACACACACACACACACACACACCAGTTTAACATATAAATCCATTTTCATGGAGCCTGGAAGAGCATCTTTACCAGAAAAAAAACCACCAAACCAATTCAGTTTAAAAAGTAAAAGTTAAAAAAATAATTTTCATACAGTCTGAGGTTATGAAGCATCAAGTTTTTGTCGAGCCGTCAGTTACACAATGGACTCATTCATGTGGATACAAACGTCCCACATAAACAGTTTGAAAAACCCGGACTGATCCTCTGAAGCAGCTTTAATCACTGTTTTTATAACAACATCAGACGACAGTGTGAACTCACCTGGATCTGCAGCTCCTCACAGCTTCATGCTGAGTTTCACTCTCACAGCGTTGGCCTGTCAGTCAAACAGAAGATGAAACATTTTCTACACAGTAATTAAAACCAAAACTCTCCCCCTCCTCTTCCTCTTCCTCCTCCTCCTCCTCCAGCCGCCTCTCCTCCGGTGGTCTGTGTCCCCCTCCTGCTGCCGCTCCTCACCTTGATGGAGCGTCCAAACGTCACACCCGAAGGGGCGGAGCTGTGGGAGACCAGCGACCACGGCTGTGACATCATGCTGCGGCACCTGGATGCGGCGCGGCACGTCGCACACAATGCACAGAGCTACACAAACAGTGCACAGAAGGTCTTACAAGGTGAGAACGACAATATGAGACTGTTGCATTAGAGAGTTAAACAGTCAGGTGTCAGGTGTGTTTTAGCATCATAATGTTGATCCGTGTGTGTGTGTGTGTGTGTGTGTGTCCAGGGTTTCAGGTGGACGAGGACCTGCTGGAGGTGTTTAAAACAGACTTCCAGCTGCGGCTGCTGTGGGGGAGTCGTGGAGCTTCGGTCAACCAATCAGATCGCTACAGCAAATTCAACCTCATCCTCACTGCGTTGTCACGGAAACTGGAGCCACCACCCAAAACACAGACTTCGATCTGACTTGATCTGAGGCGAGCAACAGACACAGCGACCGTGAAAAAACATGATGATGTCAAGAGGAGGAGGGGGATCAGGAAGCTGCTGCCACTACAGGGAAGGTCACCACTTTGAAGCTGAAGCTTTAGTTTCCCAGGCGCCCCTGAACTCAGCACTGCGAGGAGCACATGTATCTGTGCAAAGAGAAGAGCCAATCAGACGCCACCTTGGTTCCCTACGTTTTCACTCATGTGATCTTTAAAGTCCTCCGTCTCTCCTGTGGGACACTTCGGGTGTGTTTCTAAAGTCTTGATCCAGGTGTCAACAGGCTCATAGTTCACCTGTTCTGTCTCTTCTCATTATGTTTCAGTCTTTGGTCAAATATCACTTCACGCTTCACACACCCTCAAATCAGTCTCATGAAACTCTGAGGTTTATACACTCATTTATAAGAATCACATTGTTAAATCACCAATCAGTTCTGATCGACTCGTCTTAATTAACTCAAATATCCAAATGTGTGGAGAACAAGAGCAGAGACATTCTTGATTTTCTTCCTGATCAGGCTGATTGATTTATTTTTATTAGAATGTATTTGTCCAATAAAGACCGATAAAGGCACACGGTTCGACTTCCTGTGACGAGCGGCTCCATCAAGAGACGAGTTCTTTTAAAGACGTCAAAAAAATAAAAGTAATTGAAGTGTTGAAAATGAAATATTCTGACGAACTCTAGTTATTGATGTTAAATGCATTTAACAAGTATTTACACAAACATCTGACTCTGTGTGACCGTAGACACAAAAACCACCTGATCAGTTTGTTGCTGGTTTAACAAGTGAATAAATGATCAATGAATATTTATCATAAAGTTCCTCTGCAGAGAAGAAAGATGATTTTTTTTTTTTATATTTTCTGTGTGGGAATATCACAGATACATTTTACTGCACACGTCTGTTTTTTTTGTACAGAAACAAAAAGAAATCTGACAAATATAAAACTATGAATTTGTGCATTAAACAGTAAAAAACCAAATTAAACGTATGTTAACATGCGAGACTGTACATATTTAAAGCATCAGCATGTTAATAACAGACTGTACATATTTTCTGTAGAACTGACTGTAAAAAAGATGTTGATGAATTTTAATGTTTATATTATTATAAACTACAGTGATAAGATTTAATAAATACAGCGTATGATCTGAGAAGGTCGACTTGTGTGATGTTTTGATTATTGGACTTTTCTTTGATTATTGAACGGTTTTTCTCAAACCTTTTATTCCTGATGCAGTTTAACAGTGAAAACTCATTACTGTTGATTTTTTGACACAAAGTCTGGAATTAAAAGTTTAAAGTCAGTTGATGAAACACCAGGGAAACAAATCAACTTTTCATTGCTGCTTATTTTATTAGAACAATATCTTGGAAGAAGAAGAAGAAGAAGAAGAAGAGGAGGAGGAAATAAAAAGCATTTTGTTCACAAAGTGTCTGACAACATTCAAAGTAAAAAGATGTGCACAACAATATGTAAAGAAGTACTGCCATTGGTTATTAAAACATATACAACATGGTAAAAAACACACAGATTTACATGGGTTTGACATGTTCATGTCCTGCTGAAAGCACCTTGAACCTGCTGCTGGAAAACAAAGACGGTGTGTCGAGTGTCGTGATCGTCATGGTTACGAAGTTTCCACAGAAACACACACGTGATGATGCTGAGTTTAAAAAAGAGGAGGAATGTAAAGAAGAACATGTTTTTGTTTTTGTTTTGTTTTTTTGCTGGATGTTTGTACATGAATTAGCTGCAGTTTTCTTTTAATCATACGTAGCATCTCAAAGCTGATTTGTTATTATGTATTTTTTGCATAATAATAATAATAATAATATTCAGGATTACAGCACAGTGGCTATTACGCAGCGCAGCTCACAGTTTCTACAGGTATATTAATGGTAGAAAATACTATTAACAGGACTTTGGGTTTATTTAAAGGGACAGTACACTCCAAATGAGACAACACACACCAGAAAGTCAAAGGTCAAGCTTAGAGCGTATTGTCTCTTTAAGAGTTTCCATGACGCACTGAGTTTTAACATAAACACTTGTTTATATTCAGCGTGGGACAGACACAGGTTTATCCTCACGTCACAATAATAAGCAGGGAAACAATCGATCTCAGTTTAATCACTTTCTGTCCTTAAGTTAATGATCAATCAGGCAAAAAAAAAAAAAAAAAAAGTCAAACATTCACTTGTTGCAGCTTCTCAAATGCAAAAAAAAAAAAAAAAAAAAAATCATGTTTTTCATGTTTTTCTCTCTTCATGTCAGTGTTGACTGAATGTCTTTGGGCTTTATTGAACACAGGTATTAAGTGGAAGACGTGGCTTTATTTGTTATTTTATAGACTTATCAATCAAAAAATAATATTTCAATCATGAAAAATAAATAGTTGTAGCTCTAATTGTTTTAACACAACTGAACAGTGTGACTGCATTTTAGCTCCCAACAAACTTTTCAGTCTCAGGGAATCAAAAAAAAAAAAAAAAAATCAACGAAAGCTGCAACGATCAGTCGATTAATAGATTGGTCGATCGCCAGAACATTAGTAGGCAACCGTTTTGTTGTTTTATACACAACATCTGCTGGTTCCTGCTTCTCACGTGTGCAGATGAGATGTTTATACGTTTTTATTTGTTATATATGTCTACGAAGGTGAACGGAAAATCTTTGGGTTTTTTAAGATCAGACAGAACAAGACGTCACCTCCAGCTCAGGGGGAGTACAATGTGTTTTTTCCCCCACTATGTTTCTGACGTACAGACAATGACAACGATTAATCAAGCGATTAATAAATAATCGTTACTTGGAGCCTGACATAACATCAGATATGTACATGAACCAGAAAAAGCATTGATAGATGTTCGTATTTGTTTACAAGGCATCAGCATTTTTGCATCTCAAACGTCTTAAATCCCAAAAAAGGGACCGAGGGTTCGAGGGACAATGCAATTTTTTTTTTTTTTTTTTACACATGCACCTACAGTGCACTCATCAGAGTTACATCCTGCTCCAGCAGTGGAAACAGCTGTGAAACATCATCTCTTACTGAGCATTAAAGACACTGTGGTGCAGTGAGCATCAGGGCCTGAACATGTCGACGTCTCGGCCTCTGCTGCTTCTAATCTGACTGAATTCCCCCTTTCAGATGTGGGAAAGTGGAGCAGTGTGACCGGGGGTGTGGGGTGGGGGGGGCAAAATTCAAGTAACAACATCTACAGCATCGTTGAGTACACTTCACAGCTTCATGGAGGAAACACAGATCAGAGTTGAGGCGTGGCTCCCTGCAGCTCTGTTCAACCAGATGTTTTTTGTTTTCTAACTTTTGTTACATAGCATCAAAAGGGAAGTGAAACTTTACATGAGTTGTGTATTTTTGTTAACCTGTGACCAGAGACAACAATAAGACGCCCAGAAAGCTGAATGAATCCAAAGTATCTAGAAAACCATGCAAAAGAAGAAATGACCAGTCGTTGTTCAGCAAGTTAAAAAAAAAAAGTACAGAAGCACAGAAGAGGAGAAAACTAGTGGAGCTGTCTTTGTTTACACAGTGGTCATTCATCATAAAGATCACACGTCTCTTAGCAACAACACAGACCTTCAGTCACTCGTTCACTCATTTATTCACTTGTTCATTTAGTCAGATTCAAATGCTGTAGTACTTAAGGGCAAAGTGCATCGGTTCAATTCAAACCTTGTTTTCTCTCATGAGGAGCGTCAATCAGACAAACCTAGAAACAGTCACCATGGAAACACATTCAGCATGACGTAAGAGATGTTAATATGTACAAATCATTCAATGGTGAATAAAAAAAAAAAAAAAACTTGACGTCACGCATGTAACGTTGTTGATACACGCGCACGTGTCGTCACATTCACAAATACAACTGATTAAAATGGGAAAAAAACTTTTATCATGGAGATGCATGTTGAGTCCTCCACTGATGTGGGGGGGGGGTGGGGGGGGGGTTGAGCCCCGGTGGCTGATGGGAGATGTAGTGAGGCTGAAGGAAAGTTAAAAAAAAAAAAAAAAAAAAAATCCCTCCATGGGAATAAAACATGAAGTTTTAAGGCAGAGTCCGACCACAGTGGCACAAGAGTCTGATGTTGATCAAAGAGGCTCAGTCCAGCTTGAGCTGAGTGAGGAGAGGCCGCCACCTACTGGTCGACTGGTGGAATTACAACCAAAGAAGGGAAGAGGAAAAGGAGGAGGAAGAGAGGAGGGAGAAGAGAAATAAAGGAGGACAAGGGGAGGAGAGGTCACCTGCTTTCACCTGATAGTCCTGCTATCTGCCTCATGGTTTTAACCAGCTGCTGTTAGGGAAACATTCAACAACAACAAAAAAAAACCCATACACATGCTGATGCAGCAGTCAACACACAACATACAGCCGATGATGCACACACACACACACACATTTAAAAAGTCACCTGGTTGAGTCTGGGAGACGACACGAACGCGTTAAAAACATGCGACTGTGTGAGAGGGTGAGGGCAGGCATGAGGAGCAGAGTGGCTCAGGCAGGCAGACATCACCAACAGAACACAGATGATGATGATGACGATGATGAGGAGGACGATGGGAGTGAGTCGGAGCAGTACTGACAGTGTTAGTGGCAGCAAATACTGTCAAAGCAAACCTGAGCCTGAGAGTTAACGCACCCTGATATTCTGAACTTTACTTTTTTCTCTCACAGGAGCTGAACTCGATTGAGAAGATGTGGCAGGAAGTGGAGGAAATGTAAGAAATAGTTGGAATAATTTATGACAAGTGAGAAGCGAGAGATCCTCCACACCCACAGGTTTCACTCATGAGCTTTAAAATGACTCTCCGACATTAAAGTGTCATCACAAGCTTCACTTACTTGGTGTTTCGAAAGGTTTCAGACACCAAATAAGTCAAACTCCTGTGACTGATAGTGGAGCTTGTTTATTAATAGGCTTCAAAAAGCAGCCACATGCTTTAACACTTGAGCCAGCTCCTACAGAGAAAACACTTGAGTCTACGTGGTCTTATTCAAGCACAGAGAACAAAACCGTTCCTGCTCTGATTCGATCTTGAACGACCCTCTGTCTGAGGTGCAGCCACCAGAGACGTCCCACCTCCTCAGGCCGGTGCAGCTTCACTGCTCAGGGATTTTATCCTGACAGACCAGCAGCAGCAGCAGCAGAGCGGTACGGTGGCCCTGAAGGCTCAATGCACTGCAGCTTAAGAAAACACACGCAAGCTGCTTGACATTAACTGGTGTGCTGCACCAGCACACAAGGGAAGTGTTTCCAGGGGACACTAGAGAATGAGGCACCTGCTGCAACCTGTTCATCACACAATTGTGATTTTATGGATAAAATAACAAGTGTGTCCGAGCGGGCAGGATGTGATGGAAACACTTCCTGTTGTCAGACTGAATCTGAAGCACGTTGGTTTCTTTGCATCTGTTTTCTCAAGCTGCAGAGCGTCGTTGTCTCAGAGCCGCTGTAGGACAGTGAAGCGATGATGAAGGGAGGACTGTTAGAGCAGGTGTCCCTAATAAAGTGGCAGCTGAGTGTGTGTTCAGCTCCAGTCGTCACTTCCTCGTCTCAAAGGTCTTTTCACTTTCACGCTCTGCTGCTTTGAAGCTTCAGGTGGAGGTGGGACGTCTCCTGTGGACACATCCTGCTTCAACATGTTTAATACATCCCTCCTCTTCCTCTGCTTTCCCACAAGGCTTTGCTGTTTATGGATATGTGAGCATGCAGACATGCAAACCTGCCTCCCAGCCCACTTCACCTCTCTCTCTCTCTTTCCTCCCCTTATTTCCCTCTTTCTCAGGCACCCCACCCCCTCCCACACTCCCACCACCACCACCACCACCACCAATAATCGGCAATCAGCGTGAGCCCTCCACCAGCCAATCAAATCGCCCGGCCACCCTGCAGCCCTCAGGAACCTGCGGTCACATAGAGGAGAGAGACAGTTACTGAAAACCCACACACATGGTGCACGCTCAAAAAAAATATAATAATAATAATAAAGGCAGAAAAAAACAAGAACTAAGAATAAAAAAAAAAAAAAAAACCCAAAAAAAAACCTGATGTTGAGGAGCGACAGA
This sequence comes from Caranx ignobilis, assembly GCA_021432705.1. Lineage (NCBI taxonomy): Eukaryota > Metazoa > Chordata > Actinopteri > Carangiformes > Carangidae > Caranx > Caranx ignobilis. Next base: position 5,286,823 of record MU270014.1, read on the forward strand.
ATAAAAAGACTCAAAGGAAGCGACTGTCCTGACAAGCCTCCATCTTACTGGAGCATCATATATCAACATATATCATTGATTAGCAGCATATCAACATTAAAACAATATTATCATGTGGCTGTGAGCAGATAAATGAAAATTTGACTTGACGTTTAACATTATATTATTAGTCATTCACTGTTTATACAGCAGCCTCCACAACGGTCCACCTGATTACTGACACATTATACTGTAATAAACCCTGTATTAACTGTTTATATGCTGCTAATAAATGTTTAAGACAGTGGGAAACGTGAATGAAGCAAAACTGAAATGTCGCGTTTGGTTTTGACTCTTCTGAGCTGTGAAACGGCAGCAACGTGCGCTTTTATTGTGAAAGAACCAATAACATGATAACATAACATGTAATAAATGATAAGTGGTTGCTGATGTTCTTCTCTGTACAGTCACTTAGTATTCAGGTGATCATGATGCTCCGCCCTCATTTGTACTGGAGGTGTCGGCTTTCAGACGTCAGTGGAAACTCCAGCTACACAACAACTGCTTTAAACCAGTGACTCAACAACGATCAGGACGACTGCATCATAACATAAAACACACAATCTGTCAGTGACAGTGATGAGAATAAACCCCTGTACAATATTTTCCATCAGCTGAACTGAAACTGTTTTCACACTGGACGTCGTCACTTCCTCATTTTTTAAGCCGTTTCACATCAGGCTTCGACAAACTCCACAAAAAACCCCAAAACCAACAATATATTGATCCTGTTAACAAGTGTAACCTGTTGACACAAAGCCTGATTGATTACCTGCTGCTGTAATATACTCACTATAACACTGGCCTCCAACATGAGTGTCCATGTTTTCTCATTATGTGGGCGGAGCTTCATCTACACTGGGTTGGTAAAGCAATTTTGAGGTTTAGGTGTTTTTATACCTGTATATAGTTTCATCAGGGTCATTGTTTCCATTAAAGGGTCACAGGCCACACTCTACTACACTATAGTATCAAATGTATATTGATTGTGGCTGAAAATAATATCCAGCTAATGCACTACTCACTACAGGTTGTGTAATATTTGCAAAGAAAAAAACATCATTTGCTATTTAAAGAAATGATTCAACCTTTTAAAAACATGAAACTAAAACTGTATTTATGACGTGTTTCTTCAGGGTGAAGTGGTGGAGCAAGAAAATAAAGGAACATATTGTTGGTTTTGACCTTTGCAGGAGATTTGTTGAAAGTAAAACAAACTGCAGACTCCTGAAAACATCCATCTTTTCTGAGCGAAAAAAAATCTATTATCAAATAATAAAATCAGATGTAACGAGCCCGGTGTGAAAATTTCTCTCCACAGTTCAAGAAAACTGCATTTGACGCCATCGAGACTGAAACCAGACTCGTCTCTGCCAGTGTCATTCCACCTTTAGTTTGATGGCACAGATAACACACACACACACACTCACATATACAGAAAATAAAATAAATGTGCATGTACACACACGTACACACACACACACACACACACACACACACACACACACTCACTGCACTCGGACAAATAAAAACAGATGAAATCAGAGCATCTTTCACTTCAGATTATGTCGACACGTGAATCCAAAGACTTTAAAATCAGGGAGGTTTAAAAAGGAAACATTGACAATAATTAAAGGAATGAATGAAAATAAAAATACATTGTCTCTAATATATTACAAAAAAACAATCTGAAAACACTTTGATCGACAAGATGTGGTGAAGCCTTGACGAGGGCTCAAACAGCAGTGAGGACATCTTTCACACACGCACACACACACACACAGAAATGCCTCAAATACAAAATAAACATCACACACACACACACCTGCGGTCATTTGTCTCTGTGCCCAGACACTCACCTCCGACCGTCCCACAGATGTGAGAGGAGGATGAGGATGAACGATTAATAAACAGACTGATGGATAAAGATAAAGAGATGGGAGGGAGATGGGAGGGAAATGGGGGGGGGGGGGGGGCAGACGAATGTCCATGCAGGTGTTCAACACGTTGTTTTTGTTCCTCTGTGATGCATCGCCGAGGAAACAGGAAGCAGAGATGGAGAAAGTGACGGAGGGATGTAAGGAGAGGACAGGGGGGATGGAGGTAGAGGACAGAGGAGGGTGGAGCTTCAGATGTAGGTGACGGCACCTTTGCTGTTTTTCTCCAGGGTGATATCTACGTAGGAGGTGGGGACGTAGCCTTCCTCGCCACTCTGCTTCCTCGCCCTCGTCCAGCCGTCGCCTTTATCCTCCTCGATGATGTACAACACCTGCAGACACACACAGCAGGCGTTTTAATGGACGTGATGAGCCAATCAAAAGTTGCCTTTCTCATTATTGAAGCACTGACATCTCCTCAATAACTGGTTTGTAATTGATATAACAGTAATGATGTAACAATAACAGTAACTGTATTTAATATTGATTAAAGCTTAACAGTGGGTCGTTATTATCAAGCGTTCCTGTTCTTTGTGTTGTGTTTTGTTATGACCCTGATGAATCAGTATCACTGCGTCAGTGTAGCTGTGACCCTCACATCTTTGTGTTTCCTGTACAGACATGTCAGTGGTTTCAGTCTCAGAGAGAAAGGGAACAAACGAAGCTCCCAAAAGTAACAGTGTGAATTATCATCACTTAGATTAAATCAGTTCAGTCAGAGTCGAGTCATTTTCATATCACAGCAAAGTCAACTTATGTAGGAAAGTCTGATCCACTCATCCAGAGATAATGAAGTATTTCTGTCATCAATCAAGTGTGTGATCGAATAGTAAATAAAAAGAAGTTGAGTCAGAAAATGATCATTACCTCGTCTTCTGCAATCACCAGCGTCCCCTCGTTCTGACCTGGAGGTCAATCACAGCACAGTGAGATTAAACACACAATGTAATGTTGATATTTGATCAATAGACTGGATTTATACAACAACTGCAGCAAAAAACGGCTGTGAATCAGACCTACGGTGCTGAGGTGTACGGAGCTGCTGAGCCACAGCCATGTGTGGAGTCTTATCTTTACGTTGGTGGAATGACTCAGCATTTTTAACATTTACCTTCAGTGGAATCTCTCATGGACGACGTAAACATACTCAACTTATATCAATATGAAATAACCAGACTGCAATGACAGGAAAACATCGCCACGATGTTGTTGCTAACACTTAGCAACATGCTTGTTTCTATACCAAGTTAGCCACCTGGCTAGTTAGCTTAGAAAAGCACTCACTGGAACAGTCTGTCTGCTTCTATCATGACTCAGCTGTTTTCATTAGAAAACTATGATTTTGACAACTGATCTCGTCAAAGCAGGGGCTGCTGGGAGATCTCTGACACTGCGCTGCCTGTTCTTACCGTCAAACGAGTACAGAGCTTTGCAGTGTCCGATGACCGGCAGCGGGTCGTCGTCATCAAACTCATCGTCAAACTCGTGCGGGTCGGGGTTCGGGTGTCCGGGCTGTGGAGGGCTGGTGCGGTGGTGAGGCGTGTGATGCTCCTGACTGGTGTCGTCTGTGTAGCTGCCCTCGGGGCTGATGGGAAACAGGAAACAGGTGGTGAGCAGGCGGTTTCAAGTGTTAATCTGCAAATTCCTAGTAAAACACTGATTATATTTTTCTGGAAAGAGTTATATGTTACTACTAAAAGGAGAAAATATGATTTAGTTTCATTATTATTGTGATCTGTGTTTGTTGAGAGCTTTTCCTTGTTCAGCCGATCCTAACGTGCCGCAGTTATGAGACATTTCATTCATTAGGTTTGGCACTGGAACTGATGATTCGTAAATTAACCACTTCCTCATGTTTTCTATTTTTCCACTGAATTACCTACAGTATCTCCTCCTGGGGGACTTCCCAGGAAATTATTCTATAACAGGAAATTGAGTATTTCCTCATTTTCATTTGGCTGTTGTTGAAACAAAACCTCAAACATGAACTAGTGACATATTATAAGTCAGCCTTTTGATGTATAACGACACTTCCTGGATTAAAAATAACATAAACACCTTGATTATTAAGTGATGAGACCACTAAGGCTCCCTCAGAGCCCCCCCCCCGACAACTAGTACGTATTGTGTCTTTGTGTAACTGGGTTTTTACTTTTACAGGATTTTTACCTTTCTCGGCCCTGAGGAGTGTGATGGTGGTTGTCAGCGCTGTGTCTTCTGTCTCCTCTGGAGCTCTGCTTCCCCTCCACCTCAGACAACCAAGTCTGAGAAACACAGAAGAGACTTGAATTAATGTAATATATTTCAATAGTCATCCCTGTCATGGACACTCAAGAGCTTTCTACATACGTGACCAGGAGGTGGTGCTATCACCAGTTCAAGTCAGAGGCTGAATGCATTAAAACCTAAATAATTCTCACCAGGAAGGACAAAAACATCCTGAATCTGACCTCTGTTTCTTCTTTACCTCATTTTTGTGAATTTCCGAGCGCAGTTTCTCCATGTTACAGATGGTTTCTGATATTTTGGGCTGCAGGCTGCTGGGGTCTCCCATCTGTGGATTTTTCTCATACACGTCCTTCATCTTGTTCAGGGCATCTCTGACAGAAAAATACACAAAGGAGTCAACAGAGTGGACACACGATCACAACCAGCTCACAGAATAAGTCCACACTGTGCTGCAGCTTCTTCATGGTGCTGCCACAATCTGCCACAGGTTTGAATAAAAAGCTCATTTTCTGATCTGCAGGAAAGGCAAGTAAACCTGATCTCTAAAGAATATAATGTTGTGTAACTCTGCGTGAGGAATCGTTACCTCTGATCCATCTCTTTCTGAAGCTCTTTGTTGAGTTCGTCGATCCTATGCTGCAGCCGCTTCCTCCTCTGCTCAGGAGGTAAGTGACTGAAATCCTCCAGAGATGGAGCCTGGTGAGGAAAGACAGAGGTCAACAACATCTCCTCCTTAGACCGAACCAAGTTTGTGTCACTTCAAACCCACTCAGGACGAAGTCAGTGATGTTAGTGAATCATCCCAAGAAAATACAACAGATGGAATAAAGATTAATGTGTGTGTTTCTTTGAGGTGTTGAACGTTACTGACACCCGACTTGTTTCCACTGGGTTTGTTGAGCCTGGATTTGGTCGTGTGGTTTGGTTTGTGAATACACTTTCCATAAAATGAGATTTTAAAATAATGTTGTTGTATTCAAACTTAAAAGGAGTTTAGTTGTGGCTCTAAATCGGGGGAACTCTGTGAGTGAGGGTCAAACTGTTCTACCTGGGAGAGGAACAGCAGCTAACCAACACTACTGGGCTCATGTACTGGATACTATGGGAGGTCCTACATGGTGATATCACATGCACGAGCACCTACGCTGCTCTGTGTTCTCATAACTACTCTACACACACACACACACACACACTTACCATCTTTACTGACCACTGACGCATTGACCATTATAGTAAGAAGAGACAAACAACACGGGATGCTGGTTAGTCGTCAGCATGTCATACAGTCAGCCACTCAAATATCTGCCTGTCAGTCGACCCATAAACCAGTTGGTCAGCAGGAAAACCAGTCAGACTGATGATGTGCTCCCGGTGGGGAAAACCAGGAGCTTTGTGTGAATATTCACCAATAATTCAACTAGATAAATAACAGGAGAGCAGGTTGAGGTGTTTTTATTCTCATGTAAAGGGAAGCAACATTTACACTGCATTGAAAGAGCTGCATTTCCTCTTTTTGTTCCTTTTAATTTTAGGTGGAACTGGGACTTTTGGGTCGGTTGAAAAAAGGGATTAAAAAAAATGAGGTAATATGTGAGGGGCAGAGATTTAAAATCTCTCCCTGTATGTTCCTGTTAAATGCAGATTTCTGGAGGTGCCCTGTGGAGGGTTTGACTGCTGTGCAGCAATGTTTTGTATCATGCAAGAACACACGTTTGCAGATAATCGTTTTATATCTTGATATGTCTTTAAACGTTTGCTGTATCTAGGACCTTTACAGTTATCTTTTGCTCAGCTACACTGTAAATCTGTCTCTCTGTGTCGACCTGGATGTCTTCCTTAGTGAGAATAAAGGTTTGCTGAAAGACGCTGCTGCTGGTCTGATATTTACAGTCTGTAACAAATGAGCTGCACTGCCATGTTTGTTTCCAAGAAATCTCCACAAGGCTCCTTTAATTCAAATTCCTTCCCTTTCTGTGACTGTAACCAAAACAACAGGTGGTTGAAAACCAGCCAATCACAGATGGTTCCTGATAGAACTGACGGGGGAAGAAGCCAATCAGAGCGCTGGCTCGACGCCGAGGCCGGGTGTTATTTACAAGTTTGCGTCAAAGTGTTTGAAAGCAGAAAGATCTGCTTCACAACATACTGACACTGTTATCAGAGACACACACACATCACTGCAAACACAAGCCAGAACAACATCAGGGCAACACACCCGATGCTAGTGACACATTTTCAGCCCTTTTCCCCCACACAACATAGTCACCAATGACTATGACGCCCAAAACCCCTCCAAACCCCTCAGACACGCAACACGTCACACCACACCGTAAATCACCAAGGATCCTGCATCTTAAGATTGGAGCAAACGTCTGTCTTATAAAGAAAAAGGAGATAAAGAATCACATAAAAAAAGAAACAGAGGGTGAGAAAGAGTCATTATAATCATTATAACAGTGTCTGCAAGTTTCATCGAGCACAACTCAAATCAGACTGAACCTGAGAGTAGGAATCTAACAGCTTCCTGTAAAACTTTAAAAAAATATAAAAATGTGAGTTTAAAATTGAAAATAAAGACCGAACATATAATATTAATGGTCATTTAATGCACTGATCTCAGGTGAATCTATAACCTGCAGACACTGTGTAGGAAGAAGTATTTAAATAAATGAAACAAACAAACAAACAAACAAAAAATCACATCAACCTGTCTCACTCAAACACACCGCAACACCACTTCCTGTCTCACCCCTCTCTTCAGGACCCTCAAATTCTGGGGGATTCTGGGTACTGTAGTCTTTATCTCAGACAGATAGTGGCTCACAAGGTCAGAACTGAATCGAGGAGGAGCAAAGTGAGAGCTGGGCCGGGGACGGGAGGAGGAAGAGGAAGGTGGTGGAGGAGGAGAGGAGGTGGGAGACTGGTGAGGAAGAGGAGGAGGAAGAGACGACAAAGCCAGAGGTCAGGACGACACATTCTTTGGATTTGTGGTGTTTTATGAGAAGTGTTCAGCTTTTAGCTGCGGGGGAGTCGGTCACGGTCACATACAACAAGAAAGATAATACATTTAATGACATTTCATTTTCCTCTTACTGCTGATTTCTATTCATAATAAAAGCCCAGTGGGAGTTTCCTGTGTTTCTGTAAGTATGGTAGAAAGAAAATATCATCACATTCCTCATCACAGCAAATAAATGGCAAAAAAAAATCTCCTGTGCTCTGCTTTTCTCTTTTTTTAAGATATTTTTGTGGGTTTTTTTGCTTTTTTTTTTGATAGCACAATGTAGAGAGACAGGAGAGCAGGGAGAGAGACTGGGGGAATGACATGTGCTAAAGATTGCCTCAGTCAGGAGTTGAACTGGCGATCGGCGCTTCAGGCATACAGTATGCCAACATGGGATGTGCTGTCTAACCACTCGACCACCGAGCACCCCATGTGCTCTGCTTTAAAAAGAATAACTTTGCCAAAAGTGCAAAGAATCCTGTTTGTTTTCACTTGTTGCCAACATTTGAAAACTAGAAACATGACAGATTAACTCACAGGAAGCAGTGATGACATTTAAATTAAGGATTAATACAAGAAATGATTTAAGAATCTCAGTTTGTCGGAGGGGGGAGATCACGATGCCGGATGACTCGCCTGATTTAAAACTCTGGCTTCAGGCTCAAAGACTTGTGTGACTTTCCCTCAGTGAGTGAGAGAGAGCACTTTGATGATTTCACTCTGACTCATTTCTTACTGTTGATCCTGAGGAGCAGCACAGTGACTGAAGTCAGTCTTTTTTCTGTCACATACACCCTGAAAGGATTTCATCCACGTTGGTCAAATAAACTTTAAAAATCCTTTACATGGTATTTCAAGTTTTGCCTGCGCACTGGCGGCCAACAGGAAGTCAGGAGGTTTGTCTCTGAAGTCACGATCATTAAACACAGTCTACCCCTGATAAATAACCTATGGATGTTTTCATTGGTCATCTTGTTATTGACGTTTCATGTAATGACGAACTAAGACGTGAGATCTGAGATTTCAACGTCCACGCCTCTAGACAATTAGGTCACAGTGTGTTAAACAGTTAGCACATATACACAAACACACACCCTAAACCATCACAGAGGTTTGTGATAGTGCCAGGCAGCAGGGAGGTAATGATTACCCAGAACGGCCTGTATGGAGAGGGGCAAGGTCCAAAGAGTGAGAGAGAGTGAGAGTGAGAGAGAGAGAGAGAGAGAGAGGACAGATATGAAAAGAAAGAGTGCTGTGTTATTACAAACAATACAAAGGTGGCAAAAGACTCCAACATGAGACACGCTGAGGGAAATCATGTTATAGCGTGTCTAAAACATCGGATCCTTTGTTTTCTTTATGGGAGGGAAACGACTGCAGAGATGGAGAAAAGAAAATGAGTGTTGAGGATGTGACTAATAAAGTCGTGTGATGCTCAGCTGCAGGGTGGAGATTTATTACCTAATGTAGCTGCAGCATGAGCTAGAAAGAGTCTGAGAGGAGGTGAACACGGGTACTTTTTAACTTTAACAGCCGATCTTACTTGCAAAAGTAACTACAGCTCATTTCAGCCCTTGTTTAAAACAGAAAAAGGTCAAAGGAACTTTCTCTGACTGCGTCTACATCACTACATCTGCACTACAGTATGGAGGAGACCTTCCTCCTCCATTATGATTCATTCATGAAGTGATTTTTTACATGTTCTTATATCAATATAAAGAAGAGGCAGCACTGAGTGTCTTTCACTCTTTGTACCTTTGGTTTCTTCCCAAACAGCCACAGCTTGTTCTTAGTTCTGCTCATGGGGTGTTTTGGGTCGGACCGTGGTGCAGGGGCTCCGTCTCTGTCTCCTTTGGGTGTGTTGCTGATGGTCCCGTCTGAACCCGTTCTGCTCAGGTTCTGACTGAAGTCCTCGAAGGGGAAGTCACCCGGAGGATCAAAGCCGGACTTAAACGACTCCACGACAATGGACGAGTCCTGGGAGGAACAAACAGGTGAAAATCAGTCGACACCCAGGTTTCCCGTCTACCTCCTTCTCCGCCCTCCCGGCCTGTAACTCTGTCACATACCTTTCGCTGATCGACAGCTTTGGCCGCAGAGACCATTCCTTCTAAACATTTGGAGACGATGGGAATGACTCTCCGCTCCGCCTCAGCAAAGCTCCGGTACGTCTCGCCAAGCTTCACTGTCCGACGTTCGTCCATGTCCTGCAGGTTCTGTGAGATACAGCAGACAAAAATCCTGTTACTGCTTCAAATTAACCTTCTATTGCCTCTCCAGATATCCCAGGTTAACAGTGTAGCTCAAGGCTACAGACCAACTCATTTGGTTCACCTTGAAGATGTGTGGTATGGCGTTGTTGAAATGTTTCCACTGCTCTGCGTTGAAGGTCTGCAGCTGGGACGCGTACTCGTTCTTACTCTCATCGGCCATGTGAGTCCGCATGTAGAACTGGGCTTTGGCCTGAACCATCAGTGCAAACATTAGATTTCACATAAGTCGACACAGCAACAGCTACAACTCTGTCCACTGGGGATAAACATCTCTACCTCCTCTTCCTCCCATAGCACCAGTTATACAGTTTAAGATGTGCTTACTTCCATATTGCATTATGGACAGTGGCTCATATAAAAACAGGGCTTCCTGAACTGGATTTGGTGACTTCACTGTTTATTTTCCCTCGACATTTAACTTTATTCACTGGGTCTAATTATATAGTAAGTGTGTGGGAAATAGAGGAGCAACAGTGTAATTTCATAGGCACCAATTACACACTGCTAACTTTACATAAACCAAAATACTAGGTATGAGACAAAGGTACTGTCATTATTTGTTACTGATTTATAAAACTTTCGACAAGGACTTCCCACCATGTTCAAAATGTAGCTCTGGCTCAAACTGCACACTGTGTGGACAGAGTGAACATGTGAATATGTATATAAACAAATAAAAAGACAGACAAGGTGAAGACAATTTATCACACGGGTTTACAGCAGCTCTGTTGCTTCCTACCTTCTCCACTTCTGATTTGGTGGCATTGATGTCGTTATCTAAACGCTCATAGGTCATCTGGGATTTCTCTGCTTCCTTACACTCTCTCTCAAACTTCCTTTTACTCTGAAAAACAAACAAACAAACAAACGAAAAGAGGGAAGGCACAATGTTAAAGACATAAAGAAAAACACAAAGCACGCACGGTGTAATCTCTTCATCGTCAAATTCAAAGAGAGAGGCAATCAAACTAAAAAAAAAAATATGTGAATGAGAGGTGAAAGAGCCAACGAGGGAGATGAATCAGAGAGAGAGAGGGAGATAGTTCACTTCCTGCCAGCCCATCTGGGTCACATTAGTAGTGAAGGAAACACAGTGAATAGCTGAGACATTACAGTCCAGTCACTAGGTAGTCACTATTAAAGTCCTGCAGACCACACACTGAAACACTCTCCATCACATGTGCTCAGCTTACGGGCTGCAGGCCAACAAAATGAGACTGGACATGTATCATGTGTGACTTTAACAAACAGCTATTTGCTTTTTAGTTTTTACCTCTTAAGGAACTGTGGTGGTTAATTATAAGTCTTGTAATGAGGAGATTGTTAGAAAATAACTCGGCAAATGCAATTAAATGACCTCAGAAGTGAACAAATGGAATCTCTCTCTGGAGCTGTTTGGGAGCCAAAAAGGAGGTTGTCATGGGCCAAATGTGGCACATGGGCCTTTTGCTGGTCTGCACTGTGGCCTGTGTGTTCATCTGAGTGTGTGTGTGTGTGTGTGTGTCCTGGTCCAGGCCCCTGTCCTTGGTCCCTGTAGACCAGGAGGACTGCCAGGAAGAAGAAAGAAAAGGACACTGCTCTTTTCAGAGACAGAAACAAACATTTTGACTTCACACTTGGACACAACAGCACAAAGGAGCCTGTGATATTCATTTCTGATAAATGAAAATATAAATACAAGTACGTGAGACGCCATAAATGTGCCTTTGCTAAACATCAGTATGTGTGGAATTGGGGCGAAGTGGACCCCGTTTGTCCTGCAGTTACCTTTGTTAGCATTTCTTGCATTCCTCATGCAAACAAGTATGAAATGAGTGCAGCTGTCTGTCGCTAACGCAGAGTATTTCCACTGAACACTTTTTCACTTTCCCCTCCACCACCCCCTCCCTCCTCACTTACATTGTCCATCTGTTTCCAGCAATGATCCAAATACTGCTGTGCCTTCCTGCCCTCCTGTAGATGCTGCTCAGTTCCACACACACACACACACACACACACACACACACACACGTACACATTGAGACAGAAAAGACACAGAAACACAGGAAACCACATGTAAATATATAAAAACACATTCATATGCATATACATGAAACAATAGGACTGCCACATACACAATCACAATTCAGTGAAAGGAAAAACGCTGAGGCCACAGCCACAGATTTACAAGAGTCAAGTGACTGAAGCTGTAAAATAACAAACTGAGGTTGAATTACACTGTAAAACAGCCACTTATTACAGAAGCCAGTCGAAGGCAAAGAGCTGCATTTAGCATCAAGTAAAAAAATAATTGACAGATTTCACATCGTATGTTTGGATAAATACAAATAAATTGACAAAAACTCAAGGTTCCTCTGAAGACTCTGAATCGGAGGATCTAGTTGTCATGGAGATCGATCCGTTGTCATGCACTGATGACGATCATGTGACGTGGTTGAACGTCAGGGAAGGGCTAGTTAAGTTCCCTTGAAAGGGGTCAAGAATCAAGTTTTACGTTGAACCTTTAAGCCAACACTGAAGGGAGAAGTGAAATCACCAAACAGCTACCGGCCTCTCATGTAAAGAGTTCATCTCCATGACAACTGAGCAAACTCCATCTGCTCATCAAGACCATGTGATGCAGTCGAAAGCTCCAGTTTAGTGTAAAATGATAGTTCCCGTTTAAAAGTCAAGAAAAACGTAAAAAGTAATAGATATATTTTTCATTATTGGTTTGCTGGGAGAGGACGTCCCTCCCTCTGTGATCTAATATTTGTGACACGTAGGAATTTGCCAACTTCTGATCTGTGTTTTTGGATGATTGTTTTTATGAAATGTCACGGCTTCCACCACAGCGTTTGCTCCAGATCTCTTACTAAGTAAAAAGAGAGCGTGTTCAAGATTGAACTTGGGAATAAAGATGATTAACAACTTGAAATGTGAGCTAAAGACAACAACATGTCACTTTATGGAAGAGGTGAAATTCCAACTGAGACTGATTAGAAACACTGACAAAGTTCAAATGGTGTCGTTATACGACGGAGGTTGTGTCTTCTCTTCCGCTCAGTGCCTGAATAACACACTGCCCATCACTAACAGGCATCAAACATCCAAAGTGTGTTAAAATAATCTTTAATGATCAAAACTACGCAACCATTTTAATTATAAGATTTCAGTGTAAACGAACAAGAGAACGACAGTGTGTACTTTGTACTTTGTTCCTGACATTGAGTGAAATTTAATGGGATATTTGACATTTTATAGCTTGACTCAATAGGAAGGAGGTTTTTCCTCCAAAGCATGTGGATCTCAGACTTTGAGTTTATAGCGTCAGCAGATGTTGAAGTAGAAGACAGATGGTAAACATCACATCCAACATATTCATCCTCTTGAGTAAAGCCAAAACAGAAAACAAATGCACATCAGGGGGAAACGGAGGATACAGAGGGAAGACGGCTACATCCGCTCCGTGACAGGAAGCAACAGGTTTTCTGGGGAGTGTGGTCTTAATTATCAATAGACGCAAGTGAAAAACGAGAGCAGTGAAGTTCAGACGTGTTGGTTTACTCACGTGCTTCCTCTCAGCTTTGAGGTCCTGGCTGTACCTCATCAGCTCTCCGTACACCTTGTGAGCCATTTCCTCCGCCACCACCTCCCTCTGACCGGCATAGTCATTGAGTTCATTCAGTATGGAGTAGAAGGACAGACACGACGTGAACCTGCACAACCAACACACACGAGACATATTACAACTGCACACCACAGGCGTCCTCTCTGGTCTGCTGGACGCTGTCACCGGATGTCCTATAATAAATTACATTATTATGGGACCTGATGCTGATATTGGATCAGTCCCATCTCTGAAAGAAACACAAGGCTGAATGACAAACTAATATCTATTTCACACACACATCAATATCACTATTACACTATGTGTGGCCTATAATATGATATTCTTTAAATATACTGCATCAGTTCAGCTCAGGTCACTGCAGCTCCGCCGCTGTATTTCATCTGTTTCAAAACTTCAGCGATCCAAAAGAAGGATTTTTCCACATTGCTTGAAACGTTACGGTGTCATATTTCTATGATAACACAACACAACTTCTCCCAGCTCCTCTCTAACGTCAAAACAATCAGTCACGCTGTTTTCATTTTAACATCATCATGAGGTTTTTCTGATAAAAATGCATCTCAGCTTCATGATTTTGCCAACAGAGCTCTTTGCTTCAATAGTGTAGTTCTTTCATTTTGTTCGTCAGTGAGGATCATGTTGGGAGAGTGGACCTGCCTCCATTTAAAAATTTGTTCTCACTATATTTATTTATTTATTTAATTTGAGCAAAGGAGCCTGGAGTTATTGTCGTGTCTGAAATGTGCTATTAAAATTAAGTGTTTCCTGAGTTGCCTACAAGACTTCCTCAGTGCCCTTTTGTCATAAGACCAGTTAAAGTCTTAATTTGGTAAATTCGCAGACAGACTGAATTTGTGAAACCACATAAAAAAATACTGTGTCAAATGGTTTTTTCCAGCCTGAGACGGGGAAAAAAAACAACCAAAAGAAAAACAATGTCTCACAGCCTTTTGTGCCCTGACAGTCTGCAGACGTACGGAGAAGCAGAAAGAGCAGATGCACTGACTCCACTCACCTGGGCTCCTCATCCTTGGAGCGTTTGGGACAATATTTCTTTACCAGGTTCCTGACACAACAAAGAGAGAGAGAGAGGCAGACATAGGCGTTAAAGTACTGTCTGATACTGCAGGCATGGAGGAGACAGGTGAACATACAGAGGAGGAAGACAGTCAGACAGGCGCACACTCCACACCCTCACACACTCACACCCTCACACACTCACACACACACACACCACACCCACAGAAAGTGAGAGGATCTCTGTATATTATTAAAGATGAATCAAAGATTTAAACATCAAAGCCTATGTCTGTCTATTCCCTCAGGCTCTGACAAAACCGACTGCAGCAAAGTTAATGATTAAACTGGAGTGCAGAGGAATGTGTGTGTGTGTGTGAGAGAGAGAGAGAGAGAGAGAGAGAGAGAGAGAGAGAGAAAGAGAGTGTGTGTGTGTGTGTGTGTGTGTGTGTGTGCCCTTGTTATAAATGACGGAGCCTTTCTGCCTGACTTATTGTCTGACCCAAAAATATTCACGCTGTGACACAAAGGCAGAGAGTTGTATCTTTGATCCTTCAATCCTGTAGCTTTGTGTGTGTGTGTGTGTGTGTGTGTATTCTGAAGGGATTTCCCCCCTTTGATATCACACAGCAGTCACCACTGGGACTCTATTGGTTTTTAATGATTACTAGATCTGTGCTTGTTGAGTGCTTTCAACAACAGATAAACAGATTAACACACACGTCACCTTTAATTCAGCGTTTTCAATGATTTGTACGGACCTTCCAGGCAAACTCTGAACATCACTATTGGGGATAAATCTCAGCCTGCTGCGCTCACAGTGCAGCGTTTCACTTGCTACCAGTAAAAAAAAAAAAAAAAAAAAAAATGCGTCCATGAATATTAATATAATACCAGACCTGCTGCTCCCTTTCCACTCTGCCCTGATTCTGACTCTGCTGCTTTTCTCATTAGCAAAGGCCAGTGTTCAAAACATTTCGGTAGCAGCTTCTGACTTTAGCCAGCACCAACCAGCTGTGGTTTTAGTGAGTTCCCCTCATTACCAGTCGTCACTAGTTGACATTAACTCCAGGATGTCAGCACTGGGTTTGTTTGTTTGCGATGTCATGGACGGCACCTACAGCTGGGTTTCTGATACACATCCCAACACAAAGACTATTTATCATTCTGTAGTACTTACCATGCTTGTAGCAACGTCTTGTGTTTGTTTCTTACAGTGGAGAGCACAGGAGATTAAACCAAAAATTAATCACCATCTGTGCTCACTTGTGTTCTTGTTATGTCTCGACACACAACCTCCTCTCCAGCGACAGCCCACCTGGTCTGATGTTCACTTCCATTCATAAAACCATGTTTACATATGTAAATGTTCACTGCTGGTGGAACAGTGAAGTCTGTACAGATCACACTGTTGAGTTTTGACTGGTTGGGCTGCTACTAGGAGAGACAATGTTCATTTCCTCCTCATATCAAAGGACCTTCAAAGTGAGACGACGAGAGTAAAAGTGTGTCATCAGGAGCTGTGCTCGCCCCGGTGTGTTTGTTGCTGTTCGTCTGTGTGTGTTTTGTGTGTGTGTTTGTGAATGTACCGTAGCTGCTTGGCGTAGTTTTGCTCGATGTCCAGCCTCTCCTTGACAAACTTTGCGTAGCGCTCCAGAAAATCGATCCCCCACTGAGTGTGTTTGTCCAGATTCTCAAACTGGTCCTGAAGAGGGGAAAACATGGAGGACGAGGAGGAGAGGAGGAGAGGAGAGAGAAAGATACTTGTAATTCATATGTTTTTCTCGGATACAAAAGCAAACAGTAAAATGAATCAGTCAAAAGCAAAATGGAGGTGGAGGTGGGTTTGACAGCTGTATGGAAAACTGAATTAAAGTTCGGGGTTACATGACTCAGCCGTCTGGACTCGTTCACACAAATAAAACACACATGTCCTCCTGCCAGTGACTCAGCGGTAAGACTGTTTGCTTGTCACACACGCTGTATGTCTCTGCGTTTTTCGAAGCCCACGCAGGCATAAATCAAACTGCAGCATCACATTTACCTCATGCATTACTTATATTACAAGCGGCCAAAGCTACAGCAGGACAAATGTGATGGTAAAATAGTGCCAAGATGGAAAATGAGCTTCCCCAGCGCAGTTCATGATCTCCATAAATTACACGTGAATGCTAACAGACAGAAGAAAAGCCATGGAAAAACTGAAATAAAAAATTTGTTTTCCTCCCGTCCCCGCTCTCATCCCTCCTTCATTCCTCCAGACAGTCAACATTATTGGTATTTTGATCAGGAGTCCAAAGCTGGATGATAACAAAACCAGCTGACAGCCTGATGCAGACTGGATTTATTCCTCTGTGGTGGTGCTTTCGACGCTGGAGTCGCTGCAGATCCTCCTGCAGTTTAATCCCGTCCTGCATGAAAACCCTTGTATTTTATAGTCGATGTTTAAGGTTTAAGGCTCAGTGTGAAATTTGAAGTTTCTTTTATCTGGTCTGACAGATGGAGAAATGTTTTACACCAGCGTGTAGGCCTCTTTACCTTGATGTAACAGTAGCTCCAGCTCCTGGTATCCTCATCTGAGCCCCATTTAGCTGATCTGCTGATCATTAATATTAAACCGAATTAGCTATTACCAATCACTAGCCCACTTTAAAACATCTTCTTCTTCTTCTTCTCGTGTCCTTGGCTCATCCTACAGTGTGTCTCCCTCCACGCCTCCCTATCAGCCCTCCTGTCCCCCAGAGGAGGCCTTTGTCCTGCTGGACGTCCACGTCTGTAACGGAGCGTGTCCTGTAATTTCCTGGTTAAAAACTCCACCCGGACCCGGAGATGAATTAAACTACAGAGCAGCACAGACTATGTTTCATTCCCCACCTCCCCGCTCTGCTCGTGTTAATGCCATTGTTCACAAAGCTCCAGTGGTTTAATTACTGGTCAGTTTTTATTCGACATGACGATGCAGTGAATCACGTTATTCGTTCTGCATGACGACGACACATCTCTGCCCTGTTGCTGTCAGATTGTTTGCGTCTTCAGGACAGACCAGCAACAATGGCTCTGCTCAACCGGAAAAATACAATCACTTATAGCTCCCTGAACACACACACACACACACACACACTCATATATACACAAGGGATTACATTAGTTGTCAGATGGCCATTTGTACTGACAACAAACAGTCTCCACCCTCTTCCCACCATGTTCTGTGTGTGCTGCAGGCAGAATTTAGTTTAGGGTGAAAGGTCAAATTATCAGGACATCCTCAGATTATTATATGAAAAGACAAGCTCAGGCCAGAACAGACGTGCACTTTCACTGAGATAAACATCTTTTCTTTATTTTTGGTCAGACGTGTATGATCCGTGTGGTGATGCAGCTGCTCCATATTGGTTCATTCAAGGACACAAACACACACCATCTGACATCATCTCGTCACGGCCAAAACCCCACAACATGCATTTCACCACATTTATGTCTTCAGGCTTTTTATGAAATAAAAACTCAAAGGGGACATTTCACACAGCAGATGATGAATGAATGAATGAATGAATGAATGGGGACTATTCTCCATCATGTGCTCACTACATTGATTGATTGATTTGTCAGGGGGAGCTTATTGTTGGACTTTTCTACACTGTGTCTCATCCGTGCACGTCCACAGGCCAAGTTTCAGTGGTTAGATGTTGGAGCAACTTAAAACAAACAGAAACACTGATCCATGCACAGCAGCCCGGCAGATATGGTCTGTCTGGGGCTGATGCCAAGATCGATATGACAGAATAAGACATTTGGAAAACCAATATTAGAAGATAGAAACACACATTTTCACACACGATTCCTCATGTGCATAAAATCAAACCCACAGTTTTGCTGTTCACCTCTGCATAAAAAGGGTGTTGACATTGGTTCTTATCAGCCGGCACAGAGGTCCATACCAACGTGTGTGAGAGAGGCTCAATTCGGACGACTAACTAACTGGTCGGGCAACAACAACCACGGTGAACTCATATCAAGTGAAACCTGAATGCTTGTGATAAGAAAACTCAACTCACAGGAGATTTCTTTTAAACCTGGCACCATTGTTGGTTCACACTCACATATTCACACCTGGAAACCTGCCCAAGACAAACAGGCTTATCTGTCTCGCACTGCTGCAGTCGCTGCTCATTTAAATGCTTTTGTTTAAAGACACCACAGTGGTACTAACACAAGGGGGGGCGGGGGGGTCAGGAGGCGGACATGAGCCAGTCCTATTCTTTTTAACTGTAGAAACTGAAATCATGATATCCATCAAGTGTTGTGTCATGGCTACCGCTCTGTGAGCTTCTCCTCCCTGTGTCTCTCTGAGCATGTGTCAACACAAACCGCAGCCCTGGACCACAGCAAATACGGGTCACCATGGGAAATACGAGACAGTGCGAGACAGCTGACCTCCCCGAGCCTTCAGTTATCATTTTCTTCAAACACAAAGACAGGAGGCGGGCTTTCAAACAGCACTGTGCTGTTGTGCTTTGCAAAGCATTGTGCTTTTAAACTCTAGGTGGCTTATTGTGTAAGGAGAGGGGAGGGGAGGGGGGGGTTTATGGAGACTTGAGGAGCGATACTGGCACCTAAAGCTGGATCTTTCATCAACTTTTGTCCGAGTCCACAATTCTCTATTGTTTTATTGTTGAATATTTGATCATTTGTCATAGAAATGTGCCGTTTGGTGCA
This sequence comes from Caranx ignobilis, assembly GCA_021432705.1. Lineage (NCBI taxonomy): Eukaryota > Metazoa > Chordata > Actinopteri > Carangiformes > Carangidae > Caranx > Caranx ignobilis. The sequence goes on from MU270014.1 coordinate 5,305,651, forward strand.
AAAAAAAAAAAAAAAAAAAAATCAAGATGTCTGTCAAACTAAAATGTCTCTGAATATGAGCAATAAATAAGCTATAACTCTGTTAACATCCACTCATCCAGTAGTTACTCTTTGTGCAATTTAATTTATGCAACCACTGTCCATGAAGCCCACACTGAGTGAATCACTGAAGCTTGTAACTCCAGGTCATATTTCCACTGTGATCTGGGAGAGAGAGCCGATTCAAAAATGGAAAACAAGACAGCGCCTGCAGACCGAGAACAGCCCTCAGTGAGTGATATATGCTGACTAAGTGCAACCACTGAGACAAACAAAAGGACTCCAGCATGTTAACTACGCTGTGACCGGGTGAAACATGGACGGGCAGAATACAGAGCTACTCCCTGATGCCAATTTTAGTCAGCAAGACAGATCAAGCAGCCAATTTTCAAGCATTTTTTTTTTAAACACAGCACAAGATTTATCCCACAAAGATGCAGCCAAGATGTACAACAGCTACAGACAGACGCAGCTGTTCTGCAGGATGTTGCACTGAAACAAATCTGAATGGCTGCCTTCTTTCCTTATCTGCATCCTCCTGCCAGCCCGTCTGCTATACCAGCCAGGTCTGCATCCATCCACGCCTGTCCGGCTCCTTTCAGCCAGCGTGTCTGCCTGCTGGTTGCGTCAGCCTGTGTGACGGTGTCCATGAATAAGTAATAGAGTATGAGCTCATCCTGTAGTTTGTGGCGAGCTGAATACAGACTCAGGCTCGCTGGGGAAATGACAACATCTTTGGGCTCTGGGTTTTTTTCAGCTCGCAGGAAAAACAGTAGGAGGATGAGAATGATGATGAGGGTTACAGCACGGCTGCATCTGGGAGCTACGACCAGGTCTGCACTCATCCACACACACACACACACTGTAACAACACACTCCTTATTTTCTGACATTCATGCCCACGACTATGACAGCTCTCCATTATCGTCCCACATAACCAGTCACAGGTGAGTCAGACAGACCTACACGTTATTGAAATGTGGTTTCCACCTCAATAAATGCACTTGCTTCAAAACTTAATGCTCAACATAATCAAATAAGTCTGCAAAACCTACTTAAGTTATTTGCTTGGCTGACTTGGCTGTTCATTGACAGAGTCCACACCTAAACATGCACTTAGTAAAGGAAACACTTGTAGCAAGAGCAAACTTATGTACATGATAAATGACATGTAAAAATGCAGAATGCAAACAGACGACATGCTTTAATACTGTATACGTTCACGTAAAAAGGTCAAACAACATGCACCAGGCTGCACAGGAAAGCTAGCTAGCTTCATAGTAAGTGATGCGGACCTGGTCCTCCATGCACTTAGGTGCTGGCTCTGTGCTTTTTATGTGACAATTAAACAAACAAACCAGCACATAAACACACAACAGACGTGTCAACAACTGATCTGTGATGCCACGTGAACCACGTTATCAGCAGCAGTAACACAACATCCTGTCACATCATCATCACAATCACAGGAAGAGAGGGGGGGGGTCTCAAACAGAACAGTATGACAAGGCCCTCCATCACAGGACAATTGGTTTGAAACTACTGCACTACAATACAAATATACATGATTTAAATGACCTGTCAGGACCTTATGAGGTTGAACATCACATGCTGATGGTAAGTCATCTACACTGGAATCACTTCAACGTGTCACACGAGGAAAAGCAGTGATAACAAACCAAACAACGCTCTAGTTTCAGCTTGGTTCAATCTCTGAGAGCAGACCACGTCTGGGTTTTACCAATCTGAAGCTTCACCTACAGCTTTGGTAACCACTTTACCTTCAACAGGCCGAGGATTGACTGAGAATATATTCAATAATTGTCAGGTGCAGCCCTGCTCAGCTCGGCAGCCGGTCACCAGGTGGATTACTGCACAACAAGGATCCTTCTACAACCTCAGCATCGACCAGTCTCTGTCGACTCACTCTTTATCATAACTTGCATTGATAACAAAGTTGTTCATCATCGTGAAGGACTCCAGTTTTTGCTGTCACATGTCTAGTTGGCCACACGACACTGTGGCCTGTTGACAAAAGGGAAATTTGTTTCCTGCCCGGATTCAAACCCCAAAATGGGTCACAGGTCCGTTTCCCACCGACAAAGCCACTGCCTCTGCTTTAATGAGCTTCAACCGCAGGGTGAGAGAATAAATTAGACATTTAGCTCCCAGACGAGGAGGGCTGAAGACTCCACTTTGAAAACACCCCTGATGACCAATCAGACGGCCAGACATCCCCCTCCCCAGCCAATGAGAGAGCCAGGCATCCCGGGTGCTTTCCATAAGAAAGGAGGCAATGGTTAATTAGCATAGAAAATGCTGCTAGGACAATAGACTAATTACACAGAGTGCATTCCAGCACACACACACACACACACACACACACACACACACACACACACACACACACACACACACACCAGTGCACACATGGCACAGTCTGGGTGGGAAATGTCAACTTGTCTGAAACACTGGCATCAGTATGAAGACCCCCAGGCTCAGTCTGCAGTGTGTGTGTGTGTGTGTGTGTGTGTGTTTTTACTGCGTCTCAGTTCATCTTCCTCGAAAACAACCAGGAAAAAAAAGTCTCTTCCAAGAATGTGATGGGGGAGAGAAGGCGGGCTTCTTGGCTCTGTGTGTGTGTGTGTGTGTGTGTGTGTGTGTGTGTGTGTGTGTGTGTGTGTGTGTGTGTGCGTGTGTGAGACAGAGGTTGAGGAGGGAGTGCGAGGGAGGAGAAGATTGGCATTTGGAGAGTGATTTTGAAAGAGGAGGCAAGAAAAACAAGAGTCAAGAAGGAGGAAAACTGGACGGGAGCTGAGGCCTGTGTCTGTGTGATGCACCTTCATTTTGTCTAAAGCTCCGTTATGATGCAGGTTATTCTGTTGTTTGGAGTCTGGTTGATTTTAATATCAGCTGCCCCCTGAGCGGTGACGCCCCCCCCCCCCCCCCACCCCCAGGATTTTTCAGCATTTCTCTTGGACATCCACACGTTCACTTGTGATGATCAACCCGAGCACCGACAGGGCAGAGAGAGAGAGTCCGCTCACTAACTCACCTGCACCGACATCAGAGCCACATCTGCAGACAGCTGTTAGCTTTGCCGCAGTGGACTTCACACACACTGTTTATTCCTTTCATCACAGCTTCAACAGGCGCAGATATAAATCTCTACAATAAACACAAGCTAAGAGAGAGCTTAGATCAGTGCAAAGCCTAAGATGCTGTTTTCACACATCAGTCGTGACTAACTGACGACAACATGTCCACACAGTTTACGGGACCATCATGACTGTCACCTGTGTCACTTTATAACCTTTGAACTCTCGGACAGTACATTGCAGAGAGCAAACACATCATACAGCTGTAACAGGGCGGTGCTTCGAGCTGATATTTTCTGGTCAGGTCAGCAAATATCAAGCAGCAATGTGACGGTATATTCATTTTCATGAAGTCTTTTGCTTTGCACTGATTTACAGTGATGGTCTAGTTGCCATGGTTTAGACAGTAAAGGGGGAAATAATCTGTGTCCATGCAGCCAAAATCACCCTATAAATGCATTATCACATTATAAATAACACTTTTTGACACAAATATCAAACCTTTATACCAACAGACTTCTAATTTACATGATAATTACATGGTATTTATAGGCATGGACAAGTTCAACAAGTCTGTTTGGACTGCAGGAGTCGACCTGGAGCGATGTGGACTGTGAGCAGAGGCCAAAGCACCAGGAGGTAAATACACATACCTGTGCAGATTACAACACAGAGCATCTGGATTTGAATAGACTTGGATGTGTTGCTAAAATGTTGTTGTGTTGAAAAGTCTCCAATTGCCATCTATGGGCAAAACAGACAAGAGCACTGGCACACTGTGGACCTCACCTCACCTCACCGACTGAGCAGGCAGGAGGAAGAGCCAGCGTCTTCAGCCGGTTGACGAACCCTCTGCTGCAGGTTTCAGCCCTAATATTACTGTTTTCACCACAGATTCTCCAGAGAGCTTTCGCTGGGGAGCCCTTCAATCCCATTAGCCTAATTCTGTGTGTTGGAGGGTTTGATAAATGTCTGACCTACATGAGCACCTGCAGCTCTTCATACTCCCTCACTCACTTCTCCTGCAACAGCTTTCTAGTGCAAAACCACCAGAGCAAGCAGTCGAAATGTACGAATACAGACGTAGAGCTGCTTCTAGCCTGAATTCAAATGTTCACGCTTGACTTAATGTGGCAACTTCAGAGTCAAACCTGCTGCTCAAATCACTGCAAGGTTCGTGCAAAACGAAGCTGCAGCATGAGTCAAATTTGGATTCAGGCCCGTTTCTCTGTTCGGTTTCATAGAAAATAGACCGATCAGCTGTTATTAAGATATTCAACCATTAAAAAAAAAAAAAAAAAAAAAAAGCAACAGAGCTGGGTGACATCTTTAAATGTCAGCTATCCACAATCCAAAAGACAGTCAGAGACTGCACTTGCAGTGGCAGGCGACAAAGAAAAACATGAATTCCTCACATATGAGAAGCAAATGTTTGGCAAAACAAACCTCCAAAGCAGCTGCTTTTCTCTGTGTAATAACACTCTAACCTTTATGGGACCGTTCCTCTGACATAAAAAAGAAACTATTTGATCATTTCAGCCTCCAGGAAATCTTGTCAGGCAGATTTATCCACAATCTTCTGGCGTTTTACAGCCTAAAAGAATAACTGGTTATTAGAAAAAAAAAAAAAAAAGTGGATTTTTAAACAATAAAATACATGATTTTACATGCTCTGACCTCTGAACCCTTAACTTGATGTGACCCGGTGTTAGCGATTCAATAACTGAATGATGAGCAGTCATTAAACACTCTTTTAATCCACGCCCTGTAAACAAACACACACACACACACACACACTCATTTGTTCTGCCTATAGGAGTTATTTTTTAATGTTTCTGTCTTCCCTCTGCAGAAACAGAAACCACTGCATGATTGTAGCTTTACATAAACACACACACACCAACCTGGTTCACCAGACAAGCTGTAGAGGAAACATGTGATTCATAGCTCTTCAAATGATAGATAATTGGAGTGGATTAAGACGAATCAGAGAGTGGTCACATCATGGATCCGCTCTGAGTCAGGGAGTCACTCTATAACTCCATGTTTGCTCTGAAACTGACTCATGCTTGTGTTGGGGATGTGTGCATCCGATTGTGGAGCTAAATGAGCTAAATGGATTATGGTACATCACTTTAAATGGCTCAGCTGAGACGAATAAATGGGCGTTTCTTCCGTCTGTTGTTTACTGTTACGCTGAATGACTATCTCCAACAGGGAGCACTGATTTACACCTCAATCAGCAGCTGCACAATGGTTTAAGGGGAAAACTATTCACACGCTTCAGATCTCTATCACAGATCTCATGTATCTGATTGAAATCAAAGCTACGACAGTGAAATATTAGGCCTGAAAGTCTTGCAATCTAGTCATCTCCCTGACAGTGTTGCACTGGAATGCGTGCTTTCCATTTGTTCAGTGGGTGGACCAGTCAAACGCTTCGTCCAATCACCAGCCCAAGGGGCAACTCAACAGGAACCTGTGCTCATTGTGCACCAGCAAACACAGCTCAGGGGAAAACATCAAAACTCTTTCAGTGAAACTCAAAAAAAAAAAGGAGGGGGAGGAGGGGGGGGGGGGGGGTGCAGATGGAAAAGGCATCGCAGCTGCTAATAAATACCTGAAGCACAGACGCTGCATCAGTTTCAACACCGAAAACACTGATTGGCAACTGGAAAGCTGGAACAGATGCTGGGTGAAAAAATGTCAACGACGGTCAAATGCACCGATTTGTGACGAACAAAGACGACACACACACACACACACGCAAACAGAGAAGTCGTTCTAAAAGAAGCCACTTTCATCTAGAAGCGAAACGATTAGAAAGGAAATTCAGAGGCTATTTTAAAACAGCAAATGATTCTCTGGCTTCAGTTTCTCAAATGTGAGGATTTCATGCATTTTTCCACCGTTTTAAAGTCTGAAAACAGAAAACACTTGGGTTTTAGCAATTTGAAGACATCACCACGAGCTCTAGGAAACTGTGACGGCCATTTTTTAAAACATTTTTACATTTAATAGACCGAGGCATGAACTGAGAATAATCTAATAAGTGTCAGCTGCAGCCCGACTCTGCAGAAGTGTGTCTGCTGTCCAAAAAAGTCTTAATGCAGACGACCTATGATTGTGCAACCAAGCATCTGCCCGTTTCTGGGATGACTCACCCTTTACCATAATCGTTACATATATTTCAACTGTCTCCTTGAGCCAGTTGAGCATCTTTGGATGAACGCAGACAGCAGTCATCAGGAGGTGTGAGAAGCAGGTCAGTCAAACATAGCAGGACTCTGTTCCACTAAATAACCATCACAGTTAGTGTGCATGGACCGTTTAAGTCTAAAGTTTGACCGCCGCTGCCTTCAACCATGTTAATGTTGCAGCTGTTAATCAGTGACGGTCACACTTTAACCAGTCACATGTTCGTCAATGCATAACGATGGTTTTTTTTGCTGACTGGAAGGACTGGAGGCTAACTGGCAGGAAGAGGCTGGAGCGCAGAGAGACTGTGCACATGTGTGTGTCATGTGTAGATAATAAACATGGATGACAGCAACTCTATCATCTGACCACAACAAACACACACACACACACACACACAGCATCTCTCTGTGCGTCTGCCTGAAAAAAACTGGTGATGTCATTCCCAATCAGATCCTCGGTTTTCACTCCACAGCCTTTTATTTAAAGGATGAATGGAAACATGCAAAACAGAGACAAGGAAATAAAGAATTAATGACTGTCATGACTAGAAGATGCACATACAAGATGACGTATGCAAAAACGTGTAAACCTGTCCACCTGCCTGCCGACACATTTGCAAAATGAGGAAGCTCTGAAATAGCGTGTGTCCTGCTGCAGCTGGTGAAAGACCTCGGGTTATTGAAATCCTGGCTTGACTGCAAGAAGTATCATGAAGATTTGACTGAGCGCCACAAAATCTGAGAGTCAAAGATGTTTTCGTTCTTTTATCCAAAAGTACGAGAGAAAAGACACGCCTTTGTTGACGTTCTAGTAAACAGCTGTCTGATTATCCAGCTTTATGTAATACCTGTGTGTGGTACACACACACACACACACACACACACACCTGGACACTCCTATCTGTGTCTAGCTAGTGTAGTCAGGTTTCATAGCAACATGATCCACTCTATTGTCTTACTTCCCTACTGCTTCACATGCACACCCTGACAGACTGGTTGGACGAGAGGCAGCGAGACAAGCACGCTGAGCCTGGACTCGCCTGATAGTTGATTTGTCTGTTGTATCACAAACATGCTGTTGGTCAACTTAAATTGTTGAAAGTCCAGCCTGTCTATCCGTCCCTCTCGGTCTCGAACAGGGCCGACGGATCCTCCACCAACTCAAACGCAAATCAGTCTCTGTCCAAAGGTCAAAAGTCAGCAAATCCATCCAGTCATCAACGTGCAAACACTTCAATTCAGTGAAATCTGAGAGTTTTGACGCCTCTCACAAGTTTACCCTGATTATAGCTACACAACAGTAAACATACACTTGCTTAGACGCGCCACAGGAGGTTAACCTTTATGCCAGGAGGGAGCACAGCAAAACTTAACACCAAAACAGAAACGATTCTCAACATCAACAATAAACTGGAGCGTCTAATAAATATAAGACTCCAACATCAGACCTGGGAATAACTGGAAAAAAGCTGACTCCACTTTTGTGTGGCAGCTGAAGTTACAAAAAAAAAGGGTCAAGTCTTTATTTTCTTTATGACAACATGTCTCAGTGACGCTTTGTTTACATTATAAGAAAAGACTGTGAGTCCTGTGCCGCGTTTCAAAAGACTCCCGTTAACTTTTTTCCTGCTGAATACTCCCACATATTCCCCCTCGGCCCTTGTTTGTAAATGTCAGACCGCCACTTTGATCAGGACCCGGTCGGCTCGTCTCATCCAGAGTCTGACCCTCCTTGTCTCAACCCTAATCTTGACCAGGGGTCGTTCTGTGGGGTCGACCCTGTGACACAGAGGTCGCCCCAGCGGATTTCCTGGGTCACTATCTGATCCTGCGAGGGAGCAACAGAGGAAACCAGAGACTGAGAGAGCTGCTTGTTTCACTAAACAATCCTCAGAGTGAGTCTCTTTAGACGCAAACCCACACAGAGTTATTTCAGTGTATTGAGAACATGTAGCGACTCATTTGCTGCAACTATCAATTTCCATGTCAAATAATCTGCTGATGATTTTCTCGGTGAAACAATTAGTGGTTTACAAACCATAATAGCTACTACTTGCCTCACACTAACCATAACCTAAACCTTATCTCAGCCCAACCCCCCCCCCCCCCCAACAACGGCCAGCCAAAAATCTGATTTCCTCTAATTGGGGACACGGCCTTTGTCCACCATTGGACAAGCTGTTTCCCAATTAGTCTGGGATCTGTCCCCTTTAACACACATACACACACAGATGACTAATTTTAGCACAATCAGTTTCAGTGGTTATCCACACTATCAAACCACAGCGTTTCATGTGTGTGTGTGTCCAATATGAAAGAGCAGGATGTGATGGTTACTGTATCTGTTCAGCAATCCACTGAGCTGTGTCATCAGACCATATGTGCATGCCTGCACACACGCAAACATAAACAGCTCATTCATCCCAGGAAAAAAAAAAAAAAAAAGCCACAGGATCCCTGACGTATCAAAGCACTGACTCAAGTGCCATAATCGCAGAGGGGTCGGGGTTTGGCGTGAGGCTCCCAGCTGTGTGAGGGAGTGTGAGCGTTTGTGTCGACCATGACACCTTCTCCTCACACTGTTCACACTGGTTAGTGCGGCTGACTTTGGGCTACGATGGGCTCGGTTTGGCTGCTGACAGCTGGAGCTATTTTTAGATGATGAGCAAACCACGTCAGTTTTACTTCGTTCAACAGCAGCAGCAAAAGACAAACTATAAATTTTCCAATCAATCACCCGACAGGAAACAGATGCATCACAGTTTTCTCAGGACCAAGGACCAATGTCCAAACCCAAAGATACTCAGTCCTCAGATATACATCAATTACCAAAGGAGCTGCAGCTTAGTTCAGACAGGTCCAGACTGGCTGTGTCCTGGTCTCCAAAGGGTTAACTAGCTGCGGGGTGAAGCTCACCATAGCAAAGTACTTTCAATCTAACACCAAGGAAGTCAAAGTCAAATATCACATTTGCCCGAACTGTTCCTTCACCATCACAGTTCACAGACTCCCAGACAGTGAAGTATCAGCGACCTTCATCCTGTATGAATCTGTTTTTAAATCTCAGCCGCGTCTCGGTTCGTGTTGTCATTGGACGATTTCCCTACAATGTTCCCTTATATCCAGTGGAAATTCCCCCGAATAGCGTACATTAGCTCCATAACAGCTCGCATTCAGTGGAAACATCTCCTCAGATCAGTCTTTACCACGGTATAAATAAGCATGTAGATTCAGAGAGATGCCCTTTTACTTCCTGCTGGGAGCATATGAGCATGACTGCCCTCATCATGTGACAGGTGCTGACAGAGGATCTCAGTCTGCATGCACAGTCTACATCGGGCCGGCTCAAATGGCGGCAAGCGACCTCCAAGTGGCTGTTTGTCAGTGCTCCAGTGCTCCAGCCAGATTGTTTGTTGTTTGGCCAATAGTCATTGTTCTGTTGATCTTGCTGCACCGAATGAAGGACAAATTCTTAGTAACAAAACAGAGCGGTGTTTTTCAGTCTTTAACCAACCACACACTTACATTTTGGCTAAAAAAAACAGCCATGCTAGCAGGTCTGTGAGGTTGAACTTGTGCACAGTAGCATGTTGAGAGTGAAAATGCTAACATGCTTTTATTTAGCTGGTATAAAGTTCATCATGGGGGGGGGGCACAGTGGTACAGTGGACAGCGCTGTCACCTCACATAAAGGAGATCAATTGACTCCTGATTAGCACACCTGCACAGATAAACTGTACAGCCAGTGGAGGGATGAATGTTTATCATGTTTAAGTTTAGCACTACTGCATGTTTACATGTTAATTTAACCTGACAGGAAGTCAGTGTGATGCTGCAGGACAGTCCATGTACTACTCTTACTGTGTCTGGTACAGTATTATTTCCAGTTAGCAGAGCTCCAGCTGCTCCTACAGCACTTCATCATCATCATCATCATCATCTATGTGCAAGGACTCATTATGTTCATGCTGCAGTGGGTTTGTAGCGTCCTGTTGTCCAGACCAGATCAGCACAGAGTGGTGTTTGTTAAAGAGACAATGGGTCACTGCAGAAATCTGTTTGAGACTATTGTCGTCTTATTGTGAAAGGTCTCTCCCCCTGTAAGTCTCTGTAATTTCAACTTGGCTGATTCAAAGCGTTAAAAGGCTGAACAAGCCCGCTGAGACTCTGAAAAAACTGAAAATATCTTCCCCACTTTCCAAAGAACAGGACAACAAATATTTCATTTTTTCTTTTTTTTTTTTTTTTTAAATCTTTCCACGTTTTTCTGAGGACAACAACCAGCCTGCTGCTGTTTATCCTGCTCTCTGACTACCTGACATAGTACGGTCTGGGGTAGCTGCGGTAACCAGTGGGGGTACACTGTGTACTTCATGCAGGTTACCTAGGTAACCAGCAACCCTCCATGCAGAGCAGCTAGTGTGTGTGTGTGTGTGTGTGTGTGCAAATGAGCAGCTACAGAGCAGTTTTATTGGCCTCTGAAACTTCATCGGCCAAATAAACACCCTGGGAAAACTCCTGTGTTGCTGGAATGAACATTGTCTCCCTGTATATAAACAGGCTGTATGTGGGACAGGGAGGGAGACGGAGAGAGGAAACATGGTAGACAAGTGAGAGGAGGAGGAGGGGGGGAGGTGGGCCTGTCCTAGTTATGCTTGTCCCACGTACATACGCCTCTCACACATGATGTCTGTATTCATGGTACGTGCACCGTTTCCCACAAATATCGGCCCCAGCAGCAGAAAAATGCAGCGCCAGGACTCCCTGAAGTCTGATAAGGCAGCGTCATAAAACTGCTTTTGTGTTCTTGTGCGCGATGCCAACAGCTACATCAGCAGCAGCACTTCAGATGGTTCCAGTAAACCCAAATACTCGGCAGAGTTTCTGAACCTTGAGGTCATGATCCCACGTGGCGTTCGCCGATACGCGAGGATCACGGGAGAGTTTTCTGACATTAATTAAAGGGGAAACTGAACCGGTGTTTAAACAAGCCCTGTTGATCAAGTTAGTGATTAACTGGAATCAGCTCCTCATCGTTAAATCATTCATCAAGACGAAAACAAAAAATAAGCAAATTCTCGCTTTCCATTTAGCTTTTTTATCTATTGATCTGATATCTTTGTGATCAATCCAATCAATATCCGTGCACACTATTACATCATGCATTATCTCATCAGAGGCTGAAGTGTTTCAATGATTACTTGGTGATTATTTTTCCGCCAGTCACTGATCATTTCAGCTCTGGACGCCAAATCTTTACATTTACAAAACAAAAAATTGAAGATGTTGTGTGTTTTAGAAACTAAACAAACAATAACTCGTGTGACAGAGTCATAAATAACCAACAGAAGTGTCAGTGCCAATGAAAATCACAACACGAAGCAGGAAGCTCCAGAAAAAGGTCGCACGTGTACGTTGAGTGAAGGTCATTTTGTCCAAACTACCATTTCTTGAGCTTCTTTAATATTCAATATCCACAATTAACTCATTAGAGTCACAATGCAAGAATCTGGGTCAGAAATGTGCGAGAAAACCTCTGATTTCACCATTTTCTCTAAAAACCTCAGAGGATACAAAGGGTGATGAACTTTCCCTTTTACTGTCCTTGTTGCTCAGTTTCACTTAAACCACTATTATATCCCATTTAAGTCAAACTCAAACTAAAAAATCTTCCCTTATGAGGCCCCGGGGAGAGAGTAGCCTCAAACAGCAGCTCTTAGTCTATTTGAGGCTCTGTGACATTAAGCATTTTTAACCATCTTTCCCATTTGGTCTTAGCCTGTGGGAAACCCTTTTATAAATGCGTCTGTGCTGGAGAATCCAGCCTGGTTCCCTGCGGGTCAACACGGAGATGAAGATTATTGGCATGAGGACGCGGAGGAAGGGAGAGGAGCAGCAATTACCGACTCTGTAATGGGATAAGAAGAGCTAATGCAAAGACACACACACCCACAGGTCGTTTCTCACATGAACACACACACACAAACAGAGAACAAAAAGGTCCTTCATTCATTCACACTTGATTTATACTGCATGCTCTAACATTGGTAGCTAAGGGAAGTCGTGGTGCTGCAGAGACCGAGGAGCACGGCTCTGAAACATGGAGCTGTCCTGTGACTATACCTGCGAGTCAGCTGCTTGTTTTGTGTTCGAGAGCCTGGACTGAGTGTCAGCCCACTGTCCACCCACAGAGCAGATAGCATCAGTGCAGCGGAGGTGAGCAGGTTTAGCAACCGGTGTGTTTAGTACACAGTCGCCAAAGGACATCAGCTGCAGGACATCTCGCCCCTCAGGCGCCAGCTCCACATGCTGTTGTAGATTTACCATGAGGTCCAAACGGCCATGACGAAAACAGTCAACAGCGACTGGCAAGGTGAGACTGAGAGACTCATATTGAACATTTATCACCACATTTGAGTGGCACACTGTGCGCAGAGGTCCTCCTCCTCTCTCCACTGATGTGCATGTTCACGGGTTCGCCACATTTTTCTACCACTGGAATATTTTCTGAGCTGCGCTGTAACCGTAAACCTCCAGTGGTCAGGATCTTCTTACTGCTGGATTGTAGAACAACATTAACGGAGGCATCGGCCTGTCAATCAAACCATTATTTGGGCCTATCATCAGCACCGTTTACCACCACAGCCCAATAGAGCGCAAGGTAATCTGAATGGAGACGCTAATCCATTTACATAAGTAGGAATAAATGGAAGAAAAACAGCAGGTTTCTTACATTTCGGAGCCTGAAACGATCACTTTTTGGTACTTTTGCCTGAAAAATGATCCAAAGCACTAATCAATTCATCAAACTAGCTCCAGATAAATTGATTAACTGGATCATTCTCTGAGAATATGAAAGTTTCGATCACTCTATGACGACCACTGCAACACCTCCTGCGATCATGTTTCCTATGTGCATTCCTCCTCCTTAAATCCTTCGTACGACTGAGTGTCAAAGTGAATCAACATGGCGGAGGAAGAGGTAAAGCCATCAGTATGCAGAGTACACTACTGTGTGTGAGCGTGTTAGACAAGCAGGCCTGAGACTGACAGCAGCCAGCACATCCAGCAGAGGTTTTAGCGTAATGACTGGGTTTGGAGATCTAGGAAAAATTCACCAGAAAAATTTCCAACATCTTCCAATTTTCCACGTATCCCACAAAGCCTGCATTTTTTTTTTTTTTTTTTTATCCTCTGGCTAATAAAGTAACTGACTAATAAACAGTTGACAGTCTGACTCCTGGAGGAGCAGCAGCTGCAGCTCTGACCAAAGTCCTGCACCGAGCCGTTTTCTGTCTCCACTGGTGGTGATTCAGTTTTTACTTCCTGGAAAGAAAAAGTATAATAAAGACGAGCGGTGCTGCAACAATAGATAAAACCAAATAATACTGGTTTATCTTTACGGACTTGGAAAAACAATGAAGCTAAAGTTAAAAATAGAAAAAGATATCCACCACAAGTCACATATCTAAGAATAATCCAGAGTTCATTCACTCTTCTTCTCAAATGGCAACCAGCACTTCCACCAGCTGCTCTGTACAGTTTTATGACACCAACGTTGACCTTAAGTAACCCGGAGGGTGCTGCACTGTACAAGTAGTGATCGGACAGTTCAATGCCCTTATTATCAACAAGTGCGGATGCAGTGAAGCATCACAAATCCAACACACTGTTGACCCACTTGCACACGGGGGGGGGGGGGGGGGGGTCACGACACTCATCTGAAAGTCAGACAGGTGCGATGGTGTGTCCGAGTCCAAGGAGGAGCTCGACTGCCAAACATCTGGCTGGGTGGATACAGCTGCGACCGCATCCAGAGGGAGGTGATGGGAGGATGAGAGGAAGGAAGAGGGGGAGGGAGAGAGAGAGGATCGGAGAGGAGGAGGAGGAGGAGGAGGAGGAGTGGGGACTGAAAAAACACCAAGAGGAGTTGGGCAACAACTCAGTGTTTGTGAGGGTGAGTTCGTACGACTTCCTGAGACTGGCACGTTGGCTCGATATGTCCAGCCGTCCTCAGTCGCTGTACTTCCACCATGTTTTCTACACACAGGGGAGATGAAAACACACATTTATCTTCTTTCCACTGCTGAAATTTGCACTTCATTTGAATGCAAACCTGAATTATGACGTGTCAGAGTGTCTGCTGCAAACAAAGGCGAAGGAGCCTCATCTACTTTGCTCCTCTGGCTCTGCACAATGAGAGAAGCACATCTGACCAGAACCTCAGCTTCAAAAGGCATCAGTTGTTTTTCTTATTGAGCCAAAACAAATCACCATCATTATTTTAACGGACACGGACAGGTGTACTTAAATAAATTCGATTTTCTGTTGATGTGGGTGACTCTGACTGACAGCCTGTTCGCTCATCGTGTATCCTGTTACTGTAGCAGGAGCCAATCTCCCCACCGGGATCATTAACGTTTCATCTAATCCATTATATCCATAAAAATCTCCATCTGCCTCCATCCTTATGAGAATATCTCCCTCCTGTCCTCCTGTCATTAGAAACTCCTTCCTCTTCATGGGCTTTCTTCTCCTCCATCCCTCCTTCACACACCTCCTTCCATCTTATCTCCCTCCCAGCCTCCAAGAGATGTGTGTTAGCACAATTTGGTTAATTAAGAAAGACATCCACCCTCACACGCAGGACATTAACAACGTCAAGCTGCCTATCAGCTATCACTCTCACACATCCAAGCCTGGAAACAACATCTACTCTCGCCTACACCTCCTTCCACACACACACACACACACACAATGTGTTGACAGGCTTGGCCGAAGTGGGTGTAACAGCTTGTCGTGTCCAGGCCAGTGCCCTCAGCTTCGACATGACTTCATTCACACCCGCTGTGACCTGCTAGGAACCAGAGCGCTGCTCGACTAAACAACAGGAACCTCCTCTCAAAGAGCTTCCAACTGCAGATACACAACAAACGGAGGTTCAGCGTTCGCTCATTCTCATATCCAGCTACCCTACTGATGAGTTCATCAATATATCGGTTTATCATCTTATATATAAAATGTTGTTTTCCTTCCTTTCCTTTCCGTCTGAGAAGCTAAAAACAAGCAGTATTTTAGTATTTTTCTGTATTTTTTTGTTTAAAAAATGACTCAAAACTATCAATTGATTCACAAAAGAGTCTCATCCTGCAGCTCTAATGATTCGGCCTGCAGGATATGCAAATAAAACATCACGCTGCAACTGTGCGGGCAGATATCGCGACTGCAATTTCAGTGGGATTTAAAGTTTTTGCTTTTAAGTTTTTGCTAAATACAGCTCCTGTGGTTTTGTTATTGCACATTTGATGACATTGGGATTTAACAATAATATTAAGTCTGACCAAGTGACGAGTCACTGCAGCCCAAAGTCCCACAGAGCTGTCAATGTGTTGTGCATCCTGTCTTTAGAAGCTGAGCCATCTGTGTGCATCAGAGGGATTATATCACCAACTAAATCGCTACCATCATCTGCCGGTGTCCGTAATTCTTCACAGCCGTAACCACTGTCATGTTTCCTTCACGTTTCTTTCATTGACAATATGAGGAATGACTGATCAAAGACTAAATAAAGACGAAAGACGCTTGTGAATATCAGACCAAAGGTGGCGCCACGTTCAACGTCTTCATAGCTATCTGAGAGGATATTCCCAGAGAGCACAGTTTCAAAGCAGCCCAGGAGCCTCCCTACAGTAAAACCGCTGGTATACCGTAGGCTACAGTCTATAAATATCACAAACAGTAGTAGGGGGATGATAACAAGCAGCCTTGTCGAGAGTCTGATCGCCACCTGATGCCAGGAAGACAAACAATCCTTTTTACTTCCAAGCATCAAACGGACCACAAATAACCCCAGTACCCCGACCTGCAGCAGCACCTCCACAGACACCTGAGGGAACACAGTAATAAGCCTTTTTCCAAATCCTCACAACACATGAAAGAAAGAGAAGCAAACTCCCCGTAACCCCCTTGATTTGGAGGAGGATAAAATGAAAGCCTGCTCACTGCTCTGAATCTGACTTTCCTGACAATTGTTCAACAGTCTCTTCTCCACCTGAAAGGAAAATGACAAATCTAGCCAGCCGTTTGCAGCCTGTCCTCTTTCCTCCTCCTCCTGCTCCTGCTCTATCCCCTTATCCCCGTCTTTCAGTCTGTCCGACCAGTAGAGACGACCGCCTGTCACTCTCTTGTCCTTCAGTCAGACTTGGCTGCTCTGCTCTGCTCGGCTCGGCTCAGCTCGGCTCGGCTCTGCTCTGCTGGCCTCCACCTCACCTCCACCGGGCAGACCAGAGCACAGCATGGCAGCATCCTGGCACTAAGTGCACTCGCAAAAAAAAAAAAAAAAAGCAGACAGAGCTTTAATTCAGACGAGTACTTCCTACTTTATGTGTGTGTGTCTCGGAGGGCAGGAAGCCAGCGCGGTAATAGGATGTTCCTCGCTCGCTTTGTAATGTCTCAAAGACCTGGGTTAGAGCCAGAGCGCAGAGAAAAAGCTAAAGGCACCGTGCCATGTTGCACTAGACAGTGGAACTACGCTCTGTACGGTTTATTAATCGATTAGTGCATTGGATTGTGAACCTGGGAGCCTGCAAGACGATCAGCAGGGAAGGGAATTTGTCAGACTGGCCTCAAATCTGTATCCTTATTTGACATTGAGGAGCTGAGAAGAGGCAGAACATCAGAAGAAATTACAGAAATTGCTGCCAGATTAATCAATAATGAAGATAGTCATTAGATGCAGGCTTATGTGGAGGGAGAGTTATACCATGAATTCACACAGATCCTGACGGGCGTTACATCTGTGAAACGAAAAACAGCCAATCAACAGTTTTACATCTTATCGTCCGGACCATAATCTGTAATCTGACATCAGACAGCCAATCATGTGTAATCTGACATCAGACAGCCAGCACATTAATCCCATCAGCGGACAGAGGGGGATTATGACGGTCTGTCAGACGACGGCTACACCCAGCAGATCATCGGCTGCTCCGCCACACCACAGCACGGACGGACGGACGCAATGACGCCGCAGAGACGAGATGGACAACGATTTCTGATTCTGCATTCGTTGTTGAATTGGTTTTGACTTGCTGCACGTCAGTCTCCGGAGAAACAGTGCAGCAGCTTCCTTAGCGTTGGTTTTCTCAATGACACCATTATAAAGCGGACATCTCCAGAGGCATTTCTTTACTCGTCTCAAACTATCAATTCATTATTTTTTTTTTTGAAAACATCACTTTAAAGCCGTAGCTTGCAGCCACACTGAAAGGAAAGGAACAGACTTTGGCAAAGAGTCTGAGAAATGCATACTCTCAAACACAAACCAGTCTCTCCATCTGTCTGAACTGGGAACACACGCCGACACTGCTGACTCTGCTCGATCTCCATATTTAGAGCTTAGACACAAAGAAAAACTGAATGGAAAACATGAATGGCAGACTGCAGTTCAGAAAAAAGAAAGAAAAGCAAAAACCTGACACATCACGTCTGTCCTCATGTGTCCGCTATTTCCAAATCCTTCTGAATCACACACACACACACACTCCTTTTTTTTTTTTTCATCCTGTAGCAGCAGCAGCAGCAGCAGCAGGATGGTCATGTTACATCTGAGGGCTGAGCAAGCATTAAAAAAGAAAAGAAAAGCTTATTTTAAACTGGAGAGATAACCACTGAGGTCAACCGGAGGAGTATCATCTCCTTCCTCACACACACACACACACACACACATAGAGAGAGATGCTGCTGGCAGCCTCTCTGGTTACAACAGCTTGTAATGGCCAACACCCCAAAAAACAGAGGCTGGGATCTCAACATCCTGCCATTCATACCACAAAATCCATATACTATCAATCACTGGATTGATCCAATGCTGCAATGAACGATTAATCCACATTATAATAATAACCCGTCAGAGGCAGAGGGGCTGATGCAGAGGGAGATGTGTTTGACAAAGGGCAGCAGATGAGGATCATGTCTGAGTGACCCGAGCATGAATAATAATAAAAAAAAACCAACCTATCATGACTTTTATTTAGCTGCTGGTTGACTATAAACAGCTGTAAATGCTGGGTGTGTTACATACGGGCTGGTTCAGTCCATAGGAGCATGTGTCCCCTCGCATCACATGGAGGTTAAGACAAAAGATTTGGACAACTGGCAACAAAAGAGACACGTTATGCCAATCAATTAGGCTTGATTTTCTCTTTCTTTTCAGCAGAGCACCGTCTCTCTTCCCCCCCCCCCGGATCCCACCGGTTCTCCACCCCGCTGCCTGTCGGGAATCCCTGCCCGCTTCTCTTTGAAACAGGGTGTGACACACACACACACACACACACACACACATATATACACACATACAACAAAAAAACCCGTCAGGATGCAACTTCATAACTTGCAAAACAAAACAAAAAAAAAAAAAAAACACCAATTCAGATGCTAACGTTTGATTAAAGTTGGCGTGAAGGCGGTCTGACCCCACCGCTGCCTCCTGCTTGTCGTGCCCACCCCCCTCTTCCCCGGCCGTTTGTCTGCAGACTTGCCCCTCCATTGTTCCGCCGCTGTCACAGCCGTTAAGGTGCACCGCGGATTAGCTTTAGCGTTAGCCGCGCCGGCTAACAGAGCGCAGCCAGCCGGCTAGCATCAGCGTTAGCCGCTAAAAGGTAACACGGCACCTTTCGTCTCCTCCGCTCCACTAAAGTCGGTGTTGTCGCCCGTGTCAAAGAAAACGAAGCAGCGGGAAAATGACTGAAAAGCACAGTGTAAAGGAGATTAAACCTACCCAGAGTTCCGTTCCCCAACTCATGGCGGATTCCCCCTCTGAGTTCTCCCGTATTGGACGCAGTTTTCCCCACTCACAGTCTCCGAAACTGCCGCTGGGACTCCGGTGCTCCTGACTGTCTGCTGCCGACACACACACACACACACACACACACACACACCCTCCTCCTCCTCCTTCAGCAGGGCCGCCCAAACCGGGGGCCCTGGACCTCAGAGGCCCCGAGACTGCTGTCACCTATTAATTTGACCAGAGAAAATAAAATCCAATATCCAATAATATCGATTATTGTGATTTTAGCCTGCTCATTTCTGGACTTAAACTGCAGTGTACCTGTCGATTGATATAAAAATGCATATCAAAAAATCTGATATATTTGCATGAGAGACTTTGAAATGTAAATGTGAGTTTCTGATCCAACCAGATTGCAAGGTATTTATACACCAGAACACACGCTGGTGGTTGTAATAGGCAAACCATTGTTCCCAGTGTGTCAGGCTCCAGAGAAAACTATATATTTAGCCTGTTTCCATTCAGGGAATAATCAAATTCATTGGCACCATGTCTTCCTCATATGAGCCTTTAATGTTCAAGTTAAACCAAGATCCTGGCCTTTGAAAAGCTGCAGGTACTTTGGTATCAACAGGGTTTAGTATAGTTTAGTTTTGTGCCTCTGGGTTAAAAAGAGAGTTTACTATAAGAAAATATTCAATGCTCAACATACTTATGAAAACATTACAAATAAATCAGATGCAGAGTATGATTGATCAACAAGTTAACATGATTTCTTGACATGAAATACACTTAAACAAAACAAAACAAATGTGACAATGAAGTAAAACAGTAAAACAATTGCACAGCAGTCTGGATTGCCTTTAAAATGTGACCAGGAGGACAGTTCATGAATTGGTGAGTGGACAGCTCACCCTAGTGGCCAAGATGTGTCATTACAACTGGAGCCGCCACATTGATATTACACTGTGTGCTGTAAAGTGCAGGATTATACTTTATATTAGATCTGAAGCATTTAATAGACCAGTCCCTCTGGATTACATCAGATATAAAACGAAAGAAACACACATGGAGAGTACAGGGAGTCGTGTTTGATTTTTATGTTTTTTAGCCTGCGTTTCACGGTCACTTCCTGTAGGGGGCGGTGGTATATGCTACAGCTCGCGTGCTGCTGTCACCGCGTCACAGAAGGGACGAAGAAGAGCTTGTTTTGGGGTTACTGGACGACAATGGAGTAGCACAGTCCTGAATCATTTTTTTTTTAAACTGATCAAGTCGTTTCATTAGCTTTATTTTGACCGACACACACAGACATGTTCCGCTGCATAAGGAGGTAAGAGGCGACACGTTGTTCCCATTCATTACTCCACAGATTCATCCAGCTAAACCTCTTGACCTTTGGCCAACATTTCCCATAGTGAACAGTAAGCTAACGACTTATCACACTTCAAAGGCCAATAAAAATGATCCTGTAGCTCACCTGCAGCTGTCAGAGGAGCTCTGCTGTTCCTCTCTTCAGCCTGGTGTTTGGCTGCACTTTTTATAAACACAGTTCAACTTTATTAATCGGTAAACGAGCGTCGGTTATCGGTCAGGAAAAAAAATCAAAATGTGCATCCATAGTGACAAAATTCAACACTGCAGGTCCCAGAGCCCTCTGTAACACACTCGCCAAGTGTAAGACAAAGCTGCTCCTTCAAAAATATAGGTATGGACATGTCCAGACCGTCCATACGCCCTTTTGTACGCACCATTGGTGTGTGTTAATTTTATGCCCTGCATTAGCCTATATAAAGCTCCAGTTTAGGTGAGAGAGTAGGTGAATGTGACCTCAGTGAGACACAGAGAGATTAATGTCTGTGAATGTCAAAGCACTGACAGGTATCACCGATATGTAAATGCAGTGTCCAGGAATGACTCCAGCACCAGGGAGCGACAGCTGGTCTGCAGGGTGGAGAATATACCTACTGTTTGATAACCTAATAAATTCAGATAGCACTGCTCTTTCCTTACTTTGAAGTGGTTGAGAAGTATTCAGATACTTTAAATGTGCAGTATTATGATGGAGTTATAAAAGTACTGGTGCTCTGCTGAGGATGACACTGACTAAACTGCTGTAGCTGATCATAGTGTGGATTATTTCAAGTGCTACAACAGTTACTCATATTTATAAACACATTTTGTTTTTAGCTAAATATTAAGTGAATAGTTTTTACTCTCATGGTGTGAACAGACTTGTCATGTGTGACAGGTTGGCTGAGCAGCGTTGGCCGTGTTCGGTCCGTTATGTGAGCTCTGCAGCCAGGAGGAGGAAGTCTCTGCGCAGTGCCTTCCCAGTGTTGGAGCAGCCTCTCCAGCCCATCCACCGCCACGTGTATGAAGCTAACCTCAGAAACAGCTACGCCTGCCATAAGAAGTAGGTTCTGCCAGCTGACACACACACACACACACACACAACCTCCCCCACTGCATTGTAATTCATGCAGTTGGTAATGTTTGCCTCTTTCTCGTAAGGTTTGAAGAGTTCACTGAGAAGGTGAGGAAAGGTGGAGGGGAGAGTGGCATCACCAGACACACAAAGAGGAACAGGAAGTTGCTGGTCAGGGATCGACTGCGTCTCCTCCTGGACGATGACGACTTTCTGGAGCTGTCACCATTCGCGGGTCTGGGTCTACCGTACGGGGACATCCCATCAGCCGGCTGCCTGACTGGTCAGACCACACTAATAACAGTCCAACGCTGCCTCCAGCGACTTAACTCTAATTTACAAACTGCACTCTACACACTTCTTCAGTCAGCATCTAGTTATTGTGTATCCATTACCAGGCATTGGCAGGATCAACGGGCTGTGGTGCATGTTGATTGCCAACGATGCCACGGTGAAAGGCGGCACGGCGTATCCAATCACAGTGAAGAAGCAACTACGAGCTCAAGAAGTGGCGATTCAGAACCGGCTGCCCTGTGTTTACCTGGTCGACTCCGGAGGAGCTTTCCTACCACTGCAGGTTCAAGCCACACACACACACACACACACACCTTTGTTCACAGCTTTTCTCCAGGAGATGGATCTTGGTTGAATCACATTCACTGCTGCTTTCATTTGTAATTCTCTGTTTGTGTATAAACATCCAGTCTGAGATCTTCCCGGATAAGAACCAGGGAGGAAGGACTTTCTACAATGAAGCCATCATGTCTGCCATGAAGATCCCTCAGGTAAAGAATTAGAAGAAGCCCAGACATGCTTCACCTGCTGCTCCATCACACTCCATGGCCATAGTAGAAATGATGATATGTGGATATCCACACAGAAAAGAGACTTTTAAATGGGACAAATTGCGTCTACATAAAAACCATTAATCATCTCCAAGGTGTCAGTGGTGTGCGGGTCATGCACAGCGGGTGGAGCTTACATCCCCACCATGGCGGAGGAGGCAGTGATGGTGCACCGGATAGGGACGATATTCCTGGGAGGACCTCCGCTTGTCAAGGCGGCCACGGGAGAGGAGGTGACACCAGAAGACCTGGGAGGAGCCAGGCTTCATGCTGAGTAGGTCCATAAATCAAACGGACCCCCAGGAGAGGCACATGAGATTACTGGAGGTCTATGTTTCTGAAAATGATATTAAAAACATTTATATTTATGTAAGAAATAGCAAAGTATGAATTGAGATACATCCTGAAGTTACTTTCTCTTCTGGTTTCAGAGTGAGTGGCTGTGTGGATCATTTCGCTTGGGAAGAAAAGGAGGCGTACGATTACACCAGAAACATCATCTCCACCCTTAATTTCCAACTGCCTGAGGAAGAGGAGGAGGATGAGGAGATGATGAAGAGGAGGAGAGCAGAGGAGGAGCCTCTGTACAGCTCAGAGGAGCTTCTAGGTCTCGCTCCACAGAGTTATAACTACAGCCTGGATGTCAAGATGGTACAACAACACACACACACACACAACACACAAGTGGTTTAAGGAGTTATTGCTTCAAAGGTCTTGGAAATGACTGACAGCTGATTCACAGCTGGTTTGTACTAATCCACGGTTCAGTTTTAATCACGTGACTGTTTGTCTCTGTCCAGGTCATCAGTCGATTAACAGACGGGAGTCGCTTCCAGGAGTTTAAAGCTCGTTATGGAACCACACTGGTCACTGGCTTTGCAAAGATCCATGGGTAAAAGAGACAAACAGCAGACACACATATTATTACAATATAAATCTTGGATAAACCAATGCACTTGTACTTTTTAATAACTATAGATATTTTAGTAATACCAACACACTGATGCGTCGTCCATTTTCCACAGCCATCTGGTGGGAATAGTGGCCAACAACGGTCAGCTGTCGTACCAGGCGGCGCTGAAAGGAAGTCACTTTGTCCAGTTGTGCGACCAGAGAGACGTCCCTCTGCTCTTCCTCCAGAACACGGCGCCCACAGCGGCGCTGACTCTCTCCATAACACAGGTATCACATGATAAAATAGTGATGCTGGATTGGATCATTGATCTAATGCAAACATATGATAACAGTGGTGTGTGTGTGTGTGTGTGTGTGTGTGTGTTTGCTTGCTATAGGCAGAGATGAACAGTAACCTTTTGAAGGCTCAGGGTTCAATGCTGTCTGCAGTGGCGTGTGCCTCCGTCCCCAAAATCACCGTGGTGATCGGTGGTTGCCATGGTGCTGACAGCTATGCCATGGTGAGTACCTCAGTAAACACAGCTGCAGTTATGTGATAATCTCTTGACAAAAACTTTTACCCTGTCAGACTTTTAAGGCGGGAATATCAGTGATGGAGAGACACTGCAGGTGTTTCAGGTGTTTTTCTGTTTGGTGTTTGTTTGCTTTAGCACCACAACCTTATTCTCTTTACTTTAACACAGATTTTTTGGTTGTAAAGAATAAATGTAAACACCAGGCTGCTACAGAAACGATACAATCCTGTACTTATGTTAATGTCTCAACAATTTGAATCTGGTTTCCTTCTCCAGTGTGGACGAGCCTTCGACCCTAATTTCTTGTTCCTGTGGCCCAACGCCAGAGTGTCGATGACAGCACCAGGTCACGCTGCCTGTCTGCTCCCCCCTGACAGTGAGCAGCAGCAGCAGGAGGAGGAGGAGGAGCAGGAGGAGAAGTTCAACAGGAGATTAAAAGAAGAGAGCTCAGCTTTCTTCTCCTCTGGCAGGCTGTGGGACGATGGAGTGATTTTACCTCAAGACACCAGGAAGGTAAAATAAACCCAATATCAACTCGGCGTAACCTTTACTTTTCCTTTAATGTTGTTCTGATATGAATCTGTGTCTGTGTGCAGGTTCTCAGTGACTGTCTGGACATCATCAAACAGCAGCACTATCAGCTCTCCACAGAAAAACTGCAGTCAGCACTTCTGCGCATCTAGAGGCACCAGTGCACTTTCATTCAGTCTGACTGCTGCTGCCAAAACACACCCCACCACACCACACCAGACAGAAACACCTACAGCTGTCAAGTGACGACTGGATCAGACATCCTCAGACAAACTTTTCACACCTCCATGCCAGTGCCAGAGCTGCCTGATATCAAACACTAAGATTCAAGCATGAACTGGTTCAATTTTGCTGGTCAAAGGTCAAAGGTTGAGGTAATGGTGACCTTGGTGGCCTTGTGAATGTGACCTCGCAAACACAAAAAGCACTTTGGTGGAGACCTAAACCCACAAGCCAGTAACTCTAGTTTTAACCATAGTAACACATCTACTCTCTTGGACTGGGAACAGTTTAGACCGGACGATCAACACCGTGGCTGCTTTTTACACGTTTGTATAATTATCACACGTGCAAAGACTTTTACATTAAGTGCCTACACCCGTGTACAAAAGACACCACTGCTCCCTGTTTCTGTGAATGAAAGATGGAAGTTTATGTATGTGTGACTGACAGTTTCTACTCCAACTATGTTTGTGGCTACAGAAGCAAAAATTGCCTCTTCAGGATTTGGCCTTTAATCACGTCTCAGGTGCTTGAAAGGTCCTCAGTACCACTGTTGCTTCCTGTTTGATTTATTTACAACAAGTTCTGCAGATGAATGTTTGAAGTTGTCATCTGGGTATTTTCATACAGCAGATTATTGAACTGTTTAACTTAGGACAAAAAGTTAAAATCTGCTGTTTAGAGGAAGCTTATCAGAGCTTTGTAAGCATGTGTAAGAAATCATGCTTTGTAATTATTAAATGTGAAATAATCATTGTAATGTAGTTTTTTGAATGAAAGATTATTAAAAAAAGATAAATACATTTTTAAATTACAGAACTATTGTCTTTTCTTAATTGTGGCTCTTGTTTCAAAGGGATGATTTTACAAATAACATTTTAATCATGAATAACATGGGATTTTTTTCTCCAATGGCGACAAGACACAATGATTGATTGAGTTTATTTATTGACAACATTGCATAACAATTGACAGACACTTCTGACTCTGAGCTCATCATGCTGCTGCAAGTTGTGTTTATGTGTAGATGAAACAATTACTGTATGTCCCCAAAACGCTTTGTTGTGACATCACAAAGTAACAAAAGTTTTGAAGGCTGGTTTTAAGGCTGAGTTTCTGAATACAAGCTGTGTGCACTTCTCTGTGGACGGAGGCTTTGATATGTTCACAGTGTGAATATAGATGCTAGACTTGCTTTATAATGAAAAGATATGGAAATCTCACTTTATGTAAAATGGGAACATTAAAGTCATCAGTAGAGTCATGGCTTGTGTAGAAGTTTATCAGAGCTAATAAAGTCGTTTTACTAAAGCAGCAACTTTGGCAGAAAAAAAAAAACTAAGCTCATTTCTAACTGAAAGGATTCAGGTTCTTCATGATGTGTCCCGGTCGAGCTCATGGTTTGTACATGCCATGCAAGGTGACGGGGATGATGGTGGCGACCTCGGCTCGGGCCAGCTCGGTCAGTTTTGTGGCATCCAGCACCAGCAGGAAACCCGGTCTCTCTGCACCCGGTTTCACCACGATACTCAGCAGCACACCTGACGGACGGGGGAGAAGGAGTTTGATTAAGGCGTGAAGGTGCAAGGTTCTTACATTTATTTATGTGTATGAAATACTACTGATATTTATAATACAGGAGCTAAACTACAGTTTAAGGCCTTTCTTCAAGATGTGTGTGTGTCCTACCATCGTCCTCCTCTGTAGCACCAGGTGTGGGGACAAACAGCGGCTCTGACGGGTAACACTCCTCCTCCTGCCACACCCAGGTCTCTTTGGTCTGAACGTTCAGCTTGACTATCTACAACGATTCAACAACAACAAACACCGTCACACACTCTGTATGAGCTGAAGGGGGCCAGTTAATCTGACCGACCCCCAACACTGTCTTTGTCTTTGTGAATGATACAAGCGGTCCTCCTACCCTGTCAGGGATGAAGTGGTTGAGTCCCAGTCCGTAGGCGAAGGAATACTTCTTCCCACGACACTGAGAGTAGTTGATCTGTGGAAACTCAAAGGCTGAGAGAGACAAAGATATAAGAATCTAAAACAAACCTACAGCATTCATATAAATTCACGAGACAAATAGTTTTTCGCTGGTCCTGGTTCACAGTATGTGTCTCACCCTGTCTTGGTCCAGAGAAGAGGATTTCAGGTTCGAGCCAGATGGTGCCGTCACTGTGGAGAACAGCAGTGGCTGTGGTGTAGGACAGAGACACCAGGTTCTTCCCCTGCTCCTCCTACACACACACACACACACACACACACACAATAAGACATGAATACACACTCTTGTTTTATCAGAGTCTAAGGAAGGTGTGGTTCAGCAGTTTAAAACAATCAGTCTAAGCTGATCTACAACCAGAGACGTGCCCGTGTGTGTGTGTGTGCTCACCCTGTGTATATCCAGCGGCAGGACGTATCGTCTGACCTCCGGCTGAGGAGCCCTCATCGCTGCTTTCTTCACCTCCTCCCACTCCTGCTTCAGGTTGGCCAGGTACAGGTAATTATACACAAAGTCATGACTGCAGAGAAAAGAGAGAGAGAGAGAGAGAGGTCAGGATGATTACACAAAAAACATACACTTAAACACACACACACACACACGGCGTCATACTTGCCCTTTCCACGTGCAGAGGTCGACGACGATGAATCCCTCCTCCTCATAGGTGTTGATGTGGTGGAAGAGGTTGAAGGCCGATGTCCTGAACTTGTGGCTGCTCAAATAACCTGCTGGCTCTTTAGTGGCCACATGGAACCACGTCTACACACACACACACAGACACACACACACACACACACACAGACAAATGTAAAGATAGAATTTCTAAATGGGCGACCAGGCCAGGGCACAAATTGATTGTATATCAGTCTCTGATCACTCTTGAGCCTAATATCTCATTGGGGGGAGTCCTGTAATAACAGCCCCCTCCCACCCACCCCCAGCCTTACTTACCCCCATGCTGTCGTTGGATTCGAAGCAGTCCATGT
The DNA here is from genome assembly GCA_021432705.1 of Caranx ignobilis. Lineage (NCBI taxonomy): Eukaryota > Metazoa > Chordata > Actinopteri > Carangiformes > Carangidae > Caranx > Caranx ignobilis. The sequence goes on from MU270014.1 coordinate 5,333,222, forward strand.
ACGTGGCTCCTGTGATGCTCCAAGCCGACAGGAACTTGAGCAGGTTGATCTTCACCGGTTGCTCCACAAACACAAAATAGTTGTCTGTCATACCGAAACTACAGACAGACAGACAGACAAGACAGACAGACAAGCGGGCACAGAGACAGACACATAAACATAAACAGAGGAAGTGCACAGTTTATACTGGTGTAAAGAGTCACAGCTGGTTTGGTGTATTTGTTTGGTGAGGCAACTCAGTACCTGTGCATGTAGGAGGGCTTCAACCTCTCACTGCTGGGCAGCTGAACCACCACTGATGATTTCTCAAAGTGGTCTGATCTGTCTGGAGACACCAAGAGAAACAGAGTCAGTAGATTGAAATATCAACCTCAGTGACTCTCAGTCAGTGTGACACGGCGTGACCTCACCTTTCTGTGCTGGTGGGATCTTGACAATGTTGTAAGCCAGACTCATGTTCTTGCCAAAACAGTTACCGATGTTATAGACCGTACCATCTGAGTCGATGTGGGGGTGGGCAGTCACCCCATTCACTGAGAGGTACTTGCACAGGTCCACCTGGTGTCACCACACCAACACAAGACAGAGAAACACTCAGTGGTGTATAAACGTTCTTTAACTGGCTTCATCATTTGATATTGTGAACATCAAGACCTCAAATAGTAAAGAACTAAAAATCCAACCAGTCAACTCTCACCTTTGATAACGTCTCCAGCGAATCGGGATCAACCTTGGTGATGTAATTGGTCTCTGTGACAGCGTAGAAGTCTTCACCGATTGGATAGATGTTCACTAAACAGTTATCAGTCACTTCAATGCCTCTGAAGTAAGTGAAGAATCTAAACAGACACAAAGGGAAACTGTTTCTACTGAGAAGAGCAGATACTCACAGAGATATTATTGTCATTATTGATAGTATCAATCACTGTTTTGGGTGTTACCTGGAGAAGATGTTTTTGCAGGGGTCTGGGTAGGCTGCTGTTCCAAACTCAGAGATGACCACTCTGTTTTCAGTCATGGCTCGGACATATGAATCTGTCCTGATGAACCTGAGCACAAGGATCACAGGAAACATTCACAAATTCACAAAACACTTTGAAAAACAAGTGATTTATTTTTTCTAGCTGTTTGTTTTCTGTAGTACACATTTTGTCCACAAGAGGCTGAAGTGCTCCCAGACTACATCTTTGCTCATTTCTTCTCTGTCCAGACTGTGTGAATTATCACTTTGGATCACACACAACTGAGACACACACGTTCAAAGATTGTGTAAGATCATAAGTAGAGCTCTTACTTCCTGTAGTAAGTCACCTGACCGTTCTTCAGGTCAAACTTGTGCATCAGAGCCTGTCCATCAAACAGGTGGTAGAAAGGTTCATCCCCCACCTCGAAAAGACCTGGACCCATCCTGAGGAGACTGCCGCCCAGCCATGATGGTAGAACTCCTGCACACACACACACACACACACACACACACACACACACACGAAACAGTCAGGTTTCTGATCCTAGTAGCAAAACATATCATCATGTGTCACTCTAGTGTTAACAGGTCAAAAGGTTCATATACATCAATGTTTTTTTAATCCTAATATAACAGTTAATATACTCACAATGTTTGAGATGACCTCGTGATCACTAAAAGATGGCAGAAACTTAAAAAATGTGAAACTTTTCCATGTTCCTGTTTTCTAAATAAATAAAGTTGTCAGAACTGAAGTGAACTGTCCTGTCCTACCAGTGATCTCTGCAGGTATCGGCTCATTCAGCTCCTCCACTGTCTCAAAGATCTTCCTGTAGCCGGCAGCAGGATGCTCCACTCTAGAGAGGAAAACAAAAAAACTGATTTAACGGTACAATTCTGCAAAACAGTCCAGTCAGACTGTGTTTATGGGTTTAAAACCTGCAAAAAAAGCCACTTATTTGCATTATTTGACATTAAGATACATGATTATGAAACACCACAGTTGGTGTGGTCTCTTTAAACTGCAAATCAGCTTCTTTCTTTTTCTAGAATTTCATGTTGAAACTCACCCAGTTTTCCATGATTGTGTAAAACCCATCATGCATCATCTAAAACCTACATAGCTGACTCATTAGGACTTTTAAAACAACCAGCGTCACAGGGTGGCATCTGCAAGCTGCTTCCTATTATTTCATTCCTGGGAACCCAATCAATTCAAGCAGTGACGGAGTTGTTTTGCTTTTTGAAAAGTTAAGTTTTGATCCTAAAAGAAGTCAAATCGTTGGAGAGAAGAGAGAGTGAGGGTCGTACTCACCGGCTGGCCATGCTCCTGTTTGCTGTTTACACTCTGTAGTCACAAGTCACTGGCGAGGGAGACTCCTGCTTGCATTTAAACCACACAAATATTTCCTGTGGTGAGAGATGGAAACTGGACCCTCCTCCTCTCTCCCATCCACCCCCTTCTCTCCATCTCTCCTCCCCTTTTCCATCCTTCCTCACTCCCTCTCTCTGTGTTCACTGCTTTCATGCCTTTTGCTGCCCCACTCCCTCTTTTCTTTTCCCCCTTCTACACTTTCTCCTCCTCCTCCTCCTCCTCCTCCTCCTCCTCCTTCTCTGGTCTTAACCCGAGCCGAACAAGCCAGCTTTGTCTCGTCTCCTTTCAGCCGTCTGGCCCTCAGCCTCATGCAAAATGTTCTCCAGGCCCCAGAACAAATTCTTTGTCAACCTGGGAACTTGAACCCCCCCCCCCCCACACACACACACACACACTACTGATGATGTGGGTCAAACTAGTAAAGTCAGCTTTTAAAAGCAGCGCGCTGGTGTTGTTTGGTGATGTGGAGATGTAGAAAGAGAATCCAGTCTAATTAGTTCCAGACCGCTTCTAGAAACACAGCTTCAAGTATTTTAATTGGCTAAGCCTGGTGGTGGTGGTGGTGGTGGGGGGGGGGGGGGGGGGGGGGGCAGCAAGGAGGGAGAGGGGGAGAGTGAATGAGTAACAGCGTCTACCTTTTTGTCCACTGTCATTTTGATAAATGAAAGCTGAATGCTGAATAGGAGGATGAAAGAGTAGATTTTAAATGAAGTAATCTGTCATCTGACGTGTCTCAATGCTGCAGAGACTGAGTTAAACACAACTGATGCTGATCTGAACAAAACCATCAACAACAGGAGGAGGTCTCACAAAGAGGCACGAAGAGAGATGCTCCTCGAACTTGTCTTTTATTTTTCGAGACAGCTGGCCGCCCTCATGGAAGTTAGTAGCGGGGGGGGGGGTATTGTTTGGAAAATAAAACGTATCCCATGAGTATTGCATGTTTTGTGACTTTGTTTTGATGCTCATGCAGCATTAGTATGAGCATTAGTCCAGGCTATATGTAGAATAATGTAGTCATCCACTGTCATCACCGTTCTCCCCTACCAACATCACACAATGCTACGCTGCCGTGGCAACCTCTGAACCTCAGGCCAGAGTTACAGCTGAGATCGATCCATGAATTAGGGACTCCTCCGATATCGCTGCAACTTATCGACTATTTCACTGATATTTCAGACTCCTTCCTCCCATACATTTATATGAAGTCTCTGTGAAACACGACCTCACTCGCGCACGCACATAACTAATGTAAGCCTGAGGTGGAGAGGTACACACACAAATGCACACAGGCAGGTTGACAGGTCCTTCATGTCAGTGTTCAGAGAGAGAGATGATCATGTGCCTGTTTGATTAGCTCTGTCTGTACAGTGTGTGACTCCTGGGTTTGATTCCCATGTTGACAGTGTTTACAACCCCGGCAGCACCATCACTTCACGTTTATGTTATCTGCTTCCTACATCACAGTAGACTGATTTTGATGAAACAAGCAGCCACAAGATCTTATTTAAAAAAGGAAAGTTTTCAACAGTTATGTTTACACAGAGCGGTGTTGTATTTTATTTTATTCCTTCATTTCTGGGATTGGTAAAAAAGATCTGTCAAAGTGTCCACAAAATGAAAAGAAATATAGTACATCTCAGAGAAAATATACTGCGTGGTATTAAAAATATTGCTTGATAAATTATCCGTTTATTTGTTTACACTACTTTTTCTTTAACAATCATCCAGAGAATCTAATAAAACTACCTCAAAAATAAATCCATTTTTGATAAATATTATTTCAGCAACACTTTGTTAGACAGCTCTAAAGCCACATGCTGCTATGATACCAGCCACAATTAGGAGAATGTATACAAGCTATTGCTAACAAAGATTCATAAGCATCCAAATCTAAAGGTTTGATCATAATTTATTTGTGACGTGTAAGACGCCCCCCAAAACAGAAGAAGTTTGTTATAGCTCTGAAGTTGTAATTACTTTATTTTTTACACTTTTCCCCCTACAGTTCTTAGAGACTGAACTGGAACCAGTTCTGTTACGGATGCTAAAGAGTGGAGAAGACAAAACACACAACTCATGTGATGGTATTTCTGCTGAGTCCAGTGTACATGAAAAAAAAGAAAAAGGATCTGTGCTATTTCATTAGGAGGCATCAGTGGTTTTGCACTCTGGCCTGGAGTAGTCGCTTCGGCTGATGGCGTTCTTGGCTGCGACCCTGACGCAGTAGGTGGTCCAGGGCTTGAGATCAGTCTCTACGTAAGAATCACTTTCCACGGTTCTCACTCTCGCTGGCTGAGTGGCCTGCTGCTCTCTCTGCTCCTCCTCGATGACAACTGTGTACTCTGTTGCATCGATCACCGTCGTCCACTTCACATGCAAGGAAACTTCACTTACTTTTACACTCAGCAACTCCGGCGTTTCAAGCTCTGGGAGAGAGGGAGGGGTGACAAATTAGGAGATGGATTTGATTGATTAATCTGTATAACACTATCTCTAGACCGTGTAATACAACAGGTAATATATAATAATAGTTATAGTTACCTTTGTCTAAATGGGCGTAGACTTCAGTGGCCCGCAAATCTCTTCTTCTACGAGTACTTACTGGACCTAAGGAAGAAAAGAACTACATCTTACAAATGTATTTCAAATCATATAATACTGTAAATACAAGCTGCTACTTTAATGGAAAAGCAAGTCAAATGTGATTGTGACATTAGTCAAGTCATGAGCTATCAGCATGTCAGTAACTCATCACACCCAATGCCTGGACTCAGAGCGAGTCCTGTGTGTCTGACCTGTAATATTTCTGTTCGGGTTGCTCTCTCCCACATCATTACTGGCCGTCACTTCAGTAGTACTGGCGTTGAAGTTAGTCAGCTGACAGGAGAGCGTGGTGGTGCTGCAGAGCTCCACCCGCCTTCCTCCTGCTGTACTGTAGACGGTGTAGGTGGTGGCAAACACTGACGCATCCCAGGACAGCAAAGCAGACCATGTGCTACCACTGTATATCACATTCTGTGGAGGACAGGGGGCTGGGAGGGAAATGGTGAAAACACTGTTAACAAATGGGGAGGGAAGTTTTATATATGAACAAGACTGAGCCAAATTTATTGACTGGATTTGCTGCAATTTTTGCTCTTTAAAAAAAGGGGGGCGTCTGAGAGTCAGTTAATCTTGGAGCGAAGGTGAGAAGTTGACCATACTGCCAGTCAGCCATGCCTTGTTTGTATAGGAAACATGTGTGAAATGTTAAGTTTTGTGTTGTAATATTAAAGAGCTGGAAATTTTAATCTCGCCACATAAAGGAATAGGAAGTTCACATAAACTTGTAAAAGCCACTAAAATCCCTTCCTAATAACAACACGGTATAAAATCAGGAATGAATAGCTTGTAAAGTTACCTGTGATTCCAGTGTAGGCGCTGGAAGGTGCGCTAACCCCGACCGAGTTCCTGGCGCGTACAGTGAGGTTATAAGCTGTGCTGCAAGGCATCTTGAACTCAAAGTATCTCCTGGGCAGCCAGTAGGAAGTGACTTGCATCTGGGCCAGTGGGTCGTTGTTGATTCTACCAGTTATCTCTGCCAGGTACTCAACATCAGAGCAATTGACGCTGTCCCATGACGTCCTGGCCCAGTAATTTTGGTCTATCTTCTGCATCTTGACTTTGAGAGAAGTTGGTGGACATGGCGCTGAAGAGGAAAGAAAGAGAAATACAGGGATGAGTTCACTTGTTGTTCCTCAGGAGTCATGTTTGGGAATACTAAAAACAGAAATGCTGCTGGTAATCTTTCTCTTAGGCCCCAAAAAGTGTTTTTGTAATAGTACACTGCAATGACTCACTCCTCAGATTATATATTTACCTGCTCCGGCCTCCTGAGGTGCACTAAACGAACTGTTACAGACGCCATCAGAGGCTTCCACGGAGAAATTGTACATTTTGCCACACTCTAAGCCTTCGAGGGTGCAGGAGGAATCAGTGCTGTTACAGTAGAGCATCTCTCCATCAGACTGAGCGCAGCCAAAATACTCCACGGCGCCCTCACTGGCATTCCAGGACATGACTGCAGAGTTGTTCTCACAGTCGAAATCCACAGCGAGGACAGACGGCTCACAGGGCACTGAGAGGAAAGAGAGAGGAACTCCTGTCAGAGACTCAAACATGGAGCTGGACTTAAGTTTATAGGTGTTGTTGAGCCACAGCCTGTTATATAAATAAAATCATATCAAGAGAAAAACAACAACACAAACAAGAAATGTTACCTTTTCAACAGTCAAACACTAATTAGTAATGAATTATGGTATGAAATTAAAAAAGTATGTAAGAATTTCATATTTTATTAACCAATTGTTTTGTTTCATCAATTCAATGTCATATAATTAAAAAAAACACACTTCTTTGTTTCCTCTGAAAAAATGTCACAAACCTGAACTTATTATTCTTTGCAGATTCATCAAACCAAAAGTGATGGAACAGTTAAAACAAACTTGATCAAACTGATCTGAAGTTAAAGTCTCATTGTGTCTCGACCTGTTCTGAAGGACGAAGTCCTGGGCTTGCTGGTGCAGTTGTCTCCTCGGGCAGTGATGCTGATACTGTACCACTGGCCGCAGTGCAGATCGACCAGGGTGAAGTTGTTCACCGAGGTGTTGTAGCTGGCGACACTTCCGTCCATATCTGTGGCTGTTAGATGATAAGACGTGGCCACGACGGAGGGCGCCCACGCCACTGCTGCCCCACGCTCCTCACAGAGCTGCACCACTGTCACGTTATCTGGTACACAGGGAGCTGAAGGAGAAAGAATCAATTAGTTTAAAGTTTTAATCTTGTTAAAAGATGTCATTTATGAGAAGCAAACATGGAAAAAGTACCTGTTTTAATCTTCTTTGGTGGACTTCTGAGGCTGCTGCACTTGTCAGAGGAAGCTGATACTATGATGCTGTATTGCATGCCGCAGCGGACATCCTGGAGCTCACAAAAACTGGAGGAGCTGTTACAGGAAATGAGGCTTTGGTCGTGACCCTCAGCAGTCACCAGGTAGAGGGGCGTGTCCAAAGTTATCTCCCATTCTACCAGGATGGTGTCGCTGTTGCACTGCGTCACTGCACTGATGGACGTCAGAGCACAAGGACCTAGAAGAAGAGTCGATAATGAGACCACACTATATTTCCACTGATGTTACTTTCGTTGTGACTCTGACTTGTACAACTTAAAATTATGCCTAATAAATGTATAAAGTTAATCATATATTTCAACACAGGAGCTCAGAGTAACTTCTACACCCTGTCCTGTAACTCCAAAGCACATTTACACAGCCAAGGATTAAATGCATTGTTTTCCTACACAAACACTTTTGAAAATCATTTGATGAATGCTGTTTTATTTTGAGTTGAGCTAACTGAGGCGATTTGTGCCGAACAAGGTTTAGAGTTTGGTTGATGCAGGTGCATCATGTGGTAAAACACCAGCTGGATAATTTTGGATTCAAAGATAGCAGACTCTTCACACAGTTGGTATCTTAAGAGTACATAATCTTGCTGAATACCTGTTTCCAGGTCAAAGGTGCTGCTGTGATTAGTGCTGCAGTGTTCGTTGAGGGCAGTGATGTGGAAAGTGTAGAGCGTCCCACACTTCAGATCAGGGACGTTACAGGGAGAGGAGGTGGAGGTGCAGCTCGAGTTGTGTCCGTCCTCCCCTTGGGCATACACATAGTAGCTGAGGGCCCCTGCTGAGTTATGCCACGTCACCCAGGCCGAGTTTGATACGCAGTCCAGGCGGCCGTTGAAGTTCCTGGGCACACATGGGACTGTGGAGGGGGAAATGGAAAAGACTGAGCACATAGATCAAGATTTCATAGTAACTTCGGTGTCACTTCTTATGTGTTTCAACTTCTACTTGACACCGTACTGGCACGAACACTTTGGCGTCAGTTACAGTGCATCATCTCACTTAGACCTGCGTGATCAATGAGTCTGAACAAACAGCTGAATGTCTGAGGGGTACCTGAGGAGGTCTGTACCACAGGGCTCTTCTTGCTCTCACAGCCATCTCTTACAGAAAGCACAGTGATGCTGTACGTCTGTCCACATGGCAGACTGTTGATGGTGCAGGTGGTGCTGGTCGAGTTACAGTAGAGTCTCGACCCAGTGTTGCTTATTGCCGCCATGTGGAAGTACTGGGCGTCAGGGTTGGGAGACCAGGACACAGTGATAGCATCTTCTGCACACTGTGTTTCAACAGTAACGTTCTGTGGTTCACAAGGGGCTGTGGGGAGAAAGGTGAGTTAAGTCACAGTGAGGGAAGAACACTTTTAGACTTTGCCACTCTATCTATAAGTTTTTTTTTTACAGTACCTGTCCGCACATAAGCCTTGTCGCTCTCCTTGCTGGAACAGGATTCATCCCGGCTGAACACACTCACATTGTAGGTCTGTCCACACTGCAGGTCTGTCAGATCGCAGTGGGTCATGGTGTTGTTACACTCAGTCTGGTGACGCCCATCTGCTGTGACACCCAGTGCCAGATAGGACACTGCCCCACTGGCTGGCTCCCACGTCACTGCAGCAGAGTTCGGGCGGCACCGCAGAGAGGCCTTCACGTTGGTGGGCCTGCAAGGCACTGGGGGAGAGAAGAGGCACGGACAAGGAGGAAGGTGTGTAAGATGTGTAAGAAACAGAGACAAAATAAACTCAAACCAAAACACTCAACTCACAGAAAAACTGCTCTTGTCAAAAAAGAAATTACCTGACTGCAGGTTGAGGTAGGCGCGGCTGTTGTTACACTCTCCATCCAGAGCTGTCAGCGTCAGGTTATAGAGCTGACCACAATGCAAGTTGGGCAGCTGACAACTGGTTTCGGTGCTGGCGCACTTAGTCTTGTGACCATCGGGCCCAAAGGCTTGAACCGCGTAGGAGGAGGCGCCCTCGTCTTCCTCCCACGACACCACACCTGTGTCGTTACTACAGATCATCTCTGCTGTGACTCCCTGTGGTACACACGGCACTGTACACAGACAGACAGACAGACAGGGCTTTAATATAACATATAATATGCTTTACAGCTGCATCTATAATACAGATGTTTAATGAAGGTGTAAATAAATTAAGTCTTGATCTTACATGTGTCGATCTCCACAGCTGAGCTTCCAGCACTGCTACACATCCCGTCTGACGCACTAACACTGATGGAGTAGTTGTGGCTGCACATCAAATCCGTGAACAGGCACGTTGTGACGCTGCTGTTGCAAGTTGATGTATAACCTCCATTGCCCTGGGCGACCGTGGTGTATGATGTTGCCCCTTTGCTTGGCTCCCAAGAGACAGCCACGGCTCCAGACTGGCAAACCACCCGGGCCTCCACGTGCTGTGGTACACAGGGCACTGAGAGAGAAATATGAACCTTGCTTAATGATCCAGGGCCAATATTAGTCCAATAATCAAACAAGCAACGAAACAACCACCACTGAATTATCAGAGAACACATGACACAACTACTTAGTAGGTTTTCAATGATCTGCAGTAATAACATGTATCAAGCTGCCAGGTCCCCAGCTCTACCTGCTTGTAGCTGGGTAATGCCGCTCTGTGACACATTGCACACGCCGTTAGCGGCAATTACACTGATGTTGTAGGTGTAGCCGCAGAGGAGGTCTGGGAGGACGCAGGACTGTGAGGTTGTCTCGCACATAGATTCGTGTCCTTCTACGCCATCTGCTTGGACAATGTAGGAGTCGGCCCCACTGCTCGCCTGCCACTCAACCAGGGCTGTGTTAGCGTAGCAGTCCACGACAGACACAATATCCTGAGGAGGACAAGGCACTGGAGGAGAAAGTGAGAGGAAAAAAGTAAAGTCAAAACCACAGAGAACAGCTGAAGTTTAAGTTTAATTCTTGATAAAGGTGTTTTATTTTTTTTAGAGCTCACCTGATTCCACCTGTAAACTGGAGCTTGGAGGGCTGCTGCACTTCTCATTTGAGGCCACAATCACCACATTATAGATCTGACCACACTGCAGGTTCATCAGCTCGCAGTTGGTGTAGTTGGATTTGCAGGTGGAAATGTGTCCGTCAGAGGAGCGGGCTGTTGCGTTGTAGTCCAGAGCACCTTTGGCATAGTGCCAGTCCAAGAGGGCCGTGTTGGTGTAGCAGTCAAGAACCACTGAGCCAGGGGTGGGCGTGCAGGGAACTGAACGAGGGAGGATGGCATTAAGTCAGTGACACAAGATGTAACCATGGTGACCTCCAAATTAAATGCTGTCACTTCAGCTATTTTACCTGATGAGAACTCTGTCGCTGGGCTGGGCAAACTGGAGCAGATGTCATCTTTTGCCACCACCTGGACAAAGTAGGACTGGCCGCAGGTCAGGTTGGTCAAAGTGCACATCAGACCTGTGGTCTTGCAGGTGGAGACGTCTCCCCGTGTGCTCTGAGCCCTCACTTTGTAAGACAGAGCCCCGTCGCTGGCACTCCAGGACACCATGGCTTCGTTTGTGGAACAGTCGACCATCACCTCCACATCAGTCGGGACACACGGCACTGGACACAGACACAGCAAGAGGGAACAGAGAGTGAATATGTGATCCTACAGCTTCAAAATGTTATCACTTATAGTTCGTGTCATTAACTCGTTTAATAAACCATCCTCAGTGTATGCAATTCACCTGACTGCAGCATTTCGGCCTCACTGGGGTCAGAGTCACACATCTTGTTGGAGGCGACCACGGTGACGGTGTAATTCTGTCCACAGTCAACGCTCGGCATGCCGCACTGGTCGCCGTCAGACGAGCAGGATTTCCATTGGCCGTCTTCCTGCATTACTGTGGCCGTGTAGAAATCTGCCCCAGCCGAGCCGGTCCACGACACCACGGCAATGTTAGCAAGGCAGTTCATGTAGCTGGAGACACCGGTGGGGGGGCAGGGCTCTGGGGGACAGAGGGAAGATAGACTGAGGCATTTAAAGGAATATGTATTTGTATTTTACCACTTGATATTAATTCAATCAGATAACTGAATTTAGATCATTTAGATAAACACAACTAGACCTTATAATTAACGATGCTAATCGCTGTAGAACCAACCTGACTGCAGCTTCAGAGGCAGACTGGACTGGCTCCTGCACTCAGGGTCGACGGCCTCCACAGACAGGTAGTACTCTTCGCCACACAGGAGCTCAGAAATGTACGTCCAGGTGTCGTTGGTGCTGAGCTGCACTTTGTGGCCACTGTTCGTCTCCGCAGTCACAATGTAATACTCTGCATTTTCAGTGGCGTTCCAGGTCAGCGATGCCACCTTAGAAACACAACACATTTTACACACAATGATAATTAAATTGACTCAGACAGGCCCTTTCAACAAGCAAAACAAAAGTTACACATTGCTTCACAGAGCAGAAAGAGGTTAAAGCATTCACCTTTATAGAGCAGTTCAGAGAGGATTTCAAGTCCTGGGGTGCACATGGGGCTACAAGTAGAAAACACAATATTTAGTTGTGATTATGGCTGTTTTCATTATCAGTTCATCTCCAGCTCATTATCTCAACTACTCTATTCATCATTTCTTTTATTAAACGTCAGAAAACTGCATAAGGTCCCTGTTACAACTGAACAATACAAGTCAGATGTATTTTCTCATTTCTTTGTTAACCTGTCTCTGACCTTTAAGATCATTTTAAATGTTCTATGGCATTTTACAGTGTGTTTAATCATTTTATGTGTAACATGTCAAACACCCTAAAAATGTCCAAACCTTGTTTTTCAAATAACCTTCAGAGTTAGTGCACCAATAAAGTCATGTTTACCCATCCGTATCATGGTGCTGTTGCTTGGCATGCTGCTGCACATGTAGTCAATGGCCACGACATTCACAGTGTAGATCTCTCCACAGTGCAGGTCATCCCAGGTGCAGCTGGTGGTGTTTGTGACACACTCATGTGTGTGGCCGTCCTGTCCCGTCGCAACGGCCAAATAGGATTCAGCCCCATCGCTCATGGCCCAGCTGACCGAGCCCAGACTGGTCTCACAGGGGGTAAAGCTCTGGACGTGCAGAGGGACGCAGGGGCCTGCGGAGAGGATGAGCTGTTGAATCATCATGAATCCAAACACCCACATATTTCATAAGACATAGATATAAAAGAGTCCTGTACCTGTTTTGAATTGTTCAGGTAGACTCACAGTGCTGTCACACCTATCATCCTGGGCTTTTACAGAGAAGGTGAACAACTGTCCACAAAGCAGCTCAACCTCGACCGTTGTCTCATTGGTTTGGAGAGACGTGCTATATCCCAGGTCTCCTTCAGCTGTCACCATGTACCCTGTTGCTCCTTTAGCCGCCGCCCAGTCCAGCACCACCGTGTCATTGTAACACGACCCTTCGACTGTGAGGCCTGTTGGCTGGCACGGTTCTGGTGAAGGGAGAGTTGGACACAAATGTGAAATTACAACATAAAAAGGCTCAGAATTCATTTAAGAGTTGAAATTAATGGTTTGTCTGGATGGATGTACCATTTTACAGAGGAGAAAGATTCACCATTAAACAAGCAACCAGCAACTACTGATATTCAATCAAGCCCTTAAGTATTCATTGATTGACGAAAATGCTCTGTACCTGTCTGGATCTCCACAGTGCTGCTGGCTTCACTGTAACACATGTTGGCATAAGCAGTTACAGAGAACTCGTAGGTTTCCCCACAGTTCAGGCTGGAGAAGTTGCAGGTGGAGTTGGTGGAGTTGCACTGGAGAGTCGTTCCCATGTTGCAGGTGGCAGTAGCCAGGTACAGCTCCACTCCCTCCTTCTCTTCCCAGTAAAGGTTGGCCGTGCTGGTCCCACACTGCAGGTCCACGCCAACACGCACAGGTTTACATGGACCTGGACAAAAAGTTTCATGATATTGAGGAGAAACGTTTGGTCCTGTGTTTAAATTCAGGATCAGCATCTTGAGACGTCTCTCCACTCACGTGTGCTGAAGGTGACATTGGTGTGCATCTCAGTCTCGCACTGGCTGCTGATGGATGTAAGGCAAACGGTGTACGTCTGACCACACTGCAGCTCCATCAGCTCACACTGGTTCTCACTGGTCTCGCATGAAGCTCGATCCCCATCAGCTGCTTGGGCTGTCACCATGTAGGAGCTTGCTCCACTGGCCAAGCTCCAGGAGATCACAGCCGTGTCGTTGTCGCAGTCAAAGTTAGCCGACACATTTGCAGCTGGACAGGGAGCTACAGACAGGACATGGATGTGGTTTCATTATTACATTTTAAAGCTGCAATTATCTTTACATTATAGTCTGAATCAGAGTTTCCCCTGGGGATTTTCCAATAAATTACAAAATTCAAGTATAGATATGTGTCGAAGGGACACTTTCTCTAAAGATATGGTTTAAGTTCTAACAAATCAAAGGGGACAGAGCATTTCTAGATGTGTTATCTACATACATCTACTACCCAAAACATTTAAAAAGCCATTTTATACTATTTCTGGGCTTAGTTGGTGAAGATAAATCTCTCTTCTCTATTGACGCTCCCCTAGAACAGAGAGACTGAAACTTACTGTCCCTGTCAAATAGAGTCACATGAAGGAAAACCTGCAGGTAGTAACACATACCTGAGACCAGCAGAACAGTGGTGGAGGCACTGCTGTTGACTGTCTGTCCGATGGCGATGACGATCGTGTAGTAGACGACTCCACAGTGGAGACTTTCTACGTAGCAGAAAGTGCCATTAGTGTAGCAGGACAGAGAGTGGCCGTCGCGCCCGGCGAGATGGGCCACGTAGCCCATGGCACCAACACTGGCCTCCCACGACACGGTGCCCCTGCCGTTCTGACAGTCAGCGTTCGTCTGCACGTTTTTGGGTGGGCAAGGCTCTGTGGGCAGAACAAAATGATGCACTGATGAAACACACATACACAAAGTTATATATGAATCTACATATTTTGTTTTTAAACATAACATTTGCATCTACACATACTGTAAATATGCCGATAAAAATGTCTCCTACATTTTTAAAGCTGAAGATGATGCTCTCATATGTCTTAGTTTGACTAATAAACACCCTGAGATCTTTAATATTTAGTTAACCATCATATAAAACAAAGAAAATCCTCAAAACTGAGAAGCTATAATAAGTAATAAGCTATAAATTTTGGTGACACCATCACAGCAGACTCAGATAGATTGTTTGGGTTTTCTCACCTGTTGCAATCATTGCTGGTTCAGTCGACTTGGACACGCCTTGGCACACGTGGTTGTTTGCCGTGACACTGACGTTGTACACCTGGCCACATTTTAAATTATACAAGACGCAGTAGGTGTCGTTAGTGGTGCAGGAGACTGTGAGACCCTGCACTGTTTCCCCCACCACTGTGTAGGTATCAGCACCAGCAGCCATGTCCCACAGCACCTGACCGATCTTCAGGCTGTACTGAGTGTTGATGTGATCAGGGATGCAAGGTGCTGGAGGAGAGGATGGAGGAAAGAGTGGAGGGGTTAACAAAGCAAAGATGGGTTGAATATCAAAAATGTATCGATAAAATACAGATAAGTAAAGATGAGTAAGTGGTATGGTTTTAGTTTTTTTTTAGTTTTCTCGTCATTCTAAGATTTTGGATTTTTAAAATCCTCTGTATAAACTAAAGTTTTTTGTCCAAATGTGTCTCAGAGGGAAGAAAAATGGACCAGTAAAGTAGCTAGTTAACGATGAGTAAAATCACTCTCAGATTCTTTTAATTCCTTCCGTCGCTGTGAAAACAATCATTTAAGGTATTTCCACCACAAAATGTGTTGTTTTTTCAGATTTTTGATGTTTTTTTCTTTTTATTTATTTTATTTTTTATCATGATAATGACGATTAATTAGCTAATTTCTGAAACAAGTTTATTTGAATTGACTTACATCTCCTTAACAGAGAAAACTGTATGTTTTTGCAGTTTATATTGGTGGTGAATATAATGTGGGGAACCCACAACTGAGGTTCTCTACAGTCGGTTAAGCAATACTACTTTTACTGTATGTACATTATGGTATGCCTGCAGCAGCATCATTAAGCCCATGTGTCATTGCTCACCTGTGATCATTGGTCCCATCATGTGAGCGACGCTGCTGCAGGTTGGGCCCACAGCTTCAACAGACACAGAATAGCTCTGACCACAGCTCAGCCCCTCCAGTTCACACATGGTGGTGTTGGTCTCACAGGTGACGTTGGTGCCTGACACGGTGGTGGCCGTCATCACGTACAACACCGCTCCGTCGCTTGGGAGCCATGTCACCAAAGCTGTCTCTGTGTAGCAGTCGAACACGGCCTGGATGTGTCGTGGTTCACACGGCGCTGAGAGAGGTACAAGATGACAGATATGATGTCAATATGAGTCAAATATATTTCAACATAAAAACCAAAGACAAACCTGCCGATCATCCTAACAGTAAATTATAGAGTGACGACAATATTTTAAACATACCTGAGGGCGTGTCCACCACAGAAGTGGGCGGGCTGTCACAGTATCCATCAGAGGAGACAACAGAGACGTGGTAGATCTGACCGCAGCCGACTCCCGTCACATTGCAGGAGCCCTCTGTTGTGGCCTGACAGGTCGTGGCCTGTCTGTCGCTGTCCTGTACTGTGGCCACGTAGGAGTCGGCACCTGCACTCTCGGACCAGGACACGATCAGAGTGTTGAGCTCACAGTCCATCTCAGCAGAGGCGTTTGCAGGTGTACATGGTACTGGTGAGAAGAGATGGAGACAAGATTCAGCAGAGAGCTTAAAGTCTTTACTGTCACCTTAAAGAGTTATGTTATAGAGTTATATCTACCACACATACTCTTATCTAACTCAGCAAGAAAGAAGAAACCAAGTTCCTAAAATTTCACAGTTTTCACAGTTATGAACAAAGAATATTAAATGTTATGAAACTACTTGTTGTTATACTTCACGATGAACTGCATGAATGAACATACTGTTCAGGATGAATACAAAGAGAAAAACATCATGTAAAGGTTATTTGCATTCATAGCCTGTGATAATTTGTTGTATGCAGCTGTGAATAACTTGTTCCAGGTGAAAACTTGCACATTTTGTAAATAACAGTATTTCAGATTTCAGTAACAATAGTACATACCTGTCTTGATCATCACACTGTCACTTGGTTTGCTCTCACAATCCATGTCTTCTGCCGTCACAGTAGCTGTGTAATACTGTCCACAGTGTAAGCCCGTCAGGTCACACTGGTTTTCAGGGGAGACACACTCGTGCTCGTGGCCATCAGTGGCCACTGCTCTAACTCTGTAAAGCTGCCCCCCTTTACTCCTGTCCCAAGACATGGAGGCCACATTGTCGCTGCAGCTCAGACTGGATCTGAGGTTCTGTGGAGTGCAGGGAACTGATGGGGGAGAGGAAATGAATATGGAAATTTACAACTGAACAATGGAACAATAATTTCTGCCCACAGTGTTAATGCCATACCAGTCCTGGTGATGTCCCCTTCGCTCTGGGAGCTGTTGCAGGTTCGTCCCTCGGCTGTGACATGCAGGATGTAGGTTTGACCACACGGCAGGTCGCTGATCTCACAGCCGGTGCCCGATGTGGAGCAGCAGGTGGTGCCTCCATCTATCTCCTCCAGCGTGGCCATGTACCTCACCGCACCGGGAACAGAGGACCAGGCGATGCTGATTGTGGCGTTCTCGCAGTCCACTGAATTTTCTACATCCTCAGGAGGACATGGAGCTGAGGGAGGAGAAACACTTTGAGGTGGAATAACAAAATGAACCTCCCGACTATTTATCTAACATTTTACAAATTGTAAAAAAAATCTCATGTCTGACTAGAAATGCAGAATCATTAGGAGCAATAGGGCAAATAAGCAAACATCTGAGCTACTGCACCTCTGTCTGTCTGTACTCCTCTTGGCCTCACCTGGCCATGCCTATGTATTAACTATCTAATGATAATATCTAGTTTTACTTTTCGTTCTTGTTTATAGTCTTATTGTGTTTTCCATTTACCCATCTCAGTTGTGATAGCGTTGCTGGGTGGACTCAGACACTGCTGATCACTGGCCTTCAGGCTGAACGTCAGGTTCTCGCTGCACTTCAGCTGTGGCAGAGCGCAAACCCCCTCTGATGTGGTGTTACAGTCAAACATCTGGACATTGCCCATGCTGTCTGTCACTATGGCGACATAGTCTTCAGCCCCTGCACACTCTTTAAATATCAGCCAGGCCGAGTTTGTCAGGCAGTCGATCTCTACGTCAGTCAGTTTGGGTATGCAGGGAACTGGAGGTAACCAGGGGCAGATCAGAAAATTAGCTGTGCGTAGTACACATACTCACATATTTTACATCTGTCTGTACAGTACAATGTGTTTTGTATCAAGTAAACCCAAAATGTTATTGATCCTTGCCTGTTCTGATCATTTTTGTGGGGCTGTCCTTGCCCACACATCCATTCCTAGATGGTGTGATGGTGACATTGTACTCGGTGCCACACTCGAGCATGCTAAGATTACACCCGCTGTCTGTGCCAGTACAGTTGTGTCGTTGGCCTGTTTTGCCAACTGCAGACACCGTGTACAAGACTCCTGCCACGCTGTTGTTCCAGGTCACAGAGACAAGTCCAGTGCTGCAGTTCACAGTGGGAAGGAAGGATGACAGAGGACAGGGAGCTGAGCAGAATCAGAGTGGAAACAGAAGAGGAGGAGAAGTTCAGGTGGGGATAAAAGAGACAATGTTTTCACACTGAAGCTACATTTTAAAAATCAGACTTATTGTTCATAAACACTTGTTTATAACGAGATGAACTGAGACCATCACCTGGAGCGTCACGTACCTGCAAGGACCTGTTTTGTGGGGCTCTGGGAGCTGTTGCAGCTCATGTCTTCAGCCATCACTCTAACACTGTAGGTCAGACCGCACTGTATGTTGGCCACTACGCAGTGATGCTGGTCCGTCCTGCAGGTGCTAATGTGACCTTTGCTGCTCATCACGGAGGCGTAGAATCGTTCAAAGTAACCCATTGACTGCCAGGTAACGTTAAGCACGCCAGACAGACAGTCGAGGTTGTTCTGTATGTTCTGTGGCACACATGGAGCTAGAGAGAGAGTAAAGAGAGGACTTAAAGAAATCATCCTTTCACTAAATGTTCTCAAGATTGATCCTGCTCCTCATGTGAGTCCATTGACTATTGCATATATGCTTAAACACCTACCTGTCCTAATCATTTTAGTGTTACTCTTGGCTCCAATACAATTTTCATCAACACCAACCACATAGACCTGGTACTGCTGTCCACAGAGCAGACCAGATATCTGGCATCTGGTGCTGCTGGTGTTGCAGGACCACTTGTAGCCATTTGCATTCACAGCCATAGCTATGTAGGAGACTGAGCCCTGTGAGGGTTGCCATGACACCGAGATATTGTTTGATTTGCAGGAAGAGTTGACCCTGAGGTCGGTGGGAGGGCAAGGAGCTGAGGAAAGAAAGAAAAATTGTCAGTAAACTCATTTACCCATTTAAAATAAAGTACAGATGTAAAGTTACTGATAATATTGAAAAGAAGTGAACGATATACACCTGTGTGCTATTTAACTTCCTCTGAAAATTCACTGACATTGACAAATCTGGAACATGGCAGGTGGTGTTGATGAAGGGAAACTGAGCTCATCATCTGCCAGCAAAGTTATTTTAGGTCTTAACCCACTCCTACTTATTTAGCATGTTCAGCATAAGTTACCTGTGATGATTCTGTTCCAGTCCTGGGCCGGACTGGGGCAGTTACGTCCCTGTCCACTGACGCTCACCCTGTAGCTCTCCCCACAGCGCAGGGAGGTGATGTTACAGGAGGAGCCATTGGTGGAGCAGGTCTGCTGGTCTACAATGTCAAATGCATTGGCTGAGGCATTGTAGTACCGGATGCCGCTGCCGGGCGTCCAGGACACCACAGCTGTGTTGGTCTTGCAGTCCAGTGCTGTCTTTAGACCACGGTGGGGACAAGGACCTAGACGTAGATGGAAAAGTAAATATGTAGGTGGAAGATGATGTGGATATGCACTGCGTAAAATTAAGTCTAAACTGTAAGTATTAGATTTTAAGTGGTAACAGGACTCAGACTTTTCTTGAGGAAACTGACATCAATTTGTTTTAAGATCATCTGCAGGCTGTCTTACCTGTAGAGGCCGTGATGGTCTCACTGACCAAACTGACGCAGGAGTCACGACGAGCCACCACTGTGATGTTGTAGTCCTGCCCACACGCCAGGTTAGGGAAGTCACAGTTGGTGTCGGTGTTGTTGCATTCAGAATTGTGGCCGAGACTGCCTCGAGCATAGACAGTGTAAGATGTGGCGCCACGTGCAGAGTCCCACGTGACCACAGTGATACCAGTTTTGCAGTCCACTCGTGCTGTGAGGTGGGTTGGAACACATGGACCTGGCGGTGGAGATAAAGCAGATTTTGTTTGTTTCAATCACACTGGAACTGCTTGGACTTTGAATGTAGTTGTTTATTTTTTCTGCTGTTGTTCCTGCCTTTGTGCAGATTCACCTACAGTATGACTCAATTTCAAACCTGTATTTGCAGATGTGAATTATTTACCCATCGTGTGTCTTTGAGCAACAGCTGGTTCACTGCTGCATGAATTTGTGTGGCCGATCACACTGATGACGTAGCTCTCGCCACAGATCAGCTGGCTGAAGGTGCAGTTGGAGCTGGTGGAGTTGCAGGTGGTGACTCTTCCTCTGCCGTCGGTTGCTGACACAACCTGAGTCTGGTCTGGGCCTGAGTTTCCCCAGGTCACCTGTGCCATGTTGGAACTGCACTGTGGATTCACCAACACCGTGTCTGGTTTACAGGGAGCTGGTGATTTAGAGGAAGATGAAACATAAAGCAAAAACAAAAGTTATCATCCATTTGCAATGTCACATCAAGTCATTTGTAAGTAAATGAAGCCTGAATTCCTTCACATTTATGTGCAGCAATAAATTAGTTTTCCCTTTAGTAACCACTTTATTTAATAACGCAGTATTTCAAGAGACAGTGAAGCTTTTGCTACCTGACTGCAGCATGTAGTCGGAGCCTTTGATAGTTCCACAGTCGACTGACGATGTTGTGACAACGATGCTGTAGGTGAGGCCACATTTCAGGTTGTTGATGGTGCAGTTAAAGTTTGAAGAGTCACAAGTTGCACGTGTGCCATCGCTGCCAATGGCGATCGCAGTGTAAGAGCCAACATCACCGATGCTCCCCCTCCACTGCACTGCAAAGGAGTTGGTATTGCAGTCCAGCTCTGCTTCCACCCTGTCAGGCAGACAGGGAGCTGTGGGACAGGGAAAACATTCAAGTCACTGGTGATGAGGTTCAAAACAAGAAGAAACAATGACTGCCAATCAGTCGGACAGCTTTTATTTACCTGAGGTGAATGTCAAAGTGGCTCCTGGGCTGCTGCTGCATGTTGCACTGGAGGCAATCACAACTGCAGAGTATTGATGTCCACAGTCCAGCTTCACTGAGCAAGTTGTTGTGTTGGAAGAACAGGTAACTACATGGCCGTGGGTACCAGTCACTGTAGCTGTGTAAGAGACAGCATGTGCACTCGGGGCCCAGGACAGAATTCCCATATTGGTGCCACATTCAGTAGCGACAGTCAAGTTGGTTGGTGTACATGGAACTAGAAAGGGAAAAAGTAATGAACAAGGATGTTACATCCAAATCATCTGCACTGCAAAAATCCTGTATGTACACCTATTATGAAAATCATGAGCTAGTTGGTTTACCTGTGTTTTTGCATTTGATTAATGACATGAAATATCAATTACCACTGATATGGCTGACCACTGACTGCTGGTAATATGAGAGTTACTTCATCTCACTGTGATAATACTGGATTTCTGAGGATGGAAAAGTCAAGATGTATCCAGATATTAACCTGTATCAGCTTGTATTGGATTGCTGAAGACGCTGGTACACTCAGAGTCCTTGGTAGCGACTGTGAATGTATACATCTCACTACACTGCAGCCCAGTAATGACGTGGGACGTCTGGGTTGTAGAGTAGTTGGCACTGGCACCGTCATGGTCTTGGGAGTGGAGGATGTAGCTGACACCGCTTTCAGGACTGGGATCCCAGCCTACTGTTATGTCACTGTTTCTGCAGTCTGTCACTGCAGTCACATTGGTGGGAGGGCAGACGACTGAAAACAAAAGAGGGGTGGAGAAAGAGACACGTTTTGAAAATAATGGAAACAAAACAATAGCAAATTATAACAAATGCGGATTGTATGATTTTAACACTTAAAATATTACAAGCATAAAATTAAAAATTCAGAATATATGAGTAATGAAAGTGACATTGATATTATAATGATTAATTAACACGTAGGTAGCTATATAATTAATAAAAGTAAATACATGTAGCAAAAATAATTTGCTGTTAAATGTAAGTTTGCTGTATTTTTCTCTCAAACATAACAGACATAGATTGTATGCTAAACAGATCAACAGCAATTAGTTCACAATAATACTTATTCATTATGAAACCACAAGCTGACTGGTTTATATTTCTGTTTGTGTATGGCTCAATCAAATCATTTATGGTGTGTTTATCGATAAGCTATGACGGTGTTGCTAGTGGGAACTTTAAACAAGCTAGCTGTTCAAACCACATTCAGGTCTTTATGCTATGCTAGGCTAGTCACCTGCTCCACACAAAAATGTCGTCCAAACTGCTCTGAGGTTTACAATGTCCAAAAAAAAACTAAGAGGCTCGTGATTCAGCTTGTTAAAAAAAAACTAAATCAAGTTTTAAAAATCTCGTGTTGCCTTTCTGGACGGAAATTGCGACGGTTGAAGATGATGACGCAACACCCTCCCCGCCTTCTGATTGGGCCTTTTCGGTCACGGGCGTCCAAGACGTAAATTTTAATTAAAGGCCTGGCTCACCTGTTTGTCTTTGCAAATAAACAAATGTTGTGCATAATGCTGCAGCTATTTTTGCTGTTCCCCATTCACAGCATTTTATTTTTTATTTTTTTGCTAACTACTAAACCACCTGCGGAAGAGACAACTTCCTGTTTACGCCGGCGCGCGCCGCACATGCCCAGTGCATTTAATGAGAGGCGCCTCTTTGTAGGTCTATCAAATATGGATAGACCGTGTTTTAAAACCTAAACATTATCAGTGTTACTCTATATTCAATCATCACACAACACCTACCTTTAATATAAACAGTTCATACCGTCTCAAATTACTACGTTGCTATTCTCTGTTACCTGTATGGAAGGTGAAAGGAAGGCTGGGTTTGCTCCTGCAGCCCCTCTCGATGGTGACCACCGTGAGGACGGACGTCTCGCCGCACTCGAGGTCTGTGAGGGAGCAGCTCGTGCCGTTGGAAGTGCAGGTGTGTACGTGATCATCCAAAGCAGTGGCCACATACAGGTCTGCTTTCCGGGCAGGGTTCCAGGTGACATGGCCCAGGTTACCAATACACTGCACGGACACTTGGACATCGGTGGGCGGGCAGGGGCCTGTGAAGTAATACAATGGGCCTGTAATACAATGATACTGTAATTTTGGGCAAATGTTAAAGTGTGTTATGTGGTGTTACTCACCTGCCATGTAGGTGAATGGATTGCTGTTGCTGCCCTTGCACTGACTGGAGAATGGACTGACGGTAATGACGTAGGTCTGGGCACAGCGCATATTGGGTAGGTTGCAACTCGTCTCATTTGTGGTGCAGTTTTTGATATCGCCATCTCTGCCGAGAGCCATCACTTTGTAGAAAAGTGATCCGGCGCTGGCTTTCCAGCTCACCGCTGCCGTGTTATTGTCACACACTAGGGAGGCACTCACGTTCATGGGAGAACAGGGGGCTGATGGGAAAGCAAAGTGGAAAACATCATGCATGGAAATCAAAGAAGGTTGTGTAAACTCCAGGGAGCATCATCACTCTCTTACCTGTCTTTATCTGTGTCACCCCAGGCATGCTGCTGTTGCAGTTGTCAGCCACAGCTATCACTTTTACGTCGTATACGCGGCCACAGAGCAGTGAAGCCAGGGAGCAGGAGGTCTGGGTGGTGCTGCAAGAGGCCATGTGGTCTCCAGAGTGGGCGTGGGCATAGAAACTCTTCCTGCCCAAAGTCTCGCCCCAGCTCAGGAGGGCAATGCCAGTCTCACAGTGGTATCTGTCCTCTACATTTGCAGGGGTACATGGAGCTGGAGGAGAGGAGGACAGTCAGTTTTTAACTGACCCAACTAACTTGACTTCCAATCTTATATTTAAAAGATAACCTGTTTTAGACATAAGTTACCTGTGACAATATTAAAAGCTGCGCTGGGTTTGCTCGAACAGTAGACTCCTTGTGCAACAGCCTTGACAGTGTAGTTTTGTCCACACTGCAGTTTGTTCAGGACACAGCTGCTGTTGGTGGATGAGCTGCAGGATGTCAAGTGTCCCAGGCTGGAGGTCGCATTGACGGTGACGCTCACGGCATCCTCGTCCTCAGCCCAAGTGACCCAGGCATGGTTGGAGACACATCCCAGGGAGTGCTTCTGGATCACCGGAGCGCAGGGAGCTGGACACGGGATTATCACTCATTATTTATCAGTTTAGGGGGTGTGGGATGATTTTTGTTTATCATTTCCGTGCGCCAAAGAGAGGAGCGATTCACATCAATCATGTCTTTCTTTACCTGTAGTTACATTTGTTTGGGCGAGTACGGAGCTGTTGCACTTCCCGTCCCCTGCCAGAACAGTCACAGAGTAGTTCTTCCCGCACTGCAGCCGTGTTAGTTTGCAGGACATGCCGGTGGAATTACAGGAGTCAGCGTCTCCGTCGGCCTCAGCCAGGACTGTGTAGTAATTAGCTCCAGCGCTGGCCCACCAAGTCACCGTCACCACATCAGTGAGGCAGTCCAGTGCAGCGGTCACATTCGAAGGAGTGCAGGGTGCTTCAGGAGAAGGGAGACGATGAGCAGTGTATTTAAATGACTGCAACTCCATGTTTTGTGAATGTATTTTGAACTGTTTTTAAGACTTGAGTGTAAAATACATCAGTTACCAATACATGTTAAGAATATAACTTTATTTCTGGGTTTGGACTTCTTGATGTGATCTGTGCCCTGAATAAGATTCGTACCAGTTCTCGTGGAGATCATGGCGCTCTTGGAGCTGTTGCACGTGTTGCCGAGAGACATCACAGAGAACATATACATCTGAGCACACTGGAGGTTGGAGAAGATGCAGCTTTGACTCGCTGTAGCACAGGAAGCAGAGAAACCTCCCGCTCCCTTCAGTGTGGAGATGTAGGACCATGTGCCTGGAGCTGAATCCCAGGACACCTGCAGAGTGTTGGTGGAGCACTGCACCATGCCCTGGATGTTCATAGGAACACAGGGAACTGAGAGGGAAAGGAAGAAAGGAGATTTGTTTGTCCAGTAAGAGAGATGATGTTTTGTGTTTGCATCATGTAACACCTCTGTCTGCTGGGTTCAACCAAACCAACTCACCAGAATCAACCGTCTGTGGGGCGCTGCTCCGTCCTTCACACGTGCTGCTCACGCCTCTGACTGTCACCGTGTACTGTTGTCCACACATTAAAGCTGACAGCATGCAGCTTGAACCCTCTGTGGTGCAGCTAAGTGAGTTTCCATTTCTATCCATTGCGCTGGCGCTGTAGTTCACTGGTACTGATCCGGGGCTCCAGCTGATCATGAGCACGTTGGTGCTGCAGTTCAGGGTGTTGACCACATTCTCAACAGCACATGGAGCTGATGCAGGATACAGAGTTGAAGTTAGAGGTAGTTTGATTAGCATTGTATGAAATGAACTGAAGATGTTGAATTACTCATGACTGGAGTAACTGATTTTGACTTTTGGCCACTTGAGGGCAGAAGAATACCACAACACACTCATAGACACGCAGCAGTGAAATCAGACAGTTTGTTTTCCAGATAAGTCAGTTTGAGGTCAAGTGTCTTGTCTTGTTTCCAAATGTACTGGAAATGAATATATGAATAAATGTAATAATGAATAATCTTGACTTTGGAAACAGTAGCTTGGCAAAACAATACACAAAAAACAAAGTCTGTATAGTCTCATTACATTATCTTCCTTGGATTTTATTGCTTTTTGTCAGGAAATGGTTTTTGAATTTGGGACATTTTGGGAGGAGGGATGTGTTTTTAAATCCTGAAGCAGGTCCAGGAAGAGGGTAAAAACAGGATGAGGAGACGGGACAGTGAGTGACAGGATGAGAGTAAATGAAGAGAAAGCAGAGGTGGCACTCCTTCTCACCAGTTGTACGTATGACCGGCTTGCTGTCAGGACTCTGACAGTAGCCGTCTGAGGATGACACAGTGAAGCTGTACTCTTTGCCACATTGCAGACCGTCCAGTTGGCAGCTGAGCCCTGCTCCTGCATTACAAGTCACATTATGTCCGTCTCTGCACACTGCCTTGCCAGTGTAAGACACTGCATTTGGGCTCCTGTTCCAGTACAACACCGCAGAGTTAGTGCTACAGTTCACTGAGACGCTGAGCTGCGAGGGAGGGCACGGCGCTGAGGAAGGAGGACACAACATGGATGACATCAGTTAGACACATATACGTATTTCAGAGTGTCAAAACGCTGGTTTCTGCTGGTCTTTACCTGTCGGCCCCTCCACCACAAGGCTCTGTGTGCTGGTGCAGGTCTCGCTCACAGCAACCACGCTGATATTATAAACCTGGCCACACATTACGCCCTTCAGGCTGCACGACGTCCCGTTAGATACGCACTCCAAGCGACTGTCATTTTTACCCACGGCAACTGCTGTGTAGTTTTTGGCGCCACGGCTCGCCTGCCACGTCACTTCCATGAAACTCTTACCACAGTTTTTCATCGCCATCACATTAGTTGGCACACATGGCGCTGGGAGAGGGGAAACATCCTTTTATACTTGCATCTGGGCAGACATATTGTCTCTTAAGTCAATTTATGCCTAAATATCCAGATGTTTTGTCAGCCTCATATACAGTTCACAGACTGTGGACTGAACTTCTCTTACCTTCTTGGACAGGTAAAACCGAGGGGAAACTGACACAGGTGTGATTGAAGGACATCACTTTCACTGTGTACTCCATCCCACACCCCAGCGTGTTGATGCTCAGCATTGGCTGTGTGGTGTTATAAGACGTGTATGTGTTGCCGCCTGAGATCATGGTCATGTAGCCCTCTGCGTTTCTGGATGCGTTCCAGCCGATGGTCACTCCACCTGATGCACAGTCCACGTTGGCCCGCACATTGTCCGGCCCACAGGGAACTGGTCAGAAGGAAGAAACGTGTGGAATTAGTTGGTTATTACTGCACCATGAAAATGGGCATATCAGAGAATTGTGCAGCTTGATCTTCCCGACACTTTTGCTGAAAAAATAAGGATATGCAGAGATGTGAAGTCAAGTTTCTTTATTGCAGGCTGCACTTTTCTGGCTTTAATGAAAAATACAGGCAGAACATTGCAGTTGTTGGAGTCTTACCTCACTGGTGTGATTATTTAGCACTTTGGCCAGAGGGTGGCGCCCAAGGAAAGGACATATTGTTTTCATCAGAGCTGCACTTAGGTAACTTAAGTTGGGACTAACTGAATAATAAATAATATCTACAGAAGAGTTTCATACAGGCAAGACAAAGAATAGGTGATGATGTAGGGCACGTCTATATGTAAACCCTTTAATTAGTTATCCCTTGGTGTCTGCATGTAGATTTCATGTATTGTGATGTGTTTGCACTGACCCTGTTCCTGGTGTTGATCCTAAGCTGCTTATTATTTCATTTCAATTTCATTTCATTCATATTAGTGTCAAGTAAAGCTACAGTGACATGAAAGTAATGGTGTTCGATGAGTTATGAGCAGGATGTGTTCTTACCCGACTCCAAGTAGATGGCCTTAGAGGGCATGCTGGGGCAGATGCCATCGTGGTGGCAGACAGTGACAGTGTAGAGCATGCCACATTTCAGGTTTTGTACCCGACAGCTGGTGTCAGTGGAGCTGCAGCTAAGCAGTCCTTGGTCTTCGTCCACAATGGTGGCAGTGTAGGAGTTCATTTGGGGCTGACCACGCCATGAAATTAGAGCCTCATTGGCGGCACAGTCCAGGAGGGCGCTGATGTTGTCCGGAGGGCAGGCAGCTGAAAGTAACGTCATCATCACACAACATTATGAAACTTGTTATTTTGTAGGTAAAAGCCTTACAGTAATGTTAACCCAGAAGGAGAACAAGCATCCGCTCAGTACCTGTCTCTATGGTGACCTCCTCACTCTCAGTGCTGTTGCACATGAAGTTGGAGGCAATGACGTAGACTGTGTAATTGGTGCTGCACTTCAAGCCCTCAATCCTACAAGTCAGATGGATGGAGTTACAGTTGTGAATGACGCCGTCGCTGTCCCTCGCCATGGCGACATAGAAAACTGCACCACCGGACAGCTCCCAGGTGGCAGTGATGGAGTCTGCTCCACATTCCTTCACCGCCGATACGTTTTGAGGAGCACACGGGACTGAAAGAGAGGAGACCAATCACCAGTCTTTGACAGACTGCAAGTAAAAGTACAAATATTCTCTTTGTCTTTAATTATGTTTTCTATTACTGTTTTTTTTCCAAACAACAGTAAGATAGACACAAGATTTATAATGATATGAAACAGTCAAAGCTTTTTACAAGCTAGTGTGTTAAAAAATAACTTTAACATCTGCTCATTAGGAAAACAGTGTTTGTTTCATCTTCAAAATAAAACCCCTCAAAGCACCTGGTGTGAACAGACGCTTTCCCAGGATCTGGATCTAATAAACAGACGCCACCAGCTTCTCCTCACCTGGTTCAGCCACAGGCCCCAGCGTCCTCGGACTGGCACACTCATCGTCAAAAGCTGTGATGTAGATACTCAGGTACTCTCCGCAGTGGATGCCCTCTATAGAGCAGCTGTTGGACATCGAGGTGCAGTTGTAATATGCGTTATGTCCTTTGTTGCCAAAGGCCTCCACAGTGTAGCGTAGAGCGCCCTCTGCCAGGTCCCACTTGCTGAGCAGAGAATCTGTCTTACAGTCGGACGACGTTTGTAGATTCTGAGGGATGCAGGGAGCTGGAGAGAGGCGGACGAGTCCCAAGATTATTTTATTTTAATGGGTCTTTTTGCAGTTTGCAAAAAATGAGGGCACCAGAGGGCGCTCCCAACTGCCCCAGAGTGTGTTGTACAAATAGTTGCAGCAACTTTGACTTATGAAAATCAAATGTTTGATGTCAGCTGTCAGATTCATATTGATACTGTACAGACATAAACTTTAATAAATAAAACTACAGGGAGGATGTACTGTTGGTCATACCTGTGCGTATGTCCACGGTGTAGCTGACCTCGCTCTTGCACTGCCCTGACAGCGAGACGACGGTGAAGTAATAGTGTCGCCCGCACACCGAGTGTGTGAAGAAACATGTGTTGTCCTCTGTCAGACATTCTCGCACCACTCCCTGGGAACGCAGAAATCACACTTTAAGTTGATGCTTTCTCATGCATGTCTGTGCAGGCAGCATGAAGCTACAGCTAACCTTTTTTTTTTTTTTTTACAGGCAGGCTATGTCCAGTCTTTTTGTAAAGCTAAGCTAACTATCGGTTGGTTGTACCTTCAAATTTTACACAACTGTTTCTGTACACTGAGATAGAGTCATTGAGAAAACACAGTGAAAAACTTGATAATATATTTGATTAAAATAAATAAAACACCTTGGAGTCCACTGCTTTGGCCAGGTAATAGTCTGTGTTGTTTGTGTGGTCCCAAGAAAAGATGATAACATCACTGGAGCATTCTCGCAGCAGCTCCAGGTTCTTAGGAGGACAGGGGACTAGAAGGAAAAATAAATACATATATATTATATTACACACATTACTATTACTATAGATAGATTTAGTACTTTAAGAGGCAACAGAAAACAAGTAACATGGGGTTATATATCAACATCAAAGGCGAGCGTCTCAAGTCCCGTTTCAGGTTTAAAACGCCCTGATACTGAAGATTACGCTCCACTGTTGCCTTTCACTGTATGAGGTTTCAGGTTCAACACAAACACAGGTTTCATTCTGAGCGTCCCTGAACACAACACAATATGATATAGACAGTAGAGCTCAAAAGGAGACCCAGTTTTCAAAGGAGACACCTAGTGATGCACTCAAATAAACGTGTGAACTTAGACGCCAAACAAAAGCGGTGGAGGGGGTGAGTTGTAAACAGCTATTCCCAGATGACTTAAGATTGATACGACCTCAGTAAATCTTGTCCTGAGGTAAAAGAAAATGAGGTGGAATATGTTTAAATAAACACTACAGATTGTGACCTTGTGACCCATTTTTATAACCCCTGACCCTAATGTTCAATGACATTTATTTACTTTAGCTTTAATTAGCTGCAATGTGTAATTTTAATGATCATACACATCACATCATCTTCTTTTGCCTTTAGGCCTTTTTTATATCACCAGATCGAGTCTCAAATATTGACGTGCAAAGTTTGTTTGTCATAAAATCATATTGAGCAGCATCCAAGTCGCAGCAGCAGCAGCCAGCAGCAGCTTAACACAGCACAATGTGGGCTCTCGCCTGGGGGGGTGGGGGGTGGGGGGTGTGGCTGGACAGAAAATCTCAAACAGAAAAGATGTGTGATATGTGAGATGAACGGATTAACTGCCTGCACAAAATAGATGACAGGGTGGAGCGGTTAAGACGTGGTAGTTTAAGTAACGGATAATTAGCCAGATATCACCTGTAAATAATGAAATATAAGAAAAGATGTAAATGTAAAACCTGAAGCAACGTGTTGGATTTGTTTCCCACTACATGGCTGATAAATTGCAATTAGGGAGAATAAGAGGCCTCAGATTTTACACATGAACTTTATCTGCCTTTTATATGTGAAACTTGTTGTGTGAGTCGATGTCGTCTGTTGTTGTAGTGTTTGGGCTCAAAGCTCTCAATGATCAATGTGGAAGGGTGACGGTTTAAAGATGTGAACGATGATGGTGTAATGAACGGTTTGAAAGCTTTCTGACGTAGTGAAGCAGCGTCACCCAGAGGTTTCCTGCTGTTCCTGTCTCCATGTCTTGTCTCAGATACTGAACTGATCTCAGGAGGAGTTTAAGGGAGGCAGCTGAGCAGATCCTGCTGAGTCATTTAGGGAAAGAGAAAACATCCACTTCTTTGTGAAGAAGGGTCGACTCTACAACAATGGCTGAGCTGGCTGGTTATGAGAAGGTCACATTGTCTCTATTGAACAAGCTTGGTCTAATATCTCAGTGGCTCTAATGTCTCACCTGTCTGAAAGGTGGCCCAGGTGTTGTTCACCGTGTTCTTGCAGTTGTCTGAAATGGGCGTCACGTGCACCAGGTACGTCTGACCACAGCTCAGTCCGATGATGTCACAGCTGGTGCTCTGGCTGGTGCATGTCAGCATTGTGCCATTTTCACTCATCGCCGTGGCCTTGTAGGAGTCGGCCCCGAACACAGGCGACCAACGCACCTGGGCAGAGTGATTGGTGCAGGTGTAGTCCACCGTGACTGAAGACACTGGTGTCAGCTCTGGAAGGGGAGACAGCGTGTTTAGTGTTTACTGCAGACGACAGTAGAAACGATGGACGTTTCCTTTAAACTATGTTTTGTAGTTACAGTTGTTGGGTGGTGATTGTAAGCTGTTTTTCAGAGGTATCACATTGTCTCTGAGTGGGGCCATAAAGGACACACACACACTATAAATCCTGTGATGAAGTGACAACACATCCAGGTCAGATAGCTCATAATTAATAAACTGTAAAATGACCTGAGAGCACCTTTGATTTCTGTCTTTTCCCAGGTTTATGTTTACATGACAGCCTCGACAACAAGTAGGTTGTCAGGGCATCTGAACCTGTTTCCCCCTGAGGATCATATTCTTGCGTGTCTGAAAGGAACGCCTGAAGAGAGAATAGCTGACCTAGATCCTAATCACAAAGTTATTGATATTGGTTTGGCTCTGCCGACTCACTGTTGGTGGAGTATGTGTAGTTTGTGGGTTCGCCCAGCAAAAGGAATTTGTTGAATGAGGACACTGATATCAGATAGGTGGAGCAGGGGAGGATGCCGTTGACATCCATCACAGTTTCTGAGACGTTCCGCACATACAGAGCGTCGCCGGGCTCGTCCAGGTTCTGGATAACGACCTGGTAGAGCAGGACGTCCTCCACCGGTTGCCACGTCACCCTGGATGTGCTGCGGCTCATCTGTTCTGCTGTAATGTTGCTGGGAGGCTCCATCACTAAAAGCAGACATAAGAGGGGAACTCGTTGTATCATATCACATCATATAACAATGATCATTGAAGAAGAAGTCACTGTCCAGTTTGAAAATCTGATCACATGGATCCATTCAACTAAATCACAGGAAGTGTGACCCTGAAGGCATCAGACGACAGCTGTAGGTTTATGTGCTGGCGGTTTTGAGATAGCTGCTCCTTTAAGTGTGCATTTTAAAGAATTATTACCACTTAATTAAAAGGTCTAAAAGAGGTCGCTCTGGATATGTTACTGGATGTGTTTCTATCAGTCTGTTGAGCAACGTAATCCCACTCTCATTTCCCATAAGGATGAAAGGTCTGGTACCAGACAGACACATGTCTCAGACCAAGACACTGCACTAACAGACATATAGAGGCAGAAGAGGACATGTGTTTTTCTTATGTGTGATTTGTTTCACTGGCTGTTTAATAAATAAGGACAATCGAGGAATGTTTGACACTGAAGTTGTGTTTTATACTTCAGTGACATCCCTGAAATCAAAGCCTACACCTGAGTGCTAGTTGCATTAATCTCAGTCAACAGAGCTGGATGGAAATGTGTGGCACTTTACATCAGCTTTTCTAAACATACCAGCACATGTAATTTAATGACAACACAACATGAAACGTACAAACCTCCCTCGTCCAACAAAGCCTGTCTGTCTAAAGAAGCTGTAACATCCACCTTCTTTTAAGCCTTCAGCCTCCACACGGACTCTAACTGTTCACTCACGGGTGGTGATGGTCTTCACTTTGCTTGCTCTTCCAGACCCGGCCCGGTTCACGGTGTACACGTAGCAGTCGTATCTGGTGGTGGGCTGCAGGTTTCCCGCTACAGCGCTGCTGTTGGTGGTGGTGATGTTGAACGTTTGTCCGGTGGCCTGAGAGCGCACCGTCAGGCGGTAATAGTCCGCCGAGGGGACCGCGGTCCATACTACGAGGATCGAGGAGCTGGACAGCGGCCGGCCGACTAGTATCTGCGCTGTGTCGGGGACTGAGAGGAGAGAGCAGGGGAGAAAGCGTCGTTTAGAGATGCTGCATAGCTGCGCTGTGCCCGTGCGTAATGGCGCGTTTTACGCACGACGGCGCAGATTGAATGGACAATAACTTCATATAGAAACATCACCAATACATGACAGCTGGTTATCTCTATAAATTAAAACTCATTTTTGACCGCTCGAGGCCAGATGACGTGATGATGCTGCACAAACCAAAATAACATTTCACGTGCATGTGGTGTTGACTTGTCTTCTTTACCTGTGGACGCCGTGATTGTATCCGCACACACCACAAAGAAGTACTGGAAAACTTTGAGAGTCACACTGTACTCGGTCCCCGGTCTCAGACCGTTGACCTCCCGTTCTCGCGCGGTCGATGGCAGGGTCACCACGACCGGTGCAAAGTTTGTATTGTTTTTCACCCGAAGATCCAAAAAGTAACTCGTGGCACCGACGTGTTCTTCCCATTTAACCAGAATGGACGAGGGGCCTGAGGGGGTGGCTGACAGGAGTCTGCACCCTGAGGATGGAGAGACATGGCGCTGAAAACTGGAGCTTTGTCACTGAAGATGTAAACTTTGTCACTGACATATTGATAGAATAATGATTATTTATTCTCAAGTGAATCCAGGGCCTGACATATTAGATACTAGATGTATGTGTTTACTCACCTTCTGCACCATCAGGTATCTGCAAATGACAAAAATAATGTAATCATCACACACTGCACTCAACCCAGTCAGAATCACAGGTGTTCACACAGCAATGAGATTTACCTGCGTTAGAGACACCAGTGCTAAAGAAAAGCCTATGGCTCCCAACAATCCCATCTTTGACATTGACTGCAGGATTACATTTAGTTTAGTAAAAAGGGAGTCAAATACAAAAGGTGCTCTTGGTTCTTTTGAGCTTCAGCCCAGTGTCCGTGGGAACCAATCAGTATTCCCCAAATGGGGACAGGCTGTCCCACCAACAGCCCCGGGCAGTCAGAGCTGCCCTGAGAACACAACAGGAGGGAGGGATGGAGGGCGGGATGGAGGGATGGATGGATGGATGAGGGGTTTGGTGAATCTACCTGTAGTGAGGGTGAAGATCTCTCTCTCTCTCTCTCTCTCTCTCTCTCTCATCTATCGCAGTGTTTTGTCTCATCACTGATCAGTCAGACGATCACACTCCCATGTTCCTGTGTTACTTTCTAAATCTAGTGTGAGGTTGTTGTGCACTTTTCTGTTTCACCATAATGTTTTGAGACGAGATCCTTCTGATTGATCGATCAGCTTAAACCTTCTTCAGAGTTGTTCATGAACTGATACGAGTCAGAAAATCGTACATTGTTTCCACTTTGACTCTCACAGAGTAAATATTGATCTTACCATCATGATGTCAGTCGGTTCCTTTTATTCTTTATATGCTCTTTTATTCTTTTATATGCTCTGTGCTTTGTGTCAGTAATCTCAGTTTATGTTTCGGTCACTCTGTTCATTCAGACCACAATGTATCTGGAGAATTATCAGCGATTTATGGTCATTTATGTCCCATCTCAATTATTTTCATTATTTTCACATGTATGGATTGTGATCAGCGTTTCGTCTCGTGGAATCTCAAATAAGAAGGAAGTCAAACTGATGTTTATTTTAATATCCATCTGGCTCTGTGACGATGATGATAAACTTTATGTTTGTGTTTTATCCTCATAAAGACCAACAAACCAAAGAGAATAACAGAATGTGGAAATAACAACAGTACAGTTGCTACAGTATTTTGGTTCACATATGAACAATAAGGTGAACTTTTGGAGTGAAATAAAATCTAATCATCAAACTTTAGGCCCCAAGATGTTCAGCATTATTCGAATTCAGTCACTCAGCTGTGAACTACACACACTGAAGGTTACAGGTCAGTAAATGTAACACTGGTGACAAAGGAAGGAGAAAACGTACGAGATGATCCACTTCAAACTTAAGTAATTCAGATGGAACTGATAGCGTGTGTCTGACCAACATTGATCTTTATCGCAGCAGTGTCATCACTTTTGTATCCAGAGGCCACAGGTGACTTTACTGACCTACTAACAACACAACACAACGCAGCCCGCCCCTCGACCACAGCCTCAACCCCAAACCGGAGCGAGTTGCATAAAATCGTCCAGATGTAACCGACAGCACATGATCCATTTGTTTTCTTTCTGTCTCTGTGAGACTGTGTGTATTGTGAGATTTGTTTCCTTCTTTCATTCATTGATTCAACATTTTGTTTATCCGCCCCTCCTCCTTCTCCACCTCCGCCACATCCCCCACTTCTGACTTACTGTAAATATCACAGCTCTTGGAGGACACGCTGCGACTCCACACATGGACATATTTCTGCGTTAAGTGTTTTTTTTTTTCCATCCTGGTAACAATACATGAGAACACAGTGAATGACCTGAGCCAAGGAGATAAAGGTTCTTTGGGAGGGGCCGCACAAGCAAAAAGACACAAGTGCCACTGTAACTGAAGTCAAGAATGCAAACTTGGGAATTGGGATTTCATCTAAATGGGCTGCACTTTTACAAAACACATCAGCCTTGGAGCTGTTTTAGGTTGGGTCTTGTTTAAACTGCCAGTTTTCAAAGGTTTGAAGGTGTTTTGGTGATTGGTTCGTGGGTGAATTAAGTTAGTTGCCGAGAGAGACTAATCCCCAAGCTGGCTGTATGTAGGCTACATGCTGGGCTGAAAAGGATCTTTTATCACAGGAGCATAAAAGACTATCGCCTCCTCAGTCCTCCTCGTTGTCTATTAAAGGAAGTCAACATGAAAGCGGACACCGGCTGGCAGGAAACCTTAGCCCCCCCCCCCTCCTGTGAAACAACAGAGCAATTTTGAAACATGGTGAATAAGGGCAAGTGATGTGAACACGTTGATATTTCATTGTGTTTTCAAGCGGCTGTGATATTACCCAGAAGTGGACACTGTTACAGGTCACAGGCAGTGAACCACTTATGATGCAACTTCCCATTTAACGCCATCTGCACCTGCTCCTAGAAATTACACCACAAGACAATAAGGTTAAGTGTTTTTTTTTTTTTTTTTTTTATTGTGCTGCTGACTCATCTGAGGTGTTATCGGAAAAGACATGGAGACACTTGAAGAAGTGACTCAGCCTTGTGGTCACGACAGCTTCACTTAATTTCCTCGTCCTTAGAGTGAAGAAGCCAGACTTTATTAATTTGACCTTTGTTTAAGTCTCATTTTCAGTGCTCAGTTGAGAGCATGGAAGAAACACACAAACCCTTCAATTCTCAAGAAGCAAATGTACAAACAGTATGAACAACAGTACTACAAGACTGGTCCATATAATAAAGTCGGCAGTGACATTATTAATGCAGCAGAGCCTGTTTGATGTGGTGAAATATGACATATATATAACATATATATGTCCAAGTTTTTCTAGAGTCACAGTTTTAGTTTGTTCTAGAAGGAAACTGGTTTCATTTTTTAACCAAATCCAATTACTTAACACCTTAAAACTAAAAGGTTACATAAGACCCAACACAGAAAGAGCTCAGAGTCTGATGTGTTTTCTAAGTACCACTAAATTCCTAAGTGGTGAGACACTACAAAAAGACAGACTGATCAATTATGAGCCAAAATTGCTTTGATGGTGAGAGACCCTCATCTATCCATCCATCCTTCTGTCTCTGCCTCCATCCCTCCATCCCTATTGGTGGGACAGCCTGTCCCCATTTGGGCAGTACTGATTGGTTCCCTCAGACACTGGGCTGAAGCTCAAAAGATCTCAGAGCAGCTTTTGTATTAGATTTTTTTTTTTATTTCACTAAACTAAATGTAATCCTGCAGTCAATGTCAAAGATGGGATTGTTGGGAGCCATAGGCTTTTCTTTAGCACTGGTGTCTCTAACGCAGGTAAATCTCATTGTTGTGTGAACACCTGTGATTCTGACTGGATTGAATGCAGTGTGTGATGATTACATTATTTTTGTCATTTGCAGATACCTGATGGTGCAGAAGGTGAGTAAACACATACATCTAGTATCTAATATGTCAGGCCTCAGACAGGCTGGATTCACTTGAGAATAAATAATCATTATTCTATCAGTATGTATGGATCACTGGAGCCAGTGTGTAATGTAGATCGGAGAAGATGAAGGCACATATTTGGTGCTTCAGTTGTAATGTTTTCTGTTCATTAAACTTCAGTGACAAAGTCTCTCCATCCTCAGGATGCAGACTCCTGTCAGCCACCCCCTCAGGCCCCTCGTCCATTCTGGTTAAATGGGAAGAACACGTCGGTGCGTCGACATACTTTTTGGATCTTCGGGTGAAAAACAATACAAACTTTGCACCGGTCGTGGTGACCCTGCCATCGACCGCGCGAGAACGGGAGGTCAACGGTCTGAGACCGGGGACCGAGTACAGTGTGACTCTCAAAGTTTTCCAGTACTTCTTTGTGGTGTGTGCGGATACAATCACGGCGTCCACAGGTAAAGAAGACAAGTCAACACCACATGCACGTGAAATGTTATTTTGGTTTGTGCAGCATCATCACGTCATCTGGCCTCGAGCGGTCAAAAATGAGTCTTAATTTATAGAGATAACCAGCTGTCATGTATTGGTGATGTTTCTATATGAAGTTATTGTCCATTCAATCTGCGCCGTCGTGCGTAAAACGCGCCATTACGCACGGGCACAGCGCAGCTATGCAGCATCTCTAAACGACGCTTTCTCCCCTGCTCTCTCCTCTCAGTCCCCGACACAGCGCAGATACTAGTCGGCCGGCCGCTGTCCAGCTCCTCGATCCTCGTAGTATGGACCGCGGTCCCCTCGGCGGACTATTACCGCCTGACGGTGCGCTCTCAGGCCACCGGACAAACGTTCAACATCACCACCATCGACACCATCGCAATAGCGGGGAAACTGAACCCCGCCACCAAATATGACTGCTATGTGTACACAGTGAACCAGACCGGGTCTGGAGGAGCAAGCAAAGTGAAGACCGTCACCACCCGTGAGTGAACAGTTAGAGTCCGTGTGGAGGCTGAAGGCTTAAAGGAAGGGTGGATGTTACAGCTTCTTTAGACAGACAGGCAGGACGAGGGAGGTTTGTACGTTTCATGTTGTGTTGTCATTAAATTACATGTGCTCATATAACAATAAACTCACACTGAAATATTAAATGCCTCAGAAAAGTTGATTAACTGTGCCACAATCTTCCATCCAGCTCTGCTGCTTTAGATTAATGCTTCTCGTCAGGGACAGTTGGTCTTGATTTGATGGGGACAATGAGGTATAATTGTCTTTCACCATACTGGCATGAGCTTATATCAAAACAGGTTTAAAAACAAAAAAAATGTGTAAAATCTTTTGACCAGGAAAGAGGAGACTTAACATGATAAGAAGCAAATCCAAATAGGGGAATGTGCTCGTGTACAATGTGTTATATTATATAAACTATCTCACTTTGTGGTGGTGGTGGTGGTGGTGGTGAGTTACATAAGCCACTACAGGAGCGTCAGATTTGGGTGGAGAGATCTCTCAAGGTCTGTGTGTGTCTCTTTGGCTGAGTCATGGTCCATGTTTCAGCTGTGAATGGCAACTATTCCCCTCTGAGAGTCACCTCAGTGTCATTATTGATAACCTATACTGTTTAAAAGATAATACCAGAACCAGGCCTTTTGTGTCGTGAGGGACTTTAGGCCAACTGAAACCTGTGTTGTGAAAAAGAGTGGAAAGCAGCACAGGGATTGGCTCCTTGTGAATGTGGAGACTGGGTGGGTTTTAAATGACCAGTTTGGATCTGATTGGCCGAAATAGAAAATAATATTGATCATTTTCACTAGTGTGTGTGTGTGTGTGTGTGTGTCTGCGTGTGATCATCTACATCTAAGAATCATTGTGTCGTTGTCTTTTCCTTTGAATCCTGGTCAGACATATACTTTCTTGAACACCAAACACTTGTCTTCAATAACTCCTCATAAGACCTGGAAAGAGAGGTTAGGCTATAAAACAACATTTATCTGTTATTCTTAATACATAAGAAATGACAGTAATGTACAGTTGTAGTCACTTTCTTGTATAGCGTCTTTGATTGTTTGAACATTAAATGGCTCTATTCTTAGACTGTTCACTTCAGTATCTAAAGGATACACTCATGAGGTGGTGTAAAGTAATATCTATCAATATGCAGAGAGATACAGATGAGTTTTAATCCTACAAGTTTATTTTATATTCAACATAAATATATGGAGGTTGCTCTAACAATGGAGAAAGGACAAATTGTGACTGGTGGTCAGCTTATTTATTGATAATCATGATCAATTTTGTCTTCCACACCACAGTGGGTATCACTGTTCATTTTAATGTCTGCAGATTTTTAAACGTTTGTTTGGTTTTGTTGTGACGTATTTGTTGGTTTCATTGTGGATCATTTCAGGTTATTGATTGAAATATTCCATCAGTTTCTCCATGTAACTGTTCTTATGTCCGATGTCTGAGCAGACAGAGAAGTTACAACAAGTTGAATTATGGACTTATGAAACCAAAGGTCTTTTATAAACAAACAGCCAAACCTCTCTTTCCATCACAGGAGCAAGAAGTACAAAACAAACCACAAAACACACAGACAGTGCTGGGAACTCTTTATTAGCATTAGAAATGTGCATCAGGTTTAACAGAAACCACAGTGACACATAGTCCAACGTGTTCAATTCATCCAGAGAACAAGCAGCAGCACAGTGTCTCAGTGTCTGCCACTCATCATCAGGAGGCTTCCTGCTTCGGGCTCGAGCTATGAAATTTATTTTTTAATTTGGTCTCAGATCAATTCTTCTTATAATGAAGAGGCGAAACGTTTGGTAAATGCTGTAAAAGGTCTGTTGGGGTCTATTCTTTTTTTAATTTTTGATAATCCATCAGCAGTTTTTATATTCTTGCAGCTTTTTAAATTCCAGATGCTGACGACTCCTGTTGTTCACCTGTCTGTGCTGTCCTCGTATTTAAGTACTCGATCGTGTCTGTTGGGGCACAGTAATGTTTTTTTTTGTTTTTTTTTCTTGGCCATGACACATAATTTAACAACATCGTGGCCGACAGACAGACGTGTTTGTTCTTGGTTCACAGTTGTTTTTCTGTTTAATTATCAGATTGACTTCGTCCAATCTGAGTAAGGACGGTGAAGGAGGAAGAGGAGGATGAAGAGGATGGAGGCTGTGAAGAAAAAACAACAGGTATCACATGAAGTCTGCTGGATATTGATACAAGTAGGTGTAAATTGTTGCTTACCCCACAGTCAAGAATAAATAGACTTTTCAAAACTTTATCTTGTTAGTAGGGTTATCATAGACTGCATCAGTTTCCTGGACCCACCAGGTGCGATGTACTGTACTGTATATTCTTACCATGGGCTAGTCGACGCTTCTCTTCCCCCTGTAAATGACTGAGGAAATTGAAGTGATATTAGAGAAATGACCATCACAGATTACATCCTCTTTTCTGAAAGGCTTTGCACAACATCTTCACATAATTTGAAACTGTTAAATTCAGATTCCAGCTGAATCTAAATAATTTAAACATGGTAACAGACTCACCTGTGCCAACGTTGCTGTCTGAGCACGTGACTACAAGAAGAGAAACAAACAATGAAACAAGTCAAAATGGTGTTACTCGTGTTCATAATGTATCAGACGTGTGTTAATCCTGCACATGTTTCATAACGCAGCATAAAGAAACTGATGGTGCTGTCCATACCTGAGTAGAGTCTCTGAGGACAGAACAGGACTTTGCTGCCCTCTGGTGTGAGCGGAGCCACCACCACATGGTAGATGTCCCCACATTGGATGCTGCTGACATCACAGCTGTTTTCCCCAGGAGAGGCGGAGCAGGTGTAGTTGTTGCTGCTGCTCATCATCTCTGCAATGTAGCCATGGCTGCTGCCTGAGCTGCGCCAGTACACCCGCAGAGAGTTACCAGCCATCCTGTAGAGCTTGACGCCCGAGGGACAGCAGGCACCTTATGAGAGAGAGAGACAGTGTGATGTGACTGCATTGTTTTATTCTCTACATAAGCTAGATACTGAATAAACACCCTCTTCACTCACTGGAGGAGAAGCCCTGATAGGAGCAGTTGGACCTGCGCCCGCTGTGGCTGTACGCCTCCATCGTGACTGTGTAGTTTGTCCCACAGGTGATGCATCCCATGAGGCAGTGGGAGTCCTGGGTGTGGCAGCGTGCGTGGCCTCGTGGCGACGTCAGCGAAGTGATGAACGAATGCGCCCCTTTGGCGTGAGACCACGAGACGTTGGTCATTGCCTGAGTCACCTGAGCCACTGTGAGATTCACCGGGCAGCAGGGCTCTGGAGAAAGAGGATGGACACAAGATTTAAGGTCTGCAGCCGGAAAACGAATAAAACTAACATTTACCATTTACAATATGTTGTTTATCGGACTGATAGCTGCAGCAATGAACGACCTTCAATCAGGTGGCTCAGTCCACTCACCTGTCTCCAGAGAGTCAGAGTAGCTGGGTAAACTCTGGCCGGCGGCGCTGTTTGCTGTGACGCTGACCTCGTAGGTGCAGCCACAGGGAAGGTCGACGATGTCGCAACTGTTTCCAGTGGTGGTGCAGGTGTAGCTGCCGTCGTCTCCCGTTGCACTCACGGTGTAATTCGCTGCCCTGTTGCTCGCCGTCCAGCTCACACTGACGCAGGAGGAGTTTTTCGGGTCCAGCATCAGATTCATTGGCATACAGGGAGCTGAGGGAGGAAGGAGCAGTGATTAAACATTTAACTGAGTTTACTGAGCAGGTTTGGACCTGAAAGGGTCCTAATGTTCAGGTTAACAGTCATCCAGACCAGGTATAGTCGTTAAAGACAAGCTTACCACTTTATAAGGTACACCTGTGCATTCAAATGTACTCCAACAGCTCTGTCACAAATTCAGCTTTTTTTAAGCTTCTTTTTATGTCGACACATCAGACAGGTGGTAAATCTAGTTTAGTTTGTGCTTATTATTACTAACTTGGTACTGGTTGTTGTTGTTGTTGTTGTACTGGAGTGTGTTATATTCAACTCTGAAATAATAAACCTCAGAAAGAGGCATAAAGATACAGAGTTTTCTACCTGTGTCTTTGGTGTGAGCTCTGCATGCTCGGTTGCATCCGCTGATTTCACTGCAGGGCGTCACCACCACGCTGTAGGAGCTGTCACAGCTGAGGTCGGAGAGGGCGCACACCGGGGCCGTGTCATTACACAAGATGACCTCTGAACTGTCTGCGGCCCGAGTCTCGTACAACTCTGCCCCCCTTGATGCAGTCCACATGATCTCCAGAGTGTCAGCACTCACCAAGGAGACGGACACGCCCTCTGGACAACAGGGCACTGAGAGACACAGGTGATGATGCACAAGTATAAACACACAACAGGACAAGATGGGGGAAAAAAAAAACACCTCACACACTCTGCGGCCACTTACAGGTGGTGTAGTTGAGAGTGTTTCCTGGAGGACTGGCTCCAGCCTGGTTGAAGGCGAGCACAGACATCAGGTAGGTGTAGCCACACTGGCAGTGGTAGGTGCAGTTGTTGCTGGTGGTGTTACAGGTCTCCTCGCCTCCGTCGCTCCTCTTGATGAAGGCCACATAGCTGTCAGCATGAGGCGACGTGTCCCAGGTCAGCGTGCAGTTTCCTTCTGTCAACTCCATCAGATTCAGAGACTCTGGAGGGCAGGGGACTGATGGCACAGGGAGGTGAGTTGAAAAAAAAAAAGCATCTATCTGTTTCTATTGCATCTTTTGTTTTTTATTATCTCAGCCCATTTGTTCCAGCTTCTATCTGTGTAGTATGTTAGTCAAAATAGATCAACAATAACAACAGCACAGACAGTATCAGCTCTACTACTCACAGGTGATGAAGACTTTGGGGCTGGACGGGAAGCTGGGCCCAGCCTCATTGGAGGCGGTGACCTGGATGACGTGCACCTGTCCACAGCCGACCGGAGC
The DNA here is from genome assembly GCA_021432705.1 of Caranx ignobilis. NCBI lineage: Eukaryota > Metazoa > Chordata > Actinopteri > Carangiformes > Carangidae > Caranx > Caranx ignobilis. The sequence continues at coordinate 5,375,843 of MU270014.1, forward strand.
CAGGGTGCAGGAGCTGGACGTGGAGTTACAGGTCAGGTTCTGGTCACTCATCACATAGTACCCGATGGGTCCGTAGACCTCAGTCTCCAGCTCCCAGGACACAGAGAGTCCGGCCACGTCGTTACTCCACACCACAGAGATGTTGACAGAGGACGGTGTTGGAGGTCCTGTTGAAACATTAAGACACAGCAAGTGAAGCAGCAAACAGCATTACCTCCTTTGGTAAAGACTAAAGAGTAAGTTCCTTTATTTTAAGCCTCTCCCTGTAGAGTGTATTTTTCTGTACCTCTGTCCAGTCTGTTTTGATTTTACCACTAGGAGGCGCCAAAGTCAGACAATTTAACATAGAGGGGCTTCGAGTTACACTTTTATGTTTAGTTTATGTTTCTTTTATGTTTTTTGGGAGTTTTTATACTTTATACTTTTAGACTTACTTATTCTTAACTTTCATTTTTATAGTCACCTGATGTGTATAAATCCAAATCATCAGACAGATAATAGAGGTTTCTATGTTACAATGCTGCCTAATATTGCTTTTTTTATTCCAAAATATTTCATTGTTATAACAGGATTATTGACCAGTAATAGGTTACAGCAGCTGTTGTCACTGAGTGCGTCCTTACGTGTTGTCTGGTTGATGTACACGCTGCCCTCTCCCTTTCGGCCCTCGGGGTCCCAGGCGAATCCCCTGATCATGTAGAGGGAGCCGGCGTCCAGGCCGGAGATGGTCAGGTTGGTGTTGGAGGTGTTGTGCTTCATGTTGGTGTTTGAACCAAACGGGTATATGGACAGGGTGTACTGGACGGCGTGAGCGACGGGGGGCCAGGACACCACGATGCTGTCATTGCTGGGGGAGGAGGTGTACAGCTGAGGAGGAGGCAACACTGTGGATGTTCAAAGGGACAAAGTCTGTGTTAGTCCTGTTGTGTGGTGTGTAGATGGAAAACAGCTCCAACAGGTTGTAGTTAAAAAGATTACATACATATTTAATGCTGAAATATTCAGGCCGTGTGGTTATGCAGTGTCTGAAATGTTATGTTTTCATTTTATAAGATTCAACTGAGTCAAAACTTGACTCAATCCAAGTCAAAGGCCAGTTTTATCCTTTACTATGTTATTTAAGGTAAATCACATCTGATCAAACCGAACCCACACCATCCATAAACAAAGTATCTAGATGGATAGATTCTTTATTGATCCCTTAGTCACTTGTGATTGATATTCTAGAGAAGTACTTGTGTACATGTAGTCTCATGGCAGACCTGTTTCCTATTCTGCTGTAACGTGGATCTGGCGTCTTTAAAGTCGGATCTCAACTTATTCTAAATTTATTTTGCAGATACAGAAAAAAAAAAAGACAAGTGACCCACAAAGTTTGGACTGAGGTCTTTGAGGTCTTCCCAGAAATAGGATGAAATGCAAAGATCCATACTGCTGTTTGCCTGTTTGTTAAGCTCATGAGGATCAGATGTCCCCCCCTGAGGTAGAAGTGGAGGTCTGAGGTGAGAGCTCTTTGTGTGTTGTGTGACACAGGAGGGTCCAGTTTAGTTTCCAGGCCCTGAGGGACGCTGATACGTTCCTCAGGTAAGACAAACCTGGATTTGCACAAACACTGAATTTAGTGGAGATGACGCATGTATACGTCCACTCTCCCACAGTACTGTCTGTGGGACAATGAGGCAGATCAGGTGACTTCTGCAGGGCATGAGGAGCAATGACAAAAGTGCTCAGTGTCTCTTGGTGAATACACGACTCACTTCGACCCACTGGGGATTATTTACTCTATTTCTGGAGTTTTGTTTCCCAGATGTGGACGAGGAAGAACGGCAGAACAATAACGTGAGAAAAACAGCCGTACCTGTCTTTGCAGTGACGCTTTGAGACGGCTGGCTGCGGCCTCCGCTGTTGACGGCCATGATGCTGAGCGTGTACTCGGTGTACGGTGTAAGGGACCCGATCTCAGCAGGGGAGGAGGGCACTGTATCTTCTCTGTAGAAACCGTCAGAGTCCTGGATGCGTATGATGTAGTGAGTGGCCCCAACTGCAGAGGTGAACTCTGCTATCAAGGTCCTGCTGTCCTTCGGCTTCACAGTGTGGATGGCAGACATCTCCTCGGGGGCTGAAACAGTCACAGTCACAGAACATACATAGTGTAAGATTCAACTATATGGGTTAGTAGGGTGCAAAGAGACGGCCTCCTAATGGTTGCCCAGGTCAACACCTCACCTGTGGAGGACTCGACAGCAGCAGTGCTCAGTGTTTGTTGAGAATCGTCCAGGGCTTCAACTGTGAAGACATAGTCGATGTTTGCGGACAGAGAGTTGATGGAGCCCATCACCGTGTTTGGACCAAACGTGGCGAAAGCGATGGTGTTGCTCGGTGAGCTTCTGGGGGCGACGGAGACTTTGTAGGAGGTGGCTCCGGAGTACCTGGTCCACCTGAGAATGGCAGTCTTGGATGTGACTGAGAACACTGTTACTTGAACATCTGATGGGAGAGGTGAGAGAAGAGGAGCTCATTGTACCACATGTCAGATAAATGTGAAATACAGACTCATTCATTCTCACGTGACAGTGATTAAACACCTACAATAATGTATAATGTAAAATAAGAATATACAGTACCTGACCCAGTTGCAGCCTGCAAAAATAGATGAGAAAATAATATTATTTTTCTGTTATATTTTGAGTTTCCTTTTTCTCAACATCATTAATGTACCTGAATTTGAAATAAATGTAATTCCTTTACCTGTGCACACGTACTCAGCAAGACAAAAATCCCCAGCCACTTCATGGTGCCCATTCTTCACGTCTGTCTCTCCTCTCACTGTTCCTGACAGTGTGCAGCTTCCTTTAGGTTTAGGTTTTAATGCGTCACCCTGAACTGTTTTACCTTTTCTATAACATATGTGGTGTCTGTGTTCCTTGAAATACCTGCCGTTGGCCCCTCCCACTGGTAGCAAATGTCCAATCATAGCAAAGCAGAGAGATGTAACTTTTGCAGCAGGTGCATGTTGAATAGCAGGAGAAGGAAACACCTTTGTAGCTAAAGGCATGATATTCAATATTTAAGGATGTTGTCGAGATGGCAGAAGATAAAGGGGCTGGGTAAAGGAACTGGACTTCCCCCACCGACAGGCCTCAAAACACAAACACCTTTCACATTGAAATGAATGTAACCTATGGTCTATCGCACCACGGCATGATATTTTGCACAATAGCAAAATACTACTGTCGGGCCATCAATTACCTGCGGTCAAAAAAGCCTCTCATTTACATTTATGTATACCCCTTTAAGGTGTTTAAGGTTTAAAGTGAGTCCAACTGTATAACAGAGTTAGAGACATTATGAGAACAGACTCGTATCCACAAAGTCTCCTCTGTTTATTTATCCATCAGACTTTCGACACTGCCTTTATAAGAATGTCCACTATAATATAGTAAAATTGAATCTAACATTAAATTTATCGATAGGCCTACTTAATCGGGTGTTGGGATGAAGGTTCGCGGGGGGAACTACAACAGCGTCCGACGCGCACTTGTTGACGCAGATGACGTCAGAGTCCGAGGACACGGGACAGGAAGAGGCGCGGAAGGGAAAAAAAATGGCAGCGGCTTCACAGCACGGGCTGAAAAGGATAGTTTGGAAAAGTAAGTTCATCCCATTGAGATACTGTTTCTTATCCACGTGACGCTTCTTGTTACTTCCTTTTCAGACGGTAAAGTTTCTGTAAGTCACTACGCGGTGTTTTATCGACTGTTTCTTCCCCGGTGACTTTGCATGTTGGGGTGTCAGTGGACGTTACACTTCATTCTGTAGCTACGCATTGTTGTTGTTGTTGATGTTGTTGTTGTTTTGGACAACGGAAGTTTTAAAAAGTGTAGTCGACAGGCCGATAATCGCAGAAAACCTGGGTCGACACACGGAGCTGTGGTTGTTCAGTTCGGGCTGCACTGGCCCGGACACTTGTAGTCTACTTTTAGCCGGAGTGAGGTCGTTTTCCGTCGCCCGGAGCCCCGCCTCGTCGTATCTGCGAGCTGCCTTTAACACACACATACACACACCGGTCAAGCGACAAAAACGTCGGTTGTGTGTTTGGTTGTGCTCCATGTACACTTAGAGCAAGACACGTCTTTGGTTATCTACCGAGCTAAGGTTTGACTCTGAACCAGAAGTGCCTACTGACACTCAGCCCTTTGTCACGAAGAGCGAGTCTCTACTAAAATCTGCTTTCAACACCTTATTGTCTTAAGTTTATATTAAATTCAGGCAGTTTTATCAGATTTCTTGTATTGTCTCCCTCATTTATCAAGCAGTTCAGTCGCAGAAATAAGACTGAACAAGGACTGCAACCAGACAGATTCTCTCTATAGTTATTGATTGTTCATTGTACAAATAATAGTGATGAAAGACAAATGAAAGCATATGTGGTTTTTCTGGTTACACACGATAGACACCAACATCCACAACATTGAACTGCCTCTAATGTTGTGGCTGTAAATGTAATGTGCCACCGTCCGTCTCATATCTCTGTCTCTATTATCTCCTTTTCATAATTATTAGAAGCCAAAATCGAAATCTGAAATAAAATAACCACCAGGCCCCATGTGTGTCTGTGATATGATGAACGATACTAATAAAGTGCTTTGCAGAGGAAAACAAAGATTAAAACAGAATCAAGTTATGTTTTGAATAGGATAATAGAAAAAGTAAGGAAAGTAGATGTGATGGCACAACATGCACATTTTATATATTTCTTTGTCTGGCAAACCATTGACATTACGAGACAAGAAAATAAATGCTTATTTGAGAAGAGGGAACCAGATAATATTTTGGCTTTTCCCTTTAAAAAAAAAAAAACAAAAAGTCACACTGGGTCAGAGTTAAGAAATTTAGGATTAAAGAGGAGAAAACACAAAGTTCAGCACTGACTCAGCAGCAGTAACTAACGGGTGAGTAAAAATAGCCTTTTCCTGCTTTTAGTCATGTTGTTTCTCATGAGTCATGCTCTGTGTCTCCTACAGGGATAGAAGACACCATTATTGCAGACTGCAGAAAATCTGAAGTATGGAAGGTAGGACAAGGCTCACGGTGCCGAGTTTAACAAACAACCACCACATCATTTTGACTGAAAACACACCTGTTATCTCTCCACCTGGGAGTAGTACTTCTTTTGATGTGGGTTTCCACAGCAGCAGTGTTTTACAGTGTGGTACATGATTTTACTGACTGACTTCTGTCGTCTCTTCTTCACAGATATTGATCCTAGATCCTTTTACCACCAAGCTCCTCTCATCATGCTGCAAAATGTCAGACCTGATGACAGAGAAAATAACAAGTAGGCCATGCTTCCATGATTTTTTACTTTTACTGTGCTTTTTATATGGTGAATAAATCAAGATGGTATATTAATGCCTTAAACTGCTTTGTTTAAAAAAATAAATATATATGTATTTTTAAATCTCTAGTTGTGGAGGACCTATTCAAAAGCAGAGAGCCTGTCCTAGAAATGAAGGCCATCTACTTCATGTCACCAACCACTGAGGTTTGCCATTATAACCCTCTTAATATCATGTGGCATCTTGTAGTTTTTTGGTTTGTAATTTCTAAAAAAAAAATTCATTACATTTCATTTTACAGTGTGTGGACGCCTTCATTGCAGATTTCAAAAACAAACCCAAGTATAAGGCAGCATATGTTTATTTCACTGACTGTAAGTAACCAAAAAGTGTCCATTCATGGATCCATAGTTGTAAAAACAACTCATAAACATCATGAAACTAAAAACACTTTGGTCCCACAGACTGCCCCGACAGCCTGTTCAACAAAATGAAGATGCAGTGCGCAAAGTACATACGAGTCTGTAAGGAAATCAACATTTCCTTCATGCCGCAGGAGGCACAAGTGAGTGGCTGCAGTGTGTTTCTTCTTTCAAGTTCTTTTGTAACGCTTCATTTCCTCTTTTCATGCAGATTCTGTCACTTTCTATCTGAGGGAAAATTCCAGTGTTGTAGTTTGTTGTAGCTTGCCTTTAGGGCATGTTGCTGCTGGGAGGAAGAGATTTGCAGTGATGTCATTTTAAAGGGTGTCGGCCACTTGTTGCTATGATGTTATGATACAACTGGTAACCCTGTGTTTTAAGGATTCCTTGAAATAATAATTTATTTAAGTAATGTCCACATATTTAGTTCTTGACTTTCTGTAAACTGTAGTGGTTTTAATAATACTGATTTTACAATTGTGTGTTCAATGCTTTCCAGGTGTTCACATGTGATAATCCAAAGGCTTTCAAGAACATCTACAGTCCAAACAATCCAGACAAAAAGAAGACACTGGAGACACTCGCAGACCAGCTCGTCACGCTTTGTGCCACGTTGGATGAGTACCCAGGGGTCAGATACAAGAAGTAAGCCAGAGAAGATTTGGTTTCGCGGCTTACAACACACCTCAACCCCGAGCGCAGTGACACCTTTTCACAAGAAAAGCTTGAGCTGAGGCCACAGAGTGTGTTACCTAACTGCTTAGAGTTAGGTCATATTAGAAATTACAGAGAGTGGGGAGCAATGTTGTTTAAGTATCTCTCTATCGCTGCACACACACATCACATGAAAAGTGACAGAAAACACCATTTGGTGTATTTCAAAACACACACCTTTGTTAACACACTGCCTGATTGAGTAATACTAGTATCAGAGCGACTACAGTATGTATTTCTTCGATAACTGATGGCGAGTGATCTTTTGTCATATCTAGAGACAGCAACATGGAGAACGCCAAGGTCCTCGCAGAGCTGGTGGACAACAAACTGGCTCGCCATTACGAGCTGGATGACAGTGGCAAGAAAAAGGTGAGACACCTTCTAAACATGAATGTTGACAGAGTAAACAAGGTCTCAGACCAAGGAGACAGTGGAAACTGGTGAATATAGTGTTTCCCCCCTGACAGCTTGTCATGTAAAAGAAAGAGAAGTACACTCCCTCCTTTGCGATAAGCAGATTAAGGCGTTGTTGCCCTTCACAAGAAATGTGAAAAAGGAGAAAAAATCATACTCGGTAGCAGCTCAATGTTATTACAATAAGTTAAATGTTGTTGTGTACTTCCTCCTGTCACCAGGGTAAGACTCAGGCCCAGCTGCTGATAGTGGAAAGAGGCTTTGACCCTGTCAGCCCCATCCTGCACGAGCTCACCTACCAGGCCATGGCTATGACCTCATTGATATCCAGGAAGACATCTACAAGTAATATAAGCTTTTCTCACTGTACTCCTCCATATTCACACTTATAGCTAATAATATGCTAATACAATAATCTTGTTGCTTCTTGTTGTGTGGCCAGGTACAAGTCTAAAGATGGCTCAGAGAAGCAGGCCCTGCTGAATGAGGATGACATGCTCTGGGTGAAGCTGAGGCACAAGCACATTGCTGAGGTCTCAGAGTAAGTGTACAAGACCTGCAGTAAAAGATTGATGTGCCCCACTGTTATATTACACCCAGCCATGACCCCCCTCCTCCTCTGCTCCTTGTTTTTTTTTTTTAAACAATAGACAAATACCCAAGATGGTGAAGGAAATATCTGCTAGCAAGAAACAGCCAGATGGGAAGGTACAGTTCTGTGACATCTGCTCATTTGCCGCCCTTATCTCTTCAAATTTGTACCTATATGTATGTTTTGTACTTCCTTGAGCTAATGTTTTATTTTGTTTTCCTTTTAGATCACAATCAGCAATTTGGCCCAAATGATGAAGAAGATGCCTTCTTTCCGTAAACAGGTCACAGAGGTACGAGGTGTCACTTCAGAGCTGTAGCTCTCCAACCTTGTGACCAGTCGCTTTTACCTGAAAAGTTATATGTTCGACTAGAGCCAACTTCCAGGGTTAAATTGACATTTTTGAAGGGGGTCTGACACGTCATTGGTATATCCATCATCATTTGCCTCCTGCTAATTACAGAGCTGAGTGATCGTTATATTGTGGATGGGTGTGGTGCCTCAAAAGTCTGTTATTATGTGTGTTGCAACTTGCACTTATGCATTTTTATATCAGCAAAATGTATACCATTTTGCTTCTATGATAAGTATCTTTGTAGGAAATGTATATGCTTCACCTTTCTCTGTGCTTGTATTATAGAAAACCATCCACCTGCAGTTGGCTGAAGACTGCATGCAGCAATTCTCAAACAATGTGGAGAAACTCTGCAAAGCTGAACAGGTGAAACAAGTGCAAAACTGACACTGACTTCCAGTCCAACCACTGGTCATCTCCAAAAGCTAAGCCCTGTTTTGTTTTTCTGTCTTTTACTGTATTGTGTAGGACCTCGCAGTGGGGGCAGACGTGGACGGGGTGAAGGTCAAAGATCCCATGAGGACCCTGCTGCCTGTGCTGCTCCACCCATACAGCACCTACGACAAGATCAGAGCTGTGCTGCTCTACATTTTCAGCCTCAGTGGTACGACTCTGTGTACATTCAGCTGACTGGTGTGATCATTAGCAGTCTGTCATGTAGTCATACATTTCTATGAGACCACTCAGAGTGCATACTGCCAGAGACAAATAAAGGACACCAAGGCAATGACACCAGGTCAGAGAGCCAGGATATAAACTGTAGGGCTGTTCTTTCCTCAGGATGTTTCTAGTTAAGAAAAATAGAAATTTCCTCCCAAAATACAACTATAAAATGGATCTAAACCCAAGAGTTCCCCATGATGACCCAGCCAATTCGTTATCCAATAAACAACTATAGATTTTGACACTGGTTTGTTTGTGTTGTTGTGAATAAACAGGAACAACAGATGAGAACTTGAACAAACTCATCCAGCACGTAAAGATCGAGGAGGAACGAGAGTTTATCCTGAACTGGAAAGAACTGGGTGTCCCCATCATCACAACGGTGTGTGTCTGTGAGTGTGTAGCAAGGAATTGATCGACTTGATTGTGATTGTAGATGAGTTCTTTATCCTGTATGTTGTCGTCTTCACTTCTTGTCCTCTTTTAAGTCCCAACTGACTCCTGCTTATTGTTTGATGTGCTTTTGTCTTTAGTCTAGCATATTCTCTCGCAAACCAACCAGACGGGATCGTTCCCAGGAGCAGATGTACAACCTGTCCAGATGGACTCCCGTCATAAAAGATGTGATGGAGGTAAGTGGGGAAAATTACCATACTGTACATTTTATTTGTCAGCTCTTATACATAGCTCCAGCTATAAAACAAAGTGACTGCAGTGAGGAAAGAGTGACGTGGAGTGGGTCACACATAGGATGCAGAATATGGGAAATAAGTCAGACATGATGTAAAGTCTTCAATCCCACATGCATCTGGATCTAGGCCACTGTGCTGCCTCAGTAGCCTCTGAATTCGTGAGAAAAATAATGAACAGAAGTGTGAAAGCATGACAAAAGGTGGTTATCAGATTCAGGTCATCTGTTACTCATACTTGTGTTGTTTTCTTGTTCTGCTTTATCCATTTGTAAAGAACAACATCTTAGTATCTACAAGGCAGAAGAATAAAGCAGCGCTTGTATGTTGATCCTTTGAGATGATCCTTTTCTCTCAGCACCTTCCCTTTGTCCTGATCCTCACGTGCCTTTATTGTACGTTAAATGTGTCCCATAGAAACCGCTTTTTATAATAAGATAATATTGTATTTTAGGTTAAAACACAGATAAGGTGTCACAGTCACCTGTCGCCATATATTGTAGATGCAGTTGTCTCATTTACCTTTTTCACTCTGTCTTATCATAAAGTTTGCTTGTGGCTGTTGTTTTGAATGCGGTAAGTTTTATGTGCTGTAAACCATGAGACACCAATGAAATAATATGTCTAGATTATATTGAACGCTGCTGTTGAGTCCAGTTCTCGGAAAACGGATGGGGAACTGAGAGGCAAAGGTATTACAGTGCCGCCTAGTCATTAAGTCAGGTTATTTCTAAATGTACCAATATACTGAGTCTCAGTTCGCTTTTTCCAAAGTAGTGATATTGTCGGGGTCTTTGCTGCGAAGGATTAAAAATTACTGTGTCTATTGTTCATGTTCACTTTCCAGTTAACATGTGAAAAGTGATCTCATAGACATGCCCGCAACCTGAGCACCTGGTTTCCTGTAAAATGCGGTGACCAGTTTGCAGCAGGAAATAAGGCTGGTTTTTGATGTGTGGCTTCATATGACATGTGATATCAGTTGAAATCAATCTGCTCCTTTTGAAGAAAATCTGTATTTTTCAACCAAAAATTTCAAGCACCACAAACAATGAGCCTCGCCACTTAAAAAGAACACTGCAATCCTCACCCCCTCGATGCTTCCTGTAGTTGGCAGCAGAAACAGTAGTGTAATTATTTGCTGTCTCATTAGCTCCAGTTAAACACCTAGAAGCCGGCTTCTAGGTCACTTCACCTTGTAGCTGCTGTGAATAATGGCACCAAAACTGTGTTTGTCTCAGTTCTGTTCAGTGTGAATGATGTGGACTCTAGTGAACTCTCAATGTCAGTTCAGCCTTTCTTAAATACTTTTATATGTCTATATGACTCTAAGCAGGATGCCTCCTAAAATGTACCGACAAAATCAAAGGCCATATCTATGAGGGGAAGTAATTTTAGGTGGGATAAAGATGTGTTTTTATTCCTTTCAGGATGCTGTGGAGAACAAACTGGACACCAAAGACTGGCCGCACCAGTCTGAGTGTCCTGCTGCCTGGAACGGCTCTGGAGCTGTCAGGTGGGTTTCCAGTAAACTGGGTCAATACACTTTCTAAACTGGAATGAAACACTTATGTAAAAGTCAGTACTTCCTGGTTTTGAAAGTGTTTGTTATTGCATGATATTCTTGTATATTTTTTCACACCACTAGTTATTCTGAAGTAAGAGGTGGCTCTTTCATTTTCATGTGATGCAGACAGTGAGAAGGTGATGAGTTGGTGCCCTCCACTGATCACTTGTGCTACTGCATCCAGCTTCAGCTTTGTGACGAGGCCTTTTACTGTTTGAACTGTCTGGGTCCAGACCTAGAGTTAGTTTTGAAATATATCCATCCATCGTACCTTCACTGTCTTCTCTTGTCTGGGTGTTTTTCTGATTATTTCCTTAACTTGGACATGAAGCCACCATCCTCTTATAAATTTGTCTCCATTATTCCTCTATCCATCCATCCGCCCTGCTCCACAGCGCCCGTCAGAAGCACAAAGCCAGCGCCCAGGATGAACGCCGGGGCGGATCACGCCTCATCATCTTTGTCATTGGAGGAATCAGCTACTCTGAGATGCGTGCGGCCTACGAGGTCACCCACGCTGTCAAATCCTGCGAGGTCATTATAGGTGAGCATTTACACAAGATTACAACACCTTTTTCTCTGGTGCATAGAAAGTATTTGCATCTTCAAGCCTTTTGATGTCATTTTATATCTCATTGTAAGTTCGTCATCTTAATTCTAATGAACTAAAGATGGCCTTCATCTTTTCACTTGGAGACTGAAATGTAAACTAAAAGTCCCTTCCTGTATTTTTTTTTCCTTCATGCTCTAATTGTTCTTTATACATTGTTTTCAGGGTCTTCCCATATTTTGACCCCCACCAGTCTCCTGGAGGACATCAAGGCCCTGAGCAAAGGCCCCATGGAAATTATGTCAATAGAGGAGCGGAGCAATGCCTGAGCAGTCTGACCCTCTGACTAACATCCTCCCCAAACTCCCTACATCTCGTATCACCCAGCACAGTGCACTCAACTCAACTTCCTCAATGGAAGACTGAAGGGAATTTAACTTACGCTCAACTTTATGTTTTAATACTTATGTCAAATCTAATGCACATTTACAGCAGGTATGAGGAGACACTCTGTTCTAAGCATATTTTCTTAATGGAAAAGCTTTTGCCATAAGACTGCAGTCTACTTATGGCCCTTATACACAGCTTCATGTTGACATTTAATGATATAGACGACAGTAAAAATGAATTGACCACATCCTACTAAGAGCTTTTTAAAGTAAAAAAAAAATCTGCTAATCCTTGTTTGCTTTTGTCATTAAAAAAATACTGATGATGTTTCACATGGAAAGAAGCTTTCAAAGGCTAAATGGTGGGGGTGGGGGTGGTAGCACAAAGCTAATGTATATACTGTATGTAAGCACTGAGTCCCTGCTCTGCCATTTTGACTTTTTCAGTCACTGCTGTTTATAAACACTTTATGTAATTTTGGAGAGTGTTTTAACATAGAATATTTACGTTTTGTTTTGTTTTTTCCTTAAATTGAACAACTGACTAATAAACGGATGAAGTGGTTCAAGACAGTAGCCGTAGCTTTTTGTTTGCTGTTGTGACATGAGAGTAAACAGAACATGGTCAGGGAATTAGCTCAGTAGTTGAATTGGCCAAATTGCGGGCGAGTTGAAACATGATCCTGATAACAACTGTACTAGAGGAGCTCAGATGTGCTGCTGGATGAAATTCATGTGTGTGTTTGGATAGTTAACACAGTAGCATTTAATCACTGTGGCCAGTCAGAACAGAAGTCCTTTAATATTTATCACCAGAAAAAGGTCTTTTTGTGAGGATAAGCTCTCGGACCTAGGATAGATCCCAGCTACCCTACTTCTCCTGCAGGTGTTGTGCTTTAGTTACATGTATTTAGGTTGTTAACCACATATTTAAGACTGTACACCATACAGGACAATGTTTCCTGTGTGTTTTCAGGAGGTCAAACATGAGAGGGGTGTTGAATCTCAAAGTGCTGAGGAGGCTTTGTACTGTAAGTGAATGGAACAGATGCTTCAGTGAGCTAGATTTATAGAAAATGACAGAGAGACAGCACCTTCATTTCTTTTCAGCTGTCTCATCTCTTCTCAGGGTTTTTCAGATCCCTGTTGACTTTTTTGTTTCCTCTTTTAGGACACTTGAAGAATTATCTGAGTGAAGAAATATTGAAGGTATCTAAGAGTCAGCCACCGTTACCTTACTCCAGATCTACCATGGCCACAAGCACTCGAGCCCCGTCTCTGTACATCCGTGTTGGTCTATGACAACGGCTGAAACCAAGCACTGCAGTGTCAGTTACAGGAAAAGTTTCATGTAACACTGAATGAATACACACACTCCCAGGGTGGTCCTACCTCTTTAATCCTATACAGAAGGCCACTTACCTGTAACAAGTTGACCCTGCTCTCTCTCATGGTGACCTACTTTCACTCTCCTCTTCTGTTTATATTGATTTATCACCACACAAACTTTCTCTAATGTGAAAAAAATCTAGATCACCCACTGGGCAGAGAGCTGTGGCCCGAAATCCCAAGTTAATTCAACTCTTCTGGTGTTTACATATTCAAGTTATTCACAGATTTGTCAGAAAATAATACCACTCAGGTACTTCAGGTTATGCCATTGACTTTGGACCTGACTTTGGTGAAAGGGGCGAGGGGCAGTTTTCTTATTGCGACCACCCAGCGGAGGAGACCGTGTGGCCTGGGGCTCGTGCCTAGTATGACATTAGAAACACGAAGACCAAAAGTTTCAGGAGACATCCTCCTCCTCCTCCTCCATCCTCCATATCTCCACTGAGACTTTTACCATTAAGCTTTTTTTTTCGTCTGCGCATGCGTGAGAACTCACCACCTCCTCCTCCTACTCCACCCCGCCCGCACAGGTTCTACCGTTGTCATGACAACTTGCGTTTAATGTTGCTCAGAGTCAAACCTCAAATCTGATCGTACAGTTAAAGATTTCTTGTCTAACGGAAAAGTTAACCGTCTAAACTAACTGTGAACTGTAAACTCACTGCCGTCGTGCTCCACTGGACTCAGGTGAGTTACTTTCAGAGAGGATACTTCACCGGTTAAAATGCCGTCGACGACCTGCAAAGGTGCCTCGGCAGCCCGGCCGGGCAGCGGAGTGCGTGCGGAGCCCGGGTCGGACAGCGAAAGCAACGGCCGCAGAGGAGCTCAAAGCGGCGAGGAGGGGAGACGAGACGGGTTCGGTGTTAAGGTGTGGCTCGACGGATCCAGATATGAGGGAGAATTTGTGAACGGTCTGAAACACGGCAGAGGAAGGTACACCTGGGCACAGGGTGAGGTAACTAATGTTAACATTAACATTGGCATTTTTTGTTTTTGTCTCCTGGGGTTACTCCAAATAATGTCACTATTTGACATGCCTGTCTGCTCCTTTGTGTAGATCTATGAAGGCTCCTTCTACAAAGACTACAGGCATGGGGATGGAGAGTACTGCTGGCCCACAGGTCAAAAGTTCACCGGCAAATTCTACCTCAACAGAAAGGAAGGATATGGACAATATGTGTTTCCTGATGGATCCACCTTTCAGGTAAACTAGATGAATGATGATAACTTGGGTAGCCCCCCCCCCAAGTTTCTAAATCTCCTCTTCTCTCAGGGTTTGTTTTATGCTGGCCAGAGCTTCGGTCCAGGTGTTTTTAGTTATCCCGATGGTCGTCAGGATGTGGGTCTATGGCACCATAAACGCCTGCTGAGGCTCTGCACTGCTCTTGAGGATGGCTTCAGCCTGAAGGTCTTTCCTGAATATGCTGCCTGCATGGACCCAGCTGTCGCCACAGATGTGACTCAGGTACCTCGTGACCACTGTGTCACCCACAGACACATAGTGACAGAGTGAACATATTTGCTGGAAGTGACTTTTATTTATCTCCCTACCAGCCTCCCATTGTCTCTGCCAGTCAACACACAGAGGTCAGGGTGCACTCTGGGGTAAAACACTGCTGCTGTATAATGAACCATGATGTGAGCTTCGTGACTTAACTGCAAGCTCCATTTCAGGTGCTTACAGACAGAGAGCTGCAGGTAGATGAGAAATTTATCCTCCCACCCGACATGGAAATTTACTCCACCGACGCCGACCACTTGCCCCTTCCCCCCGGCCGAAGAAGGGAGCTAGATCAACACTTTTATGGGGAGCTGTGGGAGCCGGAGGATAACCCGTACAAGGGGTATAAACGATTTCCACTCAACGATCTGCCCTTACAGGCCCGCATGCAGGCTCACATCCGCAAAAACAGGTCAGACATGCAGCGCTTTCAAAAAGTGTTACAAAAACACTGACACATCCTGCAAACAACTGACTGGTATCTGTGTGTGTGTGTGTTTCTCAGGGGGCTGGCTGAAAATGTGGGCTGGGATGTGGGTGCCGCTCTCTCACTGAACAGGGACTGTTTTGGTCCTAAGGGGCCTCTGGAGCTCGGCTCAGAGCAGATGATACAGCACGCCTCCCAGGGGGAGCGGGAGGCTGTTTTTCGGATCCTCCGTGCTGGTTTGATCCACCCTGATGTTGCAGATTCACGGGGACACACTGCACTGATTGCTGCCACAGTAACACATCACTAGTTTTTTTTATTTTTGCCGTTTTGTTTGTTAATTTTTCTTGCCCTTTGTGTCCTTTTTTGGTTTTTTTATTTTAACTCTTTGACTGCTCTCTGTTTGTTGTCCTTTTCCGACCTGTCAGGTGAACTGCCACAATGACGTCATCAATCTGCTATTGAATATGGGTGTTGACATTGACAAGTTGAACTGTGAAGGCATGTCTGCCCTGGCTGTGTGCCATGTTATCTACTACCCCTTTCAGTCTCTACACACTGCTTTGGCTGAACCACCTGCTGAATCCAGGTAAGACTGAACTAATTGAAATTTTTAGTCATGGCTCTATTGTGATATTTGTCTTGTTTGTTAGTTAGTGCTCCTGTCACCATTCTCATCGTCCACTACACACAGTGGGTTCAAACAAGACACGTGTGGTTCCCAGATAATCTATTGTAAAGACTTATGTGTTCCTCTAGCTCCACCTTCAGGTCAAAGTCTGAACCTGCATCATAATGTAGTTGGATCAAACAACTGCAAAACTAATGACGTTTACTTCACTTCATTTTATGTTCAGTGCTAATTGAACAGCTGCTAATGTGCTATCATACAAAACTAAGCATTGCCATTGTGAGCATGTTAGCATGATCTTAATGATCTAAGCTCTTTGCCTAAAGCAGCACTGTGACGAAGAATGGCTATAGACTCTCAGTGTTTTCTTGTGAACTGTAGTTCATTGATGAAACTGATAAAGCTTCTACTGCAACGTGTCATCAGGTTTCCAGGTCTCCATCTGCATGTGGGAGCAGTTCCCAGATCAGCCAAGTGGGTTTCAGTGCAGAGACACATTATGACCGACCCCAGACCACTGACCAGTAAGGATACAGCTAAAACTGCTGCTTTCACATATCATTCTCAAAGACAACTGATGTTTTAATTAATGATCTGTATTTGTTTGTATTTTTTCAGGACAGCAGGAGGACTGGTGAAGCAGATGTCACATCACAGTCAAGTGTCCAAAGATAGTGAGCTCATCACTGAGCACTGGCCTGGACTAAATGAACCTGAGACCCCTGCAGACAGTGGACACCAGCTGGAGGAGGAGAGAGACGAAGACAGGAAGGAGACACAAAGAGAGGGAGAGGTTCAAGACAGAGAGGAAAGCAGCCATAGGGAGGATGAGGGAGAGAGCAAAGGTGAGGAAGGAAAGACAGTGGACGAATGTGATCAACCAAGGGAATATGAATGTGAAGGAAAAAGCAAGGAGACAGACACTGAGTCAGGAATGGAGGATGTGGAGCTGAGAGAGGAGGTTGAAGAAGATGTGGAAGAGAGAGTGAGGCATGTACACAAAGAGGACGAAGAGGAGAGAGGAAGTGTGGAGCACTCCATTCAGGTGTTGGACGGACACATTGTACTGGGCAGCGTGCAGTGGAAGGAAAGACGAGCTAAGGTAGCAGCCGTTCAGGTATAAAGCACAGAGGCCCCCTCCTCTGATCGGTTTGATGAGTTGGTTCTTAGTTGAACTCACTGTCATCTGCTCCTCTGTCTGTCTGTCTGCACCAGGACAAAGACAAAGACCTGACCCACGATCAGACCTTTGACTCCACCTGCTCTGTCAGCAGCTACAACATCCAGGTCACAGAGGAAGTGATGCAGCGCGCAGCAGAAGCTCTGAGTCGCACAGGGTTTCCTCAGCGCCCTGACACACAGGAGACTGTTCGCAGAATGGCTGCGATGAAAATTGAGTCAGTTCTGTTCCTCGCTCTTCTCTTTTCTTGCGCTGTTTGATACCTGCTTAGTTTACATATGTGTCTCTCTGTGTAAGTTTTATGTGTTGTGTACCCATCTGACCAGACATCGCCGTCGCTTGAAAACCATCGAGCTGTTACTGGAACGAGGAGCTGACCCAAACGTGTCCAAGGTCCCCATGCCCGTCCTCTTTTTAGCAGTCATGGCTGCTGACACTGAGGCTGTCAGGAGGCTGCTGCTGTGTGGGGCTCGCACCGACATTCCCCTTCCACCTGAGGTAGGAATTACTGTTTTACTTCCTCTAGCAGAAGTTTAACAGAGAAACCAAAGGACTGATATGACAAAATGAAAATATCTCATATGTTGAAACAAACACACAAAACAACAGGAGCATCTGCAGTAAATTTCACCACTCTCTCCCTCACATAACTCTGTCTGTTTCCATAAACCACCTCTTATCCTTTGTCAAGAGGAAAGGTCTGTATCCCCTGCATGTAGCCGCAGCACTGCCAGGTTCAGCAGGTCCCACCATCACAGAGTTGCTGCTGCACACCATCCCTGACCCAGATGCACAGGCATGTGACCAGGATGAAGTCTATGAACCAGATAAGGTGTGAGAGTGTGTGTGCTCTTGTACACGAAGATTAATTTGATTCCTTAGTATTTACTGTTCGACCAAAACTTACAGAAAAAAAAGAGTTTCACTCTTGATGTGTTACAGGTTTTCAGGGAGGCTCAGAAGACACTGAGCACAAACCAGGGGCCACATCTCAAAGAAGGAGGCAGGACAGCCCTGCACGTGGCCTGTCAGAAAGACAGTGACTACCAGGTCAGCAGCACACACCACACACTATCACCTCCACAACTACACAGTGACGCTCACAGGAAACATGACGTTCAAATGTGTAGCATGTTGCTACATGATCATGCCACAGAATGATAAGGGACATACTGTATGTTACAAGGACCAACAATGCACGACCCATTTACCTGTGTGGACATTTAATGTCTTTTGGAGAGGATGTTTTTTCCGCTCAGGAAAACGAACAGCTGCTGGATGTTTACTGCAACACAGAACTTCACAAATATTGTGAGTTTTTCCCCTCAGTTATATTTTGCTCCCTTCAGTGGATCTGTGTGTTTGCTGGTCTGCAGAATGCCAGTAAGGTGGTGGCCCTCCTGCTCTCCCACAGAGCCAGCACAGACCTCCTCTGGAGTGGACACTCGCCTCTCTCCCTGGCCATAGCAAGCGGCAATGACCTGGTAAACCACATACACACACACATAGATTCACAGATTCAGACGTGCACATACTACACACATGTGCACAAATGTTTTACTTTTTCTGGTCCTGTTCCTTTTCTCTGCTCAGGCGGTGGAGGAGCTGTTGAAAGGGGGTGCAGATCCGAACATCCCCCTTGGCCATGGGGTAGGCAGCGCCCTCTGTGTTCTCGCAGATTTCAACTACCACTTAGGTGGCAACAGAGTGAAGCTGGTACATAAACACACACACATTGTCTGGCACTTCTTCACTGTCTCGTGTTTTTATGTCTTTCTCAGGTGACTTGCACCACCACAGTGTAGAGCTTACACTCGAGCAGTAAGCAAAGAAATATACTTTGAAACATTTTCTCCTGGGATCTTCAGGTAAAACCCAGTCTCCGTTGTGGGTCATTCAGTCATGTGTCTTTGTGTCTTTGCTGCAGTTGAACATGTTAGCCAAGGCTGGTGCCGACATCTTGATGCCAGTTATGGTTGGTGATGTTGTGGGAACTGCAGTCGACTATGCACACTTCTCCTTTAACCAGGTAACACACCTTTTTGATAACATTGTTTATATTTGGTTGAATTCAGCAAACTTTATTCATTTGCTCAATGGTCTGGGCCTTAAATGTTAAGCACATTGAATGATCTAATGCACTACAGACATAAGAGAAGATTTACTTTATTGTCCCACAAACAGTTATAATACATTACATTACAACTTCAAAAACCCTGCAATCCACCCTATCCTAGTTGTAACTTTGACTTTAACTAGATCAAGCTTTGAGTATTTCTTGTTTGTTTAGTTTTTTCTGCTGTATAATTTCATCTATCTGTCTGTCTGTTAATATCAAGGACTCACGTATTGCCAACACTCCCTTTCACGCTCTGAACATGCGGGAGAGGGAAACGTTCAAGGCACGGCGCCACTTGCTGAATATGATGAGGGATCTGCTGAGACGGAGGGTTGGCCAGTTGGAGGCAGAGGACAGAGAACAGCAGCTCACACTGGATGGTCAGTACAGTGTGTTTGTGTTTTGGATGGTAAAAGACAATGTTTTGTATTTTCTTTACACATGGTTTGAAATCATAGTGTGTGCATGTGTACTAACAGGTACCAGTGTTGCTGAAAGTTTGGTGGACAAGCGGGCAAACAGGCCCCCCCCCAGCTGTAAAGGTCAACCCCATGTGACAGAAAAACACAGGTACCTGGATACAGTCCCCTTTCTTCTCCTATACCCTGTCATACTGGCTCTTAAGTTAAATTAAACCTGTTTCCAACTTGATGTTTTCTCTTAGGAAGCCACTGTTTAAGTTCTGCTATCACTGTGGCCGCTCGGTGTCCGTGAAGCTGACTCCCTGTAGCCGCTGCCACAAGGTCTTTTACTGCTCCACATCCTGCAAGCTGAAAGCGTGGGACGAAATACACAAGGAGGAGTGTATCCGGGCGTCAGGTGCGAATTAGGACCACTGCCCCCCAACAATGACAAGCCAGCAAATGCAACCCATGAAATCCTGACTCAGCAGCACTGAAGCTCAGACCAGACAAATCACATATTAAGCTCTTAATAAAGTAACAGTGTGGAACTTTGTCATAATATTTTGAGTCTCACCTCAGGTGTGCACTGAAGTATCCAGGCTTCTTTCCTTCCCTTCGTCCTCCTCTTTAATTCAGATCTTATTTCTGAAATTTCCTCGTCTTTGCAGTGGTTGTTATCATCTAAAATACATACCAACCATTAATGTAAAGCTAGATACCTCCTGTAGAGATGAGTGATGAATGCAAATTAAAAAACTACTGGTGGAATCTCACTGTTGTATAATCAAGTACAACAAAGTGGTAAATTTGGTTTTAGATTTGAAAAGATTAGAGGATGTAAATGCTTTGTCTATCTGTCTCTCTCAATCCAGCATCTGCTGCTGACATCCAGAAGAGAGTTACATTTAAATCCCAGAGAGGCCCCAGGCCCACGACTGTCACGTTGAAATCCAAAACAGCCCCCAGGCCTGTGAGTGCCAGGCCGACACCCCGAAGCCTCCTCAGGCCCCTGGGAATGGCAGAGAAAATCCCGGAAAGCCAAATCAACCTGAATGAGAACTACAGCTACAACTGAAGAACAGTCAAGTTTAACTTTACCTACATATATTGCCAATGGACTTCTGCTACATCATGTCTTCCTTTGATTCTGAGTCTGAACTTTTTATATTTGGCTGGATGATTATGACAGTGTTTTGTGCCATAATAGTTTCCTTTTGGCATATTTATACCTGAAGGTTTGCAATCTGTACTAGTGTTGTAATAATGTCAAAATGAATGAATCCAGTAGGAAACAGGTTTGCTTTTTTGTATGGCCATTTTAAATGTTATGACTGATCTTTACTTCTGTAACACAGACAAAACTAGCTTCACACGTCATATTTCACAGCAACCACAATATTATACCACTGCTGCCTCACATCTTAAGACCTGTGTGAAACAAACACCTCCACTAAAAACAATATCAGGCCAGTGGTGATGGGTGTGTGTGTGTGTGTGTTCAGGTTATTTTCCCAGTCTCACCTGTTCACCACCCACACCTGACAATAAGTCAGGGTCCTGCTGTGGCTCGTGCCTTGCATCTTTAGCATTATTAGTCATCAGTGGGACGAACACCGGTGGTGGATCACACTGCTCAGGGCCCGGACAGTTGTAACTTTGCTCTGGAGGATCCTACATGTGTAAAGACACAAAACCAGCGGACGAAACAACTTTAAAACCAGACGTAGACTTTAAGAAGGAAACTTGAGCTCACGGTCAATGCGAGGCGGAAGTGTACATTGCTGTGGTGTACAGGGCCGTAGCCAGCTATGAGGTCACCGAGGTCCGGACCTCGGTAAAAATTTCTGAGAGAAAAAAATACAAGAGGCCCCGAATAGCACAACATATTAACGCACCGGACAGCTTTTATTTTGAAACCGCACGGAGCACGCAGGAAGTTATCTGACGTATCGGTGGAAATCGCGGGAAATTTTGAGCTGAAGAGGAGGACAAGGTGACAGGTGAGTGACAGCTTTTTTATTATTATGTGACAACCAAGCTGCCCACTATAAGTTAAGCCGATGACCGACGCGATCCAACAGTGTAAACTTGCATGTGGTGAGATCCACTATTTTCGGCAGTCGACACAGCAGTAAGTAACATACCAGAAAGAGGAGCGTTGGTTCACATGGAGTCCGGCAGACGGTAGACCAGGTGCCATTCAAGTGGACGAGAGAACGACGGTAAAACTTGAGGGAGGTCGGGAACGGCAAACGCAATAGGCCACCGTCCCGACCCGAGTTAAAATATTTTAACTTTTGCCGCCTGACGCCATGCTCCACAGAATGTGACCTATGAGTACGAGACGGGTATGTTGACGTTGCCATAGCAACACGGTGACGGAACGCAGCAAAAACTTAACTGGCCTGTCTCATGGATGTTTTATATGAACTGGATGCCGGATCGAAAATGGACGCCGTTGATTTCATTTGGAGTTGCTCGCCTGGCGCATACGCCGAAAAGGTTTCTGGCTTCCAGGTTTACTTCCGCGTTATGGGCCCACTGAATACGCGCAGTGGAGTCATGGATCTATTGTAAGAACTGGATTTGGCACCGCCCCTCAGCCGCTGCGTGTGTTTATAGGTAGTTTCATCATCATCATTAAGCCTTCAGGTGGCTGTGACTCTTTGTTATTAAACAGTTTAACCTTACAGTATTTCCACAACACGTAGGACGTCAGTGTCCACTAATGCAGCTGTTACACAACCAGGTATTTCAGTACATACATGAATGCCCCAGACACTGCTGCAGATATTGGATTTTGGGGGGAAAAAGTCACAAGAATGTTTTTCAAACAATTTAATAATGAATGTAAGTGAACATTTAGCGTAGCATACTGTACCCTGAACACACACTGACGACGTGCTGAGGAGGAGAGACGATGGTGAGGACGTCCAGGACGGTCCTTCTCCCCAGGCCCGGGTGGAAGACAGGGAGCAGGCTGCACTATCTCAGGCCACAAACACCGACCCATGGAGGCCAAGTCTCAGTTTATATTTTACCACCGAGGAATATTAAACCGTAAAATAAATTAACGTGGACGTTGTGAACTGAGGAACAGGTGTTGAACATCAGCCGCGATGAGACACTGCTAACACACACATAAACACAGCATGAATGACTTACCAAGTTAAAATTGTTGAAAAATTTAGGGTGGGTTAGTGAGTCAACAGTTTAACGAGTTTAACAGGAGCAGTCGTGTAAAACCGGCCGATGTCACATTAGTAAATCCAGTTATCACGATGCGATCTTATCAATGAAAACGTTACGTTTAAGAATACGAGCTGACAAGAGACTGACAACAGACATTAAACATCATAAAGTTAAACTAACTCCATGTGTCCAAATGAAAACTCACCTCTGAGTTTTTCTCTTTTCTGACTGAGTTTTGTGCCGAACAGAGTCCTCGTTAAGTTTCAGCCATCCTCGTTCCCGAGACACAACACGGCCGCGCTTTGGGAGTGCCCGCGCACAACTGTGACGTCACCATGGGAAAATGCTTTTTTTTTTTTAGACTTTTCTGGGGCTTTTCTGCCCTTTTGAAAACTTTGTGATGGATAAAAAGTGCATGACTTCAATATATTCAATAGAAAGATTGGTAATTAACGGTGGCTATAACACAGACCAGGAAGCAGATGGGGCGGGGGCAGCTGGCCAAAAGCCGGTGGCTCGCGGTAACAGCTAAACGCCACGTTGACCACAGACCCTCACTCGGCCACACGGCCACACACATACACGGGGCTATACACACAGACCAGGAAGCAGAGGGGCGGGGGGATCGCCGGCCCAGAGCCGGTGGCGGCGGCCCCGTACACTAAGGGCAGATCTGACCACGCCGGCTCTGAAAGGGGAGACTCAGCCACACGGCCATACACATACACAGGCTATACAGACCAGGAAGCAGAGGGGCGGGGGGATAGCTGGCGGTGGTGGCGGTAGCAGGCTGGCCGGGCCAGCGGTGTGGTGGTAATTTTTTTACAGTGGCCACTGGTGGTATTGAAACAAAAAATCCCACGGTGGTTAGCCCCGTGTATGTGTGTGGCCGTGTGGCCGAGTGTCTGCCGGTGGTCAACGTGGCGTTTAGCAGTTACCGCGAGCCACCGGCTTTTGGCCAGCTGCCCCCGCCCCATCTGCTTCCTGGTCTGTGTGTATAGCCCCGTGTATGTGTGTGGCCGTGTGACCGAGTGAGGGTCTGTGGTCAACGTGGCTTTTAGCTGTTACCGCGAGCCACCGGCTTTTGGCCAGCTGCCCCCGCCCCATCTGCTTCCTGGTCTGTGTATAGCCCCGTGTATGTGTGTGGCCGTGTGGCTGACTGGGGGTCTGTGGCCAGCGTGGCGTTTAGCTGCTAAACCCCGAGCCAGCGGCTCCCGGGCTGCTCCCCGGTCTGTGTGTACAGCCCCGTCTACTGTATGTGTGTGGCCGTGTGGCTGACTGGGGGTCTGTGGCCAGCGTGGCGTTTAGCTGCTAAACCCCGAGCCAGCGGCTCCCGGGCTGCTCCCCGGTCTGTGTGTACAGCCCCGTCTACTGTATGTGTGTGGCCGTGTGGCTGACTGGGGGTCTGTGGCCAGCGTGGCGTTTAGCTGCTAAACCCCGAGCCAGCGGCTCCCGGGCTGCTCCCCGGTCTGTGTGTACAGCCCCGTCTACTGTATGTGTGTGGCCGTGTGGCTGACTGGGGGTCTGTGGCCAGCGTGGCGTTTAGCTGCTAAACCCCGAGCCAGCGGCTCCCGGGCTGCTCCCCGGTCTGTGTGTACAGCCCCGTCTACTGTATGTGTGTGGCCGTGTGGCTGACTGGGGGTCTGTGGCCAGCGTGGCGTTTAGCTGCTAAACCCCGAGCCAGCGGCTCCCGGGCTGCTCCCCGGTCTGTGTGTACAGCCCCGTCTACTGTATGTGTGTGGCCGTGTGGCTGACTGGGGGTCTGTGGCCAGCGTGGCGTTTAGCTGCTAAACCCCGAGCCAGCGGCTCCCGGGCTGCTCCCCGGTCTGTGTGTACAGCCCCGTCTACTGTATGTGTGTGGCCGTGTGGCTGACTGGGGGTCTGTGGCCAGCGTGGCGTTTAGCTGCTAAACCCCGAGCCAGCGGCTCCCGGGCTGCTCCCCGGTCTGTGTGTACAGCCCCGTCTACTGTATGTGTGTGGCCGTGTGGCTGACTGGGGGTCTGTGGCCAGCGTGGCGTTTAGCTGCTAAACCCCGAGCCAGCGGCTCCCGGGCTGCTCCCCGGTCTGTGTGTACAGCCCCGTCTACTGTATGTGTGTGGCCGTGTGGCTGACTGGGGGTCTGTGGCCAGCGTGGCGTTTAGCTGCTAAACCCCGAGCCAGCGGCTCCCGGGCTGCTCCCCGGTCTGTGTGTACAGCCCCGTCTACTGTATGTGTGTGGCCGTGTGGCTGACTGGGGGTCTGTGGCCAGCGTGGCGTTTAGCTGCTAAACCCCGAGCCAGCGGCTCCCGGGCTGCTCCCCGGTCTGTGTGTACAGCCCCGTCTACTGTATGTGTGTGGCCGTGTGGCTGACTGGGGGTCTGTGGCCAGCGTGGCGTTTAGCTGCTAAACCCCGAGCCAGCGGCTCCCGAGCTGCTCCCCGGTCTGTGTGTACAGCCCCGTCTACTGTATGTGTGTGGCCGTGTGGCTGACTGGGGGTCTGTGGCCAGCGTGGCGTTTAGCTGCTAAACCCCGAGCCAGCGGCTCCCGAGCTGCTCCCCGGTCTGTGTGTACAGCCCCGTCTACTGTATGTGTGTGGCCGTGTGGCTGACTGGGGGTCTGTGGCCAGCGTGGCGTTTAGCTGCTAAACCCGAGCCAGCGGCTCCCGGGCTGCTCCCCGGTCTGTGTGTACAGCCCCGTCTACTGTCTGTGTGTGGCCGTGTGGCTGACTGGGGGTCTGTGGCCAGCGTGGCGTTTAGCTGCTAAACCCCGAGCCAGCGGCTCCCGGGCTGCTCCCCGGTCTGTGTGTACAGCCCCGTCTACTGTATGTGTGTGGCCGTGTGGCTGACTGGGGGTCTGTGGCCAGCGTGGCGTTTAGCTGCTAAACCCGAGCCAGCGGCTCCCGGGCTGCTCCCCGGTCTGTGTGTACAGCCCCGTCTACTGTATGTGTGTGGCCGTGTGGCTGACTGGGGGTCTGTGGCCAGCGTGGCGTTTAGCTGCTAAACCCCGAGCCAGCGGCTCCCGAGCTGCTCCCCGGTCTGTGTGTACAGCCCCGTCTACTGTATGTGTGTGGCCGTGTGGCTGACTGGGGGTCTGTGGCCAGCGTGGCGTTTAGCTGCTAAACCCCGAGCCAGCGGCTCCCGAGCTGCTCCCCGGTCTGTGTGTACAGCCCCGTCTACTGTATGTGTGTGGCCGTGTGGCTGACTGGGGGTCTGTGGCCAGCGTGGCGTTTAGCTGCTAAACCCCGAGCCAGCGGCTCCCGAGCTGCTCCCCGGTCTGTGTGTACAGCCCCGTCTACTGTATGTGTGTGGCCGTGTGGCTGACTGGGGGTCTGTGGCCAGCGTGGCGTTTAGCTGCTAAACCCCGAGCCAGCGGCTCCCGGGCTGCTCCCCGGTCTGTGTGTACAGCCCCGTCTACTGTCTGTGTGTGGCCGTGTGGCTGACTGGGGGTCTGTGGCCAGCGTGGCGTTTAGCTGCTAAACCCCGAGCCAGCGGCTCCCGAGCTGCTCCCCGGTCTGTGTGTACAGCCCCGTCTACTGTATGTGTGTGGCCGTGTGGCTGACTGGGGTCTGTGGCCAGCGTGGCGTTTAGCTGCTAAACCCCGAGCCAGCGGCTCCCGAGCTGCTCCCCGGTCTGTGTGTACAGCCCCGTCTACTGTATGTGTGTGGCCGTGTGGCTGACTGGGGGTCTGTGGCCAGCGTGGCGTTTAGCTGCTAAACCCCGAGCCAGCGGCTCCCGAGCTGCTCCCCGGTCTGTGTGTACAGCCCCGTCTACTGTATGTGTGTGGCCGTGTGGCTGACTGGGGGTCTGTGGCCAGCGTGGCGTTTAGCTGCTAAACCCCGAGCCAGCGGCTCCCGGGCTGCTCCCCGGTCTGTGTGTACAGCCCCGTCTACTGTATGTGTGTGGCCGTGTGGCTGACTGGGGGTCTGTGGCCAGCGTGGCGTTTAGCTGCTAAACCCCGAGCCAGCGGCTCCCGGCTGCTCCCCGGTCTGTGTGTACAGCCCCGTCTACTGTATGTGTGTGGCCGTGTGGCTGACTGGGGGTCTGTGGCCAGCGTGGCGTTTAGCTGCTAAACCCCGAGCCAGCGGCTCCCGGGCTGCTCCCCGGTCTGTGTGTACAGCCCCGTCTACTGTATGTGTGTGGCCGTGTGGCTGACTGGGGGTCTGTGGCCAGCGTGGCGTTTAGCTGCTAAACCCCGAGCCAGCGGCTCCCGGGCTGCTCCCCGGTCTGTGTGTACAGCCCCGTCTACTGTATGTGTGTGGCCGTGTGGCTGACTGGGGGTCTGTGGCCAGCGTGGCGTTTAGCTGCTAAACCCCGAGCCAGCGGCTCCCGAGCTGCTCCCCGGTCTGTGTGTACAGCCCCGTCTACTGTATGTGTGTGGCCGTGTGGCTGACTGGGGGTCTGTGGCCAGCGTGGCGTTTAGCTGCTAAACCCCGAGCCAGCGGCTCCCGGGCTGCTCCCCGGTCTGTGTGTACAGCCCCGTCTACTGTATGTGTGTGGCCGTGTGGCTGACTGGGGGTCTGTGGCCAGCGTGGCGTTTAGCTGCTAAACCCCGAGCCAGCGGCTCCCGGCTGCTCCCCGGTCTGTGTGTACAGCCCGTCTACTGTATGTGTGTGGCCGTGTGGCTGACTGGGGGTCTGTGGCCAGCGTGGCGTTTAGCTGCTAAACCCGAGCCAGCGGCTCCCGGCTGCTCCCCGGTCTGTGTGTACAGCCCCGTCTACTGTATGTGTGTGGCCGTGTGGCTGACTGGGGGTCTGTGGCCAGCGTGGCGTTTAGCTGCTAAACCCCGAGCCAGCGGCTCCCGGGCTGCTCCCCGGTCTGTGTGTACAGCCCCGTCTACTGTATGTGTGTGGCCGTGTGGCTGACTGGGGGTCTGTGGCCAGCGTGGCGTTTAGCTGCTAAACCCCGAGCCAGCGGCTCCCGAGCTGCTCCCCGGTCTGTGTGTACAGCCCGTCTACTGTATGTGTGTGGCCGTGTGGCTGACTGGGGGTCTGTGGCCAGCGTGGCGTTTAGCTGCTAAACCCCGAGCCAGCGGCTCCCGAGCTGCTCCCCGGTCTGTGTGTACAGCCCCGTCTACTGTATGTGTGTGGCCGTGTGGCTGACTGGGGGTCTGTGGCCAGCGTGGCGTTTAGCTGCTAAACCCCGAGCCAGCGGCTCCCGGGCTGCTCCCCGGTCTGTGTGTACAGCCCCGTCTACTGTATGTGTGTGGCCGTGTGGCTGACTGGGGGTCTGTGGCCAGCGTGGCGTTTAGCTGCTAAACCCCGAGCCAGCGGCTCCCGAGCTGCTCCCCGGTCTGTGTGTACAGCCCCGTCTACTGTATGTGTGTGGCCGTGTGGCTGACTGGGGGTCTGTGGCCAGCGTGGCGTTTAGCTGCTAAACCCGAGCCAGCGGCTCCCGGGCTGCTCCCCGGTCTGTGTGTACAGCCCCGTCTACTGTATGTGTGTGGCCGTGTGGCTGACTGGGGGTCTGTGGCCAGCGTGGCGTTTAGCTGCTAAACCCCGAGCCAGCGGCTCCCGGCTGCTCCCCGGTCTGTGTGTACAGCCCCGTCTACTGTATGTGTGTGGCCGTGTGGCTGACTGGGGGTCTGTGGCCAGCGTGGCGTTTAGCTGCTAAACCCCGAGCCAGCGGCTCCCGGCTGCTCCCCGGTCTGTGTGTACAGCCCCGTCTACTGTATGTGTGTGGCCGTGTGGCTGACTGGGGGTCTGTGGCCAGCGTGGCGTTTAGCTGCTAAACCCCGAGCCAGCGGCTCCCGGGCTGCTCCCCGGTCTGTGTGTACAGCCCCGTCTACTGTATGTGTGTGGCCGTGTGGCTGACTGGGGGTCTGTGGCCAGCGTGGCGTTTAGCTGCTAAACCCCGAGCCAGCGGCTCCCGGGCTGCTCCCCGGTCTGTGTGTACAGCCCCGTCTACTGTATGTGTGTGGCCGTGTGGCTGACTGGGGGTCTGTGGCCAGCGTGGCGTTTAGCTGCTAAACCCCGAGCCAGCGGCTCCCGGGCTGCTCCCCGGTCTGTGTGTACAGCCCCGTCTACTGTATGTGTGTGGCCGTGTGGCTGACTGGGGGTCTGTGGCCAGCGTGGCGTTTAGCTGCTAAACCCCGAGCCAGCGGCTCCCGGGCTGCTCCCCGGTCTGTGTGTACAGCCCCGTCTACTGTATGTGTGTGGCCGTGTGGCTGACTGGGGTCTGTGGCCAGCGTGGCGTTTAGCTGCTAAACCCCGAGCCAGCGGCTCCCGGGCTGCTCCCCGGTCTGTGTGTACAGCCCCGTCTACTGTATGTGTGTGGCCGTGTGGCTGACTGGGGGTCTGTGGCCAGCGTGGCGTTTAGCTGCTAAACCCCGAGCCAGCGGCTCCCGAGCTGCTCCCCGGTCTGTGTGTACAGCCCCGTCTACTGTATGTGTGTGGCCGTGTGGCTGACTGGGGGTCTGTGGCCAGCGTGGCGTTTAGCTGCTAAACCCCGAGCCAGCGGCTCCCGAGCTGCTCCCCGGTCTGTGTGTACAGCCCCGTCTACTGTATGTGTGTGGCCGTGTGGCTGACTGGGGGTCTGTGGCCAGCGTGGCGTTTAGCTGCTAAACCCGAGCCAGCGGCTCCCGAGCTGCTCCCCGGTCTGTGTGTACAGCCCCGTCTACTGTATGTGTGTGGCCGTGTGGCTGACTGGGGGTCTGTGGCCAGCGTGGCGTTTAGCTGCTAAACCCCGAGCCAGCGGCTCCCGAGCTGCTCCCCGGTCTGTGTGTACAGCCCCGTCTACTGTATGTGTGTGGCCGTGTGGCTGACTGGGGGTCTGTGGCCAGCGTGGCGTTTAGCTGCTAAACCCCGAGCCAGCGGCTCCCGGCTGCTCCCCGGTCTGTGTGTGTACAGCCCCGTCTACTGTACTGTGTGTGTGGCCGTGTGGCTGACTGGGGGTCTGTGGCCAGCGTGGCGTTTAGCTGCTAAACCCCGAGCCAGCGGCTCCCGAGCTGCTCCCCGGTCTGTGTGTACAGCCCCGTCTACTGTATGTGTGTGGCCGTGTGGCTGACTGGGGGTCTGTGGCCAGCGTGGCGTTTAGCTGCTAAACCCCGAGCCAGCGGCTCCCGGGCTGCTCCCCGGTCTGTGTGTACAGCCCCGTCTACTGTATGTGTGTGGCCGTGTGGCTGACTGGGGGTCTGTGGCCAGCGTGGCGTTTAGCTGCTAAACCCCGAGCCAGCGGCTCCCGAGCTGCTCCCCGGTCTGTGTGTACAGCCCCGTCTACTGTATGTGTGTGGCCGTGTGGCTGACTGGGGGTCTGTGGCCAGCGTGGCGTTTAGCTGCTAAACCCCGAGCCAGCGGCTCCCGAGCTGCTCCCCGGTCTGTGTGTACAGCCCCGTCTACTGTATGTGTGTGGCCGTGTGGCTGACTGGGGGTCTGTGGCCAGCGTGGCGTTTAGCTGCTAAACCCCGAGCCAGCGGCTCCCGAGCTGCTCCCCGGTCTGTGTGTACAGCCCCGTCTACTGTATGTGTGTGGCCGTGTGGCTGACTGGGGGTCTGTGGCCAGCGTGGCGTTTAGCTGCTAAACCCCGAGCCAGCGGCTCCCGAGCTGCTCCCCGGTCTGTGTGTACAGCCCCGTCTACTGTATGTGTGTGGCCGTGTGGCTGACTGGGGGTCTGTGGCCAGCGTGGCGTTTAGCTGCTAAACCCCGAGCCAGCGGCTCCCGGGCTGCTCCCGGTCTGTGTGTACAGCCCCGTCTACTGTATGTGTGTGGCCGTGTGGCTGACTGGGGGTCTGTGGCCAGCGTGGCGTTTAGCTGCTAAACCCCGAGCCAGCGGCTCCCGGGCTGCTCCCCGGTCTGTGTGTACAGCCCCGTCTACTGTATGTGTGTGGCCGTGTGGCTGACTGGGGGTCTGTGGCCAGCGTGGCGTTTAGCTGCTAAACCCCGAGCCAGCGGCTCCCGAGCTGCTCCCCGGTCTGTGTGTACAGCCCCGTCTACTGTATGTGTGTGGCCGTGTGGCTGACTGGGGGTCTGTGGCCAGCGTGGCGTTTAGCTGCTAAACCCCGAGCCAGCGGCTCCCGAGCTGCTCCCCGGTCTGTGTGTACAGCCCCGTCTACTGTATGTGTGTGGCCGTGTGGCTGACTGGGGGTCTGTGGCCAGCGTGGCGTTTAGCTGCTAAACCCCGAGCCAGCGGCTCCCGAGCTGCTCCCCGGTCTGTGTGTACAGCCCCGTCTACTGTATGTGTGTGGCCGTGTGGCTGACTGGGGGTCTGTGGCCAGCGTGGCGTTTAGCTGCTAAACCCCGAGCCAGCGGCTCCCGAGCTGCTCCCCGGTCTGTGTGTACAGCCCCGTCTACTGTATGTGTGTGGCCGTGTGGCTGACTGGGGGTCTGTGGCCAGCGTGGCGTTTAGCTGCTAAACCCCGAGCCAGCGGCTCCCGAGCTGCTCCCCGGTCTGTGTGTACAGCCCCGTCTACTGTATGTGTGTGGCCGTGTGGCTGACTGGGGGTCTGTGGCCAGCGTGGCGTTTAGCTGCTAAACCCCGAGCCAGCGGCTCCCGAGCTGCTCCCCGGTCTGTGTGTACAGCCCCGTCTACTGTATGTGTGTGGCCGTGTGGCTGACTGGGGGTCTGTGGCCAGCGTGGCGTTTAGCTGCTAAACCCCGAGCCAGCGGCTCCCGAGCTGCTCCCCGGTCTGTGTGTACAGCCCCGTCTACTGTATGTGTGTGGCCGTGTGGCTGACTGGGGGTCTGTGGCCAGCGTGGCGTTTAGCTGCTAAACCCGAGCCAGCGGCTCCCGAGCTGCTCCCCGGTCTGTGTGTACAGCCCCGTCTACTGTATGTGTGTGGCCGTGTGGCTGACTGGGGGTCTGTGGCCAGCGTGGCGTTTAGCTGCTAAACCCCGAGCCAGCGGCTCCCGAGCTGCTCCCCGGTCTGTGTGTACAGCCCCGTCTACTGTATGTGTGTGGCCGTGTGGCTGACTGGGGGTCTGTGGCCAGCGTGGCGTTTAGCTGCTAAACCCGAGCCAGCGGCTCCCGAGCTGCTCCCCGGTCTGTGTGTACAGCCCCGTCTACTGTATGTGTGTGGCCGTGTGGCTGACTGGGGGTCTGTGGCCAGCGTGGCGTTTAGCTGCTAAACCCCGAGCCAGCGGCTCCCGAGCTGCTCCCCGGTCTGTGTGTACAGCCCCGTCTACTGTATGTGTGTGGCCGTGTGGCTGACTGGGGGTCTGTGGCCAGCGTGGCGTTTAGCTGCTAAACCCCGAGCCAGCGGCTCCCGAGCTGCTCCCCGGTCTGTGTGTACAGCCCCGTCTACTGTATGTGTGTGGCCGTGTGGCTGACTGGGGGTCTGTGGCCAGCGTGGCGTTTAGCTGCTAAACCCGAGCCAGCGGCTCCCGAGCTGCTCCCCGGTCTGTGTGTACAGCCCCGTCTACTGTATGTGTGTGGCCGTGTGGCTGACTGGGGGTCTGTGGCCAGCGTGGCGTTTAGCTGCTAAACCCCGAGCCAGCGGCTCCCGAGCTGCTCCCCGGTCTGTGTGTACAGCCCCGTCTACTGTATGTGTGTGGCCGTGTGGCTGACTGGGGGTCTGTGGCCAGCGTGGCGTTTAGCTGCTAAACCCCGAGCCAGCGGCTCCCGAGCTGCTCCCCGGTCTGTGTGTACAGCCCCGTCTACTGTATGTGTGTGGCCGTGTGGCTGACTGGGGGTCTGTGGCCAGCGTGGCGTTTAGCTGCTAAACCCCGAGCCAGCGGCTCCCGAGCTGCTCCCCGGTCTGTGTGTACAGCCCCGTCTACTGTATGTGTGTGGCCGTGTGGCTGACTGGGGGTCTGTGGCCAGCGTGGCGTTTAGCTGCTAAACCCCGAGCCAGCGGCTCCCGAGCTGCTCCCCGGTCTGTGTGTACAGCCCCGTCTACTGTATGTGTGTGGCCGTGTGGCTGACTGGGGGTCTGTGGCCAGCGTGGCGTTTAGCTGCTAAACCCCGCCAGCGGCTCCCGAGCTGCTCCCCGGTCTGTGTGTACAGCCCCGTCTACTGTATGTGTGTGGCCGTGTGGC
This sequence comes from Caranx ignobilis, assembly GCA_021432705.1. NCBI lineage: Eukaryota > Metazoa > Chordata > Actinopteri > Carangiformes > Carangidae > Caranx > Caranx ignobilis. The sequence continues at coordinate 5,408,332 of MU270014.1, forward strand.
TGACTGGGGGTCTGTGGCCAGCGTGGCGTTTAGCTGCTAAACCCCGAGCCAGCGGCTCCCGAGCTGCTCCCCGGTCTGTGTGTACAGCCCCGTCTACTGTATGTGTGTGGCCGTGTGGCTGACTGGGGGTCTGTGGCCAGCGTGGCGTTTAGCTGCTAACCCCGAGCCAGCGGCTCCCGAGCTGCTCCCCGGTCTGTGTGTACAGCCCCGTCTACTGTATGTGTGTGGCCGTGTGGCTGACTGGGGGTCTGTGGCCAGCGTGGCGTTTAGCTGCTAAACCCCGAGCCAGCGGCTCCCGAGCTGCTCCCCGGTCTGTGTGTACAGCCCCGTCTACTGTATGTGTGTGGCCGTGTGGCTGACTGGGGGTCTGTGGCCAGCGTGGCGTTTAGCTGCTAAACCCCGAGCCAGCGGCTCCCGAGCTGCTCCCCGGTCTGTGTGTACAGCCCCGTCTACTGTATGTGTGTGGCCGTGTGGCTGACTGGGGGTCTGTGGCCAGCGTGGCGTTTAGCTGCTAAACCCCGAGCCAGCGGCTCCCGAGCTGCTCCCCGGTCTGTGTGTACAGCCCCGTCTACTGTATGTGTGTGGCCGTGTGGCTGACTGGGGGTCTGTGGCCAGCGTGGCGTTTAGCTGCTAAACCCCGAGCCAGCGGCTCCCGAGCTGCTCCCCGGTCTGTGTGTACAGCCCCGTCTACTGTATGTGTGTGGCCGTGTGGCTGACTGGGGGTCTGTGGCCAGCGTGGCGTTTAGCTGCTAAACCCCGAGCCAGCGGCTCCCGAGCTGCTCCCCGGTCTGTGTGTACAGCCCCGTCTACTGTATGTGTGTGGCCGTGTGGCTGACTGGGGGTCTGTGGCCAGCGTGGCGTTTAGCTGCTAAACCCCGAGCCAGCGGCTCCCGAGCTGCTCCCCGGTCTGTGTGTACAGCCCCGTCTACTGTATGTGTGTGGCCGTGTGGCTGACTGGGGGTCTGTGGCCAGCGTGGCGTTTAGCTGCTAAACCCGAGCCAGCGGCTCCCGAGCTGCTCCCCGGTCTGTGTGTACAGCCCCGTCTACTGTATGTGTGTGGCCGTGTGGCTGACTGGGGGTCTGTGGCCAGCGTGGCGTTTAGCTGCTAAACCCCGAGCCAGCGGCTCCCGAGCTGCTCCCCGGTCTGTGTGTACAGCCCCGTCTACTGTATGTGTGTGGCCGTGTGGCTGACTGGGGGTCTGTGGCCAGCGTGGCGTTTAGCTGCTAAACCCCGAGCCAGCGGCTCCCGAGCTGCTCCCCGGTCTGTGTGTACAGCCCCGTCTACTGTATGTGTGTGGCCGTGTGGCTGACTGGGGGTCTGTGGCCAGCGTGGCGTTTAGCTGCTAAACCCCGAGCCAGCGGCTCCCGAGCTGCTCCCCGGTCTGTGTGTACAGCCCCGTCTACTGTATGTGTGTGGCCGTGTGGCTGACTGGGGGTCTGTGGCCAGCGTGGCGTTTAGCTGCTAAACCCCGAGCCAGCGGCTCCCGAGCTGCTCCCCGGTCTGTGTGTACAGCCCCGTCTACTGTATGTGTGTGGCCGTGTGGCTGACTGGGGGTCTGTGGCCAGCGTGGCGTTTAGCTGCTAAACCCCGAGCCAGCGGCTCCCGAGCTGCTCCCCGGTCTGTGTGTACAGCCCCGTCTACTGTATGTGTGTGGCCGTGTGGCTGACTGGGGGTCTGTGGCCAGCGTGGCGTTTAGCTGCTAAACCCCGAGCCAGCGGCTCCCGAGCTGCTCCCCGGTCTGTGTGTACAGCCCCGTCTACTGTATGTGTGTGGCCGTGTGGCTGACTGGGGGTCTGTGGCCAGCGTGGCGTTTAGCTGCTAAACCCGAGCCAGCGGCTCCCGAGCTGCTCCCCGGTCTGTGTGTACAGCCCCGTCTACTGTATGTGTGTGGCCGTGTGGCTGACTGGGGGTCTGTGGCCAGCGTGGCGTTTAGCTGCTAAACCCGAGCCAGCGGCTCCCGAGCTGCTCCCCGGTCTGTGTGTACAGCCCCGTCTACTGTATGTGTGTGGCCGTGTGGCTGACTGGGGGTCTGTGGCCAGCGTGGCGTTTAGCTGCTAAACCCGAGCCAGCGGCTCCGAGCTGCTCCCCGGTCTGTGTGTACAGCCCCGTCTACTGTATGTGTGTGGCCGTGTGGCTGACTGGGGGTCTGTGGCCAGCGTGGCGTTTAGCTGCTAAACCCGAGCCAGCGGCTCCCGAGCTGCTCCCCGGTCTGTGTGTACAGCCCCGTCTACTGTATGTGTGTGGCCGTGTGGCTGACTGGGGGTCTGTGGCCAGCGTGGCGTTTAGCTGCTAAACCCCGAGCCAGCGGCTCCCGAGCTGCTCCCCGGTCTGTGTGTACAGCCCCGTCTACTGTATGTGTGTGGCCGTGTGGCTGACTGGGGGTCTGTGGCCAGCGTGGCGTTTAGCTGCTAAACCCCGAGCCAGCGGCTCCCGAGCTGCTCCCCGGTCTGTGTGTACAGCCCCGTCTACTGTATGTGTGTGGCCGTGTGGCTGACTGGGGGTCTGTGGCCAGCGTGGCGTTTAGCTGCTAAACCCCGAGCCAGCGGCTCCCGAGCTGCTCCCCGGTCTGTGTGTACAGCCCCGTCTACTGTATGTGTGTGGCCGTGTGGCTGACTGGGGGTCTGTGGCCAGCGTGGCGTTTAGCTGCTAACCCCGAGCCAGCGGCTCCCGAGCTGCTCCCCGGTCTGTGTGTACAGCCCCGTCTACTGTATGTGTGTGGCCGTGTGGCTGACTGGGGGTCTGTGGCCAGCGTGGCGTTTAGCTGCTAAACCCCGAGCCAGCGGCTCCCGAGCTGCTCCCCGGTCTGTGTGTACAGCCCCGTCTACTGTATGTGTGTGGCCGTGTGGCTGACTGGGGGTCTGTGGCCAGCGTGGCGTTTAGCTGCTAAACCCCGAGCCAGCGGCTCCCGAGCTGCTCCCCGGTCTGTGTGTACAGCCCCGTCTACTGTATGTGTGTGGCCGTGTGGCTGACTGGGGGTCTGTGGCCAGCGTGGCGTTTAGCTGCTAAACCCCGAGCCAGCGGCTCCCGAGCTGCTCCCCGGTCTGTGTGTACAGCCCCGTCTACTGTATGTGTGTGGCCGTGTGGCTGACTGGGGGTCTGTGGCCAGCGTGGCGTTTAGCTGCTAAACCCGAGCCAGCGGCTCCCGAGCTGCTCCCCGGTCTGTGTGTACAGCCCCGTCTACTGTATGTGTGTGGCCGTGTGGCTGACTGGGGGTCTGTGGCCAGCGTGGCGTTTAGCTGCTAAACCCCGAGCCAGCGGCTCCCGAGCTGCTCCCCGGTCTGTGTGTACAGCCCCGTCTACTGTATGTGTGTGGCCGTGTGGCTGACTGGGGGTCTGTGGCCAGCGTGGCGTTTAGCTGCTAAACCCCGAGCCAGCGGCTCCCGAGCTGCTCCCCGGTCTGTGTGTACAGCCCCGTCTACTGTATGTGTGTGGCCGTGTGGCTGACTGGGGGTCTGTGGCCAGCGTGGCGTTTAGCTGCTAACCCGAGCCAGCGGCTCCCGAGCTGCTCCCCGGTCTGTGTGTACAGCCCCGTCTACTGTATGTGTGTGGCCGTGTGGCTGACTGGGGGTCTGTGGCCAGCGTGGCGTTTAGCTGCTAAACCCCGAGCCAGCGGCTCCCGAGCTGCTCCCCGGTCTGTGTGTACAGCCCCGTCTACTGTATGTGTGTGGCCGTGTGGCTGACTGGGGGTCTGTGGCCAGCGTGGCGTTTAGCTGCTAAACCCCGAGCCAGCGGCTCCCGAGCTGCTCCCCGGTCTGTGTGTACAGCCCCGTCTACTGTATGTGTGTGGCCGTGTGGCTGACTGGGGGTCTGTGGCCAGCGTGGCGTTTAGCTGCTAAAACCCGAGCCAGCGGCTCCCGAGCTGCTCCCCGGTCTGTGTGTACAGCCCCGTCTACTGTATGTGTGTGGCCGTGTGGCTGACTGGGGGTCTGTGGCCAGCGTGGCGTTTAGCTGCTAAACCCCGAGCCAGCGGCTCCCGAGCTGCTCCCCGGTCTGTGTGTACAGCCCCGTCTACTGTATGTGTGTGGCCGTGTGGCTGACTGGGGGTCTGTGGCCAGCGTGGCGTTTAGCTGCTAACCCCGAGCCAGCGGCTCCCGAGCTGCTCCCCGGTCTGTGTGTACAGCCCCGTCTACTGTATGTGTGTGGCCGTGTGGCTGACTGGGGGTCTGTGGCCAGCGTGGCGTTTAGCTGCTAAACCCCGAGCCAGCGGCTCCCGAGCTGCTGCCCCCGGTCTGTGTGTACAGCCCCGTCTACTGTATGTGTGTGGCCGTGTGGCTGACTGGGGGTCTGTGGCCAGCGTGGCGTTTAGCTGCTAAACCCCGAGCCAGCGGCTCCCGAGCTGCTCCCCGGTCTGTGTGTACAGCCCCGTCTACTGTATGTGTGTGGCCGTGTGGCTGACTGGGGTCTGTGGCCAGCGTGGCGTTTAGCTGCTAACCCCGAGCCAGCGGCTCCCGAGCTGCTCCCCGGTCTGTGTGTACAGCCCCGTCTACTGTATGTGTGTGGCCGTGTGGCTGACTGGGGGTCTGTGGCCAGCGTGGCGTTTAGCTGCTAACCCCGAGCCAGCGGCTCCCGAGCTGCTCTCCCCGGTCTGTGTGTACAGCCCCGTCTACTGTATGTGTGTGGCCGTGTGGCTGACTGGGGGTCTGTGGCCAGCGTGGCGTTTAGCTGCTAAACCCCGAGCCAGCGGCTCCCGAGCTGCTCCCCGGTCTGTGTGTACAGCCCCGTCTACTGTATGTGTGTGGCCGTGTGGCTGACTGGGGGTCTGTGGCCAGCGTGGCGTTTAGCTGCTAAACCCCGAGCCAGCGGCTCCCGAGCTGCTCCCCGGTCTGTGTGTACAGCCCCGTCTACTGTATGTGTGTGGCCGTGTGGCTGACTGGGGGTCTGTGGCCAGCGTGGCGTTTAGCTGCTAAACCCCGAGCCAGCGGCTCCCGAGCTGCTCCCCGGTCTGTGTGTACAGCCCCGTCTACTGTATGTGTGTGGCCGTGTGGCTGACTGGGGGTCTGTGGCCAGCGTGGCGTTTAGCTGCTAAACCCCGAGCCAGCGGCTCCCGAGCTGCTCCCCGGTCTGTGTGTACAGCCCCGTCTACTGTATGTGTGTGGCCGTGTGGCTGACTGGGGGTCTGTGGCCAGCGTGGCGTTTAGCTGCTAAACCCCGAGCCAGCGGCTCCCGAGCTGCTCCCCGGTCTGTGTGTACAGCCCCGTCTACTGTATGTGTGTGGCCGTGTGGCTGACTGGGGGTCTGTGGCCAGCGTGGCGTTTAGCTGCTAAACCCCGAGCCAGCGGCTCCCGAGCTGCTCCCCGGTCTGTGTGTACAGCCCCGTCTACTGTATGTGTGTGGCCGTGTGGCTGACTGGGGGTCTGTGGCCAGCGTGGCGTTTAGCTGCTAAACCCCGAGCCAGCGGCTCCCGAGCTGCTCCCCGGTCTGTGTGTACAGCCCCGTCTACTGTATGTGTGTGGCCGTGTGGCTGACTGGGGGTCTGTGGCCAGCGTGGCGTTTAGCTGCTAAACCCCGAGCCAGCGGCTCCCGAGCTGCTCCCCGGTCTGTGTGTACAGCCCCGTCTACTGTATGTGTGTGGCCGTGTGGCTGACTGGGGGTCTGTGGCCAGCGTGGCGTTTAGCTGCTAAACCCCGAGCCAGCGGCTCCCGAGCTGCTCCCCGTCTGTGTGTACAGCCCCGTCTACTGTATGTGTGTGGCCGTGTGGCTGACTGGGGGTCTGTGGCCAGCGTGGCGTTTAGCTGCTAAACCCGAGCCAGCGGCTCCCGAGCTGCTCCCCGGTCTGTGTGTACAGCCCCGTCTACTGTATGTGTGTGGCCGTGTGGCTGACTGGGGGTCTGTGGCCAGCGTGGCGTTTAGCTGCTAACCCCGAGCCAGCGGCTCCCGAGCTGCTCCCCGGTCTGTGTGTACAGCCCCGTCTACTGTATGTGTGTGGCCGTGTGGCTGACTGGGGTCTGTGGCCAGCGTGGCGTTTAGCTGCTAAACCCCGAGCCAGCGGCTCCCGAGCTGCTCCCCGGTCTGTGTGTACAGCCCCGTCTACTGTATGTGTGTGGCCGTGTGGCTGACTGGGGGTCTGTGGCCAGCGTGGCGTTTAGCTGCTAAACCCCGAGCCAGCGGCTCCCGAGCTGCTCCCCGGTCTGTGTGTACAGCCCCGTCTACTGTATGTGTGGCCGTGTGGCTGACTGGGGGTCTGTGGCCAGCGTGGCGTTTAGCTGCTAAACCCCGAGCCAGCGGCTCCCGCTGCTCCCCGGTCTGTGTGTACAGCCCCGTCTACTGTATGTGTGTGGCCGTGTGGCTGACTGGGGGTCTGTGGCCAGCGTGGCGTTTAGCTGCTAAACCCCGAGCCAGCGGCTCCCGAGCTGCTCCCCGGTCTGTGTGTACAGCCCCGTCTACTGTATGTGTGTGGCCGTGTGGCTGACTGGGGGTCTGTGGCCAGCGTGGCGTTTAGCTGCTAAACCCCGAGCCAGCGGCTCCCGAGCTGCTCCCCGGTCTGTGTGTACAGCCCCGTCTACTGTATGTGTGTGGCCGTGTGGCTGACTGGGGGTCTGTGGCCAGCGTGGCGTTTAGCTGCTAAACCCCGAGCCAGCGGCTCCCGAGCTGCTCCCCGGTCTGTGTGTACAGCCCCGTCTACTGTATGTGTGTGGCCGTGTGGCTGACTGGGGGTCTGTGGCCAGCGTGGCGTTTAGCTGCTAAACCCCGAGCCAGCGGCTCCCGCTGCTCCCCGGTCTGTGTGTACAGCCCCGTCTACTGTATGTGTGTGGCCGTGTGGCTGACTGGGGGTCTGTGGCCAGCGTGGCGTTTAGCTGCTAAACCGAGCCAGCGGCTCCCGAGCTGCTCCCCGGTCTGTGTGTACAGCCCCGTCTACTGTATGTGTGTGGCCGTGTGGCTGACTGGGGGTCTGTGGCCAGCGTGGCGTTTAGCTGCTAAACCCCGAGCCAGCGGCTCCCGAGCTGCTCCCCGGTCTGTGTGTACAGCCCCGTCTACTGTATGTGTGTGGCCGTGTGGCTGACTGGGGGTCTGTGGCCAGCGTGGCGTTTAGCTGCTAAACCCCGAGCCAGCGGCTCCCGAGCTGCTCCCCGGTCTGTGTGTACAGCCCCGTCTACTGTATGTGTGTGGCCGTGTGGCTGACTGGGGGTCTGTGGCCAGCGTGGCGTTTAGCTGCTAAACCCCGAGCCAGCGGCTCCCGAGCTGCTCCCCGGTCTGTGTGTACAGCCCCGTCTACTGTATGTGTGTGGCCGTGTGGCTGACTGGGGGTCTGTGGCCAGCGTGGCGTTTAGCTGCTAACCCCGAGCCAGCGGCTCCCGGCTGCTCCCCGGTCTGTGTGTACAGCCCCGTCTACTGTATGTGTGTGGCCGTGTGGCTGACTGGGGGTCTGTGGCCAGCGTGGCGTTTAGCTGCTAAACCCCGAGCCAGCGGCTCCCGAGCTGCTCCCCGGTCTGTGTGTACAGCCCCGTCTACTGTATGTGTGTGGCCGTGTGGCTGACTGGGGGTCTGTGGCCAGCGTGGCGTTTAGCTGCTAAACCCCGAGCCAGCGGCTCCCGAGCTGCTCCCCGGTCTGTGTGTACAGCCCCGTCTACTGTATGTGTGTGGCCGTGTGGCTGACTGGGGGTCTGTGGCCAGCGTGGCGTTTAGCTGCTAAACCCGAGCCAGCGGCTCCCGAGCTGCTCCCCGTCTGTGTGTACAGCCCCGTCTACTGTATGTGTGTGGCCGTGTGGCTGACTGGGGGTCTGTGGCCAGCGTGGCGTTTAGCTGCTAAACCCCGAGCCAGCGGCTCCCGAGCTGCTCCCCGGTCTGTGTGTACAGCCCCGTCTACTGTATGTGTGTGGCCGTGTGGCTGACTGGGGGTCTGTGGCCAGCGTGGCGTTTAGCTGCTAAACCCCGAGCCAGCGGCTCCCGAGCTGCTCCCCGGTCTGTGTGTACAGCCCCGTCTACTGTATGTGTGTGGCCGTGTGGCTGACTGGGGTCTGTGGCCAGCGTGGCGTTTAGCTGCTAAACCCCGAGCCAGCGGCTCCCGAGCTGCTCCCCGGTCTGTGTGTACAGCCCCGTCTACTGTATGTGTGTGGCCGTGTGGCTGACTGGGGGTCTGTGGCCAGCGTGGCGTTTAGCTGCTAAACCCCGAGCCAGCGGCTCCCGAGCTGCTCCCCGGTCTGTGTGTACAGCCCCGTCTACTGTATGTGTGTGGCCGTGTGGCTGACTGGGGGTCTGTGGCCAGCGTGGCGTTTAGCTGCTAAACCCGAGCCAGCGGCTCCCGAGCTGCTCCCCGGTCTGTGTGTACAGCCCCGTCTACTGTATGTGTGTGGCCGTGTGGCTGACTGGGGGTCTGTGGCCAGCGTGGCGTTTAGCTGCTAACCCCGAGCCAGCGCTCCCGAGCTGCTCCCCGGTCTGTGTGTACAGCCCGTCTACTGTATGTGTGTGGCCGTGTGGCTGACTGGGTCTGTGGCCAGCGTGGCGTTTAGCTGCTAAAACCCGAGCCAGCGGCTCCCGAGCTGCTCCCCGGTCTGTGTGTACAGCCCCGTCTACTGTATGTGTGTGGCCGTGTGGCTGACTGGGGGTCTGTGGCCAGCGTGGCGTTTTAGCTGCTAACCCGAGCCAGCGGCTCCCGAGCTGCTCCCCGGTCTGTGTGTACAGCCCCGTCTACTGTATGTGTGTGGCCGTGTGGCTGACTGGGGGTCTGTGGCCAGCGTGGCGTTTAGCTGCTAAACCCGAGCCAGCGGCTCCCGAGCTGCTCCCCGGTCTGTGTGTACAGCCCCGTCTACTGTATGTGTGTGGCCGTGTGGCTGACTGGGGGTCTGTGGCCAGCGTGGCGTTTAGCTGCTAACCCGAGCCAGCGGCTCCCGAGCTGCTCCCCGGTCTGTGTGTACAGCCCCGTCTACTGTATGTGTGTGGCCGTGTGGCTGACTGGGGGTCTGTGGCCAGCGTGGCGTTTAGCTGCTAAACCCGAGCCAGCGGCTCCCGAGGCTGCTCCCCGGTCTGTGTGTACAGCCCCGTCTACTGTATGTGTGTGTGGCGTGTGGCTGACTGGGGGTCCTGTGGCCAGCGTGGCGTTTAGCTGCTAA